>CM037465.1:1337382-2537382 GCA_021014325.1 Plazaster borealis | reverse complement strand
CCCTTTTGACCCCTAAACTCATGGAACTTACACCCTACCATACTCAAATATTGTAGCTATTGAAAAGTTTTATAACTTTCATTTCCGCTCAGGCATGTATGCCTCGTTTTTGAAAGGGCAAGGGCACCAAGGAATTTTCTCTTTGGTAAAGGGCACCCTATGAGGAATTTGTAAATTTCTACTGGAGCATTTCAAGGGCACCAAGGCAATGGCAAGGGGCAACGGAGGCAATCGCCTCCGTTGCCTCCGTGTAGAATCAGGCCTGCCGCTTGCTACATGTACATGTAGCTTGAATTCAAAATTTGCTTTTAGTGGGTGTCAAAATTTTCTGCGCCCTTCCACATACTAAGTCAATGGGATTTTGCTTCGCGAGCCATTGGGGAAATATATCTTGAACCATGTCAGCCAACATAATCACATCCCCCCCCCCAGTTGTAGGGTTATATTTGTAAGGCTGTTTTGGCGTAAATTAGGCTATATATTATTTCACTACACTGTACATGTTGTTTTATTCGTAAATACGTAATTTCATGGAACTAGGCCACACACAAGTGTAATGGATTTTATTTTCTCGTTCAACAGTAAACAACATAGAAACACCAAAAGTTATTTGTAGTGTCTAAAACACCTCGATTATGGTTAGGGGAAGTGTTCTATGTAATGTACCTTAATTTATCGAGGTTTGAGAATAAAGTGAAAAAATGTGTTGGCCTATTTTTGGGCGTAATATATTTTTTTAATATTTTGGCTATCCGAATTTCCTTACAGCAATTTTTTAATTGCTTTCAGATTATTTGGTGATTATTTTAAAACAAAAAGAACTGCTTAAATACTGAAATAGGGCTAGCCGGTAAAGGGTTAATACTACACTTACCATCACAAAATGGGTGATTCCCTGTCCATCCGTTGCTTGTACAGGTTCGAGATGATGATCCTATCATTCCATAACCAGCATCACAAGAAAAGTCACAAGTTTGTCCTTCAAGTGTTTGTGGGCATCCGGATTGCCAATTACCGTTAGGAAGGAAGAGTTGATCACATGTACTTCTACAGCTGATTCTGTGGTTGCATAGTTGTGCTTGTGGGGATATTTTCGTTGGGGATGAAGTTTGTGATATGTAAGTTGTTGGGATTGCTGATGCACTGTGGTAAATGGAACTGGTGTATTGCTCATACCCAAGTTGTCTACAAACTTCAGTAGCAGTGTGTAAGTGATTGCTCATTACACACACATATGCAAAGTCATTCTCTGAACTAATTTTGAGAATTCCTTCAGAGGGAGTTGGACCGTTAGCAAGACTCATCGCTCTATGACATTCAAGACGTTGTGGACGTATGCTTCGTAAAGTCTCGCGATTTAAAACCCATCTTGCAAAGTGGGGCAGTATTCTTAGATGAGTCTCAGGATTTAAACCCCATTTTGTAAAGTGTGGCAGTATTTGACGGCAGGCTTGAGGATACAGTGATTCTGGAACAATAGTGCCTTGCCATGAAGATATCGTATATTGCGCACTCACATCGACATGTGAAATATAATGCCTTGCGTCAAACACTTCAATGATAGACTGACAGTGCCTCTGTGGTGGGTTCCAGTCATAACCAAGGCAAATAAACTTCATTTGTTCTGGGTATTCTCGATCATCTCTTGCATAGTACCCTCCGTTACAAACCAATTCCACCATATCTCCTGTCACATACTGAGATCTTATGTCATTGTAAAAACCATGTGTCTGTGGTAATAAAGCTGGACACACTCGTGGTACACATTGGGTCTCATCTGATGGAGACAAAAACGCCTCATTTCCTGCAACTCTAATGCATTGTTTATGTGTAGGGCCTTGCAGATTGTACCCAGAAGAGCAAGAATAGGTAACAGTCTCTTCCACATAAAGTGAAGTAGCACTCACGCTACCAAACTGTGGAGCGTTCAGACCTGTACACTTTGATTTTTCATAGCAGGTTGGAATTTCGGGAGTCCACTGAGACTGGTGACCACAAACACTACTGAATGTGTTTGTTCCATCATGACTTATTTCATAACTGTACACACATCTCCATGTAAACGTGTCTTCATAAACAGGATTGTCACTACCCACAACAAGTTCAGCATTGGTGACTACTGGCAGTGTGCAGTCTGTTATACTACATCTAGGGATGATTGAAGTCCCGTCATTACAGATGATATTGCTGCCACCTTCCAATTCGTAACCAGTCTCACACGTGACTATTGCAACAATATATCCTTGTTCATTGCGTGTTAAATCCTCTATCCGCATATGTGATGGCAAATTAACTAAATTTGTGCAAGTATTTTTACCAGTCCTTATTGTTATCTGTACAGGAGTATTAGTTGTATTGTACACCAGACTACTAACAGAAATATGATATTCGGTCTCTGGAATCAAACTGAATACAGAGATGTTGGAACTATTGGTGGTCTGCTCAAAATTGTCTCCGGCTTGTTCAACACTCCAAATTCTAACAAAGTACTCATAATCTTGGACTGATGGATCGGTCAGAGAAGTGGGTGGATTCCAGCGTATAACAAAACCGTCCAAGAGTGGATCAGCAATTAGACCAGTCGGTTGGTTTGGGGGAATAGTACCATACAATAAAGGTGAAATGGCAACATTTAGCTCACAAGAACTCAGGATCAAAGTAAAGCTATGTGTTGACCCTGCTGCCAGGTTATTGACTGTGACTGACTCAGGAGGTGGTAGATTCAGAGGATAATATGTAGTAGAATTGTACTCAAAGTGTATGTATTGAAGACTCACTGTCTCTTGAGAATCGTACACATCGTTCCAAGAGCTTACATTAAAGATTAGTCGAATGGAAGTCGCTGAATCGAGTGTGCTGTAAAGGAGTTGTCCACTTCGCACCAAATCAATCATAGGCTCCAGTTGTCTATAGCTTTCATCAAAATCTTCCGTCGTTAAGTAGCCATCAGAGAAAGAGAATGCTATATGCTGATATGTGCTGTTTCGCAACCAGAACGGAAGGGTTATCATCAGAAAGTCCTCACCAAGAAAAACTCTTGATACTGCTTCTGTAGAGTTATCAAAGTCCACTGTCAACTGCAAATCTTCACCGTAAAAATAGTAGCAAATTGCATGTAATGAAGTTTGATTCAAAACAATCAAATCAAGTTCTTCGTCAGTTGCAAAGTTATTGATCACTTTGTGCCCGAATGCATTGTCAAGTTGATAGATATCAGAGCCTCTTCCTCCTTGAAGAAGATCATCTCCTCCAGCTGGAAAAATGAAATCCTCTCCACCATAAGCTCGTATGACATTATTGTCATCATTTCCAATCAGAAAATCATCATATTCTGAAGATAGAATGTTGTTAATCATTTCATAAGAATCACCTTCAGCATCTGCATCCCATCCAAGACCAATTTGAAGGTTAATACTCACACCGGTAAGGCTATGCCCACTAAAAACCACTGTGTTTGAACCGGGTCCTCCTATGATTGTGTCAGCTCCCATGCCACCATAAAACACATCGTCATCTAGACCGCCATCAAGAAAGTCGTCGCCATCTCCACCATAAAGTGCATCATTTCCTGGACCTCCATATATGGAATCATGCCCATCTAAACCAATCAAATCTTCTCCACCAGGTCCACCAATTATGGTATCATTCTTCTGTCCTCCAATAATCTTTGTTGTGTTTTTTCCACCTTCAATGTGGTTTTCAGCAAGTTTAGATCCAAGTAGAACACGAGCAGTAAAAAAGGTTGTGTTTACTTGTGCAGACAACACTTGACTGAACATAGAGGTAGAGAAATCTACAATCATAACCTTGATGTATGGAAATTCGTCACTTAATTTAAACAAGACTCCATCAATGCTGTGAACTAGCAAGTGTTGGTATGTCACTCCAGTATAGTAGTTGACGACGGTCACCCTGATTGAGTCATTTCTGGAACGAGATGTCAAAGTAGCATCACTGGCATCACGCGAGACCTCAATATCGTGGAAATTAACATCAAGTTTGAGATGATCTAGTTCTTTGTCTTTGGCAAAGTTATCAATGGTGTTGAATGTTCCGTATCTGTGCCCCATAACGTAGGTGTCGGTACCATTATTCCCTATCAAGTTCTGTGAACCAAACGGATTGCCTGGTCCAGGATCGATGTAGTTATTTAGTTCATTTCCAATGATAGAATAACTGCACAAGTCGGTTTTTGCAACAAATCGTTCACATTTTGAATATGGTGGGATGTTTAGATTAATAACTCGAAGTTCTCCATCACAGTCTTCATCTGCCTCAATTTGATATGGAAAAAGACGGCCTTGATTCAAATTATGTTCTGCTGTTGTTTCTGGGAGCAAGGCCGTCATTTTGTCCGATGTTTTGACAATGAGATGGCGTTGCTCTGGAGACTGAAACCAGTTGTTAAGATGCACTTCGAAATAGCCATTGTTCAGGTTACATCGCAGGATCAAGTGTGAACTAAACAAAATCAAGCGAATGTTTCGACTAGAACAATTTAGTAGCATCATGTCAAAATCTCCTGTACTGTCTATATTCTCAATTATAACTTGACTGCACCTCTCATTAATCACGTATGTATCCTTTCCTTCATTTCCTTGAAGGAAATCAAAACCGCCGGAACAGGTGAGAAAGTTACCGAGTGCATTACCGATGAGTGTGTCATTATATGGAGAGTCCATAATGACTTTTACTTTTCCTGCAAGTTGTGCCTCAATGTAGATACTTTGATTGTCGCTCGAATTCCTCAGATTCAATCGTGCGCCGTGTTGGAACTCACTTAAATCAATACTGTGTGGATGTTTTCTTGGGATTCCATTACCGTCTTCCTTTACCTCAAACGTAATATAGTCACTTGAAACAAAGACAGCGTGTTGCCACTCTGAGCCTCCAAACCATGACTGGAGTGTTACTTGAGTAGTAGATCGATCACCAGAAGCGTACATAACCAAATCAGTCTGGTGGCTTTTTTCCACCAATATCTCTGCAAAAGGGACTCCAAAGATAATTGTGTCCACCTGTTTGTCAGTGGCATAGTTGTTTATTGTATCTCTTCCACCACCCCTGTTTACGAGGTATATATCTGATCCATTAGCACCAGTAATTTCATCATCTCCAAGTCCGCCGTATAGGATGTTAGGTTTTTCATTCCCAGTTATGACATCTGAATAGTTTGATCCTGTGGCTTGTTTTACTTGTGATAGGGATCCAGTTAGTATTAGAGTTTCTGCTGAGGTGCTGCTAGATTTGTCTACTGATACTGCAGTGCAACTGATTTGATACTGAGCGTTATTCACTTCACTCTCTGGAACTGCAATCACTACCCCGTCCTGGGTAGCTAGATAAATGTGTCGATAAAATTGTTCTTTGCCATGAGAAAACCAGTTCTTTATCTTAATGACATGACGTGTGTCCTGACAGTAGCTCACCAAGAGGTCCCATTCATCCCTTGCGCATCTTATTCTCTCATGGCTGACATTAAGAAAAAGGGTATCCATTTCTTGATCATGAGCAAAGTTATCAATTATGGCTCTTCCGTTTGCATAGATGAAGTACAGATCGTTATCGTCACCGCCAGCAACGCGAGAGGTCTGTGGTCCCAGAAAGAATCGATCATCTCCTCCTCTTCCGTACAGGTCGTAGTGATAGCTATTTAGATGAACTTTAATTTCACTGGAACTTACACAGTCTTGTTCTGTGCGCGTTGTACGCCTATGACGAAGCTTTTTGTACAATGGCGATCTCTTCTTTCGCTCTTTACCACCTTGTACAGCATAAAAGTTGTTGTCATGGGAGTTGCCAGTGTACACACCATACTTCGAAGATTGGTGAGTGTCAAAACCATCAATAATGTCAAAATGTTCCACAGGAATGAATAGCCATAGTTTTGCTTCTTCGCGAATGTATCGGGGACTCGCTACTTCACCAACTCCCAGCACCACGTCATTCACCGGGTGATCAAAAGAGAATGTTCTAACTACTCGTGTCGGAATTCCACTCTCGGTTGGAACCTCGGGTAACTCTACAGTGAATGTTCCATTTTTGTTTAACTTAACAGTCAAGAATCCTCCAAACTGGGACAGTATTCCAGCTGTAAAGTCTACAGTTCCGACAGGTTCTCCATTATTATTCAGTCCTTGAAATGTTACATTAAAATAACTAGCAGGGTTTGAAAGATTTGTTAGTAGCTGTCGATTATATTCTTGCTGTCTTTCTAGTCCTTTGATTTGTTGAACAAGTCCAAGTGTAAAGAAATCAGTGTAACCTTCTACAAATCCTTTCATAAATGCTCCAACTTGTTCTGCAAAGCCTTTTCCTTTCACTTTTGCAAGCTCATCTTGTATTTCTAGATAAAAGTTGTCAATAGATATTCGTACTATGGTTAAACCAATGATGAATGGCTCCAAAACTACGGCTAGTGGAGGTATAGCAGTTTCAAATAGTGTCAACACCGTTGTATCCAGATCAAGAACAAGATGTGTCATTTTTAGAAATACAGGCGTAGAAGAATTTTCATCTGTGAGATCCTCGATATCTTCCTCAATAAAATATGCATCGAATGCTAGACCAACAAATGGTAAGTCTCCAGCGAGTCGCCCAAGTACTTTACTTGTTGATTCACCTAAAGCTTTAGCACCTAGTTCAGACATTTTTTCGAGAGTCTTCTCTAACCCAATTTGCTCAGCAGTGTATGTGACAGTTTTATGAACTGCTTGTGCAAGAACATTGTTAAGTCCTGTCAATCCTACAATTGCATGCGTTGCTTGGCTTAAGGAAAATAATGCCATTCCACTCTCTCCTTGAGAGAAGTACTGAATGCTAGCAAGAATGCCAACAGCAGCACCGTATACTCCAAGAGCCTTTCCTGTAGTTTCTGTTCCCTTAAGTAAGCCAGATTCTTTGAGGTTTGAAAGCCGTTCTTTGGTGAATTCTGGTGTTGCCGTCTTTTTCAAGTCAACTTCTACTTCATGTGTGATTTTCCTTCCGTCTTCATCAACAGTCTGGTAATAAAGAGACTCTCCTTCCCATCTGAGAGAGTCATCCACAACCTTCAAGCGTTTCACGGTGCAAGATCCGTCCCTCTTTCTTCGCTTTTTACAACTACTTTTTTCTAATTCTTCTTTTATCTTGTCGTGCAAGTGAGACTTGTCTCCGTCGTTTACTGCTACTGCTTTTGAATCCAGTCTTTTCTGTGGAGGTTTCACTTCTGAATCCAGTCTTTTTCTTTTCAGTGGATTCCGAGGTTTCTCATCATGTTCTTTTGAATCGGTGTCTGAATCGCTACTTGAGACCGTCTCAAATTCTTTTCCAATTTCAAAGAGTAATTCCCGACCCTTTTTAGTTGTTTGACTGATTGGAAATAGTTTGTTAAATCCTTCTTGAAATGTGAACTCTCCTTCTGATACTCGTTTATAGATTTGTCTTGCGGCTTTATCTGATCCTGGAATACGTCCATTTTGGGGTTTGTATTTTTCAACTTTTTCTTTCCACAATAATTTTTTCTCATCGGATGTTGTTCCTTCTTCAGTGACTGTATCCATTATGCGTAGTAACGCATTGTAGCTCTCCTCCGTCGGTCTGGCAGCTTCCGCAACTTGAGTGATAACCATCATTTCTCGCATTTTTGTTTGAGTCTCTGGGTCATCAACTGCAACTAACCATTTTGTTTGAGCATTCATTGGTTCGTTTGAAGACTTAAGCATGGCTTCAGCAATTTCCTTAGCAATCTCCTTATCCTTGTCAAAATGTTTGAAAATCGTTTCATATTTAACTGGACGATGTCCCTCTTTGTTTGCAATTACAATGTGCGACTTTCCAAAATGACTTAAAAACATTCGAAATCGATAGGATTTACCTCCAATATTCATTTCAACAACACTGTGCGCGCCATCAGTTTGAAGGTGAAGCCAATTTTGTAGCATGCAGAATATGTCCTTCACTTTCATCTTTTGTACATTTTCCCCTTCAAACTTGTACATGGGAAATCCTTTGTGAAGACCTTTAGTTATTTCTCCACGTTCTATTAAGTCATTCCACTGCTCCAAAAACTTCTGCTGTTTTTGTGGGCTTTCCTGGTTACCTTAAAAAAGTCCACACCCTCTGTAACATTGTCGCACAGATTGAGAGTGATTACCAACAAGTTTAGCAGGCAAAGGGATTTTACGAAAGCCATGATTGATGGTCCCACTCAATATTATCGATTCCGGACAGTTGTTTTTTTTAACTACGCATATTACGTTGTTATATTAAATATATTTGTTGATTTCTGAACAGAACTGTCTTTGTTTGACAAAAACTGGTTTAGTACAACTCGAGATATAAGCTAAACTAGTCAGAAATAGTTAAAAATTGTACTTGGCACGGTATAAACCGCACAATATTCCTGTACAAACTGAACACGAGTAACTTCCGAACCGCTTGACGTATGAAGTAGGTGCAATTACCGCTGTGTTCCTCTTTCCATGGAGAAGGCGATTTGCTGGGAACAGGACAACATATCTGAGGGCAAGAGCAAATAAAAGATTACTTTTTTTAGTAAGGCAATTTATTCTAGGTGTACAAATGATTCTCCTCAAAATTATCTACATGTATGTAAGATGTTTTTGTACATTTATAGGCTGGTATAATGATATAAATACAAATAAAAAGTGTTTTTATACAAGGTTTAAGGTCTCGATTTTGTCAATCATCTAAAAGCTGAATGTTGTTTGAAGCTTTGCATGGTGTGGAAAAATAAGAAGGAACTATAAATAAATAGTAAACTTGCGGGTACAACCAAGTGTAAATCTCTTAGGGTGAGGGTTGGCTCTGAAAAGAGCTTGGTCATAATCATTATCTAATAAACAACATCAAACCATTCGAGAAAGCCGGGAACTCTTGGAATTACATTACCACTGTAGGTAATAAGTTCTTTATTTTCCATAAAACAGTGATCTATACGTTTTCCTACTAAGTTTGAATGGAGAATGTGAGATATACATGTAGGGTCACCAGTTAAGTTGACTTTTTGTTGTGCTGCATTTACCTATTTTAGCAAATTTTATGTCAGGGTGGTTGCTTCATAGCCTTGGAAATTTTGATTATTTATTTTCCTTTGTCATTCTTTTGTTGTAGAACGGTTCTACAAAACTTTATCTGTGCTTTTAGGACTTTCAGACTTGTTTTTCTTTAGCCCTTCTTCTCTGTCTCCTTCAGACTGCCATATAGTCCATGGCGTACAATATCAAAAAGAAAAATTAAAATTTTTCTTTTTGAAAAAGGAGCCTCTTTTCTGCTTTTTCAAATGGTGTCTGTCGTTCTTGTTGCACTTACATTCGTTGCTGATCTTTTTCAGAGACTTGGAGTACAATATGAGCATAAACTGGACTTTAGTTTGTATTGTATCATTCGATTGTTTAAATTAAATGCTTTTTTCCACAAAACTTACAATGACCTTTTATTGAACCTAACATTTTTTAGTGTGAGGGAATGCATAAAGTTCCAATGGGCGAATGTCCGGGTGGGTTCAAACCTCACTCGTACAACCAAAGTTGTAAGCATAGCGGCCAAACTACTTTAATTAATGACATATACAAAGTGTATAAGGTGTTGCCACTTCAGGTTCGTGGCAACTATGTATTTAAAGGAACGTTACAGAGTTGGTAAGACACAAAAATCGTGAAGATCACAGATTTACATAAAACATACATGGTCTAATGTTGATGATAGTAGATAACATCCGTTGAAATATTTCTGTCTGAAATGTCATATTTGATGAGAAATAAATAATCTTATTTCGCGTTTGGAGTTTATCACTCAGGGAGCGTTTTATTATTATTTTTTTTGGGCATCGATGTCATGCAAAGTGTGCCATCTTTTTTTTCACCATTTTCCTCGTGACCCATGGCCGATCGATCGTGTGGCAAGGGTGTTTTTTTCTTTCACTATTATCTTGCAACTTCGACGACAAATTGAGCTCAAATTTTCACAGGTTTGTTATTTTATGCATATGTTGAGATACATCAAGTGAGAAGACTCTCTTTGACAATTACCAAAAGTGTCCAGTGTCTTTAAACCTCAATCATAAACAACAGGGTTCACGATGAACACACAATTTAAGTATGAGCTCAATTGAAGTTTGCTCTGTCAAGTATAAGACTGATCCAAGTTAACCCCTTTGAGTTTGTCTGATTACGAGCTAATTTTTGAAAAATTAGGTTTGGCCCCGCCCATCAATAATAATAATGAGATGAGACGTCGTATCACCCACACATATACTATACCATCTACCAAACCAAGTTTCATCAAAATCGAAATACGCTCGCAGGGATATCAACTTAAAGATTCACTTACCCCTGAGTTTGCCTGATTATATGAACTAATTTTGGTAAAAATAGGTTTGGCCCCGCCCCTCGTGAATATTAATGAGATGAGATGTCATATCACCTACACTGAACCTCCGACCCTGCAATACCACCAACTCAAGTTTCACAAAATTCGAGCATACGGTTGCGGAGATATCAACTTTTAAAGAAATTCACTTACCCCCTTTGAGTTTGCCTGATCACAAGCTAATTTTCGTAAAATAGGTTTGACCCATCATGAACATTTTGGCGGCCTTTCATGAGGCCAGGCCCGTATAACCAGGATTTTTATTTTTTTTATTTTTTATTTTTTTAATTTATTATTATTATTTGGGGGGGGGGGTGGGGGTTGTGTGGTATGGAATTTGTATGATGTGGCCTGTTTTTTAAATTTCTATCAGAGCATTATGGTTAGCACTGGGCGTGCGATGGGCTAAAGTAGCAGCTTTGCCCACATGTAAGTATGCATAGAAATGGCCAGGCTTTTTTTGTTGGGGGGGGGGGTGTTGTATGGAATTTGTAACTTATTCTGATGATGTGGCCTGTTTTTAGCTGTTTCGTAGCTGTTTCGTAGATATTGGGTTTTTTCGGTTTTTTATTTGTCTGTTTCAGTCATCTTCAGTTCTCGCAATTTTTTGCATGGTTCCTAAAGAGCAATTGCAATGACACTTTAAGGGATGAAGGGCATTGGTCACATGACCTCTACTTCCGGTCGAAACGGGCCAAAAACGGAAGTGCCCTGTAACTCAAAAGTGGTGAAAGTTATGAAGTTGCTTTCCAAGGACGTGAGTGTCTAGCAAGGGTGGGCAGTTCAAAAAAAATATTGATGACGTCACAAATTGCATAAGCGCCCTCTAGCGGCAGGTTCAAAACTCTTCAAAATGGACTTTTTGAAGATGTCTGTGGTGAAGTTTTTGGCAATCACTTCAAATTTTACACACACGTTTACTGTCAGGCAGGCATCATAATGTGTGAAGTTTCAGATCAATGACATAATCGGGGGTCACGTGACGCGGCATTAAAGGTGCACTTTTTGAAGTCATATAACTGTCAAAGTAATGATGCGATTATGTTGAATCTTTGTAGATTGTTATGTCACGGGTATTGCCTGGAATTTAGGGTCCCGTAATGTAAACCGGTTCAATGGTACGACAAAATTAAATAAATATGTTTCAATAACGAAGTGAGGTCGATGAATGACAGTCAAATCTTAATTTATTCACCAAACCCAAATCTCCAAATAGTATTGGCAAACAACAATTAAGATGTATTCAAGAAGAGATAATCCCAAATCCAATTCACATAAAATATAAGAATTCACATAGGAAAATAATTAATACAATGAAAGTAATAAAAGGTAAATAAACTTAGCGGTATTGAAGCCTCTCGGGTTGAAGGAGTAGGTAGATGACGTCCACTGAACGTTACGCGACGCGACTCCGATCCACGCGAAAGTTAACGAAAAGTTCAAGTGAAGAAACCGACAAAACAAATCCAGAAGAACCGACGAAAAGTTCAAATGAAGACAACTTGACGAACCGATGAAACAAATCCAGAAGACATCAGGAAAAGTTCAATAGTTCAGATTCAAGAAGACACATTGAAGAATTGAAGACAAACAGGTACACGATGAAATTGTAGACAGACAGGTACACGATGAAATTGTAGAGACTAAGAACTCCAAGATAGAAACTGTTGATCCAAACACCTCATCTACGTCAACGATCAGCACTCCTCTTAATAGTAAACCACAGTTGCAAAAACTACATCAACTCAAAGTAGTTATCAGCAAACAACCTATGGTTGAAAATAAAAGAGTTGTTTGGTCCTAGCACATCAACAGTAGCGATTCTAACAGCAACAGCATGTCTTAGCTGTAAGACAGCTCAAGTCAGAATAACTAAATAATAAGCAAACCTAAAATATTAAATCATGAACATTATACAAATTAAATAAACTAACTATCCTCTAATAAAACTATCAATCGTAATTCAACCAAAGTGAATAAAACCTTATCAACTTAGAAGATGCAAAATAAAGAAAACCCAAAAGAACAACAAAGTTTGATGCACTCAAAGAGCTCATTGTGAATTTCCACTACATCCATAGTAAAAACAACCTTGAAGACACTATCATTACATGCACCATATGCATGCACTAGGGACAGATTCTACCACTAACCACAGGATCTCATTAACATATCCCAATAAACTTTCACCAATGCAGTGCTCAGTGTTGCCTTAGTAACCATTCACACACAGTGTATGTATATGCATTACTAGAACCATGACCTTGAGAACAAAGCAAGTGTTACCAAATCAATAACTCTCAAAAGAATTAACTTCAATCAAGAACATGAAAATGAAGCAAAGTAGAATAATAACTGAACCTTACGAAATAATCTTCCAAACAATATTCACTGAATAAAATATGATAACTCCTATAAAATTCCATGAGATAGTCTATCAAGATGAACTTGTGTCTGACCATAATATTCTCAACAAAACCTAGCAAAGAAATGTCTAAGCAATATTAAATCCTATAACTCTCACAAATGAAATAATCATTCTGTATGACTAATTTGAATTTAGCAGGTTGCAATAATAACAAAATTATATGAGCACATCTACACATGTATATCGGCTATAGTTATGATCTATAACTCCAAAACTAAACGAAAGTAAATTCAATAAATGCGACTAAATATCAAAACAATCAATATAAGAAACTCACTAAACTCGGCTAGAAATTATATCAATCTCTTGCAAATAAATTCATGATGTGAAACCATAAATTATCATTCAAAACTCTCAGGATCAAAAGTTAAACTCATCTTAAACTATAAACTCTAAAATACTTTCTCAACCAGTCCTTTCTTCAAGCAACTAGGTAAAAGTTTTATAAACTGATTATCATCAAAATACTAAAGAAGAACTGGATGTCCTAAACTCATGCTCACATTAAAATCTTCATTAGCTGTGAAAACCAATAATATGATAAATGTAACATTTTGACTCAATCCATTCACTAGGAAAGCAAATGTTATAACCACTATAAATAATATAAATCAACAATGAATAACCCCTAAATATTACTTCTTAGGTTCCTATTAGAAAGATGGAATATATCAACTCACCTATGGTTGAAAATAAAAGAGTTGTTTGGTCCTAGCACATCAACAGTAGCGATTCTAACAGCAACAGAATGTCTTAGCTGTAAGACAGCTCAAGTCAGAATGCCTAGCTGATTGCCAATAGACCCAATATAAACACATAGTCTTCCAACTTCCTAAGGACCACCCACCAGGGAGGTAAGGAATTTCAAGATCAAATTCAGACAAGGATTGTTTATTCCTGCTTAGGGAGAAAGGCATTAGACTCAATAGGGACCCAACACTGTCTTAATGATGGGAATTAGACTAGCTTAAGTCATACCCAAATGGCTCAATTTTGGGGGGTGTGACAGTTAGATATTGGCAAGTTCTATTAAATTGTGAAATGACGTCATGATGACGTCATCACATGATTTTTTATGATTTTTTCCATTTTTGCACCTTTAACACATAAATTGCTATCTGAACATGGTATAATCCAAATTATTTTTTTATTTGTGCCACATTGGGCAAATTGCTTTGAATATACAACAAATTTCAACCTCAGTTGAGAAATTTGAAAATTTTATTGACGAAACAGCTTTGCATTTGTGCACAAATGCAATCATGTCTAGTTTTTTTTTTTTTTTTTTTTTTTTGGGGGGGGGGGTTTTGGGGGGTTTTTTTGGGGGGCGGACTGTTTTTTCAAGTTTGTTTGTTTGGGTTTTTTTGTTTGTTTTTTTTTTTTGGGGGGGGGGGTGCTCACACCCCCCACCCCGGTAGTGTATGATGAACGCGAGCATGGCGCGAGCAGAGGTTGCAGAACTAACCAGGTTTTGGTGCCGCATGTGATTCGTGCCGCACGACGTCAACGTTGTTTTCGTTGGCACGTTTTCATTAATCATCAGGCGTGCTTTCATACCTTGCATTCGTTCATCCTCTTTCACAAAAAGTATGTGAAATAAATCAAATTTTGAAATATGAAGAAAAGAAGAAGAACAAAAATTGTACCCCATAGTATGATCACCGGACCGAACAAAAATGCTGAAAGAAACTTTGCAGCCCGATCTGTAGAGGCACCTGGGATTTTTTCTTACACAAAGAGACATGTTACTTGCATTATAGTATGATCTACCATTTTTTAACATTTTTGTTCTTGTCCAGTTAAGGAACATTACGTCGTTGTTTGAGGTGATCTCAGAGAGCATTATTTAAATGAAGGGATAAAATACAGAAATGGTGCTGCAACAGACCTCTATACTTTCAGTTGACTTATTTTATTTGTAACTTTGATATGGCATAATGGCCAAGGCAGGCAGTTATGACACAGATCTTTGAATTTTAGTTAGCATTGGTTGGAATTTGGTTGGTTATTATCACACTACACTGTAGATCTTATTTTGGTGTTTCACTTTCAATCAATTTTCTTTTTTTTATGAAGTTCTGATTAATTTCAACTTGGATAAAAAGTACTAGACATTAAATCTTCCTGCCATTTATGTGTCTATTTAGAATATCGTTATTCCAAAACTAAATCTCAACAAACCCCGATCGCCTTTGACTAATCTCAAACAACCATACAGCTTACTTGAGTTATGACAGAAGAAGATGGCTTGAAACACAGCATGCGACCTGTTAGATGAGTAGGATATTCAAGCAATGATCCGTTGGACTGTCACAGTACCACTCCCTACCTGGTACGGGTATAGGTCTGACCATGGAGGAAAATTGCATAGTAGTTAAGTTTTTATGCCACAACTGTGAGTTTTGGCATTGGCAACCCTTGCTGCTTTAAAAACACTGGACACTATTGGTAATTGTCAAAGACTAGTCTTCACACTTGGTGTATCTCAACATATGCATAAAATAACAAACCTGTGAAAGTTTGAGCTCAATCGGTCGTTGAAGTTGCGAGATATTAATGAAAGAAAAAAACACCCTTGTCGCACCATGGTCACACGAAGTTGTGTGCTTTCAGATGCTTGATTTCGATACCTCAAATTCTAAATCTGAGGTCTCGAAATCAAATTCATGGAAAATTACTTCTTTCTCGAAAACTACGTCACTTCAGAGGGAGCTGTTTCTCACAATGTTGTATACTATCAGCCTCTCCCCATTACTCGTAGTCAAGAAAGGTTTTATAATAATAATTATTTTGAGTAGTTACCAATAGTGTCCACTGCCTTTAAACTTTAACCATTCATCATTGAGTTAAATAAGGCTAAATAATTACCCAATTATTGAAAAACTTTGACACTTACTGCCACCCAAAAGAAGAAGCTGATCAACAAAAAAGGTTATAAATGCTTTATTTAACAAAGCAGATTTATGGTAATTGGTAACCCATTTTTTCATATTAAAAATAGCTTTCAGTGGTTGTAAATAACAACGTTTAAATTCATGTACAATGTTTTTGCATTTCACTTGCCATAATTTCCACTCCTAGGATAATTTCACATGTATGTGAAATTATACGTGTATACATGTTTACATGTATGATTAAGCAGGGCTTTTGGCAATACCCGTTGAACATCACATCGGTGGCATTACAGGGGGAGGTTTTAAAAGACAAGTGGGAGTTTGGGGCATGGATAACAACAGTGTTACTTACCACTCATAAATATGTTGATGTTAGCGTTGTGCCCACTTCAGAAATAACCAGATCAAACTTCAGATGTAGCTGACAAGTGTTTTCAAATATCAGTCGAGCTACTGTGAAATTAACAAGATATTTGGTAAGAATCGGTGATGGATAGGAAACAAATCGTCTTTTGAAGAACTGCCATTCTGGTTACGCCAGTGTGTGTATCTCCTGCTTTCACATAACTAAAATATTGTGTTTGTTTGTAAATATAAATGCCAAGATATAGATCTTCTTTCATATTTGATAAATAACATTCAAAAAGGGTTAAAATTAGCATTGAAAGAAAACTCAATAATATGTTGTTTAATTTACACAAAGGCAAACCAATGCAAGGACATCATCAGTGGGTTTCAGTAAAACCATTTGGATTTCATTTTGTTTTAAGCCCTTGGATGTAAACAGGTTCACACTGATGTTAAAGTCACCTGGAAATAGAATTTGTTTTTCTTCAACCATAAGTGTATTTGCTTCTGAACAATAAAATAATTTTTTGAGTAATTGTTTTTAACGATTTATATGTTTAAAAAAACAAATAAAGTTGTGTGGGGGTGACTCCGCCTACCCCTTTTGTGACGTCAATCGAGGCAGACTTTGCCTCGATCGAACACATGTACGTGCAAGTACATTCAAGTCCTAGTCGTGAGTTTGTACGTTTCGAAAAAGGTTTTTTCTTGCATTTTTCCGGCAATGTCGACCAGGTGTATTGCTGCTGGATGCAGCAAAACAACTAAAGATAGGGTCAGTTTGCAAAGTGGTCCGGTCCGACGTCTTTTCCAACGCTGTGCAGCAAACACTTCGAGCCGTCGTGCTTCGAGAATCCGGAATACACTACACATTTTGACATGAAGAGAAAAGTTCTTTTCTAAAACATGACGCCATCCCAACAATTTTTCCAGCTAGTGGGAAGTCGAAGAAGGTACCTGAAAGACGTGACAAACCTAAAGGAGCATTTGCCTAATGTGAAAAAAATCAGGCATTGTTTCAACTTTGAGGGCATGTTTTTAGCTTGCGCCAAGCGTCACTATCTTGTGTTGCACTGCATGCGATTCATCGCGCCTCGATTGACGTCACGAACAGCGCCCTCTCGGGTCAGGCTTTTTTTCAAATTTGTAAATAAAATGGAAACTAATTTTTTTAAACCTTAATTAATTGTTTATTCATATTCCACTCATCAAAACACATATTTTAGTGACAAAAGCTTTATTTTGACAAAATACCTCTTCCAGGTGACTTTAATGACTTGTATATAAAGAATATAAGACTTATCATTGTTTTATCTACACTGTTGTCAAAAACCAAGTTTTTTTAGAGTATGTCTCGATGTATTTGTACAATCCACACCAAGCACTTCCCTCGGATGATGAGGACCTTTTGTTCTCATTTGATACAAGTATTTAAATCAAAATCATATTCTAGCCATCACCCCTCAACAAAATTCTCTGACCAAGGACCTTCCTTTCCCCCTGTTAGCCCGACTGTAGGACTCATAGATTGTCCATCTTGTTTAAAGTTGTCAGTTTAATAGCTTCCTTATAACAGACCCATTCACAAAACACAGGATTTTAGATGCATTTCATCTCAAGTCTTTTTTTGTGTGTGAAAATTACTCTAAAAAACTAAAAGGCTTTCTGATGTTCAACTTTCTCTTGGAACCGTTTCCTGTTTGTTTGCAAATGACCCAGTTTTGTTGTAATTCATACCAACATATACAAGAACTTGACTTTTAAAGGGGTTGTTCTAAAACACCCACGACCCACGATCCACGACCCCTCGACGTTCGCCCGTGTTCGAAGAATGTCCCAATTCCACCTTCATAAAATGTCGCTTTACGGCCGAGTAAGAATTCAGTCCCCGATTTAGAATTCACAGTGTGTGATCCGCGACGCAACTTCCTTCCACGACTAGACTTGATTTCCAGTCTGAGACTGTGGTTATTTATCTGCATCAGCCACACAGAATTGGGAGTATTTACTCTCCGCTTCCGCACGTCACGTGCACACCGCTTGGGGACCCCAAAACACATAGTGGGCCATTTTGGTCGGTCGGGTCTACAACCTCGAGCTCCGCGTACACAGGACGGAGCGATCGGCCGGAAATGGGTCTGCCCATCACGTATTATGAGTTGGCCGTTGGGATAATACTCTTGGATCGGCCAAGAGATACTCGTGGAAATGCCGCGTTTTATTATCTGTACATCAAAATTGCCACAGGCCCGATCTAAGCAGCCAATCACGCGCAGTTTGCTTCATGCATACCACGTGTGTATGGTCTGTCTCGTACGCTGTGTTTAGATGTGTGAGGCATGGTGGACGATGTCGGTATACAAAATTGTGTGCGTGATTGGCTGAGGTTGTGAACTGTGGCAATTTTGGTGTACAGAAAAAAAAGCGCACAAAAGTCGAGGGGTGGAGGGGGGTCGTGGGTCGAGGGGGTTTTAGAACAACCCCTTTTAAAGGGGGTGGCGGGCTTGTACTGGTATGTGGGCCGGGGGTGGAGCTCAGTACATCATCTACACTAACTTTACCTTTCCTGTCAATATTTGCACGCAATCACCAAATAAATCTGATTTGTTTTAAATTATAGCAACTTTACATGAACTTAACTTTTTAGCTAGGTCACGGTATAATGGCATGTGGTAATATGAGTGGTGTGTTCGGTCGTGTTATTGTCTGGTAAGCCACTTTCTGTCACTATTGGCTTTGCTTTTAGTGTTGTTTCCGAAAGTACATGTTTCTGCCTGGTTTTCTCAGTGCTTTGATGTGCAATTCAATGAAATGGCACTCAGCAAACCACATCCATTTTTCAAGGAAGTATTTACCTTGGCGGACAGTCTCTCCTTGTGCATAATTACAGTGTGCTGTTGTCCTTTGACTGATGATGATCACACTTTTAACTTTATATTTAAATTTGATTCACAATATGTATGGATTGCTTGAATTTAAAGACAATAGTCTGATTGTCTTTGTACATGAATAAATATATCCACAATTTTTCACTATTTCTTGACCCCCCCCCCCCTCAATAAAAAAGAACAACAAACAAACAAACACCGGGACTCAACAGTCTTATAGAGAAGGGAACCATTTGCAATGAGATAGCCCTATTCACACGAGAACCAAGGACCAACGACCATCGTTTTAGGCGCAAGTTGTCTGTCCCGAAGGTTGCAAACTCTTGGTCATAGCGTAAAAAAAATTAAGGAAAACAATAATAAACTAATTTTCAATTTGTGCCGCTGATACCATTTTGATGGATCTGGAATAAACAAACTACCTTTCTCCACTGGGGTTCAGATGACGTGTACTGCTTAATAGTTTGTTCGTGGAGAAAGGAAACTCCATGGTTTGTTCATGCGTGATCGTTGTCCGATCGCCCTGGACCTTAGTAATCATGCCAGGGGTTGTCCTTAACTTTTTTTTTAAACTGGCCAACATGACCAGTTAGCTTGATTTTTAACTGGTCCGCCAGGTTTTTGACTGGTCCGTCATTTTTTTAAAACATTAATACTGTTGTATACCCATTTTTATTGATACAATCTCTGGATTTCAGATCGTCGCTATTTCAATATGAATTGCACTGTCAAGTTATGTGTCAGTTATTATGTGTACCAAGTTATTGTATGTTAGAGGGTTCATTAATTTGAGTGCCTTTTTTAACTTCAAAAAAAATAATAATATTAATAATTAACTTTTTAAAAAAAGGTGAAGATTATTTGCTAGAGCAAACTGGAAAATATAATAGTATGATCTCTGGATAGCTTTTTTTTAAAGTCCATAAGCACTCGACATAATGGAGGTAATTCCATGTGAGAAGTAAATCTGTTATGAAAAAGATATGTGGTTTACTAAAAAATGTGTGGTTTACTAAAAAACAAATAACTTTAAAACCGACTGTTAAAATATCATTAATTTGTTATTTATGACCTTCAAATATATGGTGCGGAAGAGGGAGGGTTACGATCACTATATTAATTTTATTATGTATAAACATTGCCTATTATGGGCTACAATATGTGGGAGAGACTAAGACCAAACTCAGTCTTCGCTTTGCGAATCATGTCTCTTCCATAAAGACCAAGAAACCGTACCCAGTCTCTATCCGCTTCAACAGCCCCAACCATAGTGTCAAGGATGTTGCACTTCTGGTGATTGAAGCTTGCAATGGTGATGACACACACCGCAAGCATAGAGAATCACACTGGATTCACCAACTCAAGACAGTCCAACCCTTTGGACTAAACATAAACACTGGTGTTAAATAACTTCCCATTACCCTCCACTTCACTCCTCTGCCTGATAATTCATTTGTTGTATATATTCTGTAAATAAAGTGTAAATAAACACATTTTTTCTGTCAATAATTTGTTTTTTATAAATTTCTTACTATAAATATCTCATGTAGTAACCTTTTTTCCACAG
Source organism: Plazaster borealis (assembly GCA_021014325.1). Lineage (NCBI taxonomy): Eukaryota > Metazoa > Echinodermata > Asteroidea > Forcipulatida > Labidiasteridae > Plazaster > Plazaster borealis. The sequence continues at coordinate 2,516,886 of CM037465.1, read as the reverse complement.
GTCCCTCACACCTATTTTTAATATCATCCTACCTTTGATCTTGCTATTCTTTAATTGACCATTGTTAGTTGCATCATGATGCAACTTGCTCTCCAATCCCACCCTTTCATGTTTCCCTGCATTGTTATCGAACAATGCATTTACCACTTTTATGGTCCAGTAATCCATCCTTTCATACTATACATCCTTTGTCCTCACCACTTTACTCCTATTGGTTCATAGCCACCAATTGTTTCTGAAATAGAAACTTTGATTGGCTATAATTTTCCCGCTTCTTTCTGGATCCTTCCCTTAATCCCTTTCCCCTCTCTTTTTCTATAAATGGATATGTATTTGTTTGTACTTGTTTTATGCCTCTGAAGAAGGTCCGGTCTGGATCGAAAGCTAAGGCCATCTACCCTACTTATTATAACATTGCCTATTATAGTTATAAAATAATAAGTATTCATAAGAAGTTGAAGTGTCGTGGCCGAGCGGTTAAGAGCACCAAATTCAAACTCTGGTGTTTCTGATCAGCAGAGTGTGGGTTCGAATCCCCAGCCGTGACACTTGTGTCCTTAAGCAAGACACTTAAGCATTGCTTCGTTTTCGGATGGGACGTTAAGCCGTTGGTCCCATGTCTCATGAAATGCATGTTAAAAAAAACAGTGCACTTATAGAAAAGAGAAGGGGTTCGCCCTGGTGTTCCTGGCTGGATTGGCAGCAAATTGCGCCACAGCACCTTGTAAAGCATTACATGGTACTGTCAGAATTGGGTCTCATACTTCAAACGAAGGTATTTGGCAGGAAATACTGTACATGTATGTTACAGCGCGTTCTCACAATCTTCTCACTTTCGTCCATAAAAACAACAAAAAGAAGACAACAAAATAGCTACATATCAGAAGCCTATGAGTTTCCGGTTATTTTTGTAAATGTATATAACCATTATGGAATGGTCGGTGTCACCGTCTGTTTTGTGAACAAATTTTCAGCATGTGATCTAAAACATGATTGCGTCTTTATCACGCAAGTCTTTCTTGAGATCACCCTGCAAAAAAAAAGTCCCCTAAACAGTGCATGTGATGAATAATATTGCGTCTTCATTCGCGCAATCGCCCCTCAAAAAGAAACAAGCCCCAAATTACAATAAAATAAAACAAAATCGGGACGGAAGAATCTTACATACAAAACTAGACACAAGAATTTGTTTGACAACAAATTTGAGGTGTTCGGATTTTTGGTCTGAATTAACGAGTCATCTGTTTTCAAGTAAAGCTGACTTGAGTGAACGTGACCTGTGCTGTTTGTTATTGTGAAAACAGAATGAATAGCTATTAAATAATCTTTTTTTCTAAGCGTTTTACAGAACTTCCAGTTTTTTAATAACGGTTATGAGTTAGGGTTTAGCAATCCGTTATTATGAATTCACAATCCATCTTTCGGTTTGAACCGGAAGTCCAATTCAAATGGGGCCACACTCTGTGTAGCGCTTGTGAAGTTGTAAAAACTCAATGCCCAAAGATTTTATATCTGAAAAAGTTTGAAAATCGGTTGTGTAGTTCTTGAGATATGGTCCCACTTCCGGTTGACCCGGAAGTAAAGGTCAACATGGGGTCACGGTTGCCCAAGGCTGATCTCCAATGGACAAGGAGTCTAAAACTGAAAGAAGTTTGAAAATCGGTTGTGTAGTTCTTGAGATGAGGTCCCACTTCCAGTTAACCCGGAAGTAAAGGTCAACATGGGGTTACGGTTACCCAAGGCTAATCTCCAATGCCCAAGGAGTCTATAACTGAAAAAGGTTTGAAAATCGGTTGTGTAGTTCTTGAGATAATGGGCTCACATACGGTTCATGCTGAACTTTGAATGAGTTTGAGATTTGAGATTTGTACGTGTGTACTATACAACGACAACGTAATGACGTTCAATGAACTTTGACACGTCTAAACCTGCACACAATACGTGGCTGCATGTCAGTATGCAGGTTTTAATCAATGGACCGCACAGCCAGCCACGTGCTATTGGATAGATAAAGACATTATGCATGTTTTCAGTGGTTCTTCCAGCGCGTGCTGCTGGGTTAGATTCAGTGCAGTGAACGTCAACGTCCGATTTCGACGGGAAGTTAGGGTCAAATTGGTAACATTTCTGTGGAAAAGTTTGCGGAGGAAGAACAACATATAACCTGATGTAAAAATTGTGACTAAAGTATAAGTAGTTCTTTAGATATGATTTTTTGAAATGTTCAACTTCCGGTTTGAATCGGAAGTCAAGGTCAAATGGGGTCACACTCTGTGTAGCGTTTTTCTGAGTTTTCAAAGGCCTTTCCGATGATGTATAGATTGTGAAAATCCACTGTGTGGTTCATGAGTTATGATTTTTTCAAATATTAAACTTTGATTTAACGTAATTCAACACCTGATGACGTCATTATGACGTAACTGAAGCGGTTTCATCTCCTAATAGATATCTAACTATATGTGAAGTTTGAAGTTTATATGTGCTTGGGAAGTGTGCTTTTGTTAGCGGAAACGCGACGGGGAGAAGAAGAAGAAGAAGTACTAGACTTAACTTTTTGTTGATAACAAAAATAAGGTGTTCGGTCGGATTCGGAAGTTTGGAAGGGGTTTAAACTTCCATTGAAATAGTTTTGCTTGAAATGGCATGCTACATTTTTGCCTGACCAAGTATCCTACTCATTATATAGATTTTGAACTTGCACCTTCAAGGTGATGTCATGTTACTCTTGACGACGTCATCGTGGTGTGAACCACTTTTTTGGATGTAACATATCCCAACTTGGATACATGCAAAGTTTCAGCTTGATTACTAAAGTTGTTCTGTGCTTATACTTGTTGTACGAACTAGCAGTTGCTTAAATGTAATTGAAAAATATTTCGTAAACATGACGATAAGTTTTCATCAAAAGTTAGTGAATGAGTCTCTGTTCACGTAACGTCGACACATCTCAACTGTAAGTACCACTAGTCATACAAAGTACCAGAACCTCCAACATGTCCGAGTCCATGTCCCATGACCATGCTTCGACAAAACCAACTGTAGCTCTTGAGATATGGTGTCACTTCCGGTTGATCCGGAAGTAAAGGTCACAAGGGGTCACGGTTACCCAAGGCCAATCTCCAATGCCCAAGGAGTCTATACCTGAAAACAGTTTGAAAATCTGTTGAGTAGTTCTTGAGATATGGTGTCACTTTCGTTTGACCCGGAAGTAAAGGTCAACATGGGGTCACGGTACCCAAGGCTAATCTCCAATGCCCAGGGAGTCTATAACTGTAAAAAGTTTGAAAATCGGTTGTGTAGTTCTTGAGATATGGTCTCACTTCCGGTTGACCTGAAAGTAAAGGTCAACATGGGGTCACGGTTACCCAAGGCTAATCTCCAATGCCCAAGGAGTCTATAACTGAAACAAGTTTGAAAATCGGTTTAGTAGTTCTTGAGATATGGTCCCACTTCCGGTTGACCCGGAAGTAAGGGTCAACATGGGGTCACGGTTACCCAAGGCTAGTCTCCAATGCCCAAGGAGTCTATAACTGAAAACAGTTTGAAAATCGGTTGTGTAGTTCTTGGGATATGGTCCCACTTCCGGTTGACCCGGAAGTAAAGGTCAACATGGGGTCACGGTTATCCAAGGCTAATCTCCAATGCCCAAGGAGTCTATAACTGAAAAAAAGTTTGAAATCGGTTGTGTAGTTCTTGAGATATGGTCTTACTTCCGGTTGACCCGGAAGTAAAGGTCAACATGGGGTCACGGTTACCCAAGGCTAATCTCCAATGCCCAAGGATTTTATAACTGAAAAAAGTTTGAAAATCGGTTGTGTAGTTCTTGAATTATGAGTTTTTTAAAAATCTGACATTTGATTGTTAGCGAGGTTTGCACGGACGGCTGTTTTAGAGACTAACAAAGCGTAATGTCAAAATCAGGTGCCTGAACCTTGAAAAGAGACTAGACTACAAGCATGTTTGAAGGACTTTGAACCTTGCGGTTTGATTCAATGGAGCAAGCAGCCGCTCACCGTCTAACTGGTTTATATCGCGTATTGTGTGTGTTTTCAATGCAGTTTATTCCCGCGGTTTGACAGCGGGTCAATGTATACCCGATTTCAACCATAAGTGAAGGTCAAAAAGGTAACATTTCTGTGGAAAAGTTTGAGAAGGCTTAAAAATCTACAACATGATGTAAAAATTGTGAGTAATGTGTATGTAAAAAGTACGAGTATTCCTTAAAGTATGAATTGTGAAGTTTTCAACTTCCGGTTTGAACAGGAAGACAAGGTCAAACGGTATAAGACTCTGTGTAGTATTTGCTACATTTTTCAAGACCTCTCCCATAATGTATAGATTGTTATAATCGCTTATGTACTTCTTGAGTTATGAATTTTTAAATGATTAAACTTCGATTTACTGTATTTTAACACTTGATGACGTCATCATGACGTCACAACTACTTGATTGAGGTTTTATCAAGTTCCTTACATGGTGTAAATTTGAAGTTGATCTGATAAACGGAAGTTAATGTTTTTGCCGGTAAAGTGTTTTTTGGAAGAATTACACCAAGGCAAACTTTGACCTTTCGTTACGACCAGAAGTAAAGGTCGTGTGAATTTGGCGTTTACTTTTCAAATGTTGCCCGTGTCTTGATCTATCACATGTCCAAATATAAGTACTGTAGCTGTAATATTCGGGGACATACAGGCTTTCGCATATGGTCAATTTTTTACCTTAAATGGCTTGTAATTTGATACCTGATGACGTCATCATGACGTAACTAAAGCGGTTTCATCTCCTAATAAATATCTAACTATATGTGAAGTTTCAAGTTCATGTGATGTTGGGAAAGGTGTCTTAGTTACCGGACAAGGGACGGAGAGAATCAGAAGAAAAAAAGAAAAACTAGAGATGAGTTTTTGTCATGTGACAAAAACAAGGTGTTCGCGGGGAGTGATTGAATGAATAAACATTCTACCTTATCAATCCAATGCCTGGTCCAGGAGTTATGAATTATGAAATTTGGGGTCACGGTACCCAAGGCTAATATCAATGCCCAAGGAGTCCATAACTAAACAAAGTTTGAAAATCGGTTGAGTAGTTCTTGAGATATGGTATCACTTCCGGTTGACCCGGAAGTAAAGGTCAACATGGGGTCACGGCTACTCAAGGCTAATCTCCAATGCCCAAGGAGTCTATACCTGAAAACAGTCTGAAAATCGGGCGAGTAGTTCTTGAGATATGGTGTCACTTCCGTTTGACCCGGAAGTAAAGGTCAACATGGGGTCACGGTACCCAAGGCTAATCTCCAATGCCCAAGGAGTCTATAACTGTAAAAAGTTTGAAAATCGGGTGAGTAGTACTTGAGATATAGTGTCACTTCCGGTTGACCCGGAAGTAAAGGTCAACATGGGGTCACGGTTACCCAAAGCTAATCTCTAATGCCCAAGGAGTCTATAACTGAAAACAGTTTGAAAATCGGTTGTGTAGTTCTTGAGATATGGTGTCACTTCCGGTTGACCCGGAAGTAAAGGGCAACATGGGGTCACGGCTACCCAAAGCTAATCTCTAATGCCCAAGGAGTCTATAACTGAAAACAGTTTGAAAATCGGTTGTGTAGTTCTTGAGATATGATCTCACTTCCGGTTGACCTGGAGGTAAAGGTCAACATGGGGTCACGGTTACCCAAGGCTAATCTCCAATGCCCAAGGAGTCTATAACTGAAACAAGTTTGAAAATCGGTTTAGTAGTTCTTGAGATATGTTGTTACTTCCGGTTGACCCGGAAGTAAAGGTCAACATGGGGTCACGGTTACCCAAAGCTAATCTCCAATGCCCAAGGAGTCTATCACTGAAAACAGTTTGAAAATCGGTTGTGTAGTTCTTGAGATATGGTCCCACTTCCGGTTGACCCGGAAGTAAAGGTCAACATGGAATCACGGTTACCCAAGGCTAATCTCCAATGCCCAAGGAGTTTATAACTGAACAAAGTTTGAAAATCGGTTTAGTAGTTCTTGAATTATGTTTTTTTTTTAAATCTGACATTTGATTGTTAGCGAGGTTTGCACGGACGGCTGTTTTAGAGACTAACAAAGCGTAATGTCAAAATCAGGTTGCGCGAACCTTGAAAAGAGACTAGACTACAAGCATGTTTGAAGGACTTTGAACCTTGCGGTTTGATTCAATGGAGCAAGCAGCCGCTCACCGTCTAACTGGTTTAGATCGCGTATTGTGTGTGTTTTCAATGCAGTTTATTCCCGCGGTTTGACAGCGGGTCAATGTATACCCAATTACAACCATAAGTGAAGGTCAAACAGGTAACATCTCTGTGAAAAAGTTTGAGAAGGCTTAAAAATCTACAACATGATGTAAAAATTGTGAGTAATGTGTATGTAAAAAGTACAAGTATTCCTTAAAGTTTGAATTGTGAAGTTTTCAACTTCCGGTTTGAACAGGAAGACAAGGTCAAACGGTATAAGACTCTGTTTAGTATTTGCTACATTTGTCAAGACCTCTCCGATGATGTATAGATTGTTATAATAGCATATGTACTTCTTGCGTTATGAATTTTTAAATGATTAAACTTTGATTTACTGTATTTCAACACTTGATGACGTAATCATGACGTCACAACTACTTGATTGAGGTTTTATCAAGTTCCTTACACGGTGTAAATTTGAAGTTGATCTGATACACAGAAGTTAATGTTTTTGCCGGGAAAGTGTTTTTGAAGAATTACACCAAGGCAAACTTTGACCTTCCGGTACGACCGGAAGTTAAGGTCATACGATTTTGACGTTAACTTTTAAATGTTGCCCGTGTCTTGATCTATCATATGCCCAAATATGAATACCATAGCTGTAATATTCAGAGACATACGGGCATTGGCATATGGTCACTTTTTCCCCTTAAATGGCTTGTAATTTGATACCTGATGACGTCACCATGACGTAACTAAAGCGGTTTCATCTCCTAATGAATATCTAATCATATGTGAAGTTTCAAGTTCATGTGATGTTGGGAAAGGTGTCTTAGTTACCGGACAAGGGACGAAGAGAAGCAGAAGAAGTAAAAAAAAAAAAAACCAAACAAAAATAAGAGGTGTTCCGGGCTGAATGCCCGAACACCTAAAAAAAAAACCGAACAAAAATAAGAGGTGTTCCGGGCTGAATGCCCGAACACCTAAAAAACGAACAATAATAAGAGGTGTTCGGAGCAAAGCTCTCCGAACACCTAACTAGACTTAACTTTTGGTTTATAACAAAAATAAGGTGTTCCGTCGGATTCGGAAGTTTGGAAGGTGGTTTTAACTTCCATTGAAATAGTTTTGCTTGAAATGGCATGCTACATTTTTGCTTGACCAAGTATCCTACTCAGTATATAGATTTTGAACTTGCACCTTCAAGGTGATGTCATGTTACTTTTGATGACGTCATCGTGGTGTGAACCACTTTTTTGGATGTAACATATCCCAACTTGGATACATGCAAAGTTTCAGCTTGATTACTAAAGTTGTTCTGTGCTTATACTTGTTGTACGAACTAGCAGTTGCTCGTAATTGAAAAATATTTGGTAAACATGACGATAAGTTTACATCAAAAGTTGTGAAACTCTCCAAATCACTCAACACATTCAAGAACAGTTTAAAAACTCATTTTCATAGAGAAGCTTTTTGTTAAGTTTATTTTCTTATTTTGTTGTTTGCTACTTTCATTGCTTGTTGTTCTTTTGTAGAGTAGCGCCATGAGCGCCGCTTGCGGCGGATACCGGCGCTTTATTAAGTGTCCATTATTATTATTATTAGTGAATGAGTCTCTGTTTACGTAAGGTCGACAAATCTCAACTGTAAGTACCACTAGTCATACAAAGTACCAGAACCTCCAACATGTCCGAGTCCATGTCCCATGACCATGCTTCGACAAAACCAACTTCACTCTTCAGGTTCATTTTTAACTTTCATAACAATTAATCAGAAAATGTTAAACTTACAAATATCACAAATTCGTATAAACCATATTCTGTCATGACTAAATTTCAGAAAAAAATGAAACCATCTTCATATAATTATTATAAAAATAGTATTAAAACGACGGTCTAAAGTAACCCACCATGGGGTCACGGTTACCAAGGCTAATCTCCAATGCCCAAGAAGTCTATAACTGAAAAAAGTTTGAAAATCGGTTGTGTAGTTCTTGAAATATGTCTCACTTCCGGTTAACCCGGAAGTAAAGGTCAATATGGGGTCAGGGTTACCCAAGGTTAATCTCCAATGCCCAAGGAGTCTATAATTGAAAAACGTTTGAGCATCGGTTGTGTAGTTCTTGAGATATGGTGTCACTTCCGGTTGACCCTGAAGTTGAGGTCAACATGGGTCACGGTTACCCAAAGCTAATCGCCAATGCCCAAGGATTTTATAACTGAAAATAGTTTGGAAATCGGTTGTGTAGTTCTTGAGATATGGTCCCACTTCCGATTGACGCGGAAGTAAATGTCAACATGGGGTCACGGTTAACCAAGGCTAATCTCCAATGCCCAAGGAGTCTATAACTGAAAAAAGTTTGAAATCGGTTGTGTAGTTCTTGAGATATGGTCCATTTCCGGTTGACCCGGAAGTAAAGGTCAACATGGGGTCACGGTTACCCAGGGCTAATCTCCAATGCCCAAGGAGTCTATAACTGAAAGAAGTTTGAAATCGGTTGTGTAGTTCTTGAGATATGGTCTCACTTCCGGTTGACCCGGAAGTAAAGGTCAACATGGGGTCACGGTTACCCAAGGCTAATCTCCAATGCCCAAGAAGTCTATAACTGAAAACAAGTATGAAATCGGTTGTGTAATTCTTGAGATATGGTCTCACTTCCGGTTGACCCGGAAGTAAAGGTCAACATGAGGTCACGGTTACCCAAGGCTAATCTTTAATGCCCAAGGATTTTATAACTGAAAAAAGTTTGAAAATCGGTTGTGTAGTTCTTGAATTATGAATTTTTAAAAAATCTGACATTTGATTGTTTGCGAGGTTTGCACGGACGGCTGTTTTAGAGACTAACAAAGCGTAATGTCAAAATCAGGTTGCGCGAACCTTGAAAAGAGACTAGACTACAAGCATGTTGAAGGACTTTGAACCTTGCGGTTGATTCAATAGAGCAAGCAGCCGCTCACCGTGTACTGGTTTAGATCCCGTATTGGGTGTGTACTCAATGCATTTTTTTCCCGCGGTTTGACAGCGGGTCAATGTGTACCCGATTTCAACCATAAGTGAAGGTCAAAAAGGTAACATCTCTGTGGAAAAGTTTGAGAAGGCTTAATAATCTACAACATGATGCAAAAATTGTGAGTAATGTGTATGTAAAAAGTACGAGTTTTTCTTAAAGTATGAGTTGTGAAGTTTTCAACTTCCGGTTTGAACAGGAAGACAAGGTCAAATGGTATAAGACTCTGTGTAGTATTTGCTACATTTGTCAAGACCTCTCCGATGATGTATAGAATGTTATAATAGCTGAAGTACTTCTTGAGTTATGAATTTTTAAAGGATTAAACTTTGATTTACTGTATTTCATACCATGATGACGTCATCATGACGTCACAACTACTTGATTGAGGTTTTATCAAGGTCCTTACATAGTGTAAATTTGAAGTTGATCTGATATACAGAAAATTGTGTTTTTGCCGGAAAATGTGTTTTTAAAGAAAATCACAAAGGCAAACTTTGACCTTTCGAAGTGACCGGAAGTAAAGGTCATATGAATTTGGCGTTAACTTTTTAAATGTTGCCCTTGTCTGTATCTATCATATGCCCAAATATCAATACCATAGTTGTAACATTCGGAGACATACAGGCATTTGCATATGGTCACTTTTTTACCTTAAATGGCTTGTAATTTGACACCTGATAACGTCATCAGGACGTAACTAAAGCGGTTTCATCTCCTAATAGGTATCTTACTATATGTGAAGTTTCAAGTTCATATGAGTTTGGAAAGGGTGCTTTTGTTAGCGGACAAGGGACGCTGAGAAGAAGAAGAAGAAGAAGAAGTATGAAGAAAAACCGAACAAAAATAAGAGGTGTTCCGGGCTGTTGGCCCGAACACCTAAAAAGAAAAAACGAACAAAAATAAGAGGTGTTCCGAGCTGTTGGCCCGAACACCTAAAAAAAACAAAAAAACGAACAAAAACAAGAGATGTTCCGGGCTGTTTGCCCGAACACCTTAAAAAAAAAAAAAAAACGAACAAAAAGAAGAGGTGTTCGGAGCAAAGCTCTCCGAACACCTAAACAAAAAAACAAAAAAAACGAACAAAAATAAGAGGTGTTCGGAGCAAAGCTCTCCGAACACCTAATTAAGAAAAAAAAAAAAAAAAAAAAAAAAAACGGAACAAAAATAAGAGGTGTTCCGGGCTTGTTGCCCGAACACCTAATAAAATATCTTTTTTGCTCATCCAGTTATCTTAAGTTGGTCACTTTTGTTGAATGAAGCCATTGAAGTCTACACCGTCTTCAGTTTTTCGTAGAACACGCTAAACTTTATTCCCACGAAAATCTGCTCTGTTGACCACCATGCTGTTGACAGAATGTGCGTGTTATGCTGTGTGTGGTCTTTTGTCAAGGCGGTTGAATATAGTTTAGTATGCTATCGCGTAATTTCACCAATAGAGGGCGTTTTTTCTCACCCTATCTAATTATCTGAAACGCCCTCTAGCGTTTAATGTTTCTCACAATTTGTTGTCACGCGTGAAGTAAAACAAAGACTACAAGCATGTGCAATGCATGATGGGATTTTGCGCTGTGTACGTGATCGGAAGTTTGCCCAGCGTTCAGCGGCACATTCGACTGATTGTTATTTTTTGTTTTATCCAAAACCTGATAAAATTGAGTGAATTATTTTACGTTTTTTTTTTCGAACCTTGAAATAATAAATGAATAGTCATAGTTCTGCAGTACCGCTGCGGATACTTTTGACTGGTCAGCCGGACCACTTGGCAAGGTGTTTCAGCTGGTCCGCCGCGATTTCCACTGGCATTTGGTCAGCGGACCACCGTTGATCAGGTCGAACACTGCATGTCTTGTGTCATTTCACACCAGAACCGAAGACCAACGACCTGAGTGATCTCAGTGATTTTGAGCACTGTATTAATTTGAAACTTTCAAATGTGACTTTGATTGTATCTTTCTTGGTATATTTGCCTATAAATCAGCATTACGGTGACACAAACCAACCCATGACCCTACCTGTAATGTCATCAGCTTAAAAGCTCCTTATGACAAAGTCCTTCACATACAAAACGAGGATGATACAAAAACTAATCAAGGCATATTTCACTTTTCTTTTTACCAACAAAAGCGTTTTCTGTTTCATTTGGACATTCAACTTAATAGAGATTTTTTTGGTCACTTTCAAAGCGAACAAAGATAATTCAGCCTTTCATTGGTAAAGTTTGTCTCATTTTAAGTTTGTCCTAGATATTCACTTTCTCTTTCTCTCTCTAGAAGGAAATGGTGACCCATGGTAACCTCTTGGTACCAGTTGCCACTGAAAATCTACACGAATCCTCTTTCCTGTTTGTTTGCAAATGGCCCAGTTTTGTTGTAATTTATACCAACATATACAAAAACTTGACTTTGAAAGCTAGTAGGTCCCTGGGGACTCCACAACAACATCCATTTTCCCAGGGAACTTCATTCTCTTGCGAATAAAAAAGGACAACAAGACAGGGAAAGAAAAGAGAAGAGTGGAAGCAGAAAAGTGGCAAGTGTGTTTGTGTGTAGGTCCCCTCCCCCTGGAAGGCAGGATGGGTTTGTTTTCTTCATCTGTATTGCCTTTCATTTTGTTTTTCTGCCAACATTATTATTTTATTATTCTTCACTTATTTTAATTTGCAACTTTAACATCAAATTTGAATGCTTCTAGCTACTGGGCAATCTCGGTGGTCTAGTTTTGCCATTCATGTTGTTTTTCTGCCAAAATTATTACTTTATTATTCTTCACTTATTTTAATTTGCAACTGTAACATCAAATTCAAATGCTTCTAGCTACTGGGCAATCTCGGTGGTCTAGTTTTGCCATTCATTTTGTTTTTCTGCCAAAATTATTACTTTATCATTCTTCACTTATTTTAATTTGCAACTGTAGCATCAAATTCAAATGCTTCTAGCTACTGGGCAATCTCGGTGGTCTAGTTGGTGAGACACTGCTCTAGAATTGCAAGGGTCGTGTGTTTGAATCCCACCCGAGTAATATGCCTGCGATTGTTTTCACAAGACTGGAGGGGTGGGGGGAGTAAACAGTGCCAACACACATCGGTGTCAGGGTGAAACCAAAACTATCATTCTGTATCCGATGCAAATTTATTATCTATTAAATCATTGCGGTACCCACTGCCAAAACATAGGATTTGAACTGCCTCTTACCTACCGGGCAATCTCGGTGGTCTAATTGGTGAGACACTGCTCTAGAATTGCAAGGGTCATGGGTTCGAATCCCATATCGGTGTCAGAGTAAAAACCTAAATTATCATTTTTTATCCCCGATCCAAATTAACATCTATTAATTTATCATAAGTATTGTAAACCATTGTACCAATTTGTCCAGGAATATTATTTGACATCGTTCCGGTATTCAGGTGTTGTTCCCCTTTTCAAGGCATTGCTGGACAAGTGTAATGATTGTACCACACTCGAATTTGAAATAATGTCAGATGGTACTTTTTTACCTATAATTTAATGTGTTTAATGAAGATGCATGACACCAAATAATGCACCATCACTGACAAGATCCAAACACATGTCATCACGTGTTGCTTCCTTTCCAATTTGTTCTATATGTGCAGGGTTTAAAAAGGCCTGCAATCCTGCCCTTTCCAAATTACACATCAAATTTATGCCCAGATTAAACAGTAAAATGTAAATTAGTGTGATGTGACGCCACTTTTGAATTATCGGTAGAATCTGGGTTTGCCGCCCACTGATTCTTACATAGAACAGGAGAGGCTAACAAACATGCGTACATTTCTTTGGTTTTAGGCATATGGAGGCTTGATACTTAACCCTCTCAAAACGCCAAAAGCTCAGTGTTCGTTGCCGTAAGTCCAGTCCCTGGATATCTAAATATTATTATTTATATTATTTTTTTTTTTTTAAGTTTAGTTTTTAAATAACCCTGGTCTTGCCATGCGCACAAGCATTTCTATTCCACAGTGACGTTAAATGAAGTCTGTCACAAGCCATGTTTGCTTTATTGGTGGTCTGTGACTGCGTTAATTTAAATGAAATATTGGGGAAAGTATGTTGAGGGAGAAACAACAGTTTTAAATTTCAGCTTACTTATTTAATGTTAGTGTACAGTACAGACAAATGACAAACAAAGTCTGTGTATTTACAAAGGCAATGTGTCCCTGGTCCTGTGTATCAAAAATGAAAGCACTTACCTTTTGACTCAGTATGAGAATTGGAGATCAAACAACTTCAGGAAGGTGCAGTTCAGTTTGATGAAGAATGGAGCATTTCCATCTGGTTTTATACCACTCCAAAAATATAGGGGCGGGACAAATGGTCCATGGTTATGAAGCAGTCAGCGCTTGTCATGGATGATTGGTGGATTAAAAGTCACCAGTTTCTGCCGGAGACACTGGTTACTTGTTTATGTTTATTGGTACTGAAAAGAAAACAGTGTTTGATTACAGTGCTCATCATGGTGTTTCCTGAGGGTAATAGTAGCATACATTCATCAGAAAAACAAATCTAAAATCTATTAAAGTAGGTTGGATTGGTTGATAAACTTCTGAGAAATTCTGAGACAGGGTTTTTCAAAGGTACAATACAATAGCCCAAAACCAAGCGCAACTTTTTGTACAGGGAACATTTGTAAGTCTCACTGCAAATCTATCATGAACTTTTGGGAACAAATGGGGGTTGACTGCTTGCCCCCCCCCCTCCATTATGATTTCAGTTGATTTCCTTTCCCCTTAATGTCTCCCAAATCTGATTTTTTTATTATCAGCTGATTTGCTTCCCTTTTCGTGGAGAAAGAATTGACTTGTAAGAAAAATTGTCACAGACCATAATGTTAACATCATTCAGGGCGCTCGTCCAAAACCGCTTGTGGCGAACCCTGCATCAGAAGGATGGAGGGTAACCATATTTGCACCACAATACCAGTACTAGCAGCTCTTGATCACTGTAAGCGACTAATGTGTTATAACTGATGGAATGATCAAGCACACATAGGCTAATCATGTACAGTACCTACATGTACCTAGTTCAATTTTTAGGGCACGTCCACTTTACCCTTGGAGCAGTCCCAGTTTTTTCGCCCAGAATTATTGAATCCAATTCACAAAATTTAAGTTTGATTTTATGTTTTATAGTGCTTGTGAAATGTTCAAATATTGATGTACGAGCCCAAATATACTGCCTGAAATTTTGGAACAGAGAGAGGTGTAATGTAGTAGAAGTTTTTCATTGACAGTTGAATGGCACTCATATCCAGGTTAGCGCAGTGGGGAGAGCAACAAGCAAGCAGAATAACATGAACTTTGCCTGTTATTTCTGCAAAGAGGAAACTGTTATTTCCGTTTCTCTGTAAATTTGATCCTTGTTGAGAAAACAATTTGCTTTCGATTCGTAATACTAAAGGGATCAGTGATGGTCTCATTATTGACTCCATTTTTATTATGCCTGGTGCCCTTTTTAGTCTTTTTCGTACATTTAGCAGTTCCATGGTTAAAAAAGTAGCGTATATTTAAAAGCCTTACATGGTTGGATCGTTTGATGAACTGTTGAGAAATTTTGACAGGGTTTTTAAAAAGTACAATACATGTAGGATGCCCTGCTGTGGTGTAAAATGTATACATCTTCAATTTAAGGAGGGCGGGGCAGAGAATTAACCTGATGCTACTCTCACACTTGGGTGAATATCTTGCGAATACGAATGTTTGAAATTCGCGATGAATTCACCCAAAGGTTGCGATTTGATAGTGAATAATGTTCTCTGTCGTCCTTAAACCTCTCCTTACCAATACCTTACGCATAATACGCACGCTTTACCAACAGTACCAATGACTTACCAAAATAATGCTTACGCAAATCGATGGCGAATTACCGTCTTCACAACATTCGCTGAATGTACGGAAGCGCTTCGTATTGCTGCTGTCACAGAGTGGCGAATGTTCTTGCGAACATGAATATTTGAACTGCGCGTAGAATTCGTCCAAAATGGCGGTTGGATAGTGAATACTTTCATCTCGGTCTCATCCCTCGATCGTCCTCGGTCGGCCCTCTCCTTACCAATATCTTACGAATATGTTACGAATGCTTACCAACGCTTGCCAATGCCTTTACGAACGTTGCAAACGCTTACGCACGCTTTACCAACGTTACCAATGCTTACGAAAATTACGCCGAATGACTGTTTTCGCAACATTCGCTGTAATTTACAAACCGGTTTGTAAGTTGAGCGATCTTCGTAAGGAGGTGGGGAATAATTTGTAAACGTTCCGAATTTGTTACCAACGCTTACGAAGACACGGCGAATGCTGCGAAGTTTGAGCGGTTGTCAAATATGTCCTTCCGATAGCATATTCGCTAGCATGTTCGCCGTGTGAGAGCAGCATAAAGTGACCGATCTTCGTAAGGAGGTGGAGAATGACTTGTGAATGTAGTGAATTTGTGGCGAATGTTGCGAAGTTTGAGCGATTGCTAAAAATTTCCGTTCGTAAGCACATTCGCTAGCATGTTCTCCCTAGTGTGAGAGTAGCATAAGGGAGGTGGGTTTGTACTTTACCATGACAAACCAAATACTTACTGTAACTTTTCTGATCCCTTTCTTTTAGCCCCAAACCAAACACACATTTTGGTACAGGGAACATCTGTAGGTTTCGCTAAAAATCGACCATGAACTTTTGGAAACAATGGGGGTTGACTTTGTGTAAATGATGGCTGCCATAGTCAATATTCTTCCTTAGTCAATCTACATATAACAGAGTTATGACGGACCAGTGCTAAAATTCGTTCCAAAATTTACTTTCCCTCTGGGACCATCATGATCATAGTTTTATAGTGCTTGTGAAATGTTCAAATATTGATGTACGAGCCCAAATATACTACCTGAAATTTGGAACAGAGAGAGGTGTAATGTAGAAGTTTTTCATTGACAGTTGAATGGCACTCATATCCAGGTTAGCGCAGTGGGGAGAGCAACAAGCAAGCAGAATAATATGAACTTTGCCTGTTATTTCTGCAAAGAGGAAACTGTTATTTTCGTTTCTCCGTAAATTTGACCCTTGTTGAAAAAACAATTCGCTTTCGATTCGTAGTATTAAAGGGATCAGTGATGGTCTCATTATTGACTCCATTTTTATTATACCTGGTGCCCTTTTTAGTCTTAATTGTACATGTACATTTTGCAGTTCCATTAAAAAGTAGCGTATATTCATAAGGAAGTACTCAAAACCTTACATGGTGCCTCTCGCTACCTTCCTAAACCCACAAAACCAGCCTTCTGAACCCTTTGGACAGGGTGGAAGCCTCCGCTGCACCTACATATATCTTAGCTAATAGACGACCTCAACGCCATCGGCCTACATCACGGTCAAGCTGTTCAACCTGTCCAGGATCGGCCTGGATGGCACAGACAAATTCTAACATTGGACAAACCCGTGGTCACAACGTCTTCATCAAATGTAAGATTTCTTCCATAGTGAGCTTTGTACAATTTGTGCCTGCAGGAAGTCCGGGCTATGTGGCTCTTTTGGTTATTTGTGAAGTCATGAGTAATAACAACACGATTGTTATATTATTTGTCTTATATATCCAGTTTAAATGACATTAAATAATGACCCATATCCCATATTATAAATTTAGATAAGTTCTTAGTAAATACAAAAATATACTATGTATTTCAATATCTCAGTGGTTTATGAAATGAATTTATATACATTCTAAGCATCATTATGGTTTGAACCAAAGGAACTGTTAAGTAGATGCTCTTGCACTGACATCATACATGACTACTCTCTACCCATGGGAACTAGACACAAAAGTGTGTGACCATGTTGGTAATGTCTTTATCCATTGCAAGGTACAATCCCTGATAAGGCATTGTACCATGTGCGATGTTCTGGCATAAACATTGGTTTGGCTTCTAACTTCTCATAATGATTACGCCAATTAACAAAAGACAATAGCAGACTGTAATGGTATTCCTGTTTGAACTGATGAGATGGCCTTTAGTGAACTTTGAAGAATATACTTCCTGTATTAAACCAGAAGTTATCAATTTGACGTCAGCTGAGTTGTCATGTGAGGTACATTCACTAATACCTATTTAAACCTAAATACGTTATACAGTGATGTACTGATGTTAGTTATGATTCAAATTGGTCAACATCTTGGAATGGTTAAACAGCTACCTGAGCGGAATGTTTTCCACGGAAATGGTATTTTAACTTGTTTATAATGCACTTGTTCACCATTTTAATGTAATTTTGATATGTGTACACTTCTGAATTGTTTGTATTTATCGATTAAAAAAATCAGGCCCCAACCTAAAGGTTTTGAAAAACTAAAAACACTTCTGCCGTTGACGGCGCGAGTCAAAGGACAATGCTGGGAGTTATGTCTGGGAGATTGCTTTGTTATACCCCCACTCTGTAACAAAGCGGCTTTACAAACTGGAGCTCCCAACTATGACGTTTTGAGAGTGATTACGTAACAGGGCTTTTCGCAAATCTCTCGGGCATTCGAAATGATTGCTTTTTTACACACTTAAAACCTATTTATAATCATATGACTCGATTTCCTTATTGAAAACTTTTTAAGTGAAATTCAGCAAGGTTCATGACTTGACATTTTCGTTCGTTAGCAGGTCTTTAACGTTTAGACACAACTTGAAAACCCAAAGCAAACTGTGACTGCGATTCTGTAAAGACTTATTGCATTGTTGTCACTGAACTGTTCCTTTAGAACTAGAGGATGGGATAAAGTCTATTCTTCCATAATCCAATGATGTCATTTCCTTTTAAAGGCATCGTACACGTTTGGTAATTACTCAAAATATATATTAGCATGAAAACTGACTTGGTAACAAGTAACAGAGCGCTGTTGGTAGTATAAAACATTGTGAGAAACGACTCCCTCTGAAGTAACGTAGTTTTTGAGAAATAGGTAATTTCTCACTAAAATAATAAAAGACTTCTAGCCAGAAGCCTTTTATTCCTATCTGAAAGCACACAAATTTGTACAACAAGGGTGTTTTTTTCTTTCATCATTTTCTTGCAACTTCGATGACCAATTGAGCCCAAATTTTCACAGGCTTGTTATATTATGCATATGTTGGGATACACCAAGTGAGAACACTGGTCTTTGACAATTACCAAACGTGTACGATGCCATTAAGCTTCTTCTTCTTATCGTGTTCACACACTAGATGTTGTGTTTCAGCCAGAACTGAACACAACTCCTTGCAATATCATTATACTCTGCAAGGTCCTCAATTCTGCATTCTTGCTCCAGTAGGGGGCATCTCAGGAGGTGATCCATAGTTTGTGGCTCTGTCCCACATATGCAGGTCACATCTTCAGAGTCCAGATCGATCCCCACTTCTTGAGAGACACCTTGCACCGGCCAGTGTTCTAAGTCTGTTGAGGCACCTCCATTCAGCCCAACTTGATTCACCACCAGGGGGGAGTTCTATTTTAAGCTTCAATAAATGGACGCTTCCAAAAAGTGCATTGAACTAAAACGTTCAATCCACTGTTCTGCTTCCAGGAAACCAAAAAAGCAGATGTCCACTTTTAGACCATCAGTCTAGGTGAAAAGCAAAAATTTGCTTTTCTGAAAGCAGAAAAGCAGAAAATGGATGTAATTAAAACGTTCAATCCACTTTTAGGGAGGCAGAAAAGCAGAAAAGTGGAAAAATGCATCAGGAAACACGTCCAACTTGCTTTTCTGCTTTTCTGATAGCAGAAAAGCAGATGACCACTTTTGAACCTCCATAGTTTGGTCACATCATTGTTGTTTGCATTCTTTATAATGTTATGATTACTGGATGCAAGACTTGCACAGATTTGTTTTTGTTCGGTTGTAAAACTGATAGAATGAAATACATTTTGTTACCTTACCTTGTTTGTAATTTTAGCGATACTTGATATATGCTTCTTTTGTAATCTCTTTTTCTCATACATTTTCTGTTAAGTTTCTATACTTTCTGTGCAGTAGCTTGCATAACTTCTAGCTTACTGAAACTAAATTTCTTTTACAATTGTAGTGCTTCTAGTTGTGTATCTGTTTGTTTTAAACTCCCAACTGTTTTTATTCCATTATGCTTTCTTGAATGTTGTATACTTTCGATGAAATTTTCTTTTAAACCGGTTAATGCTGTGATTTGGACCTTATTAATTAACGATTTATAAAACAATATAATGATGGTAACTTGAAAAAAGGGTCACTTTCCACACCCATGCTTGTTTTCCCCTCCCCCTTCATTCTTTTCTTGCCTTGTTTCTTCCCTAAATCATGTGACTCTGATCCCCCTTTCACTCCACTCTATTTTTTATCCCTTCCTTTGTGTGTATTATTCTTGTATTGGCCATTTATTAGTGCAATTGAAGAAATCTAATGATTGCGACTCGTTCTTATTTTGAGGCATAAAACAGTTTATCTTTATTTCTCATTCAAAATTTTAATATAGGCCTATGTGTAGTGTTTTCTTATATTTTAATATTTTTATATGTGCAAACCGAGGTAATGATTTGCATGCTGGCATGTTGAAAACATAATAAAATTGTTGAATTAATATTTCAGTGACCTGATGTTCGTCCTGCAAATCGGCAGCACCACCACTGATAACCCAAGCTGTTCTGTCAAACTCACATCCCCACACACCAAGAACAAGGCCATCCTCTTACAATACACAGCCAATAATGACATCGACTGGCACCTGATTGAGTCACATGACCCAGTGGACTACCAGCGGGCACAGAGATTGTCCTACAGCCTGCCTGCCTCAGCACGATGGGCCAGGGAACGACCAATAGGCAATCAATAACATACAAATCGATATGTAAGTTTTTCCCCACATATAGACCTTGTGACCTTTGACCTTGTACATTCTTGGGCCTTTCTGGCAGGCAAGATACTGCACTGGTCATATGGGAAAGTTGACATTTTGAGTCATAATTTCCACATCAATCCAAGAGTTTCAAAAGTAACAGCTGAACAAGTTTTGGTATGTGCCCCCTTTCATCATATCAAAAGTTGAAAAAATTAGACAGTGCAATCTCCATAAAATGTAGGTTTTTATGGTTTCTTCCCATTGAGCTGTGTACAAATCGTGCCTGCAGGAAGTCCAGGCTTGGTGGCTCTTTTGTAAACATGTGATGTCACAGGTCACATCGTCTATTGGTAGAAACCTTTTTTGTTGTCAACTAAACTCAGATTGTGATATTTTATGTTTTACAAATCACCAACTTTTTAGGAGACACAAGAGTCTATCCCATATTGATGATCGTCTATAAGCCCTAAAATAAACCTTGTATATGACTTGATAACCAAAATCAATGATTAGTGCATGATTAGTGCATGCTCTGTGTAAAAGAAATGCTGTGAAAGTTTAAGATCGTTGGTATTGGTGTGCACCCTAAACCCGTTTTCAACATGGGTTGTTGCTGGTTCGTTCTCTAAAGCCTCGGACAGCATCAGTAACTTCAGCTCGTTTTTACTTAAAAAATGCAGTACATGTGGGTTTTGTTTTAATTTAATGTAGGATACCTTAGACTAAACAAAAGGACTATTTTTCTGTGTTCATGTAAGATTGTCTTTTTTTTCTTTTACTTTTTTTTTGCTGGCTTATTGCTAAACATGAAATGCTGTTATGCAACTCAAAATGTTACTGGTGGGTGCTTGTTGACATTCAATTTGTGGCCTTTTTGGTGTCTTACAATTTCATCCCTGATTATTTGACCCTATAACTTGGGAGTAGATGTCTATAAAATAATTTTTTTTTCTTCTGTTTGTGTTCAGGTTACCAAGCCATATGTTAAACCGCTACCACCAGTGAAGGGCTAACAAGAGTTCGATGTTAATCTACACATTACCAACTGGTTTGCAATCTCAGACCTCATGACTTGCCGGTGTCTCCAAGATTGAACATTATTCCAATTTGAGAAACCCATATTTCTGTTCATGAAATGATTAAACAACAATTCATTATTACTCATGATATTGGTAAATACTCAAAATAATTATTATCATAAAACCTTACTTGGTAACAAGTAATGGGGAGCTATATAGGATTTGAGGTATTGCATGGTGAGGTATCAATATATATTTGGTTTGCGGTTTGTGTGTATCTACTTGTCAGGTAGAGTTTGTTCTTAGAGAACTGTCTTTCTTTATTCTACTACTGCGGAGTAGATTGTTTGGGTGTTGAAAAGAACTGTCCTGCTTTTTATGTATTCCCGGGCGGATGGTATAGAAAATAGGCTGGGACTACCACTTAAGCTTATAGGATCGTAATTAACTGTACTACCGCAGAGTCAGTTCTTAAATTGGTCTCAACGTTTCGACTACTTCTACTTCTACTTGTATACTCGGACTAGCTTGCTCTAGTCATCGTCAGGAGACTGTAAAGAGGTAAGAGAGAAATGGGCTTATTCATAGGGGTTCAGAGGATCCAGTGTAAGTCAATCAATGATCTGATTAGTTGGCGGGCTCAGGGCAACCTAACAACCTAACAATAACCTAACTGACTCCGTGGTAGTACAGTTAATTGCGATCCTATAAGCTAAAGTAGTAGTCCCAGCCTATTTTCTATACCACCTGCCCGGGTAATAGTTAAAAAGCAGGACAGTTTTTTTCAGAACTGAGAAGTCTCCCGAACAATCTACTCCGCGGTAATAATAACAATAATGGTGGCTTCTAATGTAGCGCACATGTCCGTCACCCAGTGACGCTTTGTTTGGATAGGGATATTACAAGCGTTTGTTTTGAACTGAATAATGGTTGGAAATAATATTTGTCAAAGTAGATTGATATAATGATTCACATAAAATCCAATAAAATTGTGTGTTTTTGTGTGTGTATTTTCATTACTGACGGTCCACTCCTATTCTAGAATCAACCCTTTCCTCAAAATGGCGGACCATGTTCTGCTGATTGTGGGTCAGATTTATGTCGTTCGCAATCACTGCTCACTATTAATACAACAAAGTGTAGGTTAGCTTCGTATCTTTTTTTGAGAGAGACTTGAAGCAATCTGCTCCTAAGCACGGAAAACTTGTTAATAACTCCAACTCAATTATACAATTATAACCATAAACAATCGAATTATTATAAATAAGTCTGATTTGGCGACTGAGACTTCATCAACAACGTTGTCATACTTTTAGGCACCCATAGCACCCATATAAAATAGCGACTTAGCCGCCAATGTGGACTCACTATGAAACACACTAAAAACTTCCTAGTCAGAATTGACCCGGATTCTAGCCCCGTTTGGCCTGACCCACTTCTGGGTCAATATGACCCGGAACGTGTATCAAAATAACCCAGAAAGTGGTCAAACTGACGCAGAATCCGTGTTAACCACTTACAGGGTCAGCCTGACCCGGTACGTGTCAACCTGACCCTGAAATGTGTCGGGCCTCCTGGGACCCGGGAATCGAATCCAGACCTGGTAAGTTTTAAGGTGTACCAATCCCCACCCAATAATATACATGTTATAGACGATGTGACCTCTGACGTCATTGGAAAATCATAACATGATGCGCGCGCATGTCGCCGGGCAAAACCTTTGTGTACTGACAGCCGGCTATAAAGGACACGCAATGTTACCATGAGTACGCATCTTCTTGCCCGGCGGAAACATGACTTTTGTCAACAGAGGGCGGTTTGAATGTAAACAGAGGTCACATCGTCTATAGCTTCTAAAAAATACGTGCTTAGGCTTATAATATTTCCGGGTAAGAAAATAATGTAAACGGGAAAGTAAATACAAAGATAGGCCTAACTCTTGAACAAAAATTACAAACTAAATTTATAAAGCTTACTTTTTATAAACTTGATTATAAAATTTAACAGCAGTTGCATTTCTCTCTGATATAGTGGCTGAAAAAATTCTGTCAAAAAATGACGTCATTCGATATTATTTTTACTCGAAACTTAACCACGCTTGACTATGTAACTACGTAGCCTATAAATGTAATTCTTAAATTTACACTCGATAATTTACTGTTGAATTTCAAGCAAATATTTACTATAACAAGGCGAGTTGTGCACCATCTTTATATTCAGACTGTGAACCTTTATATTTACCAATAATGTTGTGCACAATCTTTTAAAACATGCAGCGTTTTTGTCTTTTGTGTAAAAAGCCAGGGTCGTTTTCCAAACTAAGGGACAGACAAACTTTCATACACTTCTTCATCTCCTTTGTACACTCCGTTGCCTCCACTAGGATCTTCATAGGTCTGAGCATAGGTCTGAGATGGTTGGCGACGCCCTGTAGCAGGACTATGGGCATATCTACTTGTGGTCTTCTGTTCACTTGGAATCTTATAGAAATTCGTCCGGCCCTTGTTCACAACACCTCTTTCCGAGTCAGTTGTGTCACTTTTACAGAAGTCAACTTGGTCGGAGGTTTTAGTTACAGGTGTGTAGTTGACTGCTTTTTGGCTATGTTGTTTCTTGCGATACCGACGGAGAAATATGATAACAGCAATTACAGCAACCGTTATTATAATGGTGGGGAGAACGGAAGAAGCCAGTGAGTGCGGCTGTGGTGATGGGGCGTCAGATTTAGAGGTAGTCACTGCATGGGGTTCCATGGTCACTAATCCTACCTTCACGGTCACTATGGTCACTGTAAGGTTGACCACAGCTCTCCCTTCACCCATGATGTTTTGGGCAAGACATGTGTACCTCCCTTGGTCATGTTTCTCCACTGGTGTGATATGCAGAATTTGTCCTTGCCTAATGGCGTATCTTCCTTGCCAGTCATGAGTTATCTCTGTGTCGTTTGGTGAGAGCCATTTTAAAGTTGGAGCAGGGATGCCAGTAGCTGTACATTTAAGAGTCACAGATTGTCCATTCAGGGCTTTCAGCTGCTTGTTGTCCACCATCGCCATTGGTGGTTGATTTGAGAGATCATGAATCTCCAAGTCTGAAATCACCGACTCATAGTGATGCTTTGGTCCTTCACATCGAGGCTCAACGTACGGTGGATTGTTACGCAGCCAGTCTCGCAGACCTGTGAGCCTACAGTCACACTGCAGTGGGTTGCCTTCTAGCTCGAGTTTGGACAATGCTCTATTTCGCCCAGATAGCGAATCACCGGGCACGACTTGGATCAAGTTATAACTCAGATCCAGTACTTGCAAGGTATCACAAAAGCCCAAGATAGTTTCTGCGTCGTGAATAAGATTGTGGGCCAGTGAGAGATTTTGTAGGCTTGTAAGATGAAGGGCACAGTCCTGCAGGTCGACGAGCTGAAGCTCATTTCGAGATAAGTCCAAGGTAAGAATTTCAGGCACCAGTTGAAACATCTTTGAGTTGACGCTAGTGAGTTGATTCCCTGCGAGGTACAGACTCTCCAACGACACCAGACCCACGAAGTAATCAGGATGTAACATGATAAGTTGGTTGTTGGTGATGGAGAGTTTAACTAAGTTAGACTGGTTGAAAAATACTCCTCCAAACAAAGACATCATGGCATTGTCGTCGAGATACAGTGACTGTAGCATGGAGAGTTGACTCAGTGCAGTGGGTGAGATGAACAAGAGACGATTATTGGCTACATGCAGTTCAGTCAGATCGACAAATCCCGACAGGGTTGTCGAAGACAGGTTTGCCAACCGGTTCGTATCGGCGTTCAAGAACTCCAGCCCTTCGGCCCAACGTGGTTGAATCAAGGAATCGAATAAGTTGTTGCTTATGTCCAGTCTCTTTACCTTGTCTCTGTGACGTCGAATTATAGAAAACCCACCCAAATGTTGTAATCTATTGCTACCTATGTCAAGTTGACTTGGGCAGAAATGAAAGTGTATCGTCTGTAGTCGGTTGTCGTTCAGTGAAATTGTATTAAATGTAACGGCTTCCGAACTGTGCCAGTAATGTAAATGAACACGTGAAATTTTATTGTGATCCAAAAATAAGCTAACGTTCCCGTTACCATAATCTAAATCAATATAAATGTTTTTCAGTTGGTTGAACTGGATGCTTACAATAATATTTGACAGATAGTTGAAATTAAAATGACTTATCAAGTTAAAATCAGCAGAGAAACGCTCCAACTCTCCGCATTGTGGAATTCCTGATAGACTTGTAATTGAGTTATAGTCTACTGAGAGTTCTTTAAGAGAGCTGAGCTGGCAGGTTGTAGGCAAATAAGAAATGACATTGTGCTTCATAGACAGCTTCCGTAGTCTTCCCATCTCATTTGATCCCAGCAGTGACGTCAAATCAGATATGTTATTGTAGTCAAGGTACAATTCAGCTAGCCTGTAGAATGTGCCAATGAAATCGTCTGGTGACAGTTCTGATACGATGTTGTGCCTTAGATCCATACTGAGGGCGTGTGGGTAGTTGACGGGGATGCAGTCAAGATTGAGTGAGGAGCAGTCAGCCTTTGCAGTGACGTAGTCGTAAACACACTGCGCATGACTGCAGGTTGATGACTGAGAGATGACGATACAGACACCAAGACAACAAAGAAACAGTGTCCATTCAGTGGATCCCATTGTTTCCTAAAGAAATGTGACATATCAACAAATACTACCGTCAACCACAAGGTTGCCCTGTGTTTTCGTACAAAAATCGCTCAAGGAATAATAAGAAGAAAAAGAACCCTTCTATTTTCGATAGGTGCACTGGGTTCTTTTACATGCGATACACAAAACATGGGACCAACGGCTTTACGTCCCATCCGAAGGACGAAGCAATGGTTAAGTGTCTTGTTCTAAGGATTAAGTGTCACGGCTGGGATTCGAACCCACACTCTGTGCTGATCAGAAACACCAGAGTTTGAATTCGGTGTTCTTAACCGCTCGGCCACGATACTTACCTCCCCCACCCAGAATAAACATTGGGAAAATGCTTGTTTTTGTGTATAACATGGTATTTCTACACTTTTAGTTTGTACACACATTCAGTCCATCAACTTTAAAAAAAACTCTGCTGAATTTTATTGGGTCGAGCACTCATACACATAATATGATAACATTATTGCAGAATTTTCTTTGCAACAAGTCCGCTTTAGCAACCCCCCCCCCCTCCGTGGTCGTGAGGCAAAATTAGTCAATACACCGTTTTGTTCAAAACAAAACTCAAGCCCACGCCAACACGCTACAACATGGTGGATAATGTGGATCTTTCCATTAGATGACCATTATACTTGGATCTGAAGATGCATGCAGCAAATTAACTTATAGTTATCAGCCCATAAGCCCCCCCCCCCCCCACACCCAGAACCCTTATCCCAACTCTCTTGTGGGATGCCCCCCCACCACCAATCGAGTTAAAAAATATCGCCAAACTGTCCCTTCCCCCAGTTTCCAGAGCAATTAATCTCTTTCTTTGTTGTAGCACATTTTTCACCCCCACATCAGTACAATTATTCTATCCAGATCCATTCTTATCAGTAACATACAAATTGTACATACCTAATGGAGTTATCGTTGCCAACAAGATGAAAATAACGGAGAAAATGTTCCAGAGTTCAGGTTATTTTTTACCAACTAACTTCCTCATGTGGTCAATGTATCACACAGTATCATGTATAAGAAATGTGTTGTGTCAATGTACGGGGTAAACTGTAATGGAAAAGACTGCTTTACCGATCGGCTTCCCGTAACATTCGAGATCTAAGATATTTCTAAGGTTAGACATTCTAATGTTCGCAGTCACGTGTTATGAGACATACAAAAATGAGTCATGCCCCACGGACCCGGGAGGTTTTTATAGTTGTTACAGTTTTTTCATGTTTTTCTAGCAAACCAAACTCAGTTTCATGTATTTAAATGCCACACCTTCTCTCCTGCATAATATGAATAATGTATCAGATTATTTAGTTTACAGCACTGTTTAAATAAATATGTAACTGGGAAAATTAATTTCAACAAATAATTTCCCTGGGTGTGTTCAAACGTGTGTCAGTTGCAACTGGAGAGGAAGTGTCAAGTTAAAAACATATCGACCAAAACAGTCCTTGAACTTTGAACTTCCCCGAAGTGTCGTCACAGGGAATTTTTTGTTATGAGTGTAGGGGTTGTAATCTTTTGTTACGAATTCAACCTTTAGCGTTTACTGCTGGTTGGTCTCTTGTTCTCGCAGTGCGAGAGGTTACGGGTTGAAATCCCAGACCAGCCCTTATACAGTTTTAAGGATGTTTACTGATCAACAACGTTCACAATGCTTTGAAGTATATTGGCGCCCACTGTAACCCCACAATCACTTAGCCACTACTCGGACTCATAAAAACACTCTACAAACTTCCGTGTCAGATGACCCGGATTCTAGCCCCGTGTGGCCTGACCCATTTCTGGGTCCCATTTCTGGGTCAATATGACCCGGAACGTGTGTCAAAAATAACATATAAAGTGGTCAAATTGACGCAGAACCGTGTTAAAATCCCATGTTAACCACTTACCGTGTCAGCCTGACCCGGGAATGTGTCAGGCCTACTGAGACCCGAAATCGATTCCAGGTCACTTCTGACCCGGAAGTTTTTACAGTGTAGCAATCACCACCAATATATGCCTACATGTTATAGGTTCAAAACAATTCTTGCATATAGGCTAATAATATGTTTCCGGGTATTAGGCCTAACGTAAACATGAAAGTACTTACAAATGTAATTCTTGAAGAAGAAAAAAAAAGAAAAAAAAAGTAAACTTCTAAATCTTATTTTTTATCAAATTGATTATTAGCAATTACATTTCCTCATACCATGCCTCAAAAAAGTCTATCAATAAAAAACGTCAGACGATTTTCACATGTGACTATAAGCATAAAACAGATTTAGGCTTTTTGTACGTTAACAAATATAATATATATACCTCCATGAATTTACTCTTCTAGAACCATGTGCAGTGAAGGCATGACTAGAGTGTGCTGCTTTTTGGCCAGGATCAAACCCCGCGATGTAACAATTTACAATACAAACATTTCATTTTCAATTCTCATTTTCTTCCATTCTGTGTATTCTACAATGTGGTGTAATCTATTTAAATAAATGGCACAATATACGTTTGAATGATCACCAATTCTATAATAACATATTAAACATTTTAAGGGCAGCCATCACCTTTAGAAAGAAAAACTCAAAATCAAATGCACAATGCCTTAGTAAGAGGAAGAGTAATTTTATAGTCATTAAAAATAAGAATACTCTCCAATAACTCCCGGGTGGCATTATATCAAGCTCTATCTGTCATCGGAGTCACACAAAAATTGAGGATTTTTTTTTAAACATCAAGTTTTGAACCAGTGAGATCAACACGTTTGACTTATTATTCAAATGATGTTGAATTTCAAGCAGAAATATTTAAAGGGATGTTGTCTACCATTAAAGGGATGTTGTCTGCCATTTTATGTTCAAGACTGTGAACCTTTATATTTTCAATTTTACTATTAAAGGCAGTGGACACTATTGGTAATTACTAAAAATAATTATTAGCGTTAAACCTTACTTGGTAACAAGTAATGGGGAGAGGTTGATAGCATAAAACATTGTGAGAAACGGCTCCCTCTGAAGTAATGTAGTTTTCGAGAAAGGAGTAATTTTCCACGAATTTGATTTCAAGACCTCAAGTTTAGAATTTGAGGTCTCGAAATCAACCATCTAAAAGCACACAACTTCGTGTGACAAGGGTGTTTTTTCTTTCATAGTTATCTCGCAACTCCGACGACCAATCGAGCTCAAATTTTCACAGGTTGTTATTTTATGCATATGTTGAGATACACCAAGTGGGAAGACTGGTCTTTGACAATTACCAAAAGTGTCCACTGCCTTTAAAAAAATAACCAATGATTTGTTTTATTTTAATCAAAATGGAATCTCCTGCGATAAGCAACGGTTCGGGTGTCGTGGTTGTTCTGGTTTGTGAAGGAAATTTTGTCTTGGGTTCAAATTTCAAGAAAACAATTGAATTTATAATCCGTGGCCGTTACCACCAGTGTATATTATTTGTGGTGGTTTGGGTTTTCAATGAACTTTTAACCGGTTAAACAATGGGGTAATAAAGTGCATGGCATTGTCTAAGTGCATCGACCTCGCAGTGTTATTGAAACTATAAGGGACTTTCCCTTTCCCTTTTTTTTAAAGTTGATACCTCATTTGTTTCTACCCTTTTGGGCGGGGGTGGGGGGCAATGAATCAACATCCAGTTTTGTTTTGCCTGCATTGATGTTAAAACACATTTTATGTTATTGCCCTTTATTTATATTGACATACGGTCCGCTGCATGCGGTCGCGCTGGCCGGTGTCGCATGCAATGCAATACTAGCCGGAGGACATTATTGCATATGCAATAATGTCCGCCGGACGGTTTTGCATATGCAATCGGACGGTTTTGCATATGCAATCGGACGGTTTTGCATATGCAATCGTGTCCGCCCGGACGCTGCTGCATTATGCAATTGTGTCCGCCCGGACACATTCGCACATGCATTTGTGTCCGCCCCCGTGCAAAACCGTCCTTGCAGTAAAAACGCCCTTGGTCGACGGAACACGTTTGCCATTTTTTACAAGCTAAGTGCATGTCATGAATGACATGGGAAATGTTCGGCCGTTGGGTATTCGCTGCAATCATAAAATAAGTGAATATTCATGCTGCTTATACGTAGGTTCAGTGCATGCACGTTCGCTTATACGCGCACACACATACATGTACAGTCATGCACATGTCCACCGGACGGTTTTTTTTGCATAGCCCGGACACGATTGCATATGCAAACAAGTCCGGAGCGTACGTATTGCATGGCGGACACAATTGCATCTGGCACCGGCCCCTGGTGGATGCATGCTGTGATTGTATCAGAAGTTCTTCCACTAAAAACACGCCGCAGTGTCCCCCCCCCCCCTTCGGAACGGACCCGAGAACAACATGAACAATATATAATGTTAGGAGGACAATCTTCGAATAACTGTCCCCTCGTTTTAACCATGGCACTGTCGCGGGTTGGATTAGAATAAAATAATTATACTGTTTAATCGGACGTTTTCTCAGCTTCTTATTCCTCCATACTCAGATTGAGATTTTATTTATACGATTCCCCTGCTAATTTAACAAATTTTAGAAACGAAATGTTGCGGCTAGGTTCCTTGATGGTGAAAAAAAGGTGCTTCGGTTTTGGTTCTTTCTTGTCGCACGACCCCCCCCCCCCCCACAACAACAAAACAAACCACCAACAAAACAAACCGCCAACAAAACAAACCGCTAGAGGGCAGTATATAAGTTCCCAAACTGTAGCTTATCTTGTCTATAAATAAAATAGGAAAACGTAACTGAGAACACGAAATCACCATGTGTGCACGAAAGTCAAAACAAAAATTGTTCGATAGAATTAGGGGAAATCCGTAAATTTGAGTTCGTTTGACTGAAATTGAGTGAATTTTTGCTGAAATTGACCGTTGAAAACTTATATACAACATTAAAAAGTTTAAGTTTGGGGGGGGGGGGTGAGGAAAGGATGCACTTCCTACCAGTCTCAAGTTACAACCACAAAATGTGACTGCTGCGCCCCGACGAAAGCCTCGAATAAACGATTTTCAAGACCACCTGGCCCTGGACTGTCCCAAGGGGTGCTTTGGCCTGTTATTTTGTCCTAAAAGCTTATGGGGAGAGCTTTAAGAAAGGCATCCGGTTTGGGATGGACCATGGTTGGACCTCCATGGACGAAGCTGGTATTGGGTTCAGAGGGATTACCAAGGTCGGGGAAGTCAAGGCCTAGCCTCCACGTCAGGTCGTCCGGCCCGGGGGCGAATTTTTTTCCCTGAACCTTTCAGGCAGTGTCCGTGTACATTTGTGCGTGGCCATTGAAAAATCAAAAAGCGGTATTATGTGACGTCCTCGCTCTGATTGGCTTAAACTCCACGGACACTGCCTGCGGAAAGGTTCAGGGGAAAACAATTGCGGCCCGGGGGTACGTGGGTGAATACTTGTTGACGCAGGGTTATTTTGTTTTTGCCAAAACCACCCAGCAGGCCCAGCTCCTTGCGCGTCCCTCGCGCCCCAAAATCTCCGTTTTGAAAGCAAGATAATTTTAAAATGCAAAGAGTATTAGGGGAAAACTATCGCAAAAAAATGTATTCTGTTGTTCTTTTGCTTTAAAAACCGTTCACAACAATAAATCGGAGTCGGTTGTTTAACTTTCGCCGCTTGGTGGCTCACTCTTTTTTAATTATTTATTTTTTCGCGCGCCTTATACACATGCGTGAACTTTGACACTGAGATCACAAAATTCTTCTCGGGTGAATTTGCTTTGTACGCGTGAAACTTGCGGATTTGGGGAAAACCTGAGCTATAAATTTTCACCGAAATGGCACATAACTACGTAGTTACAGCCCATAAACCTACGGCTGTGAATGCGTGTGTTACGGGTGAGTATTTACGTGTTTGTAGAGTTGCATAACGGAGAAAGTTAAGCTGCGTAACTAGCACACGGAAGTGCATCAGGCGTGTGTTTCCGACACATGAGTGTTATCCCGGTTGATGTTCATCAATCTGGAAGTTGATGAACATGCGCAGTAAAAAAATCTAACAATAAACATAATTCACTGTTTATTTCCTGTTGTATGAAAGATTTAGGGTAAAGATATGAAAGTGGAATTGAATCAGTGGAAACCACACATTATTATTCATGTTATTACAGTACACATGGTACACTGTCTGCCTAGCTAGCCCACCTTGTTGAGCTGTAATGGCTCTCTTTTAACATCGGTCTTATAACACTCACCATTACAGCCCACCATCCATACATGTCTTAAACGCGTAGTTTAAAATTTTGAGTGACATCTTTAAAAATTTCTCCCACTTATAAACATCACATACTCCTCCAACCTCACTCACTTTGTGCCTTACATTACACTTTTTGTGACATATTCAAAACCTATCAAATGATGTCTTAGTCCAGAATGACATTATTTGAAAATAAGGCCAAGTTGTGTACAAAAATTACATTGAAGTTCGTCTCGCAACGGGGCCGCCATCTTACGTATGATTCACTGCCTGCTGATCGTGAGAAGTCAGGGCACCCGGCTGATCTGTCCGTGCGTGCGTGTATGGCGTATTATGAATATGCATCAGAGACGTCACGGGAAGCTGTAGTACAGAGCCCGATGTGTGCGCGCGTGCATGGCAAGTCATGAATATGCATAAGGTGACGTCGCTGTCGGCTTCCTCGCTCGTGCATATTCATGAACAGCCGGGCGCCCTGACTTTCTCACGATCAACAGGCAGTGAAGCAGAAGTTAAATGGCGGCCCCTTTACGAGACGAACTTCAATGTAATTTTTGTACACAATTTTTTTTGGCCATTTTCAAATCATCATATCTGGACTAAGACATCATTTGGCAATTCTGAATATGTCAGGCAAAATTGTAAGGTTCAGGAACAAAGTGAGGAACATGTATGTGATGTTTATAAGTGGGAGAAATATGATCAAAAAGGTACGACTTGGTTATAAACTACGCGTTTAAGACATGTATGGATGGTGGGCTGTAATGGTGAGTGTTATAAGACCGATGTTAAAAGAGAGCCATTACAGCTCAACAAGGTGGGCTAACTGTCTGCCATGTCTGCTGGCCGGTGTTCACTTTCTGCTTTCTCATTTCTTACCAATCTTAGTGCTGGCTTAGCCCTGGAAAAAGGGATTTATTTGATGTTTTTAATGTATATTGGACTTTATTTCCCTTTTTAAAATATTCATCTTGAGGAAGTTGGTTGAGATTTGGTAGCTGAAACGCTAAATTTTGACCTTTAAAAAGGAAAATTCAAGCGCACATTTTATCTCGCGGACGGAACTGTCTGAAGTAAAAAAATGGAGTGTAGCGAGCAGCGTTGTCAAGACCACAATACACCTGAAAATGTTGGGGGTTTTTCTTCATGATTTTGATATTTTGTGATTGTTATAGTTTGAAGTGCCTGTGCCTCGCTGTATACATTCTGTCAACCCTTTCTGACAGGTATGGATTTAATTGACCTAAACTAAATTAAGGCCCAATAAGGGAGGTTAAGTGGTAGCCGGATGCGGAATTTTAGCCCCATAGCCCCACATAAATAGTGCCAATTGCTGGACTCCCTCCACTTCTTGGCCCTACACCAACATAACATCAGCAGGTGACATGACTTATCGAAAAGAAACTGGTTGTCACTTAACCATTGCCCAATTGTGGAGACACATTAAAACGAAAACGTGCAAGCTCGTTTTGGTGTAATTTTGTGAAAAATCTCCGAGCTGACAACAGTCAATTAAACATCGTCGACACCATGATGTTTAGAATGCGAACATGCGATGAGTAGTCTTTAGTCAAGGCAATATTCATCACTCGGTCATATAAATAAAAAGAAGAATAATCTTATTATTTTTTGGGATGAAAAAAAAAGATGGCAGTAGTGGGGATTCAAGCGGGGAGCATGTTGGTTAATGACATTTGACACCATTTTAACGTGAAGTTAGACTAATTCAGGCTTGTAAGTTTTTCCCCACGTATACATGAGGACTCGATGATCAGTCTATTTGGAAAACGAGTGCACCACAAAGCTGAATTTGACCTTGGAGTCCCTCTATGCAGATGAGCAATTGCACGGAGGCTGATGCTATTGCCCCCACTGCCCATGGTCTTGGCCTCGGTGCCCCTTTAAAATATTCCAATATACTTTAACCCTAACCATGCTAAATGCAACAATATGCACCAAATGGTAAAAGTTGTTGTAATCTGTTGCATTTGGCAGTCAACTCAGATGTCATTCTTTGACTGAATTTGTTGCATTTAGCAGTCAATTGACTTCATATTGGTGTTGCATTTTGTTGTAGTCACCACTACACATATGTGCATACTGTTGCATTTAGCAGGGCAAACCCCCTTGCTCAGTCCTAACACAAACAACATGCCTGCACAATGCAACAAAATCCCTTGTTGCATTTTGTTGCATTTGGCATGGTTCTCATTTCAACTGTGTTGTATTTGGCAGGGTATGCGGAGGGACCCTGATGGGGGTTAGGGTTAAGTTAAGGAGATTCTCGCCTATTGAATAACAAAATTGACCTCGCCCTATCAGGGTTTGCCCACTTTTTCAGGGACTAGCCAGCGGGACCGGTCAGTTTGTCATTTCATTAGTCCACCCACTCCGCCAGCTTTTTCACTAGTCCATACTTTATATTATTATTATTATTATTATTATTATTATTATTATTATTATTTATTTGGCAATTCACATAAAAATACAAAATTACAAATTTGATACGAAAAGGATAAACTCTTAAAAACATTAAATATAAATATATACATCTGGATATAAAAAAGGAGGGCAGGCAGTAAAAGAAAAAACAAAGAACTGCACGGCTGAGGACAACAGAAAGACATCAACTACTACAATCCAGGTTTGCCAGGACTGACAAAAGTGCTTGCACTGTCACCAAGAGGTGTGTCAGTCCAACCTGGAAGGACGAGAGACAAAAGGACAAACAATTACACATAACAAACAGGTTAACCAAAAAACAAACAAACGAAAGAACGAACAAGACAAACAGGCAATCAAACACCCCGAAGCACAGAATTACAAACAAACATGCAAACTAAACAAGACACAAATTAACAAACTACAAAGACAAAACAAAACATGGACGCAAGACAACAAGAAAAAACAAACAAGATAAAAACATTACTATTTACAAAACTGCCAGAAAAAGGATCTAGTGGGAATAAACCTCAACTTTTAGTTTCCCTTTAAAAATGTTGAAATTATCAGTAAGAAGAGAGTTTTTAACATCATTAGGTAGAGCAGACCACTTAGTTGGAAAAGAGAAAATGCAGCTGTTTTTGGTTGAATTTTTCTTGAATGATAAATGGTTAAAACAAAGCTTGTCAGTATGCCTGCTGTTGATGGTAATTAAACTTAAGATGGGAACAGTGTCTCTTTGATCATTAATAAGCAATTTGGAAATCAAGCATAAGCTTTGATACTCTCGTCGTTTACTAAGAGGGAATAGAATATTATATTATAGAATATTAAATAGGGATACTTTTCAACACTGAACTAGCCAACCGGACTACTATGAGTGAATTCTGACTGGTCCTCGAGTGTTTTAACTGGTATTTGGCCATCGGACCACTGTCAAGGGAGAACACTGTCTATCCAAAATGGACACTCCTGCTAATGTTGGATTCTTATTTTCAGGAAACTTCACATCTCCTGACGACCTCAATCTAATCGTTGCAAAGAATACTCGTCTAGAGATCTACGTCGTCACACCAGAAGGTCTCCGTCCAGTGAAGGAGATCGGAATCAATGGAAGAATTGAGGTTCTGGAGCTCTTCAAACCCCAGGTTTGTTTCCGTGTACCTTGAAGTTTCAAACCCCCATGGATGTTAAAGGGATTGTATACGTTTGGTGTTGGAACCCACTTAGATATATACCAATAAAACTAACCTGTGAAAATTTCATTTCAAAAGGTGGTAGCATTTTTGAGATATTGCCGAAAATCTGGAGCGGTTATGTCCACGCAGGAAGAATAATCTGCAATTGGAATACACTATCTGAGAAACGTTACTGCAGTGACGCTTCTCAGATTCAAAGTTTTGGGGATGAAAATAGGCCTAGATGAAAAGAGTTATCGTTTTCCATAACCGCAGTACTTTGAAGTGAAAAGTTTCTTAAAATGAATTATACTATCCAAAGCTGCTGTACTTCTTACCAAGTAAGTTTTTATTGCCATTCATTTTCAGAGTCATTACCAAATGTATACAGACCATTTAAAGGTTTCCCTGGTCTTTTTCGGCAAAAAAGCAACGTATTTCACTTTCATGCATTCGTATTGAAGCGATTTTGCCTCTTCGGTTGAAACTGTCATTCAATTTCGCTTTGAGGCATGAGAGTTCAGGCCTGGGTTCTCAATTTTGAGAGGGCAAGGCCATTTTAATTTTACAAAAGGCACTTCCATTGGAAATTCTGAAAATCTATGGGAAACTTTTGAAGGGGCATCAAGGCCAAGAACGCTGCAACAGAGGCCATGGCTTAGAATTTATGCAGCATAATATTTAATAAAACTTAGGGACCATGGATAAATTATGTCACGGGCACAGTTTCGTGCGAAATAGAAAAATGCGCGTTTAAATTGGATGAAAATGACCGGGAAAACCTGTAATCAGGCATGTGATTTTCTCAGGAATTTTCCTGATCTCAGGATTTTCTCAAAATCTCGTTGAGCCTTTCAATTTTTCTTGAAGTAAGTGAAGCAGTTACCAAGGGGAGAAAGAAACAGTCCACATTGTTTCCAAACCTGTAGTTTTGTATTTCTGGTGATGCACAGAGTCTGTAAACCTCCTGAATTATAACATCTGGGAGGTTCCGGGTCAAGAATAAGGCTGAACCCAGGCTCACAAGCCATTTACAAGAATTTTTACATTTGGCAAATCTCATCCCTGTATACTATTTCAAAATTTTGATGGATTAAATTTGTTTTTCAATAGTTAATGGCCTGACGTTTCGACCCTAGCAGAGTCTTTCTCAAAGGCTAAATGACAACACAACACACACAAACAGAGATACACTAGTCTATACTAGATTAAGATTTAACAAGATGATGAAAGTATTACAGTGTGTTGATATTGGTAAACATATTTTCTTGTTGTTGTTGTTTACCTTGTGGCGTGTCGTGGCCGAGCAGATAAGAACACCGAACTCAAGCTCTGGTGTTTCTGATCAGCAGAGTGTGGGTTCGAAACCCAGTCGTGACACTTGTGTCCTTAAGCAAGACACTTAACCACATGCTTCGTCCTTCGGATGGGACGTAAAGCCGTTGGTCCCGTGTGTTGTGTAATGCACGTAAAAGAACCCAATGCACTTATCGTAAAGAGAAGGGGTTCGCCCCGGTGTTCCTGGTCTGATCAGCAGCATATATTGCGCCACAGCACCTTGTAAACCATTGCATGGTGCTTTAAATGAATAGGTCTCATACTTCAAACGTAGCTCCACATACCTTGCAGGAAAAAATTTGTAGTCAAACAATGGTGCGCTTAGAAACGTCCGTATTAAGCGCCTAATAAATGTTGTGTATTATTATTACCTTCAGGGCCAAGAGAAGTCACTATTGTTTATCTTAACGGCACGATACAACGCCTGCATCTTGGAGTATGTCAAAGATGGCGACAGCGAAGAGGTGGTCACCAAGGCCCACGGAAATGTCCAGGTGAGATTTTCATAAATGTAGCTTGAGGGAACCCAAGTGCGCCCTCAGTGTTCAAGTGTCTGATCCAACTTTGTGATTTGCATAATATTTATAATAAAACTTTAGGTTTGGGGTCGCGACCTTTGGGCTCACTCTCTTTCTCCATTTTAGCTTTGAGCAAGAGAGAGCACATTTATTTTCTGTGGGTATTTCTTGCTATTTTCGTAGGGAGCATGGCTCTGGCCATGCTCCAAAAACTATTTATCTGGGGAGGGATAGTGTTATAGAGCTATCTGTAAGTGTTGGACTATAAACAAGGACTATCGTTGACTATAGTTAGACTAAGTTTGCTCGAACTCTGTCTAGTCGACAATAGTTGGGCTACGGTAGTCGACTATTTGGAACCAGCCTACCGGGCACGGTCGCATCGCTGGTTATCAATAGCCATTTTAATAGCACAATGCAGAATGGACCAGAGTGCTGCTGGTCGCTTTGCATGATATGACTAGAGTCGTTCACACTTCAACTTCTGTGCGCATGCCCTACGTATGTCACTAAACAACAACTAGTTAACCATTGGTCCTTGCGCGAACTTGGCAAGGATGTATTGTATCCTTACAAATCTTGTATAATACCTGTACATTCTTAGGATCGCATCGGCAGACCTTCAGAGACGGGGCTGATTGGGATCATAGACCCAGAGTGTAGAGTTATCGGACTACGTCTGTACGACGGACTCTTCAAAGTTATTCCACTGGACAAGGATAACAAGGAACTGAAAGCTTTCAGTATCAGGTACAAACTTGGTTTATTCTAGAACAGAAGTTAGCCATCCCTTGGACAATCTTTGTTGAAATTAAACAGTTTTTTACACCCCATTTTGGATACCCTTTCAATAAGTTTGACAGTTTTTTAGACCCCATTTTGATAACCCTATCAATAAGTTTGACAGTTTTTGACACCCCATTTTGGTTACCCTTTCAATAAGTTTGACAGTTTTTGACACCCCATTTTGGATACCCTATCAATAAATTTGACAGTTTGTGAACACTCCACCAGGCCTGGATTTACACAGAGGCCGTGGCCTCTGTTGTACCCTGGTCTTGGCCTTGGTGCCCCTTCAAAAGTGTCCCATCGTCTTTAAGATTTTCCAGTGAATGTGCCCTTTGCAAAATGAAAATGGCCTTGCCCTCTCAAAGACGAAATTCCAAGCCTAACACTCTCATTTGAAGTTTGACAGTTTTGTCCTTTTGAACAAACTGTGTTGTTGTCAGGAAGTTTCTGGTCACCCCGTTTGTAATTGATGACAGTTTTTGGTCATCCTGTTTTACTGGTTGACAGTTTTTGGTTGCCCTAATTTAATAGTCGACAGCTTTTGGTTGCCCTGTTTTGTTGTTGAAATGTTTGTAGGTACCTTGTTAAAGAAATTGATAGTTTATTTCAAACTTTTCCAAATGATGACCGTCACCGCTCTGTTTATGTTTTTAGGCTGGAAGAATTGAATGTTATTGACGTTCAGTTCCTACATGGCTGCCAAGTACCAACTATTGTATTTGTTCACCAAGTAAGTTGCACTGGTTCCCACTTTCTTAAAAGAATATTTATCTTGGAATGAATGTACTCTTCCAATAACCAATGATGTACCATCCCTTTGTGATTGTATTCTTGAAAACTAGAGGATTTGAATGAATGAACTCTTCCAAAAACCAGTGATGCACCATCCCTTTATGATATGTGTCTTGAAAACTAGAGGATTGGAAAGAATGTACTCTTCCAATAACCAATGATGTACCATCCATTTATGATTGTATTCTAGAAAACCAAAGGATTGAAATTATGAATGTAGTCTTCCAAAAACCAAATCCGTTTCTTGATCATTTTAACATTTGACGATGTTTTATCCATATTCCAGGACCCACACGGGAGACACATGAAAACCTATGAGATTAACCTTAGGGAGAAGGAATTTAACAAGGGGCCCTGGAAGCAGGATAATGTGGAGACCGAAGCCAGCATGGTGGTCACTGTACCCAAGCCATGCGGAGGAGCTCTCATAATCGGTCAAGAATCCATCACCTACCATAACGGAGATAAATACGTTGCCATAGCGCCACCTAGCATTAAAGTAAGACCATTTTTTGACACGTATATTTCTTAAATTCTAACTACTGTACCCCTTACACTTTCAACCGCATGTTTTGGCTGATTCTGTTGAACTGTGGACTGCAGTAGTAAACTGATTATGCTTTACATGGGATCAGGCATACCACCATAATCAGAGTCCAACAATTTAGGTGTTGAGTTACTCAATGGTGTTGGACTGAGGACTGCAGTAGTAAACTGATAAATGCTTTACATGGGATCAGGCATACCACCATTATCAGAGTTCAACAGTTTGGGGTGTTGGGTTTCTGAATGGTGTTGGACTGAGGACTGCACTAGTAAACTGATCATGCTTTACATGGGATCAGGCATACCACCATAATCAGAGTTCAACAGTTTGGGTGTTGAGTTACTGTATGGTGTTGGACTGAGGACTGCACTAATAAACTGATTACGCTTTACATGGGATCAGGCATACCACAATAATCAGAGTCCAACAATTTAGGTGTTGAGTTACTCAATGGTGTTGGACTGAGGACTGCACTAGTAAACTGATAAATGCTTTACATGGGATCAGGCATACCACCATTATCAGAGTTCAACAGTTTGGGGTGTTGGGTTACTGAATGGTGTTGGACTGAGGACTGCACTAGTAAACTGATCATGCTTTACATGGGATCAGGCATACCACCATAATCAGAGTCCAACAGTTTGGCTGTTGAGTTACTGAATGGTGTTGGACTGAGGACTGCACTAGTAAACTGATTATGCTTTACATGGGATCAGGCATACCACCATAATCAGAGTCCAACAGTTTGGGTGTTGAGTTACTGAATGGTGTTGGACTGAGGACTACACTAGTAAACTGATCATGCTTTACATGGGATCAGGCATACCACCATAATCAGAGTCCAACAATTTAGGTGTTGAGTTACTGTATGGTGTTGGATTTTGTTAGAATGTGAAAGTCACCTGTGAAACTTTCAGCTTACAGTGTGGACTTGTTGAGAAAACAGCAAAGAAACTGTCACGGTATTTTCATTAAGAAAGTTCCATCCATCCGCGTTGAGCGAGGAGAGAGCGGGTACAAACTGCATCTTTGGCAGCAGCATTCACAAACGGATTTACAGAAATTTGAATCTTCAAAACTCGCCTTGAGGTGAATTTTGAAGATTTCAAATTGTTGACATATTTTTATTGATTTCTAATCATTGGGGGCATTTCAGCTGAAAAGATTTTGCAGGATGCTTACTTCTCTTACCATCTTTATAGGCATAAAATAAAACCACTTTTTATTGCCCTTTTGGCTAAAAAATCGGGAGGGTCGGTCGGTCGTTTTTTTTTTTTTTTTTTTTTTAATACGTCAGAGGAGAAAAAAACCCAGTAGATATGCACACAACTTTATAATTTCAACCATTTTAATGTTCTCAAAGTAGTATACATTCATATGGTGAATACAAAACAAAAATAAACTTACACAAACTTGATGTAGGAATAAATAAAATATAAAATATGAAGTTGTTTCTCAACATATAACAATATAATTTAGCAAAATAAAAATAAAAACATTGAGGTTTCTTTCTTTAAATAAAAATGGATATCATTCTGCTATATCCTTAACCACTTTTTTTAAAACGATAATATTTCAGCTTCGGATAAAGGATTTATCTAAATATTGTCGTTTACTGGGCATTCAAAGTATAAAATACTTCTTTTTTTTCTTTTTTTTAACGCCAAAAATAAAAAAAAAAACGCGACCGTGGATTTCTGACTTTTTGGGTCGGTCGGAAAAGGACAAAAAAAGGTGTTTTTGTTTATGCCTAACAAGGAGACTTTCGGATATATATTAAACACATTTTTTTGGGGGGTCGTTATCAAAGTATGACCCTACCTTTAACTAAGACTTTTTCTTTTTACTCATGGATCTAGGCAAGCACCTTGATATGTCACGGTCGTCTTGACTCGGACGGTTCTCGTTACCTCCTCGGTGACATGGCAGGAAGACTCTTCCTCCTCCATCTTGAGAAAGAGGAGACCATGGACAACATCATCAACGTCAAGGACCTTAAAGTGGAACTACTGGGAGAGGTGAGATGTTTGGGAAGGCCCCTGTCAGGCCGTGTCCGAATTGGCGGCTACAGCTATGGCTAGATTTCTGCGTTGAAGTATAGGACGTTCTTGGCAAACACCCGTGGCAACAGCCGTAGCCGTAACCGTAGCCGCTAATTCGGATACAGCCTCTTTCAGGCAGGCAACATCTCAGCGGAATGAAAAACAGAAAATTTGAAGTATTTTTTTCAAAGTGCTTCAAAACTGCTTTTTTGTGAGTAAAGAATGACACAGAGAGTGTGACGAATTCTATACCTCTAAGAATATGGGGTTCTGAGGCCCCCTCATTTGGCCGAAAATGCCTCATACTTGTAAGAGTTGAAATTGATTTTTTATTTTTTATTCTCAATGTTTTTATTACAAATGTTTTTATACGCATAAAAATTGCCCCAATATAAAATAAATATCAAGTAATAAACCACAAGCGAAACCGACAGGGTAAAATATAAATAAATATAATAGACTGTTGGTAGTAATTCCTTTCATGGGCGTTTCCATTCTTTGACCTCAGCGATGGTGTTTACATGTCACGCACAACTCTCGACCAATGATATGTCGTCCTTTAACCTTAGTGCGGCTTGTGATGTTACACGTATCAGAAATCTGGTTCTTGGTTTGATTTTCACGAATATACAATTTTAAACTTATCATGATCCCCGGCTAATCTCATCCAAATCGATTCAGCAAAACCAATTTCTGGGTTTCCACTTAGTGTAACGCGAGTAACGAGTTATAGAAGACATTTGTTTTGATTTGCAGACATCCATCGCAGAGTGTGTGACGTATCTCGACAATGGTGTGATTTTCATCGGTTCGAGACTCGGCGACTCCCAGCTAGTCAGGGTAAGTGAGTGCCCGGGCCTAAGCGGATAAAACACAAGGGCTAGAAACCTGGTCCCATTGTCATAGAGCTGCTAAGCAGTAACATATTGCTCAACAGTTTCCTGCTTAGCAAAATGTGCAGGATACCAGTCCAAAATTGGTACATGCTACATGGTATTTTGGCTGGTAATCTTAATCTGGTGAACAGAATGTTACTGTGCTTGGCTACTTGTTGTGCTTAAGCGGCTCTATGAAATAAGGCCCTTGTGTGGATAGGCCCTCCCTCTTTTGTTCATAGCCCAGCCCCTAGGAGGACCCCCTTGGTACGTGTCATGGCCGAGCGATTCAGTGCATCGGACGTATGTTCTGGTGGCTGAGTCATCAGAGAGTGGGTTCGATTCCCGGTCATGACACTTGTCCTTGAGCAAGGCACTTGGCCATAACTGCTTCTCTTAACCGAGGTGTATAGGGGAACCTGAGAGGGCTGAGACAGTGTTGTGTTGGATTCCTTGGCGCTAATTTAAGCAGCTTCGGGTTGTTTGCTCCCCAGGGAGTTGAGAAAGTTTGAGGAATGGTCTAAAAGTATGCCTGGTGAACAGGGATAATAATGTTGTAAAGCGCCTTGATCTAGTTACTAGGAAATGTGTGCTGTATAAGAACCAAGTATTATTATTATTAACGTTCAAGAAGATTGTTTGCATTGATGTACTAACTGATTACACGCAGTTAATTCTGCGCAAGGTTGTGCTACCATACACAACCCTTTCAAGTTGTCGTTCAACTCGCTGGAAAATGTTACCAAGAATAGGAGGGTTAATTGGTTTCTGTTTTACCATAAATTTAGCTGACTGTCGACCCAGATGAGCACGGTTGCTATGTGCAAACGATGGAGACTTTCACAAACCTGGGACCAATCGTTGACATGGTCGTAGTAGATCTGGACAGGCAAGGACAGGGTCAGGTGAGTCGGGGATCCAGACTTCGTCAACGTAACGCTTATAGAGAAAGTAGCGTTTGAAAATTGTTTACTTCCCCAGATTGATTTTTGTATATTTAGGTGGTTTTTTTTTTCCTTTTAGCACTTTTTGGGCCTCGGTTTGAGCTAAACAAAGTATGAGCCATAAACGACTTTTTATCAGAATAAAATAAAATCTCTTTTGGCACAAAACTATTCCAGGATAACTTTTCTACAGTTGACTTTTCA
Organism: Plazaster borealis; assembly: GCA_021014325.1. Classification (NCBI taxonomy): domain Eukaryota; kingdom Metazoa; phylum Echinodermata; class Asteroidea; order Forcipulatida; family Labidiasteridae; genus Plazaster; species Plazaster borealis. Next base: position 2,473,292 of record CM037465.1, on the reverse strand, counting down.
AGCCCTAAGATATCCAAAAGCAGTCCAATTATATTGTGGATAAATTTGAGGGGAAAGTATAACCCTCTGATAAAGTGGAGCCATCTGTTCTTTGTAGAAGGCTTCCGGGTGTCTTGCTGACAGCCTGTGCTAGGTTCTGAGGTTTCCAACACTCTTACCCCCCCCCCTTGCCAATCACACTTGTTGGCTTACTGGGGAGCCAGTAACTAGTGGAACCTTCCTGCATTTTTGTAATTCCTGGGGTTCTAGGGCTCGAAATTAACACTGGACCGCAGGCCCGAGGCCAGTGATTTTAGCCCCGGTCCAGTAAACTCAAAACTGGACAAGCCCGGTGTTCTTGTGTCTTCTTTCAATTGAATAAAATACATCATTGTGTAATAATAATATCTATGTAAAAAAAAAAAAAAATCTAATAAATATCTTTCAATTCTGTTGAGTATTGAAGCACACTTACTTGTAAGATGAAAGAGATAGATCCTCTCTTAGTGCTTGTTCAACTAACTTAGATTCTAGTCTTGTAAACTAAATTCTGGTCCAGTAAACATTTTGAGCTACAAGCAGTGTGGTCTTGTGGAATTTCCCTCCAAATTCGAGCCAAGGGTTACTCCCGCACTTCAGGTTTTTAAAGAAAAGAACAAAATTATCTAAAGGGGATCTGTAATATGTTGAGGAATTAATCACCAAAGATGCACACCTTTTGTTTCTTCAGCTCGTCACCTGCTCTGGTTCATACAAAGAGGGCAGTCTTCGCATCATCAGAAACGGTATTGGGATTCATGAACACGCAAGCATCGACCTCCCCGGTATTAAGGGACTGTGGCCGCTGCGGGTCGACCAGGCATCCCGGTTTGATGACACGCTCATTCTCTCCTTCGTTGGACAGACAAGGTTTGTTATTTTAAAAAAAATATTTTTATGAGATATCGCCTAACATTTCAAGGCCGGACGGCCACTTCAAAGTGAAGACTGCACTTAAAGACACTGGACACCTTTGGTAATTGTCAAAGACCAGTCTTCTCACTTGGTGTATCTCAACATATGCACAAAATAACAAACCTGTGAAAATTTGAACTCAATTGGTCATCGAAGTTGCGAGATAATAATGGAAGAAAAAACACCCTTGTCACACGAAGTTGTGTGCTTTCAGATGTGATTTCGAGACCTCACGCGTGAGGTCTCGAAATGAATTCAAATATTTTACTGAGAAATTACTTTTTTCTCAAAAACGACGTTACTTCAGAGGGAGCCGTTTCTCACAATGTTTTATGCTATCAACAGCTCTCCATTGATCGTTACCAAGTAAGTTTTTATGCTAACAATTTTTTTGAGTAATTACCAATAGTGTCCAGTGCCTTTAACTGATTTGGGCTGTCAACCTAAATCAACTGCCACCAGGGGCACGTTGCCACCTACTCCTGGGGCTGAAACAGGGTTACCCCCTTCACAGTCCGTGAGGATGTAGGCATGGGTATCATCCACTAGGAGCCTGGCTGGTAGAGCAGAATGCACTACCTACCCAACTTTTTACGAAGCAATTATGGTTAAGTGCCTTGCTCAAGGGCACAAGTGTCATGACCGGGATTCGAACCCACACTCTGCTGCTGACATCACCAGAGCTTGGGATTCAGTGAACAAGACCGCTCGGCCACGACACGCCATTTATTGCATACTTCTATGAAATTCATGGTTGATTCAAGTGGGAAAAAGGGCGACCGGCTAAAATACCATGTAAATTATTTTATGACTGGTTCCCTGTAGTTTGTTTGCTAAGCAGTTTAACCTTTAAAGCACATACAAATCTTCCTTAGCAGGAACGAGTTACCAGCCAAAATATCATGTAATGTACATTACATTATAATTAGGACTGGTGCCCTGGTTATGTTTGCGTAGCAGATAAACTTTGCTAAGCAACTATAGAGTTGAGAGTTTATTGTTTTGGGGTGGGTTTTTTTTCGTCTTCAGAGTGCTGATGCTAAATGGTGAGGAGGTGGAAGAGACAGAAATGCCGGGTATCGACGGTGACAAACAAACCTTCTACTGTGGGAATGTCTTTAATAATCAACTTATTCAGGTAAGGAGATGTTGCTGTCGTTAAGACTTTGGTAACCAGTCAAAATAAGTGACGGTAAGTTTGGGGTGATTTAAATGCTTCCCCACATTCTGACTGTAATTCAGACGGAATTATTTCTCTGGAGGATTTGTACTGGTATGAACTTTATAATCACTTAGCTTTCAGATTGATAAAAGTAACTTTTTTAAAAGATAATTTTGGGAATTTTTCTTTCCAAACTCTCTAACGATCTTCTTTGTTTACTTCTTAAAAAAAACCACTCAGATCACAGCAGCGTCTGTGCGGTTAGTGAATGCCGTCACCAAACGTATGGTTAGCGAGTGGCAATCCCCATCCAATAAGAACATCAGCGTGGCTGCGTGCAACACGAGGCAAGCCGTCTGCGCCGTAGGGAGAGACGTATTCTACATAGAAATACACGAAGGAGAGCTCAAGCAGATAAGGTAATGTTGGGCTAGTAAAGGCATCGTACACGTTTGGAAATTGTCAAAGACCAGTGTTCTCACTTGGTGTATCCCAACATATGCATAAAATAACAAGCCTGTGAAACTTTGGGCTCAGTTGGTCATCGAAGTTGCAAGAAAATGATGAAAGAAAAAACACCCTTGTTGTACAAATTTGTGTGCTTTCAGATAGGAATAAAAACTTCTTGCAAGAAGTTTTTATTATTTTAGTGAGAAATTACCTCTTTCTTAAAAACTATGTTACTTCAGAGGGAGTCGTTTCTCACAATGTTTTATACTATCAACAGCTCTCTGTTGCTCGTTACCAAGTCAGTTTTTATGCTAATATATATTTTGAGTAATTACCAAACGTGTACTATGCCTTTAACTCTTTAGAGACCATAACCATCACCATACACCCAGACATGGCTAATATTGTTGAGTTTTCGACACCATTTTTTCTTGTAAAAGTGTATGAAAAAATAATGTGAAACAGATATTTTGTTTTTGTTTTAGAAACATAGATACTACGTTGACATGAAGAACATTGGAAAATGTCAATTCAGGTCATGACCTTTACTTTGACCTTTTTGGTTTGAATGGAAGTAGGTCTTGCAGCCTATGGCTTTACGTCCCATCCGAAGGACGCAACAATAAGTGTTTTGCTTAAGAATACAAGTGTCAAGATCGGGACTCGAACCCACACTTTGCTGATCAGAAACACCAGAGCTTGAGTCCGATGTTCTTATCCGCTCGGGCCACGACACACCAAAAATGAGATAACATATCTTTATAAGAACTGACGATCATTTCAATTTTGCAGTACTGTAACCATGGATCACGAGGTAGCGTGTCTGGACATGACCCCTCTGAAAGAAGGATCGGACATGGCTGAACTGTGTGCTGTCGGTCTCTGGACCGATATCTCGGCTCGTATGCTTAAGATTCCTAGCCTTGAGTCATTGCACACGGAGATGCTCGGTGGAGGTATGTTACTAAGAGAATCAAAGTGTGTTGAATCGATTTTAAACTAGTTGTTTAAACACGCTGAGGCCCGAGGTAAACATGATTTACCCTTGGGTGTCCCTGGCTAATTTAAAGGGTCTGTATACGTTTGGTAATGACTCTGAAAATTAATGGCAATAAAAACTTACTTGGTAAGAAGTACAGCAGCTTTGGATAGTATATGCATTTTGAGAAACTTTTCACTTCAATGTACTGCGGTTATGAAAACAAATGTAACTTTTTATCCCCACAAATTTGAATCTGAGAAGCCTTTCTGCACTAACGTTTCTCAGTTTGTGTATTCCAATTGCAGATTAATCTTCCTGCGTGAACATAACCCCTCCAGATTTTCGGCGATATCTCAAAAAACGCTACCACCTTTTGAAATGAAATTTTCACAGGTTAATTTTATGGTATATATCTACATCTATCATATAGGATTGAAACCAATGGTGGGTTCCAACTACCAAACGTATACACTCCATCCCAGTTCTCCAATCTGGTGCATGTCAACGCCAGAGTGTTTAGTCTCTTATATCGTACAATTTATAAAATTCTTTTGTTAACTTTCAAAGCTCAAACATGTCAATCTCCTGCGTATTTATCTGAACTTGTTCACCATTATTCCCCTACTCGGACTTTACGTTCATCTCAACAGTCATTGCTTACCACAACTACAAGAGCTTCTTCCATTTTTTATGGTCAAAGATCATTTTCTTACGCTGCTCCGTTTCTTTGGAATAGTCTTCCTGTGCATATTCACCAGGTTACTTCTTTACACTGTTTTAAGTCTCTGTTAAAAACTCATTTGTTTGAAGCTGCTTATTTGTAATCTGCTTACTTTAATGTATCTTTCACTCATTGTATAATTATTTTCTTGTTCTCTTTATGCGCTTAGAGGCTTTGGCATAAGGCGCTTTACAAATGTCTTTATTTTTATTATTATTATTATATCTAAGAAGTCTCTGAATCTTTTTCTCGACAGAAATTATACCGCGTTCGATTTTGCTGAGTGTCTTTGAGGGTCAGTGCTACGTACTTTGTGCTCTGGGCGATGGCTCGTTGTTCTATTTCCAGTTGAATGTAGAAACAGGTAAATAAATAATAATAACAACAATAATAATACCGGAGTGTTATATAGCACACGTATCTACCAAGGGACTTGAACAACGAGAAACATTTTACGACAGGTTTTTGAAACTTTTGGGGTTATGAAACCGATTTATGTAAATTTATGAATTAAAAAATACTTTGTGCTCACAAAGTTGCTGGTTTTGTTGAATATGTGTGTCATACTTCCTGAAAACAATAAAAATGACGGCCATTAAGAAAGTTTTTTGTTGTGACGTCATGCGCCTGGGTCAGCCCAAGTAACCCGCTCCACAAGCAGGGTACTTGGGGCTGACCCGGGTGAGCAAAAAAATTTTTGTAAATTTAAATGCTAAAATGTATCTTATTTTATATTGGCAACTTCATTCCTGATAAAAATATTAATAACATCAAAAAGGGGTTGAAATTAGCATTGAAAGAAAATGTGCCGATGTAATTTCAATGAACAACTCGACTCTAAAACCCCTTTTCCAGTTTTGTTTTCTCGCATCTCTTGGTGTTTTTACTTTCACAACTTTTGAACCAAAGGTGGTATCAACATGGGTTTTCAACAGTATTAAAGAATAGATTATGGTCTTTTCAAATGTGAAAAATAAATGAAAAATGACCTGGGTCGACAAACGACTCATTTTGCTTGATCGCATCACAATTGCTTCTAATCACTCAGTAGAATACCGAGCTTTGGAACAGCTGGTGCCCGATTGGAGTTGTCGGTCTCACAAAACGGTCTCTTTTTAGTTTGCTCTTATTCCTCAGGAAAAAAAGGAAGACAATTTTCACTTCTTTTTATGATCTTGTCATCAGGTCTCATGCGCGATCGGAAGAAGGTGATCTTAGGTACCCAACCCACCGTCTTGAAGACGTTCAAGTCCCACTCAACCGTCAATGTCTTTGCCTGCTCCGATAGACCCACGGTCATCTACAGCAGTAACCACAAGCTGGTCTTCTCTAATGTCAATCTTAAAGAGGTCAGCTACATGTGCCCCTTGAACTCTGAAGGATACCAGGACAGGTTGGTAACCGGTGCTATTATAAAATATGTGCATCTTGGACTTTTAGAGAGTACCAGGACCGGTTGGTAACCAATAATTTGTTGAAGAAGGTGGCTTTTAGCTTTAAATGGTTTCCAAGACAAGTTGGTAACCGATATTTAGTTTGAAAAAGGTGGCTTTTTAATTTTGAAAGGGGTACCAGGACAAGTTGGTAACCGATATTTAGTTTGAAGAAGGTGGCTTTTTAATTTTGAAAGGGGTACCAGGACAAGTTGGTAACCACAAGCTACATTTAAGAAGATTGTGGCTTTTGAATTCGGAAGGGTACCAGGACTGGTTGCTAACCAGCGGTGGAACATGCATTTCAAAGTAGCAGTCAAGGTGTTGTTATGAATTGTCCTTAATTATATTTGTTTAGTTTATTTGTTGAAGTACCTTAGTTTTGATTTAAAATATCAATTAATAAACCACAAGGGAAACTGAATGAGTAAATTAAATAACAATTTTCGGTGGATAAAGAAAAATTGACTAGAACAGCATTTGAACCTGCGACCTCCGGATTATTTTGCTGGGCTTCTGAACAAAGATATTGACAAAATAGGGCTAGATAGCTCAGTTGGTAGTGCACCGGCACATTAATCTAGAGGTGCTAGGTTCAGTTCCCTGTCTGGTAAACTTCTCTTTGTTCACCAAAATGTACCTTAGTTTCAAAATGAAGTTGAAATGCACCACGGGTTGTAATCCCGAAACAAATCAAAGTTGGTGATTTTTTTATATATTTTTGTAATCAGTCTTGCTTTGGCCAATGACACCACCCTCATGATCGGCACCATCGACGAGATTCAAAAGCTCCACATCCGCACCGTCCCGCTCGGCGAATCCCCCCACCGCATCTCCTATCAGGAGGCCACCCAGACCTTCGGCGTCATCACCATGCGGACGGAGCTCAAGGACGCCACGGGAGCGGGGACGATGCCCGTCCGGCAGAGCGCCAGCACGACGGCCTTGAATATGTCGAGCAGTACAAACATGAAAGGGTTACCAGGGCAGAGCGGAGCGGAGGGGTCACACTTTGGGGATGAGATTGAGCTGCATTCATTGCTGGTTATCGATCAACACACATTTGAAGGTAACAACAATTACAATATTTGAAGGTTTTTTTTTCATTTTCATTCATTAAAGGGTGTGTACAACATTGGTAAGTAAGAAATAACTATAAATAAATAGTAAACTTGCGGGTATAACCATGTGTAAATCTCTTGAAGACGAGCAGAGTATACTGTATGAAACGTCGAGACCACACCGGCTCTTTTCACAACCAACACTCCCACAAAGAGATTTACACATGGTTGTACCTGCAAGTTTACTATTTATTTATTGGTTTTAATTTTATTTCTCCACACCATGCAAAGCTTCAAACAACACTTAACATTGGTAAGGTTGAAAATATAAATATTCACAGATTTGCACATCACTTATACAATGGTATAAAGATGGTCATGGTGGAAAACTTCCCTTGAAATAGTTTTGCTTGAAATGCTATAGTTTTTAGGAAATAAGTAAAACAATTAGTCTTTATCACTGGTGATAAAACCAGATGTTTAAAAACAGTGAAAATATATAATGGTTTTTTTTACTGTTTTCTCATGACTCTTAAAGGCACTGTACACGTTTGGTAATTGTCAAAGACCAGTGTTCTCACTTGGTATATCCCAACATATGCATAAAATAACAAGCCTGTGAAAATTTGGGCTCAATTGGTCATCGAAGTTGCAAGAAAATGATGAAAGAAAAAACACCCTTGTTGTACAAATTTGTGTGCTTTCAGATAGGAATAAAATCTTCTTGCAAGAAGTTTTTATTATTTTAGTGAGAAATTACCTCTTTCTCAAAAACTACGTTACTTCAGAAGGAGTTGTTTCTCACAATGTTTTATACTATCAACAGCTCTCCGTTGCTTGTTACCAAGTAAGTTTTTATGCTAATATTTGTTTTGAGTCATTACCAAACGTGTACGATACCTTTAAGACCGATTTAGCTTAAAGTTATGAATAGGATTGACAAATCTTTCTCTCATGTTTCTTATTACAGTTCTCCACGCGCATCATTTTGTACCCTACGAGTACGCCACAAGTGTTGTCTCTTGTAAACTTGGCAACGATCCAACGACCTACTATGTGGTCGGTACTGCAATGGTGTACCCCGAAGAGGCGGAGCCTAAAAAGGGACGTATCGTGGTGTTCCAATACAGCGACGGTAAGTCAAACGTTTTGTTTCAATCATTTGACATCATCTTTTCTCCATCTTCAAATATTCTACGATTTTCTTTTAAACTCTTGTTTAGAGTTTTGGGTTCGAATCCAACCTGAGTAGTATGCCTGTAGATTTGATGTTTTTTTGCTGGACTCGGGGGAAAGCTCAGAGTATACAATGATTGTTACATATTGTGTAGGGTCGAAACAAAAAATGCACAAATATAATGTGGTTTGAGGGTGGACAGCCAATAATAGCTTCCCAAGGTAATAGAAGTTGGCAAACTAGTTTGTCAACTTTCCGAGGGAAACTAATATCAACTGTCCACCCGAAAAAATAAAGCATATAACACTTGTTTTAATATACCTTGTACTTCTCTAGTTCAGCATCATTGAGCTCAGGAAAATGCTGATTGACATTTACATGTGCCGCCATGTTTTCATGTGAATGTTGCTAGCGATGTTAGCGCGTGTGTACTACATCTGCTCAAGAACTGTCCTTCCAAAGTTCCCAAGGTCTGGCCACTGTCCGATCATCATCTCGAGCGACATCAAGCTTCAACTCTCCAACCTTCCAAAGAAAAGATGGAATTTCAGAAAAGCTGACTGGCCCAAGTTTCAGGAACTAACAAACAAGCTAACATCTCGACTGCCAGACCCCTCCACCAGCAACGTGAACGACTCCTATTCTGCTTTCTGCTCCATGTTACATCAGACGCCAAAACTCTCCAAAACTGCTTGTCCTATCTACAAATCCCCTCACGGTGCTTCTGGACTTCGAGAGCTCGATGATGAGACAAATCAGTTGGCTAAACAAAGATCTTCCTATTTAGACGATGTACTGCTTGATATTCTTCGTACGAACGAACGAACAAACGAAGGAACGAACGAACGAATGACACCAGTGTGACATTCGCGCAATTCCTTCAAAAAACGCATGCGTAGTAGACTTATGGTATATGTGATAGTCTACTACGCATGCGTATTTACCCTATGCGTGAATACTGATGTGCCTGCTTGGTAAACAGCAAAAATAGTATCTGGCACGTGATGGTGAATGGACCAGTGAGAACTCGGCTCTGGATCATGAATATGTATGAGGTGTTGTAATATTCTTCATTCCCGATGCAATGAACTCTTGTGAATAATTACTTTGGGATTATTTTTTTTTGACTGCAGGTAAACTTCAAGAAGTTACGGAGAAAGAGATAAAGGGTGCAGCTTTCTCGATGTTGGAATTTAACGGAAAGCTTCTTACATCCATCAACAGCTTGGTAAGTGAAACAATTGTTCATTTAGATAACGGCTTTACGTCCCATCCGATGGACGAAGCAATAATGTTTAAGTGTCTTGCTTAAGGACGCAGGTGTCAAGACCGGGCCTCGAACCCACACTCTGGTGATCATTTTGTATGACAAGCTGAATTCCCTTAGGTTTTTTTTTAAATGTTGCCATTGAAAACTGAAAAGCACTGACCAAAGTTATTTTCCAGGATCTTTCTCCATTTGCATTTGCATGTTTCATATCTATGTGTATTCAGTTTGCGGTAACGCCATTTGTAACTATCTACTTTGCTGCGTAGATTTGCTCTTTGAGAACTTGTCTTGTGAGTTATTTTACTTCTGCGGAGTAGAATTCGGGAGACTGCTTAGTTTTGAAAAGAACTGTCCTGCTTATTAACTACTACCTGTGGGGTGGGGGGGGATAGGAAATTGGTCAGAACTACTTCTTTTGCTTTTTAGGGGATCGAGTGGACTTCTCGTTATTAACTTCACTGCCATGGAGTGAGTTCTGATTTGGTTTTGACTAGTCTACTCTAGTCATTGTCATATCTTGTTAATAATTAAATTTACCTTTGATAAGTCGTCAATATTTTAATTTCTCTCAGGTGCGGCTGTTTGAGTGGACCCCAGAGAAAGAGCTGAGAATTGAATGCAGCCAGTATAACAACATATTAGCGCTTTTCCTTAAAACAAAGGGTGACTTTGTCTTACTCGGTGATCTAATGCGATCAGTAACTCTACTTGCTTATAAACCCATGGAGGGGTGTCTTGAAGAGGTAGGTGCTCAAGTTAGGGAGGAATGCAATAGTTAAAGAAGCGGTAACTCGGGTTTGAACCGCGGTTGTCACACTGTACCGTGGTAAACCCTTGAGATATACAAGTTCCTACTGTGAATTCAGCGAGCGGTAACTCAGGGTTGAAATTTGTCTAACCACGTTGTACCATGGTAAACCCTGGGGTTACAAAAGTTTCAACTGTGAAGTAAACACGAGGTAACTTGGGTTGAACCTTGTGTAACCAGGGCCCAATTTCATAGAGCTGCTAAGCACAACAATTTGCTTAGCATGAAATTTCTTCCTTGATAAAAACAGGATTACCAACCAAATTTCCACGTGATTTTCAGGGTAAGCAAACAACAGCTGAATACCAGTAACAAGCAATATGCAACACATGGAAATTTGGTTGGTAATCCTGTTTTTATCAAGGAAGAAATTTCATGCTAAGCAAATTGTTGTGCTTAGCAGCTCTATAAAATTGGGCCCAAGTTGTACCGTGGTAAAACCTGGAGATACGCAAGGTTCAATTGTGAATTCAACAAGCGGTTTCTCAGGGTTGAACCTTGTGTAACCAGGTTGTACCATAATAAACCCTGGAGTTACATGAGGTTCAAGGAGACTGCTGGATTCCAACAATAAAAAAGCTTTCTGACTCTGTTCCTGAACTCTTTACCTTCAACTTTCAACTTTTCCCGACTTGCAGATTGCCCGGGACTACAACCCTAATTGGATGTCAGCCGTGGAGATCTTAGACGACGATACCTTCTTAGGAGCCGAAAATTCATTTAATCTCTTCACATGTCAGAAAGACAGGTAATCTTTCATTTTTAGAGCAGCCGCCGATCACGAAAGTTAACAACTGCGTGTATAAAGTCCACTTGCGCAACATTTATTGCGTAAAAGTTGTGCACCACTAACACAAGAAATCGTGCACAAGTGGACTTACGCAATTGCGTAAAGTTTGGCTGCTGATCAAAAAAGTAATGTTCTTTAAATTAACTCACTCAGCAAAACTATTGTAATTAAGAAATTTTTGAAGGAATTAAAACTGTTTGTTCCCAAAATGTTTTGAGTTTCAAGATGTTTCTTTAACGTATTTTGTTCTTTTTCCGATTGACAGTGCGGCTACTACCGATGAGGAGAGGCAACATCTTCAAGAGGTCGGGATGTTCCACCTGGGTGATTTTATCAACGTCTTCCGTCACGGTTCACTGGTCATGCAGAATATCGGCGAGAGCACCATCCCTACGCACGGCAGCGTGCTGTTCGGCACCGTCAATGGAACTGTCGGTTCGTTTTTGGCTTTTTTATCTCTTCTGAACTCCGATCACCGCAGACGAAAGCTAAAATACTTTTATTGCTTGGTCACTTTGTTTATTTGATGGTAGACTTTTGAACACTAGGTGGCAGCAGACATACCAGGTACATTTCCATTGTTTGCGTAGTTCTGAGCATAGTCCTGAGAGTCATTACTGACTCATTGTGACCCTTTTGATAACGGAGTTCCACCTCTGCCTGTCCAAAGCTGACCAGTAGGCTGAGGTCAGAGACATGCCTGTCGACTCCTTTACTCCATCGGTCCAGCGGAGTTTATGTCTGCAACGTGAACGGCTTCCTTCAACATTTACTTGGACAATAATCTTTTCCAGATTATCTCCTTCTCTCATTGAGACATGGCCAAAATACTGTAATTTGGTTTTGTTAATCCGTTAGCACAAAGTTCTTGTGCCATGCCCAATCATCTTCTTTCATAATTATGTGTTTTCCGCTCTTTCCAGGAAATTCTCAGCATCGTCTGCCAGCGCCCCATCTCCAAAGCATGACTTCTGTTTCTGTCTGCCTTTCAAACTGCCCTTGTCTCAGACCCATAGGTGGCAGTTGAAAAAACCCAAGAGCATTCATTACTTGTTGTTCTTCTAGTGTTCCCAAAAGTCTCCCATTGTCAGAGCTCAAATCAGGGCCCACTTTCATAGAGCTGCTTAAGCACAAAAAGTTGCTAAGCACAACAAAATAGTGCTTACCAGAATAAGGTTACCAGCCAAACTGCCATGTCACATGTGCAATTTGTGACTGGTATCCTGCTCATTTCTGCTAAGCAGACAATTCTTAAGCAATTTTGTTCTGCTTAAGCAGCTCTATGAAATTGGGCCCAGTTCATTGTAGGTCTGGTAACCTGTTTCTTTAAACCACTGTATTGTTACAGGATTGGTGACCCAACTGACGGAGGAGTTCTACCACTTCTTACTGGAGGTGCAGAACAAACTAACACGTGTCATCAAGAGCGTCGGCAAGATAGAGCACTCCTTATATCCTTTGACAATCCATTCTTCATCTGGACTCCTTAATGGTGCCTTCCACAACCTCGTTCCCAGTGGTGTACGATCTCGCCGCGCCATTTTTTCAAGAAAGCCTTGCTCGATCATAATCCCAGGGGTGCGTTTTGGCGGTCGCAACCAATATTTGTTTCAGTCATTGGCCAGTGATCAACCAATGGCCAATTCATCCGAATCAGTTATTGGTTATGACCGCGAAAACGCAACCCTGGAAGTGCGGATTTGAATTATACAAATATATTGAATATTTTAATTAGTCATGTGGTTGATCCACTCTATGCGCGCGCTCAAAATGGTCACAGCCCCGAAAAAACATCAAGCAACTGGTCCCCTCTCACATATCTGCCAACTGTTAAAGGGACACGTTGCCTTGGATCAGACGAGTTGGTCTAAAAAAGGGTGTTTTTAACCGTTTGTTATAAAATGCATATGGTTAGAAAGTGGTTATGAAAGTAGAATACAATGATCCACACATATATGTCTCAAATTGCGTGGTTTTCCTTATACTTTGCTAACTAACACAGTCGGCCATTTTTTGGAGTCAAAAATTTGACTCCACAAAATGGCCGACCTTGTTTGCTCATGTTATAAAAGGAAAACCACGCAATTTCTAAACATATTTGTGTGGATCATTGTATTCTACTTTTATAGCGTCTTTCTAACCACATGCATTTTATAACAAACGGTTACAAATGCTTTTTATGGACCAACTCGCCCGATCCAAGGCAACGTGTCCCTTTAATTGGAATTGTCCAGATTTTTAAGATTTACAGGCCGCAAAAAATCAGAACATTCCTATTTCTGGACAAGAGACAGCAATGAACAAGATCAAAAAGGTCTGGCAAAAGAGGGTTGCCATTTGTTTGTGACAATATAGATTTTCTTACGCGATACAGTGATTTTTGTACATTGTTTTAAATACGTACATCATTTGTATGTGTACATGTAATAAGCTTTACTCGCACGAGTTCTTGCGTCGCTATCTGTGGACTCGTAAAACTGGTGTTCCTATTTCTGAGGTTTCAATGTTGGTAGATATGCTCTCATTCTTTATTGAACTTGTTACATGTCTAACTGTATACAGTTCAAAATACTTACATTTTGACACGCGCTTACTAAGAGCCTTACAAGGGCCTGCAAGGGCTTGTTTAGCACATACCTCTCCCCTCGTTAAAGTTGTTAACAAGCGTGAACACAGTGCAGTCTCGTTTTGGTTAACCAATCAGCATTGTTTTCCAGTGCTTTCCTTCCTGGGTTTAGTGCAAGAGGTATCGATGTGGCGCACTTCCCATGATAGCGAGTCTGGTGCCATCATTCCCCTAACCTTCACCTTTGACCCCCAGATATAATTAGCTGCGTAAGCTCCGTAAGTGAACACGCCAGTCCAAATCTGTCTAAATTTTGGTGAACTAAGAAACTCATTTGTTTGGATTTTCTTAACTGCTCAAATACTTGGAGGTCGTTCTACACTGATCGGAAGACGGAGACGGCGGAAAATTTCATCGATGGGGACTTAATCGAGAGTTTCTTAGACCTCAGCAAGGAAAAGATGGAGGAGGTTATTCAAGGGTTACAGGTGAGTTATCGGCAAGAACTCAAAGAGCATTTAAAAAACTCAATAATACACAGTTCTTAAACAGTGCTTTTAAAAAGTTGGGTCATTCTCGGTGCAAAAGAACGTTCCAGAGGGCACATGCCCGCAATCCATTGGCTGCCAGAACGTTCCGCCCGACAGCATCATTGTGCCGAAGAACGGGAGCAATCCTACACGAGTGAAGGTTCCGGTGGTCCAACGAAATGGTCCATGAGTTTTCAAAAGTCGGGTTCTTTATAGGCACAAAAAGACTGTTCCCGAGGGCACACGCCCGCAATCCATTGGTCCGTCAGAACGTTCTGCTGGACCGCATCATTGTGCCGAAGTACGGGAGCAATTCTACACGAGTGAACGTTCCGGTGGTCCAACGAAACGGTCCATTAGCACGCGCTGTAATACTTATCCAATCCAAATAGATTGTTCCTCTGTTCCGACTTTAGAGACGCTCCCTTTTCTTGTGTTTGAAAACTATCAGTTGTAGTTTATACTTCACAAAGGTGCTAGTTCATTTACCTTCATGAAAAGGGAAAATTATTAAGAGTTGATGTTTACTTTCTGATCTTTGTTGACAGATTGATGATGGGGATATGAAGCGAGACGCTACCGTCAACGACATCATCAAAATTGTGGAGGAGTTGACGAGGATACATTGATGTTCGTTATAATCAAAGATGAGCTCAATTAGGATTGGCGGTGTCCAAATTGGCGGCTATGGCTTCTGCTACGGCTACGGCTAGAGCTTGATCGCCAAGTCAACGTGCATTGAAGCATAGGTTGACCTTAGCAACAGCCTTAACAACAGCTGCAGCCACCAATTCGGACACAGTCTTACTTTGTTATTATGCAGTGGCTGTTAGTCTGGTATCCTAATACACCTATATGTGATTACAGTGGTTTTCTTAACACACGTTATTAGGCTCATACTGTTTTGCTTTCAGGCCATCAAAGACATTTTGATCATGTAGTTGGCGTAAGTCTGATATCCTATACTCCTGTGATTACTCTGAATACTCCGGCAGGTGGCTCAGACTATTTACCATTCAAACCAACATCGTTTTGCATGAGGCTGCACAGTAGACCCGTACCATAACACATTTCTATGATATATGTAAATTGCACATCGCGCGTGCGCATTAACATG
Organism: Plazaster borealis; assembly: GCA_021014325.1. Lineage (NCBI taxonomy): Eukaryota > Metazoa > Echinodermata > Asteroidea > Forcipulatida > Labidiasteridae > Plazaster > Plazaster borealis. Next base: position 2,458,292 of record CM037465.1, on the reverse strand, counting down.
AAGCCTACTGGTGGGCAAAATGAGGTAACATCGCGCCTTTTTGTACGGGGCTGATAGCGGCCTGACGCATACGCGTTTGTGCGGTCTGCCTTGTGCACAACTCTATGGCGTTTGACAACCAAAATAGTGTCTGTACACTGTGCGTGAATGTAATTAGCATATTTCATTGACTTTGAATATTCCGTCAGAGTCCTCCGATGTGGTAGCAAAGTTTGACTGAGTGCTCTTGGATATTGATGGATTGTGCAAGTCTTTATAAAACTGCATAAACTCTAGGGGCATACTTTTCCCAGTTCTTCATCAGACATTATACAATTATAACATGGTTTGAGGGCGGACAGTCGATTATTTGCTCCCAGAGGTATTGTAAGTTGACATTATTTCGGAACTAGTTTGTCAGCTTCCAATACCGAGGGGAGCTCATATTGACTGTCCACCTGAAATAAACCATGTTGTGTTTGTTTTACTATACCTCATACTTCTCTCTAATTCGGCATCATTGAGCTGGGGAAAGCGTGACATTTACTTGTGCCACCATCTTTTCATGTGTATGTAGCAAGTGATGGGCTTACGGAAGGGCCCTTGAGGGGTCTTTTACTCAAAAGGGAACAAGTTTTTCCTTGTTCAACTTGGACCCCACAGAAGAATTCTTTAGAAAAGGAAATAATAGAACAAAAGTAGGACTGCACATACCCGATCTGTAAGGTTGGATGATTGATTGCTTCATAAAGCGCATGCGTAGTAGCCCGTTTCCTGTGGCAGTCTACTACGCATATGCGTATTTACCCTGTGCGTGAATACTGGTGCGCGCTCTTGGTAACCAGCAAAAATAACATCTGATCATGAATATGTATGAGGTATAGTAATATGTTTTGTACAAATTGTATATAAAGCTAATCTCGAGCACAACTTTAATTCTGTCATAATTTTTTCTGTAGTTTTTGGTGTTTTTGTTTGTTCCAATTTTGTAAAATGCTTTTGACTGATAAAATGGGTGATTTATTGTTAAATTACACACAAACCTATACCAGCTTTGGAGCTGGAAGTAGCAAAACTTTGGCCGTACAGCAGATTCGTGTAACGCTTTGACTTAATAGTTGCACGTGCTTAAAACTGAGGGTTGGGTTTTCACTAGATTTGTCCTTTGACACTTTAGTCCCAGTATCAAGACGGAGTTTAGAAATGTTCCTTCAGTCAGTTTTGTTTATGGTTTATTACTTGGTCATTATAACAGTTAACAACACAGATATGGGCCCAATTTCATAGAGTCGCTTACGCACAAAAACAAGCTAAGCACAACAAAATTATGCTTACTAAAATATGGTACCAGCCAAAATGACATTTCTCATGTACAATCTGTGACTGGTATCCTGCCTATGTTTGCTCAGCAGTAACTGTGTAAGTAATACTTTCTGCTTAAACAGCTCTATGATATTTAGCCCTTGTATTTTTATTATTAAAAAAAAACGTTTTAAAAATTCACTACTAACACTCAGAAACCAAAACATGTAACGTGAATCGTTGAACTATTAAACAACCAAAACTAAAATCAATATATACTTTTGGTTATTACTCTACAAGTTAATGACCATAAAACTTTGCTATTATATACAATGCATAGGTTGGGATAAACAAAGTGAGAATACATGTCTTTGACAACTGCCTAAAGTGTACCCTGCCTTTATCTCCTCTACTGCTGTTTGATGTCAAAAGCTTTGTTTGTAAATATATTGATTCTATGATTTGTTAGTTTTTATACATCTCCTCTTGAACCTTGTATGACAGAAATTATGTTCTGTATTTTGTTCTTCAATGTTAACAAATTATTTAAAATCTAATTAAAAAAATGCAGGACTGAATAATTTGCCAAGTTGTCATTTTGTTCCAACATTTACGGTCGTTCTTAAAGGTAGGTTCGTATCGATTGTTTTTTTGTCAACGTAATGCTTATTTATAGGCACAATTATAAAGAAAGATACAGTAAAAGTCACATGTGCAAGTTTTAGCTGGATGCAGTGTCTGCTTGTTGAGAAAACAGCAAAAAACTGTCACGGTATCTTCACAAGAATGTCAAATCCATTCACATTGTTGTCACCCATTAAGCCCTGCCACGTTCCCAAACCATCTGATGATAACGCGATAAATCTTCACCAACTTAGGGACTTGTTTCGAAAACTGGACCGTCCAGTTTCCTGAAAAGTTTCCCAGCTTCAATCCTCTACTCTGTGTGGTGGTAGTAAGGATTACCTTCCATTTGAAGCGGTTGGTGGTATCTCTGTGTGCTAGGGGGTCTGGAGCCACGTGATGAGGCCCCCCGAGTGCTTGAATATTGGCCAGATGGACGACCTCTCGTAGCTTGTGCTCTTTGCTACAAAATACAAAACAACAATTCATCCTGCAGTTTTTCTACAAATTTGGTCTTGATTTCACCTTCGTATTGTGATATATATTACATTTTTGCTTAGCGATTAAGTTTGATTCACTTTTTTACTTTGTCAACGACTTTTTAAGATTTGAATTTATTGAAGAAAAAAAAACTAACCTGTGAAAAGTGATGTGAACAAAAAATTCAGAAAACCATAAAAAAAATTCACTGACGAGTTGTCTCGGTTCTGAGAAGAACAGGTTGATTTTTTTTTCTTCAAATACTTACCGTGCTGGTTTCAGGACCTTTTCGTTTGAGCTGTCGCCCGGTACCCGTGCTTCTGATAAGTGTTCCCATAATGCTCTTATGAAGATGCGTCTTGAACATGAGTGGGTTAAAGATGTCAAGTGTGTTTAGCTGCAGAATGAAAGTTTTTGAATTTCAGGAATTTTACCAACTAGACTTCATCTAAAACCGTAGTATTTTACAAAACCAGGACCAAATTTTTTGAAGTGTAAAGATATTGCTTAGCAAGTTTATATTATATAGGATTTGAGGCATTGCATGGTGAGGTATCAATGTATATTCGGTTTGCGGTAACACCATGTGTATATCTTCTTTACTGTGTAGATTTTGTTCCGCAGAGTAGAATTCGCTTATATTATAAGCAAAATGATTACCGGGTACCATTCACAAAATGTGAATGACGTAGCAATTTGGTTGGTAACCCGTTTCTGCTATTAAGCTAGTTCTGTGCGTAAAGCACAGCTGAACTCGGAATCATACAAGAGCAAGTTATGTCTTTAAATTATATTATAAGCAAAATGTTTACCGAGTACCAGTCACAAAGGTTAAATCTCGTTGTTTCTGAATTACCTCTTCATATTCACCAAGCTGACTCTCTTCAGATTTTCAAGGGACTTTTAAAGACTCATTTGTTCTAATCTATAATTTTGTAACATATTGCTTTATATATTTAATTTCCTTGTTTTATGTTTTGTGTTGCGCATAGAGGCTCCTGCATTATGCGCTATACAAATGTCTCGCATTATTATTATTACCTTGGTCAGATGAGCAGTAACGTTCTGGACGTGGTCAGAGATCGGAGGACCCTCTCTGCGGCTGCAGTCTGTAGGGAGCATCAATTCCCTCCCAGCTACCGGCTTGAGGAGGAGGGAGAGGGTTGGAGAGGGCAGGAGGATGAAGTGGCCGTAGGGTTTAGGGGCTTGGTAGCTTGAGGGAGATTGGTCGTGATCTAGCCTTGCGATCAGTGCTACACTCTTCAGTAAACGTGAATAAAAGAAGACGTTATTGTTTACAGTCTTATGCCAGGTTGCAACATGATATCATGTGGTGAATGCATCTACACAGTACAAAGTCAACCCTCCTACTGTCTGACCATTCAATATCATCCACTGTGGTTTTGAATGATAAACTAGATGCCAGCCTGCAATATGATATCATGTGGTGATTGCATCTACACAGTACAAAGTCAACCCTCCTACTGTCTGACCATTCAATATCATCCACTGTGGTTTTGAATGATAAACTAGATGCCAGCCTGCAATATGATATCATGTGGTGAATGCATCTACACAGTACAAAGTCAACCCTCCTACTGTCTGACCATTCAATATCATCCACTGTGGTTTTGAATGATAGATAAACTATGCCAGCCTGCAATGTGATATCATGTGGTGAATGCATCTACACAGTACAAAGTCAACCCTTCTACTGTCTGACCATTCAATATCATCCACTGTGGTTTTGAATGATAGATAAACTATGCCAGCCTGCAATATGATATCATGTGGTGAATGCATCTACACAGTTCACAGCCAACCCTCCTACTGTCTGACCATTCAATATCATCCACTTACTAACCCCTTTACTGTCTCCAAGAACAATGGATTCACCCGATAATTGTTCTAGCTAAGCCGCCACGATCAAATAAATCGAAGGGAAACACTTTGTCACAAATGTAGAACCAGTTATTAACTAATCCTGTAACATAACGAGATCTGCTTTGTTTAAAAAAATTGTTTTCAAATCTTGACACTATCGCCCCCTCCCCCCACCCCCACCTCCATCTTGTGAAACTTACCTTTTCATGGAGCACGTGACACAGAGCATGAAAATGGTGTTGATTCGACTCCAGTTCGTCCCAATCCAGCTTCCAACACGATGTCGGCCTAACCAGGACTGGTGTTCCAAAAACCTAGGAATATTTGCAGAAAGTGTTTTTTAATGTGGCTGGTTCAAATCCATCCTCGACCAAATAATTTTTTTTGGCTCGATCAAATCAATGTCAACCAAATTGAGGTTGAAAACAAAATAGACTGGCCCCTTTGTTACACAAAACAGTCTTATATTCTTCATTGTAATCTGAAACGGGAACTAAACTTCAAGAAAACCTTGAAATGTAGCTCAAGGCTGAACTGCTACAATCAGCGGTCATGTGGGGATTCGAACCCACACTTCACTTACTATGGAATCACATATGCCAGTCACTTTGGCCATCTCAATAGCATTAAGGGTAACGATGGGTACCGTTGAGGAGCTGCTTTTACCAGTCGCTGGCTGGTTGGTTGGCTGTTTACCAGGGAAGACACTGGAGTGAACATCCTGTGAAAATAAACAAACAACATCAGATAGTTTTATTGGAATCTGCTAATGAAACCAAACCAAGGGATCCGGAAAAGCACATTAGCACAAACACTTCATGATGAAATGTTCAGTTTTTGATATGGGAGGAAAACCCTAGGCCTTTGTAACCAGGTAGGGACTGAAGTTGGATTTGAACCACGCTCGATATAAATACAAGGCTGGGAAAGGCCATGTACCCAAGTTAAAATCTGTTGTTGGCATAACTGCACATTACTTGCTTCCCTACACCTAGATGTATAAAACAATTAATTATTTGCTATACTTATGTTAGACTTAAAGCTTTAAAAAAAGGAGTTTTTTTGGAGAAATCTTATTGAAATTGAAAACATTTATTTCAATTCTGAGGAACTTACAAACTGTGCTTGGAAAGGAAATAGCGTTGGGGTTAGGAATCTCTCCTGAACGTCGCATTTCAGTGTCATACTTTGCCCTCCAACAACTAAAAGAGAAGAAAACATGATTCAAGTATATTTGAGATTTTATACATCAACCCTTTAGAAGTTTTTGATGAGGGGTGGAATCGGGGAAAGTCGTGACAAACCTACAGGCTTGTTTGACTGCCTCAATCTCGGGACTGGACTTACCCGTTGGGGGTAATCTCAGGTGAAGATGTTCTCTGTCAGTTCCGAAATTATGAAGCCAACCTCGGAAGAAGTCTTGTATGTTGATTTCATCTAGGTGAAGAAAACAAAATAATCACTTGCAAGGATTCGAACCCACATTCCAATTAAATATAGGGCAAAAGAACTTCTGTTCCATGCTAGACCCAGTCCAATACGATACTTCAAATGCAGGATAAAATTGTGGACTCTTCCACAAGAAAGTTAATCTACAATACCTTTAAACAAATTTAATCGGTTCATTGATTTATATTTTAAATAAAAAGTTGCATCCCCTTAAAGTGATCCCTCTATATTTCTCATCCTGCTGCTTCTTAGGTTGAACGTAAACTTGGTATGGCAGTTTAGGTTAAATGGCATCTGACTGGCATCCCAAACATAGACATTTGTTTCAAAATTCTTCTTCTTGTGTACAAAAATCTTCATAATTTTGCCCCAGTATATCTCCAAGATCTCTTAGCCCTTCGTTCATCTTCACTATTATCAGCTACCCGACCCGACGCCTTTAATCATTACTTAAATTCCATCTTTTTTGTCATTCTGAATAGTCTGGTTATAGCGCTTAGAAACATACGTATTTAGCGCTCTATAAATGTTGTAATTATTATTATTTATATTGACAAAATAGGGAGACCACCAACATTAGGGCTAGATGGCTCAGTTTGTACATGTAGGTGCCAGAATGCCAATCTGGAGGTCGCAGGTTCAAAGCATGTTCTAGTCAATTGTTCACCCCAAAATAGAATATTTAATGTACAAGGTTGCCAACTAAAAAAAAAAACCTACCTTGCTCTAGAGAGAGGGTCTCCACAGCCCCTAGTGCCAGGGTGTCGCTCCCTGGGGACCTGGTCCCTGGGGATTTGCTGACCTCTGACTTCACCGACGGTGAAGTGATGCTGTCGTCGGTCACTGGTTCGCTGTCTACGTCCATCATGGTGCTCGAGGAAACCTGTATGGCTACAACTTGTATTCTCTTTGATTAAAACAAAAGTTCAGCCATAAAATTAAAAAAATTAAAAGTTATTTTAAAAGGAAGGCGCTACTAAGTAAAATTTCAGAATTATTTTGACTAAACATTTTTTTTGAATAATGCATTTATTTCAGTTATTTCATTTTCAATAAAGACACTACAACCTAGTACTGGTACATGCGCTTATTTCAATTACCGCGATGGAAATAAGAGGTGGTGATTATCGGGGTCTTCAAATTATTACCTCAACTTTGACAGAGTCATATGGAAATATTTCTCTGGAGGATTGGTACTGGTATGAGCGTTAGAGTCAGTGAGCTTTCAGAGGGAAACTTAGCTCTGGAGGATTGGTACTGGTATGAACTTTACAATCAGTGAGCTTTCAGATGGAAACTTAGCTCTGGAGGATTGGTACTGGTATGAACTTTATAATCAGTGAGCTTTCAGATGTAAACTTAGCTCTGGAGGATTGGTACTGGTATGAACTTTATAATCAGTGAGCTTTCAGATGTAAACTTAGCTCTGGAGGATTGGTACTGGTATGAACTTTATAATCAGTGAGCTTTCAGATTTAAACTTAGCTCTAAATAATTGGTACTGGTATGAACTTTAGAATCAGTGATTTTTCAGATTGAAACTTAGCTCTGAAGCAAGTTTTTAAGCAATATTTTCTGCTTAAAGGGCCCGTATACGTTTGGTAATGACTTTGAAAATTAATGGCAATAAAAACTTTCTTGGTAAGAAGTACAGCTGCTTTAGATAGTATAATGCATTTTGAGAAACTTTTCACTTCGAAGTACTGCTGTTGTGGAAAAAGATATCACTTTTCATCACAACAAATTTGATTCTGAGAAGCGTTACTGCAGTAATGTTTCTCAGATTGTGTATTCCAATTGCAGATTATTCTTCCTGCGTGGACATAACCACTCCTGATGTTCGGCAATTTCTCAAAAACGCTACCACCTTTTTAAATAAAATTTCCACAGGTTAGTTTTATGGTATATTTTTACAACTATATAGGATTGAAACAAACAGTGGGTTCCAATTACCAAATGTATACAGTCCCTTTAACGTACCCTGAGGGATGAAAGATCCAGGTTCTGCAAGATCTGGTTGATCTGTTTACCGACGGTTTCTGCTGAACGACAAGTCATGATGGTGACCTCAAGCTGGGCATTGAAGCTCGTCATCTGATGCACAGAAATGAAGAATACAAATGTGCTAAGCGGTTATTTCATGCTTAGTGTTTTGTTTGGAAACTGGGTCCCAAATGGGAGACTTTAGGGGCCACTCGACAGCAGCAGACTTTTGAAATCTAATGTTCTATTAATTTCGGTTGTGAAGCCAAGGGTTCTCAGAATAGCGAACTTAATCACTACGCTAGCCAAGAACCCCATGGAGAGGAGAGAAGGAAGGATGTTTCAGTTTCAGATGTGGGAGGAAAACCCCAGAGAATTATTCCAGGGGAAAACCTATGCAGTCAGGTAGGGACTGAAAACCCAATCCACATAGTTACCCCCGGCGGGGTTCGAACCAGGGTCCCAGATGTGGAAGTCGAGGAAAGATACCACTATGCCAACTCGACAGTGGATACTGCAAATACCAACTCCCAAACAAACGTTTACCATCCCTCTCTTTCAAAGTCAACACATTTTTTGTTGCCAGGACTTCTATCAAAGTGTCGATTGCGGTTTGGGGAAGTTCTCTCGTAGCAGACAACGCTTTCATTTTAATATAAAAATCTGTCATCAAACCTGTCTGAGAGTCTGAGCCTGTCTCTTGAATTGTGAAGAGGCTTCCCGGAGAGCTTGGCCAAGATTGTCTGGAGATTCCGAGGGAAGCATGAACTCCTCCACCGGGAATGACTTCAGCTGTTGGAAGGCATTGTATAACCTCTGGAAGTTTCCTTTCACACTTTGCAGTGGCAGAAGATTCTGTTTGAAGATGATAAAAATAAATGAAGATGAGGTTCTCATCCGGCATTCCATTAACTTCTCAGATAACAATTTGGAAACAAATTACCCTGAAGAGCTGCCAACATTTGCATCTTGCAATCAGGGAGATATTTAGAAATTACATTCAACATCGAATAATACTAATAAAACAGTATTCATATAGCGCAAAAATTCATGAAAAAAACAAGCTCTAAGGCGCTTTACACAAATTATTAAGAAAGTTTACATTAAAAAGTACCATTAAAAACCACTACATGAAAACTATTTAAAAAATAAACAGGAAAATTATGTGATGAAAATCAAGTAAATTGTTATAAAAATGCCAATAATAAAAAGCCATCATTAAAAAACTAAAATGCACATTAAACCTATAGTCAATAAAACAATATTTGTGAAACAAGAGAAACAGGGAAAACATTTCCTTAAATAACCAGGGCGATTTTAAAATTTGTTCATCAGAACATGGAAAGATTGGGGTTTTATCAGGGAACTTTCTGCATAATCAGAGAGAGTTGGCAGCTCTGCTATCGTCACCTCTGCATGGGAGCTGAGAGCATACAGCCCAAAGCAGGGAACTCTTGACGGGCCGGACATGCTGCAAACTAGCGCAAAGAGTTCCTCCAACGTCTTGTGAAGGATGTGCCTCGTATCCGATGAGAACGGTGGTGAAAAGTCAACCAGGAGGATGCGGGCTACCAGTGAAAAACAAGTCCAAAGTCAATGTTAATGACTAATGTGAACGTTTTTGGTAAAAATATGGCAGAAGATGTTGGAAATAAGGGTTCACAGAATTAGGATTAAATATATTGTAAGACACCTATCCTAGTCATAGTTTTCTTTTGATAAGTCTTATAAATTGATTAAATAAAAAATGGCGTATCCGTCGTGGGGGGTCCCACTAAAAAAAAAAACTTGTCCTTGTCCCTCCCCTAGATTCTAGCTTGCCCCCCAAATAAGATTGGAAAAAAATGCACAACAACAAATAATATGGTTTGATGGCATCCCAATTAATTATGTATAATATAAACACAGTTATGCGCCCGCTTGCCCACCCCCCCCCCCCCCCGCCCTCCCACCCAATGTCTGAAATGAAAACACCACTTGAACCATGGAGGTAGGAATTAAATCCTACCTCCATGCTTGAACCAACAACAACTTTAATTCAAGTTGCTGGGGGGAAATACAGCTTTTAAGCTGTTAAAACAAGTACAAAAGTGGGTCTAACTATTCAGTGTTTCATATTTATTTATTTAGTTATTTATTTTTTTTTTTTAAATGAAAAACAAAACATACAAAAAACAGGCCTGCCCTACCTTCGTCCTAAGTTAAAAGTATGACTAAGTTACTTTAAAAACCCTAGATATAAATTTCTACCTCCATATTCAATATTGGTTAAACTTGAAAAATGGTTTTATTTTATTTTTTGAGTTAAATGAATTTCAAATGCTACAAACTGTTTACCTGGTTGACGTGCAAACACTGCTCGTGTTTGTTGTTTTTCCATTACGAAGACTTTCCCTCTGGAAAGTAGTAAACAAAACCTTGAAAATGTGGCACTTTCTCTAGTCTTTTAGTTCGCACATTCACCACTGGAAAAGTTGAGTGTAAATATGAATATGCATAGACTACTCAGTCACAGTTCTCTCATTGGTTATAAATGTTTACGTCATATTATATTGATTGGCGCTATATTGCGGGTCAAAGGTCACACTCAACCTCACGCAAGCCAAGAAAAATGTGAGTTTCGTCTGCTTATTTTACTCCTGGTTTCTTGTTTTGTTAAATATGATATTAAAGTTTCACGAAACTGAGAAGCAATATGTAATACTCAAGGACTTTTTGTGTAGTTTTGTTTTGGATTTAAGCTCTGTAAAATCCTTTTAGAGAGTGTTGAAATTTTGTTGAGTTATGCTGTTGTAGTTCTTGCTGTCTAAACCTTATCATTGCCTTACGTGTTTTATCCATTTCGTGATAAAAATAGATAAACCATAATTATGCACAATGAAGGGTAAGATTTCGTGTATTTAGGTTATAGAATTTGAGTTTCAGCATAAAGGTTATAGTTTTCCTAATCAGCCATTGGTGAGTGTTTACTCTCTTAGTCATAGTAGGCCTACTGTAGCGCAGCCGCAGTGACAGTTTTCCAACCAATTCAATTGACCAAGACCCCAAAAACATCATGAACATAACAACTGTTGAGTTGACGTTATTCATGGAGGACTGACTGTGGAGTACGTAAAAATTTAGTGAGTGACGAGAGACAGAGATCAAGCTGACTGAACTAGTTAAAACTCCAAGTCCAATTGGAGTATTTTAGAGGTCTCCCCAACCAAGAACCAAGAACCAAGAGCTATGTCACAGTGTTGCCTGTCACTGACAGGTTGCCTATCTGATCTCAGTAGCTGGGTCATAGTGACTTCTTTATATAGCGCACATATCCGTCACTCAGTAACGCTCAAGGCGCTTTAACTTTCATTATTTTCCTGCAAGGTATTGTGGAGCTATGTTTCTGAAGTATGTGACCTACTCCTTTACATAGCACCATGCATGCCATGTAATGGTTAACAAGGTGCTGTGGCGCAATATGCTGCCGAACAAACCAGGAACACCGGGGTGAACCCCTTCTCTTTTCGATAAGTGCAATGGGTTCTTTTACGTGCATTACACAACACACGGGACCAAAGGCTTTACGTCCCATCTGAAGGACGCAGCAATAATGGTTAGGTGTCTTGCTTAATGTAGATGTAGGCTTGATTACGATCATCACTACGGACTATATGCAAACTCTTGCTTCCTCCACACGAACTTGCCCATTATCATCTTGACCTGGTCCATGAGGTTTTCATATTTGTTATAGATTTTTGAAAAATTCATATTTTAGTGTACAAATCCTGCCATACATTTTTAGGGCGGGCCTATAATAGTTGAATAGCTCGCTGTATGCAAATTTCATTCTATTTTTTTTATGACAGTACATAAATCATGAGCAATTGGGGGACAACTTTTGGCTATGCAGACGGCAGCGGTGATGAAGACGAGGATGCTGAGGGAGGGTACCAGCAAGCCTACACAAACAAAGACAGTCTGATCTTCCTGGTAGACTGTGGGGAACCAATGACCAAGAAGAGCGTACCTGGGACAGACAGCCATTTCCAGCTTTGCATGAGGGTACTGACAAAAAGAAAAATCTGCTACATTGATTTCACAAAATATTTTTCTCTTAAATTTAGAATGTCTATGTTCATTATTATTATTATTATTTTTTTGGGGGGGGAGGGTTGAACAAAGAAAAACTGACATGAGGGGGATTTGAACCTACGATCTCCTGATTAACGTGCCGGCACTCTACGAACTGGACTATCTATCTAGCACTGTACTGGCGGTCTCCCTATTTTGTCAATATCTACGGCAGTTCTAGGTTGAATGGCTTCTGACTGTTACCCCTGAACAAAGATTGACAAAACAGGGAGACCGCCAATATAGGGCTAGATGGCTCAGTGGGTAGAGCACTGGCAGGTTAATTCAGTGGTCGTTAGTTCAAATCCCGCTCTGGGCCAAATTTCATTTAACTGCTTTAAGCAAAATATTGCTGAATAACAGCCTTTGCTGCCAAATATGTAGCGCGCCAAGCGAATTCACTCATAAGAACCATCTCTGTCCTCACAGGTACCCATTTACCCCTGGGTGAAGAGAAGCAATTAAAGTAAAGTGTCTTGCTCAACGACAAAAGTGTCATGACCGGTGTTCGAACCCACACCCTGATGACTCGGCCACCAGAACTTGAGTCCGATGCTCTAAACCGTTGGCCACGACATGCTATAAATTGAGCCTAGGGCAGTAGAGGTCATGGCCTCTTGTGACCTCCGTGCAATTCCAGGCCTGGATTTCATTTGAATCATGGTTCAATTTAAAAGGAGTTATTTTTCATTTACAGTGTGCACGTAGCGTGTTGACCAATAAGATCATTAGTAGCGACAAGGATCTACTCGGAGTGGTTTTCTTCGGCACGGAGAAGAATAAAAACAGCGGCAACTTTGAACATGTCTATGTTCTACAGGTAACATAATTTTTTATATTTTTCGGGCCAAAAGTTTTTTCCTAGTTTTTACTCTTTGTTTTGTTTAAAAACACAGAACTTGTGGAAAACTTTTGTTTAATTTTTCCCATGTTTAATCTGTTCAGAAAAATTGTCTGTCTTGTTTTTATTATATTTTTACTTTTGTGTTTTTGTTTATCTGTTATTTGTTTATACTTATTTACTGGGTTTTTTTATCCAATAGGATCTTGACCAACCGAGTGCAGCAAGAATCCTCGAACTTGAAGCTTTGTTGAAGGGTAAGAAATTATTTTAAAGGGTTTTTTTACTCTCAAATTGCAAACATTTTATGTATCTCAAAATAGACTGTGCAAGTCTCACACGTATTTCAAACATTTTTTGGACCACTTTGGTCCCACGTACATGTGTAACGTTGGTAATTGTCAAAGACCAGTATCTACACTTGATGTGAGCCAACATACACATGAAATAATAAACCTGTGAAAGTTTAAGCTCAATCGGTCATTGGAGTCACGAGAAAAAAAGTGGGGAAAAACCATAGATGTTTTCACTGTTTTCAAAGTAATTGTTTTACTAATTTCTCAAAGAATATTAAGTATTTCTCTATCATTCTTTTAGGACTTCATCGGAATTGAAAATATTTGTTTGATTTTTTCTCGTCAGATGATTTTGATTTTGAGACGGACTATGGACATAACTCGGGGTACTCGCTCAGTGACGCTCTGTGGACCTGCTCAAACATGTTTTCTCAAAGGTATTTCAAAGTCAAATTTGTTCAGGGTTCTCCCCATACACAAGCTAGCGTATCGGGCTGATACGCGCGAATTGCGTGCTGATACGTGCAAATTTAGGGCTGATTCGAGGGAAATATATATATTTATATGTATTATCTTTTTTCTTTTCTTTTTTTATTATATAATGATTTTGGGTTGAACAAAGAAAAATTGACTAGAGTGGGATTTGAACCAACGACCTCCGGTTTAATATATAATGAGTAGGGTAGATGGCCTTAGCTTTCGATCCAGACCGGACCTTCTTCAGAGGCATAAAACAAGTACAAACAAATACATATCCATTTATAGAAAAAGAGAGGGGAAAGGGATTAAGGGAAGGATCCAGAAAGAAACGGGAAAATTATAGCCAATCAAAGTTTCTATTTCAGAAACAATTGGTGGCTATGAACCAATAGGAGTAAAGTGGTGAGGACAAAGGATGTATAGTATGAAAGGATGGATTACTGGACCATAAAAGTGGTAAATGCATTGTTCGATAACAATGCAGGGAAACATGAAAGGGTTATTGGGGGGGGGGGGCGACTTGAGATCAGATTTACAAATATCATCAAGATAACCCAATATAGAATGCCCCAGATTGCACAGTAGGGCTTTTAAAACCAAAGGTAAACACCAAGTAAGAAACATTCAAAGGACCTCGTTTTAATTCAGTGTGCTTTGGCAGAACTTCCAAAATTTGGGTCCAGAATGCCCCACAGTTTTTAAAAAATCCTAGGGAGAACTCTGTTATTGTTGAATTTTGGCTTAAATTTCCACTAAAAAAATTAACGACCTCAGACCAATTTCATTTATCTTTTTATTGGCAATCAAGCATAAAAATGTGCCTAAAAATTTAGGCCAAAGCGTTTTTTAAAAACGATCAAGAAGATTTGGCAGTGCGTTTTGCGTTTACAATGAATTTGAAAAAATTCCGTCACCCGTCTACTTATAAGAACTGACGACAAGTTAGAGTGCCTTTCGCTTTTACTATAACCAGTAGACCTGTGATTTGTCAGGAATTTCCCAGATCTCCGTAAGCAGAAAATATGTGATTACAGGCTTTTATGACATTATCCCCTGAGCAAAGAAACTAAAGATTGCTGATTTTGTTTGCTCAGCACACAGAAGATCGGCCATAAGCGAGTTCTCCTCTTCACCAACAATGACGACCCCCATGCCAACAACCTAGCCACCCAACGCCAAGCCAAGACGAAAGCAAAAGATCTCCACGAGATCGGAATCGATGTTGAGCTGATGCATCTCACACAGCCCGGCAAAGAGTTTGACCTTTCCAAATTCTATCAGGTACTGTCTTCGTGTGCCTATTTGTACACCCGTGTGAAGAGAAGCAATTTACGGTTAAAGTTCAAAATCGATAATATTTAACCCTCACACATACCTCTTTGTACAACCTAGTGGAGAGAGGCAAATCTTGGCATTAAGTATTTGAAAATCAAACACAATCAATTCTCACACATTACTATTTTTACACCCGGATGAAGAGAAGGAATTAATGGTTAGGTATCATGCGTGTCGTGGCCGAGCAGATAAGAGCACCGGACTCAAGCTCTGGTGTTTCTGATCAGCAGAGTGTGGGTTTGAGTACCCGGTCGTGACACTTGTGTCCTTAAGCGAGACACTTAACCATTATTGCTTCTCTTCACCCAGGAGTACAAGTGGGTACCAGCGAGAGCTAGAGAGTAACCTGCGATGGACTGGCAGCCTGTCCAGGGGGAAAAGAAATATTCTCAGTTGTTTAAAGCCAAAGAAACCGGATATAAACACCGGCCTGATGAGCCATATTGGCTCGGGACAGACTTTACTTTTACTATCATGCGTCTTAACTACCCAGCTTCCGAAGATTGATTTTAAAATTTCACATTTTTATTTGTTTTTCGTTTGTTCCAGGATATTGTATTTTCTCCAGACGATGAAGACCTTGGCGTCCTTCCAGACCCAGCTGAGAAGTTCGAGGAGCTTCTGTTCAGGGTGAGAGCGAAGGATCACAAGAAACGCTCCCTCGGCAGGCTGGCCTTGACCCTTGGTGACGGACTGGAGCTTGGAGTTGGAGTGTAAGCATACCCACCATTATTATTTTCACTTAACCCTCCTACTGTCTGACCAACTAATATCATCCACTGTGACTTTGAATGATAGATAAACTATGCCAGCCTGCAAAATGATATAATATGGTGAATGCATCTACATAGCACACAGTCAACCCTCCTACTGTCTGACCATTTAGTATCATCCACTGAGGGTTTGAATGATAGATAAACTATGCCAGCCTGCAATATGATTAATGCAGTGATGCATCTTCACAGTACACAGTCAACCCTCCTACTGTCTGACCATTCAATATCATCCACTGTGGTTTTGAATGATACATGAACTATGCCAGCCTGCAATATGATATCATGTGGTGAATGCATCTACACAGTACACAGTCAACCCTCCTACTGTCTGACCATTCAGTATCATCCACTGTGGTTTTGATTCTTTGTTCAACCAAAAATTACTAAAAATTTACCCAGTCAACTTCCCTTGTGGCTTATTACTTAAAAACTTTTTTGCATCCCTTTACCCCAGCCCAAGTCTCCCTTAATCTGTCCCAGTCTCCCTAAAGATTTCTTAGTTCTACTTTTTTGAGTGATTTAAACGGATTCCGCATGGAAGCTGGACACTGCCAGCAGAGATTTATACTCTTTTTGTTTTCCCCGCAAAGGTACAATCTGGTCAGGCAACAGAATAAACCATACCCCGTCAAACTATACAAGAAAACAAATGATCAACTCAAGGGGAAGTCGCGGATTTTCTGTGAGGTAGGTGAAGATCGTTCAAAGACTTGGAGCTTTTCGTTGTGTGGGAACCAAGAATTAATTCATTAGTGACTAACCATGTAGAAATACGGGTGACTTTAACTGGTGTTTTCATTTGAATGCTGGCCTAAGTACGGCCACAGATGCAGTTGGTATCCTCTGTCACCTCGCTAACGAGGAATGGATTCAATGTTCTTGATGAAAATACCACGACAGTTTTATGCTGTTTTCTCAGCAAGTAGACACGTTATTCAACTGAAACTTTAACAGTATTTTCATTGTATCTGGAGCATTCTATATGCTTTTCTTTTTATGTGTTTTAGTGAAACTACCGTATTTTTGGGGGGCATATCGGCCAAAATTTGCACGTACCAGGATTTCTTTAGTGCCGGAAAAAAGTTTTTCCAAGTACGGTCAAGTCAATTTCCTTTCGAATGTGCACGGAGTGGTTACACACGTGCGCCCTGCAGCTGTGCCTTGAATGTAGGCCTCCATAGTGCGCGCAAGCCTTTATCGCCATGGGAAAACAATTTACAGCATCTATAGCATGGTGCTTAATCTGCAGTTCATTTTCCATTGTCTTACTGTGATGAAACTGGTATCATGTTTTTCCAAGCGTAAAGCTATAATCAGTGTGACTGGAAACATTTTCGACCGTGGGCAGAACCCTGACGTATCGGCACGCAATTTGTTCTTATCGACCCGATACACTAGTTTGTGCATGGGGAGAACCCTTGGCATTAAATTGACGAAAATCCAAACGATGACACTACCTTTATATTCTTGTCGTAGGACACGGGGGAACTATTGATGCCAACAGACCTTAAGAAGTATCAGATCTATGGCGGGAAGAACATCGTCTTTGAAAAGGAAGAGCTAACGGAGATCAAGAACTTCGGTGAATCGGGTAAAACAAAATTTTTAAAAACTTCAAAATGAACTTTCACAAATTTTAAAGGAGAATACAAAAATTTAAAAATTTCGCTCATGGTACCTTCACATCTGAGCATAAAACTTTTTAGCTGGTAAGCTAATTTCATTTTTTGTTATAATAGTGCCATAACATACTGATAAATGCTATACAGAGACTGGTCCCCTGTCTGCAAAGCGAATACTAACCAGCTTTTATTCAATTACTTGGGGAAAAAAAACTGGTGGTCCGTTTAAACTGGTCCCACTGGCTGGTCACTGAAAAAGTTACAGTCAAATCCTGTTCTCCTCATCCCGTACCATGAAACATTTGGGGAATGCAGCGTCCCTTCAGACCCAAATTGATAGATTGCCTTTATTTACAATCCTTCATAGTTCTACTGACAAGCTAAACTGGCCCCACTGGGTGTTCACTGAAAAAGTTACGGTCAAATCCTGTTCTCCTCATCCCGCACCATGAAACATTTTGGGAATGCAGCATCCCTTCAGACCCAAATTGATAGATTGCCTTTATTTACAATCCTTCATAGTTCCACTGACAAGCTAAACTGGCCCCACTGGGTGTTCACTGAAAAAGTTACGGTCAAATCCTGTTCTCCTCATCCCGTACCATGAAACATTTTTGGAATGCAGCATCCCTTCAGAACGGAATTCATGGTTCGCCTTTCTTTACAATCCTTAGTAGGTCTACTAACAAGCTAACTGGTCCCACTGACTGGTCACCGAAAAAAACCGAGGGCTAACACTGTTCACCTCTGTTCACCATTGAGGGCATGCAGCGAACGTTCAGAACCATAATCATGGTGCACCTTTATTTAACGACAATCTTCCATAGTTCTACTGACAAGCTAAACTGGTCCCACTGGCTGGTCACTGGAAAAGTTCAGGGCAAACCTTGTTTACCTCATCCAAGACCATGAAACATTGAGGGAATGCAGCGAACCTTTAGAACCATAAACAATCTTTCATAGTTCTATTGACAAGCTTACTGGTCCCTGTGGTCACTGAAAAATTTTGGGACAAACTTTGTTCACCTCATCCTAGACCATTAAAGGTATCGTACACGTTTGGTAATGACTCAAAACAAATATTAGCATAAAAACTGACTTGGTAACAAGCAACGGAGAGCTGTTGGTAGTATAAAACATTGTAGGAAACGACTCCCTCTGAAGTAACGTAGTTTTTTGAGAAAGAGGTAATTTCTCACTAAAATAATAAAAACTTCTTGCAAGAAGTTTTTATTCCTATCTGAAAGCACACAAATTTGTACAACAAGGGGTTTTTTTCTTTCATCATTTTCTTGCAACTTCGATGACCAACTGATCCCAAATTTGCACAGGCTTGTTATTTTATGCATGTTGGGATACACCAAGTGAGAACACTGGTCTTTGACAATTTCCAAACATGTTCAGTGCCTTCAAACATTCGCAAAATGCAGCATCCCTTCAGAACTGAATTCATGGTGCTCCTTTCTGTACAATCTTTCCTAGGTCTACTCCTTATGGGGTTCAAACCTCGCACTAAAATAAAACGTCACTACTACATGCAGCCGGCCCAGTTTCTCTTCCCGGACGAGAACGTCGTCAAGGGGAGCACGAGTCTCTTCGCCGCTCTCCTGAAGAGATGTCTCGCAAGGGAAGTCGTCGCTATTTGCCGGTATATTCCACGGAAAAACACGCCGCCTGTGTTTGTCGCACTTATGCCTCAGGTGAGTAAAGCCATTGGGGGTAACGTAGAGCATCGGTATGAAAACCTGCTCAAAACTATTTTTGTGAGAAATTATTAACTCCCCTTATTGCCTTCTCTTTCTGACAACTTCTTTCTTTTTTTTTTCTTCTTTTTTTTTAGGAAGAAGAACTCGATGAGCACAATGTACAGGTGACTCCGCCTGGGTTTCATCTCATTTTCATTCCCTTCTCTGAGGATTTCCGAAAACTTACTCTTCCGGAGCAACCTCGAGGTATGACGACAGGGTAGCAGTTGTGTTGGAGGTTTTGGGGTGGTTTTTTTATGCATTTTGTTTATTATTTTATATATATATTTATAATTTATAGGCTGTACTTCGTTGGCCATTCCAAGTTCCTGTTCTTGTGCTGATTTGTAATGTTTTAGCTCAATTTTTAGTCCTTTTTATTGAATTGCTTTTTGTGCAGTCGTAGCATGCCATTTTTTCACTCTGATATAAATATTATATAAAAAATATTTTAAAAAAATCATTATAATTATTTTTTATTTTTTTGTATTTTATTTATTTGTGTGTATGTGTACGTATATTTATGGAATTTCATGCATAATATAACAATTTGTTTAGTATATTTTTATCTGTAAAAATTGTCTTAATTCGGCCTCTGGCTGCGATGACGTTTTTAAACCATTTCAATAAGTAGATAGACTTTTAGATAGACTTGTAAACCCGTTTAAGGTGCTTCATATCGCGATCTTATAATTAAACAATTTCTAAAAACCTGCCTTAAAAAGGTTTCTGTTTGTCCAAGCGCCTTGTGTACCTTATTGGTAGATACGTGCGATACAAAATTATTTTATTATCATTATTTGTGTGATAACCAATCATAGACTTGTCTTTAAAATCAATGATGATTATTATCATCATTTTGTCGGACGTGTGTTTTTGTCGCAGCCACCACTGATCAAATCGACAAGGCTAAAGAAGTTGTGAAGAAGCTGCAGTTTAACTTCAGGAGCGAGAACTTTGAGAACCCCGTCTTACAGACACATTACCGCAACCTGGAGGCCTTGGCCCTCGATCGGGACAAACCCGAAGAAATTAAAGATCTTACAGGTCAGTAAAGTCTAATGAAAAATTTTAAATCATCAATATCGGGGCAAAATTTATAGAGCTGCTTAAGCACAAAAGTAGCTTAGCACAACAAAATTATGCTTACCAGACTAAGGTTACCAGGGGCCGATTTCACAAAGAGATAAGACTAGTCTTATCTGAAGTTAGGACCAGTAACTGGTCTTAACTTAAGACTAGTCCTATCTCTTAGCATTGCCTAGGACTAGTCCTAAGTTAGGAAGAGTTTTGTGAAATCGACCCCTGCCATCCTACCATCTCACGTGTACAATTTGTGACTGGTATCCTGCTCATTTCTGCTAAGCAGAAAATTGTTAAGCAATAATTTCTGCTTAAGCAGCTCTATAAAAGATTGGGCCCGGGTTTTGTTCAAGAGTTCCATTTTTTCCTCCTTAGATACAGTCCGGTTCCATTTTTTTCTCCTTAGATTTAGTCTGGTTCCATTTTTTCTCCTTACATGTAGATACAGTCTGGTTCCATTTTTTCCTCCTTAGATACAGTCTGGTTCCATTTTTTTCTCCCTAGATACAGTCTGGTTCCATTTTTTTCTCCTTAGATTTAGTCTGGTTCCATTTTTTCTCCTTACATGTAGATACAGTCTGGTTCCATTTTTTTTCTCCTTGGATACAGTCTGGTTCCATTTTTTTCTCCTTGGATACAGTCTGGTTCCATTTTTTCTCTCCTTAGATATAGTCAGGTTCCATTTACTTCTTAGATACAGTCTGGTTCCATTTACTTCTTAGATACAGTCTGGTTCCATTTACTTCTTTGATACAGTCTGGTTCCATTTACTTCTTAGATACAGTCTGGTTCCATTTACTTCTTAGATACAGTCTGGTTCCATTTACTTCTTAGATACAGTCAGGTTCCATTTACTTCTTTGATACAGTCTGGTTCCAATTTCATAACTCTCCTTACCTCGGAATTTCACGTTTACTGTCACAGTTTTTCGCTCAGTTTTTTGCGACCTTTCCTTTTCTTTAAGATGTTAGCCCCCAGATGCCATGCATGGAGAATGATTGACATCCCTTTTGTTTGTGGAACTGTCTTATCTTAATCCCCTACAATTTGTAATACATTATTTCAATCCTCTACAATTTGTTATACATTATTTTCAATACCCTACAATTTGTTATACATTATTTTCAATCCCCTTACAAATTGTAATTCATCATTTTCAATCCTCTACAAATTGTAATTCATCATTTTCAATCCCCTATAATTTGTAACACATTATTTTTAATCCCCTACAATTTGTAATACATTATTTTTCAATACCCTATTACAATTATTTTGTTATACATTTTGCTTTGTACACCACCGCACCTTTGTTCGGTAGTTTTGTGACTGAAGACTTGGTATAGTGTTCTATTCTTAAGCCCATCCAACCTGGAAAGTGTGTTGACATCTGCTCCTTTTACATGTGGGCTGATGGAATCTGTAGAAACGGTTAACCGGAAGTCACAAGTTCCGCTTAAAGGCACTGTACACGTTTGGTAATTACTCAAAATATATATTAGCATAACAACTTACTTGTTAATGAGCAACGGAGAGCTGTTGATAGTATAAAACATTGTAGGAAACGACTCCCTCTGAAGTAACGTAGTTTTTGAGAAAGAGGTAATTTCTCACTAAAATAATAAAAACTTCTTGCAAGAAGTTTTTATTCCTATCTGAAAGCACACAAATTTGTACAACAAGGGTGTTTTTTCTTTCATCAACTTCGAAGACCAATTGAGCCCAAATTTTCACAGGCTTGTTATTTTATGCATATGTTGGGATACACCAAGTGAGAACACTGGTCTTTGACAATTACCAAATGTGAACGATGCATTTACCGTTTAGGAGAAATAAACGTAGATCATGCGTAACCCAAATTTTTGTACATCCGCAGCACCTGACAATGAAATGATCAAGAAAAGGGCTGGAAAGGTTCTCGACGAATTCAAGGAGCTGGTCTTCCCGGTGGGATATGAACCCGGCGCCAAGCAGCGGAAGGTAACTGACATCATAGTGCCCGATTTCATAGAAACTGCTTAAAGCACAAAAAAGTAGGTTACCAGCCAAAATACCATGTCATATGTCCCATTTGTGACTGGTATCCTGCTCCTTATTTGCTAAGCAGAAAATTGTTGCACTCATAATGCCCGATTTCATAGAAACTGCTTAAGCACAAAAAAGTAGGTTACCAGCCAAAATACAATGTCATATGTACCATTTGTGACTGGTATCCTGCTCGTTTTTTTGCTAAGCAGGAAATTGTTGAGCAATCTTTCCTGCTTAAGCAGCACTATGAAATTTGGCCAAGGACTGGAATTGAAGGGGGTAATCCACAAGGACCAATAGGCTTGCACCTCAAAATTTTTACTTGACCAGAACTTGTTGTACAATATCAGAACCAAGATGTTACACAGTAAAGTAGTTAATTTTCAATTTTTAGCACACAAGACTATCGGACATGTCCAGTTGTGAGTTTACTGGCCCAACGCCAAAACCACTGACCTCGGGCCTGCGGTCTTGTGTAAATTTTGAGCCCTTGACATTTATCGAACTATTGAAACAAGGTCGTATCTCAATAACAACAAGGTAATTTTACGACCTTGTTGCTGTCGTAGATTTTCGTTATGGCAACAAGATCCTTCATTTAACATCGATAGACAAAATAAATTGTTTTAATTTTTTTTTTTCCTAGGTGGGAGTTGCTGAAGCTAAGAAACCCAAACCTACGGTGGACGTAGATATGAATCAATATGCACAAGACGGAAAGGTACAGTATTTTTTATTTGTATAATAATAATAAATAATAATACGCAGTTCTTATACAGCGCTTTATACCCCCAAAGCGCTCAGTATTTTTCCTACAAGGTAAGTGGAGTTACGTGTTGAATTATGAGACCTATTCCTTTGCATAGCACCATGTAATGGTTTACAAGGTGCTGTGGCGCAATATGCTGCCAATCAAACCAGGAACACCGGGGCGAACCCCTTCTCTTTACGATAAGTGCACTGGGTTCTTTTACGTGCATTACACAACACACGGGACCAACGGCTTAACGTCCCATCCGAAGGACAAAGCATGTGGTTAAGTGTCTTGCTTAAGGACACAAGTGTCACGACTGGGATTCGAACCCACACTCTGCTGATCAGAAACACCAGAGCTTGAGTTCGGTGTTCTTATCCGCTCTGCCGCGACACGACACATAGTTCTGGAAAAAACCCAAAGAAGGTTAAAGGGGCACTCTCATCGGCATGATCAAAGCGGGCCTGTGGCTGTACATGGAATGATGACCTCTCACCCAGTTACTGGCTGCGCACGCGCGCCTTCTAAAGATATGATACAGAGGGAGGGCGAGCACGTGCAGTAACTGGGTGAGAGTTCATAATTCCATGTACAGCCACAGGCCTGCTTTGATCATTATGACAGTCCCCATGTACAGGTTGTGCACAACATTGGTAAGATTGAAAATATATACTTGTATGTTCACAGATTTGCACACAAACTTACCTGGTATGGAAATGGTCATGGCGGCAAACTTCCCTTGAAATATGTTTGCTTGAAATGCTATAGTTTTCGAGAAATGAGTTTGAAAAATAAAGTTTTTATTTTTGCGAGTCCAAATCTCGATGTTTCAAAAACAGTGAAAACAGGGGTTTTGGTTTTTTTCTCTTTTTAGTGGTTGAGCTTAAACTTTCACTGGTTTTTTTGTTCATGTATATGTTGGTTCACATAAAGTGCAGCCTTGCTACCATGGGCAGCGCGCCGTATCAATACTTCGCGTCACTAACCCCTGATAGTGATGTACTGAAAAACAACACTGATTGGCTCCCAAAAGTGACTACTTTGCATGCCTGCTTGTTAAAAAATTTCGTGCGCTTGTAGGACGCTTAGTACGCGCGTGTCAAAATGCAAGTATTTTGACGCGATTCCATTTCAAATGAATCATGTTTTTACACGGTCACCCTAAACAGTATGCACTTAGAAATATCACAAGATCAAAAAAGAGTGAGAGGGGACCAGTTGCTGTTGGACTTGATGCCTCTTTTGCGGGTTACCATACATGAGTGGGCGCATAGAGAGGATCGGCCACAGGCCTAATTAAAATGTGCCAGAATCTAGCACATTTTAATGAACCAATTCTAGGGGTTATAAGTGTGCAAGGCATGCTGGGAAAAAATGGCGAACGAGGTTGCATAAAGTGTGGATACTGGTCTTTGACAATTGCCAAAGTACTCCTTCAAAAATGTCAATGATGTGTTCATAACTTGAACTATGACCTTTGATTGACCTTGTTTTGTTTTGGGTCTTTTTCAGCTGGCAAAGCTGACTGTTGCTGTCTTGAAGGAGTTTTGTACAAAGAATGGCCTGGCCTCCGCTGGCAAGAAAAACGACCTTGTAGAGACCGTCAAGAACTACTTTGGTGTCTGACCTTCAATCGATCACAGCAAGAAGGTCGTAACTAATTTGCATGGAAAGGTCGTATCTTGAAGGACTGAGATCGATTCATTAAATCGTCATCATTATCGGGTGGGTTGGGTTGGTGTAGTGGTATCTTTCCTCGCCTTCCACCTCTAGGACCCCGTTTCGAATCACGCCGGGGGCACTATGTGGATTGGGTTTTCAGTCCCTACCTGACTGCGTGGGTTTTCCCTGGAATAATTATCTGGGGTTTTCCTCCCATATCTAAAACTGAAACTTCCTTCCTTGTCTTCTCTCCATGGAGTTCTTGGCTAGTACAGAGATTAAGTTCGCTTTTCTGAGAGTCCTTGGCTTCACAACCAGAATAAAGGAAATGAAAATGAAATGAAACTAGATGATACAAATGAATAAATAATTGAACTTTAAATTGACCTTAAAGAACGATTTTAGGTGTTTCTGATGTTAAATTGATTATTCCTACAAGGTCGAAACCTCAACACAGATGAAACTTTCTGTGTAAAAGGGTCACTCCTCACATATTTGATTTGTGCTGTTTAGAAAGATACGACCTATGTACAATTAAAGACCAAAGGTCAAATCGCCGATACGACCTTGTTGCTCTGACACCTTAAGTTTTGCAAATGTTAAAGTGGTAGTACAAGACAGGAAAATTGTTAATAGATACTTTTCTACTTCTATAAAAGATACAAACAGCTAGGAGAACTATTATTAATATTAAATTGCGCAATTTTAATCACCTCTTTTAGTGAAAATTCCCAGGGTTTAGTGGTAATACCATTTGACAAATCAACAGCTCCCTGGGGAGTATACAGCCTGTGCTGCCACCAAGTATGTAGCACACCAAGCTAAACCAATCACAAGAACCATCTGTGCCCTCACAGGTACCCATTTACTCCTGGGTGAAGAGAAGCAATTATGTTTAATTGTCTTTTTCAAGGACACAACTGTTAGGACTCAGGGATTTAAACCCACACCCCTGATGACTTTGCTACAAGAGCTTGAGTGCGCTCGGCCACAACAACTTATTTTTATGACGCTTTCAGCATCAATTTGGTCACATTAGATAACAAAAAAACGAAGGCGATTGTTTCATGGATTTAGTTTTATCTCATTGAGTCATACATTGGGCCACAACATTCAGATTTCAGAATGTTTAAAGTTAGTAACACTTCCCAAAACATTTATCAGTTTTAAAGGGACTAACTCATATCACTCTTTTGAACAGTTTTTGTGCATTAATAATTCACCTTTTAACACAAAATGTATTTCTTCAAAACACCACAATCCCATAAGGCCATACATTCCTCTAATCTTTTAAGCAAAACTCATTACCTATGCTGCCTGTTTTTAGAGCAGAAACTCCTCACAGAAAGTGCACAGAAAGATCAATAAACATGAGGAAATTTGTAAACGTTTTGTTGTTCTTCGTGTTTTGTTTGAGGTTGCCTTCCCACAATATTTTAGGCCACTCGAAAGTGATTGTTTGTTTCTCGCCAGTGCCCCATGATGAATTTAAGATCCAGCATGAGAAATTATTTGTATTGTCAGTCAATTGGATCCCCAGCATCTATACATGGACGACCACTAGTCCGGCCAATAAACAAAAATTGTTTGTTTGTCCTCGTCCGACCGACCGTCATGTGCGTCGCGATCGAGGGTTTTTTTTCTTCAAAATTTTCATTAAAATTTTTTTTAAAAAAATTGTCAAAATTGTTGAAACTATAATATAGAATATAAAGCAGTTTACCAACCCACTGTGTTTATACATTTCTGCTATGCACTCATCAGCTAGTAGCTCCGGTAAAGCATTCATCTCAACATCAACAACATAAAAATCTTGTTAGTTGAACAGTTGTTAGTAGTAAAATACTATTCAAAGACATTTAATAAAAAAGTTCATTACAGTGAAAGGGTGTGTTTTGTGTTTGGACTTATTTATTTTAATACCAAAGAGTTTATATTCCTAAATACAATATCCCTATTTTTTATAAAAAAAATTAATAATAATCGAACGACCGACCCTACCTTTTGAGGACCCTCTATGGACAAACAAACAAATCTTCTTCTTTTTCTTTTTTTTTGGCCTCATCAAAGAGTGAAGGATATTAAGACCAATAAATCAAAGAAATGTAGATGGGCAGGTCACCTAGCAAGGAAGTATGACAACAGGTGGGCATGCAAAACAACCAACTGGACTCCAAGAAACCGAACAAGAAAAAGAGGGAGACAAAACAGAAGATGGAGAGATGAACTAAGAACAAAGGGCATTGCTTGGCAACATACAGCTTAAGATAGAGCCCAAATTTTCACAGGCTTGTTATTTTATGCATATGTTGGGATACACTAAGTGAGAACACTGGTCTTTGACAATTTCCAAATGGTGCTTATATAGCCATGTGGAAATTAGCAGCGGCCGCAAACAAAATTCGCCAAATGTTATTTTGGCAGGTAACACTTCTTTCCTTCATGTTAAAATTTAAGACTTTTCTGTGCTTGGAAATTTTTTGTTTTGGCTATACCCGGACGCACTTTTATGTTTTTCTTTTTTTTCCCCGCCACACTTGTCCCCCCGGTTTGTGTCCTCATAAGGTAAATAACATGGACTGAAGGAAGTTGATTTAAAAGAGGGCGCTATCATCAGACGAACCACAATTTCTACCTTCCGGTCGATCGGACAGAATCTCCTCCCTGCCACACCAGCTTTTTCCAAAATTATTTTAAAAGTGCCAAAAGTTCTGTTATGCCTTTAGTTTCATTTGTTTAATGAAAATGCATGAACGACGTGCGTTAAACTAAAATGAAAACAGCAAGAAATTGTGACACAAACATTTAAAAGAGACATTATTTTTGTCACGTCCCATAACTAGCACAGGTACGGACGATTACATTTTAGCAGAGGGAAGTCCTACAAAATTTTCCCCACATAAACTTTCCCTAAACAGTGTACATAGCACATTTATTACATTTTGTGATACGGAAAATATTTGTAATGTATGTTATTTCCGGAGATTAATAGAACATTTTGAAGGAGAGACAAAATAATATTAATAACGAGGCGCATACTAATTGTAAACACATAACGGATAGAGAGTGCCCCTTTAACAAACTAGGTGTCGACTTACGTACTTCTTCAATTCCGGTTCGGTCTGTACTTTTTTTCTACACGGACGGAGGTACATCCCCTAGCCTCTACAATGGCCCAGCGTTGAGTTCCAGGAATTGTCGAATTTACGAGTAAAAAATGTCATGTTTAGATTTGTTTATCAACGGATGGGGGACTGCATATGCAGTTGCAATGAATGAAGGCGGAACTGTGATGAGAAATGCTCGTTCTGGTTGTTCACCGTGCCTGTGTTTATCGACGAACCCGACTATCGCAGCGGAAGCCTCCAGAGGAACTTGACGGTACTTATCGGTCCATTCACCGGGGACGTTCGGCGTCAAATTTACGCTGCTATCTGCAGGAACAACAGCGTTTTATCGTGACTTTGATCTTCTCATCAAAAGGTTTGAGTGAGGTTAGAATAAATGTTCGGTTTAAAATAAATGCTAGTGTTGAAAAGATATTATTACTTAGGCTAGAGTCTTTTTTGACTTTCTTTTTGCCCAGTGTGGTAATGTATTAAAATCAGTGACACCGTTATAGAGAAAGGACAAGACACTGACCATACTAACCAGTAACTGACTAACACAGCACGCTAGGATAGTGACAGTCAGTGATCATTATGATCATTCATTTTGTAATTATTTTGTGTATGCGGAAACTTTTCCTTTTCCTTTTATTGTTAACATACACAAAATAATTACAAATGAATGATCAAAAGTTTCCGCAGCATGCCTCCAACTTATTTTCGGGGGTTTTCCAATACACACCTGAGATAGGCTAAAAACCTCCTTGATAGGTAAGATATAATTCAGTGTAATTTGACCTAAATTAGGGGGGATCAATTGGAGGCATGCTGCGGGAAATTTACCAAATAAAATATTGGTTGGTCCAAAACATTGTGGTTGGGAAGCAGTTTGCAACAGCTAACTATTTTCTAAAAAAGGAAACATTTAGGCCTATAGGAATTAGGATGGTGGTCCAAATAAAAAAAATTAATTTATGTATAACTATAAATTTACCTACCAATTATTAATTAAGTCAAATCATAGAGCAAGGACATTCAAATGGACAATGTTTTTTCGAAGATAATTAAAAACCAAAACGAAAGGAGCTGCAATCCTGAAATCAAGGAAAATTTTTGGAAAAAAAAGGAGGGAATTTTTAAACGTGTAATATTTAGGTAAATTTTCCGCTGCATGCCACCAATTTATCTCACTTAATTTAGGTCAAATTATATCCTTACCTGTCTTCACAACGCTGCTTGCTTACACTCCGTTTTAGTCAGTCTGGTTCGAGCGAGAGTTCTGTCCGCGCAATGAAATGTACGCTTGAATTTTCATTTTTAAAGGTCAAAATTTTGGGTTTTAGCTACCAATTCCTCACGAGGAATATTACAAAAAGGGAAATGAAGTCCAACAATTTTTACATCCATTACAAAATCAATTAAATCCCTTAGAAATTGGTGGCATGATACAGAAATTTTTCCTTATAATTATGCCTTGCGGTTGGCGAAATCACTAAAGGGGCTGTGTGTTTCCGATGTGTCGTTTCTGTAGTCCAAGCTGTTCCTTGCTCTATGGTCCAAGTTACTGGACCCAACAACGCTTTTAACTTTGGACACTATATCTGGCCTATGTGGACATAAACCGAATATGTCCAGATGTTAAAAAAGCAGTGGTATTGAGTCTAGCTAGTAACTCGGAGTCCTTTCTGCGAGGCATCGTCCAGACAATTTAGAAAGAAGGACTAGGCATATTAACTCCAAATTTGGTTTGTGGATTGATCTTGGGATATTGCTTTTGGACCCCAAGGCCAAGTGTCAAGGTCATTATAGCTAAAACAAAAGAAATGTAGTCCGAGCGATAACCTGAGAAGAACTTGTTATAATCTCCAAACTTGGTTTGTGGATTGGTCTTGGGATCCCCCAGAAGCCTATTGCTTTTGGACCCAAAGGCCAATTGTCAAGGTCATTATGGCTAAAACAAAAGAAATGTAGTCCGAGCAATAACTGGAGAAGAACTTGGTATAATCTCAGAACTTGGTTTGTGGATTGTTCTTGGGATTTCTAAGAAGCCAAGATGTCTGATATTGTTGAAAAAGATCGGTAAATACCCAAACAATTAATTACCATAAAAACTTACTTGTTGAGTTCTAAGCACTGTCTGTATAGCTGGTGATAGTGTAAACTATTTTGGAAAAAGAATTCTCTTTGAAATGATTTGGTTTAGATAATTTTTAGCCCAAATACATTTAAATCTGGGAATCGATTCATGCATGAATCGTATCTCAGATTTCTGAGGGTTAGTGTGCGTTTGGTAATACTGCGGCCAGATATGCGGTTTGAACCTGCTGTCAACTTGCTATAACGTGGATGGATTTGAAGTTCTTGTGAAAATACTGTTACAGTTTTTGCTGTTTTCTCAGCAAGTCGACACTGTATTCAGCTGAAACTTTCACTTTTGACTTTTAATGTATCTCTCTTTATCAGTTTGCCTATAAATCAACATTACATTGACTAAAACCAATTATATGACCCTACCTTTAAAGTAGGCCTACATTTTCATAATTTGTTCATAATTCGATCCATTCATTTTGGTGATGTTGATCCTTACAAGTTTGGGTTTGGTTAATTGATCTGGACCCCCGTCTTAACCCACCACCCCTCCCCCCAACTTAACCCACCTACCCCCCAACTTACCCCCCCCCCCAACTTAACCCACCACTCCCCCCAACTTAACTCATTCCAACTTCACCCATAACCCCCCTACACCTTGCCCATGTGGAGCAATGAACTTCGGTACACATGTATACCTTTCTTTATAATGTCACCTACATAGATCATTTCCTTCCTGATCCTTTCAAGTTGTATTGACTTGACATCTGCTCAAACCATTTATAAGAGATTTTCTGGAAAAGTTTTAGTTCCATGCTTAAAGGGACACGTTGCCTTGGATCGGGCGAGTTGGTCTATTTGTAACCGTTTGTTATAAAATGCATTATGGTAAGAAAGATGTTTTAAGAGTAGAATACAATGATCTACCAAATATGTCTCGAAATTGGGTGGTTTTCCTTTTACATCGTGAACAAACACGGTCGGCCATTTTGTGGAGTCAAATTTTTGACTCCACAAAATGGCCGACCGTGTTAGTTCGCAAAGTAAAAGGAAAACCACGCAATGTCCCTTTAAAGGTAGTGGCATACTTTGGTAATGACCCAGACAAAAAAATGTGTGTGATTGTTATCCGAAAGCCTACTTGTTATATAGATGGTAATGGTAGAAAGCATCCTGTGAAATTACATGTATTTCGTCCTGTTGATCAATAAAAGTATGTCAACAAATTTGAATCTCCAAAGATTGCCTAAAGAAGACTTTTGGAATTTCAAATTTCTGGGGTGTCCATCTGTGAATGATGTGACCGTCAGCTAAACTTGGTTGGATTATATGTTTTTTATGAAAATACTGTGATAGTTTTTTGCTGTTTTCTCAACAAGTAGACACTGTATTCAGCTGAAACTTGCAAGGGTGACTTTTATTTTGTCTTTATTGATAATTTTGCCTATAAAATCAGCATTGTAATTTTTTAGGGGGATCGTTACCAAAGTATGACCCTACCTTTAAACACTGAACATGTTTGGAAATTGTCAAAGAGTGTTCTCACTTGGTGTATCCCAACATATATGCATAAAATAACAAGCCGGTGAAAATTTGGGCTCAATTGGTCATCGAAGTTGCAAGAAAATGATGAAAGAAAAAACACCCTTGTTGTACAAATTTGTGTGCTTTCAGATAGGCATAAAAACTTCTTGCAAGAAGGTTTTATTATTTTAGTGAGAAATACCTCTTTCTCAAAACTTACGTTACTTCAGAGGGAGTCGTTTCCTACAATGTTTTATACTATCAACAGCTCGCCGTTGCTCGTTACCAAGTAAGTTTTTATGCTAATATTTGTTTTGAGTAATTACCAAACGTGTATGATACCTTTAAGCACAACAAAACTATGCTTACCAGAATAAGGTTACCATGTTATGTGAACAATTTGTGACTGGTATCCTCCTCATTTCTGCTTGGCAGACAATTGTGAAATGACAATTGTGAAATATGTAATATTTCATGCTTTAAAAGCAGCTCTATGAAATTTGGCCCTGCTTACAGGGCCATTTTCATAGCTCTGCTTAACGGTAAGCAAATTTTCGTGCTAACTATAGCAGAAAAATTTGCTTAAGCGTATGCGTATTTCACAGGTAAGCAAGAAAATTAGGCGGCCAGCTTGTGCGTTCACCATGGATTTGCATTATTACGTCATTAATTTTCATACAGTAAGCACGGGAAGGTTAGCATGCCTTTTTGTGTGCTTACGGTAAACAGCGCTTTGAAATGGAAGCTTATGCAGTAAGCGCAAAATCGGATGTTAAGCTACTCTATGAAATTGGGCCCTGCTTAAAGCCTTTAAGCACAAAAACTTGCTAAGCACAGAAAAATCTTGCTTAGCAGAAATTTGCTACTGGTCAGCCAAACTGACATAAAGTTCACCTTGTTGCAACTGGTGCTGCACTCATTTTTCGCTTAGCCAAGAAATTTGCTGAGCAATATTTTCTGCTAAACAGCTTTAGAATTGGGCCCTGCTGACAAGGACAGACGAATTTGCTTAGCAGAAAATATTCTTCAATGTAAAGGTTGTTACCACCGATACCCCACTCAGTATTTTTCTGCTTACAGTTTTTACTAGGCCCTCTTTATCTTTTGACCCTGAAATGGTTTAGAACGCTTGCACTACTCCAAACATGGAACTAACCAATGTGTTTTGGAATAATTACCATGGAGGTAGGAATAGAACCCAGAAGTTCCAGAAACTCAAACAAAGTCCATTTATATTATAATCAAGCAGAACAAATAAAAGATCACCAGGTACTTTTTAGGGAAATCCCCTTTATGGCCACCTACTTAGTTTGTATTAAATCAGACTCTTCCACTTTGAGGAGGGGGGAAAATCAGTGGCAAAAATCTGAATAGTAATTCTGTTTATATGTGAATTATTGAATTTACAATACACGTAGGTTTACAGTGTAGGTTTTCAAATTTAAAAGGGCACTATCGTCATGATCAAAGCGGGCCTCTGACTGCACATGGAATCATGAACTCTAACCCAGTTACTGCCCGCATGCACCCTCCCTCCGCATCAAATCTACATGTATAATGGAGGGGTACGCGCATGCAGTAACCGACTGAGTGGTCATAATTTTATGTACAGCCACAGGCCTGCTTTAGACGACACAGCCCCTTTAAAGGTATCGTACGTACACGTTTGGTAATAACTCAAAACAAAATCAGCATAAAAACTTACTTGATAACAAGCAACGGAGCGCTGTAGATAGTATAAAACATTATAGAATACGACTCCTCTGAAGTAACGTAGTTTTTGAGAAAGAGGTAATTGCTCACTAAAATAATAAAAACTTCTTGCAAGAAGTTTTTATTCCTATCTGAAAGCACACAAGTTTGTACAACAAGGGTGTTTTTTCTTTCATCATTTTCTTGCAACTTTGATGACCAATTGAGCCCAAATTTGCACAGGCTTGTTATTTTATGTATATGTTGGGATACACCAAGTGAGAACACTGGTCTTTGACAATTACCAAACGTGTTCAGTGCCTTTAAAGGGGATTATGGGGTAAACCCATTTGGGTATCAGGGTGTCTTTTGGGTACAGCCCAATTTCATCTTTCATTCAAGGTGTTGTAGTGTAACCTACAAGTGAAAACTTTGTAGCTATTTTTTGAATTTTCAGCAAATATTTGGCATGGTTTTATGACCAATTTGTAGCTATGGGCGTCTGGTACCGTATAATGTATGTAGGCCTACATGCACCCAATTTTGAATTTTGCAACCTAGTTTCATTTTGTCCTTTGCAGTAAACTGCAAGTGTACAGCAAATATTTGGAATGTGGGGAATGTACCCATTTAAAGGTATTAAAGTAATGTTAGTAACTTGTAACATTATAAAATAATGATGAAATAGAATTATCTGTTGCAAACTGCTTACCAACCAAAAGGACCTATGGTATAAATGCAAAAAATAGTTAAATGGCCTGACGGTTTGACCCTAGCAGAGTCTTTCTCGAAGGCTAAATGACAAGACAACACACATGGACAAACAACCTGTAACAAACAAGACAAAATGTAACAAAGAACAAGAAAGGTAAGGAGGATTACCAAAGGAATACTGCAACAGAGAGGATATAAATTATGAAATAGAATTAGCTGTTGCAAACGGCTTACCATAATCAAATCTTTTTCCTGTAATTCAGAAAGTACAATGTACGTACAAAAAGAAAATGGCTGTTTACCAAATCTGCATGTTTTTAATCATAAATTGCAAAATCACTGTTTTTCCAGAAATCATAATTTTGTTTTCAGTTTCGTTTTTTTAACCGAATTCCCCATTTAATTGAGGTCTGGAAAAAGTACAAAAAAGGTTTAATATGTATATATTTGTTTTTGAAATTTTTTCCTCTCCCATGGAGAATTGCCCATAGGCATCTGTTAGATGTACCCAATTTTGAATTTTGCGACTAAATTTTATCTGTCTTTTGCCACCTGCAGGTGTACAGCAAATAACACAGTCGACTCTCGTTAAAACAAGGTCACTGGGACTGAGAAAAGAAAAAATACTTACATCCTTTCTAACATTGTCCTCTTTCTTCTTTTTCCCCCTCCCCAAAAAATAATAGGAGAAACAGTATCCATGAAATATTCACAGGTAAGTTTTCCGAGCGCCCAACTCCGTAAAGCTGTTAAAGGGATTGTATACGTTGGGTAATTGGAATCAACTGTTTGTTTCAATCATTTGTAGTTGTAGATATATACCATAAAACTAACCTGTGAAAATTTCATTTCAAAAGGTGGTAGCGTTTTTCAGATATTGCCGAAAATCTGGAGCGGTTTGTCCACGCAGGAAGAATAATCTGCAATTGGAATACACAATCTGAGAAGCGTTATTCAAATTTTTGGGGATAAAAAGTGATAGCTTTTTCCATAACCGCATTACTTCGAAGTGAAAAGTTTCTCAAAATGCATTAAATAATATCCAAAGCTGCTGTACTTTTTATTGCCATTAATTTTCAGGGTCATTACCAAACATATACAGAATATACAGACCCTTTAAACACTTTTGAGATAATGGTTAAAGCATCGATACCACTCCCACCCCTCCCCCGGTACATTGAGGAATTATGTTTTGTTTCTATAAGCCC
This sequence comes from Plazaster borealis, assembly GCA_021014325.1. Classification (NCBI taxonomy): domain Eukaryota; kingdom Metazoa; phylum Echinodermata; class Asteroidea; order Forcipulatida; family Labidiasteridae; genus Plazaster; species Plazaster borealis. The sequence goes on along the minus strand of CM037465.1, from coordinate 2,423,526 downwards.
ACTCCAAATATACTAATTCTTTAATAGTATGAAAGTTGCTCCTGAAAACATAAAACTGTTTAGCTGAAAGTATATCAGGCCCCAAGCTGTTAAACACAAACACATAAAAATGCTTAGCCTAGAAAATTGTTGCTTAGCAAAAATAGGTAACCGGCCAAATACCAAAATGTATATTGTTTGTGACTGGTTTCACAATGACTTTTTATTGGCAGAATAATTTACTAAGCACCATTTTCTCGTGCTTGCAGCATAGTTTGCTCAGCAAATTTGCTCAGCAAAGAAAAATCTTGCTAAGCAGAAACAGAATACCAGCCCCCCAGAAAAAACATATATTTGGGACTGGTTCCCTGATGATTTTTGCTTAGCAGAAAGACATGGCTTCAAGCAGCATCGTTATACTGACAGTACTGTTTCTCAGATTGTGTATTCAAATTTACAGAATAGTCTTCCTGCGTGGACATAATTGCTCAAGATTTTCAGCAATATCTCAAAAAAGCTAACCTTTTGAAATGAAATTTTCACAGGTTAGTGTCATGGTTTATATCTACAACTATATAGGATTGAAACAAACAGTGGGTTCCAATTACCAAACGTATACAATCCCTTTAACTACTTTTGTCTTGTCCCTAATGAAGCTTTTTTTTGTTGCATGCTTGAGCTCAAGCAACAGTAGGCGTACTTATAGTTTAGCCCCTGTCCTGGATAAAACGTTGTTCCTGGTAAATCGTAAAAATGTGCAGCCTTCCTGAGGTCCTTTTCCTGAGAAGAATCTTACGCTTGAGAAGAATCTTATTCATGGAAAGAGACGAAACCTGAGAAAATTTTGGTTCAGTTGTAGACCTTTTTGGCAGAAGAGAAATTTGTTGTTTGCGCCTTTTTTATATATTGGATATTCAGGACTTAATCTTGCTAATTTTTCTACTGCCACATAGGAAAATTTGGGAGACTACTTAGTTTTGAAAATAACTGTCCTGCTTATTAACAACTACCTGGGGGTATGTAGGAAATCGGCCGGTACACTGCTACTTTTTGCTTAGTGGATGGAGGGGACTTCTCGTTATTAACTTCACTGCCGCAGAGTCAGTTCTTAAATTTTCATTCTGAATACAACCATCGATCAGATGTGAACTACACGCATTTAAACATTTCTTGAGCTTACATCAAGAGAGATGTCTTGCCCCGTTTCTAAATTTTTAATTTTTAAAATGTTACTTCTGTGTTGTTCTCATGTTTACAGTTGATGTTTCATTCGGCGGAGCGAACGGTTGCCATGGACGTGACCGTACCCCAAGCAGTCCACATGGACCCAAGCTCCAGCTCAGCTTTCCAGTTTCGCTTTCTACCGTACGCTACGTTTGATGCGCCGAGTGCCGTTTATCAGCAAGATTTTCGGACAAGTCCTTGCTCAGACTCGACGAGCAAAGGGATGTTCAGTGGCTCCACCCATTATTTACCTGCGTCTGATCCCGGATCACCGGCTGTCGTCAGGGTTACTGCCTGCCCTGAAAGTCTTAATGGTATGTTTATAGGTTATTAAATAAGTTCATCTGGATTGTTAAAGGTATCGTACACGTTTGGTAATGACTCAAAACAAATATTAGCATCAAAACTTACTTGGTAACGAGCAACGGAGAGCTGTTGATAGTAAACATTGTAGGAAACGACTCCCTCTGAAGTAACATAGTTTTTGAGAAAGAGGTAATTTCTCACTAAAATAATAAATACTTCTTGCAAGAAGTTTTTATTTCTATCTGAAAGCACACAAATTTGTACAACAAGGGTGTTTTTTCTTTAATCATTTTCTTGCAACTTCGATGACCAATTGAGCCCAAATTTTCACAGGCTTGTTATTTTATGCATATGTTGGGATACACCAAGTGAGAACACTGGTCTTTGACAACTTCCAAACGTGTTCATTGCCTTTAAAAAACATGGAATAAGAGGTTCGGTTTTTTTAATCCAACAATAATGTAGATGTTACTTACATATTATTTTGAGTTACGTTTCACTCCTAAGCTAAGACTGGCGACCATGTCCAACGCTCAGCTGCCTCTAATTATAGAAATACTCTTTCTTGGTGGTCATAGAGGGCGTTGTAGGCGTGGTTTGGACTAGTTGGTCATAAATGTTCTGGAGCTCGTATGCCCCGTTGTCTTTGTTGAGAGTGTTCTCCCCCCTGCATAGGTTTAGGTGTTTATAGACCGTGTTACCTTTGTGTACAAACAGTGACCTTACACATTCCAGGGCCTTTCAGGCAGGCAAGATTCTACACTGGTCATATGGAAATTTTTACATTTTGTGTCATAATTTCCAAATAAATTCAAGAGAACTTTATAAAAAGTAACAGCTGAACAAGTTTTGAGATGTGCCCCCCCTTTCTTCATATCAAAAGTTGATCAAAAACAGACAGTGGAATCTACATGAAATGTAAGATCGCATGTGTTCGAGCTGTTTACAAATCGTGCCTGCAGGAAGTCCAGGCTCTGTGGCTCTTTTGTAAACACATGATGTCACAGGTAACAAGGGGTCTATCTATTTTATTTATTTATTTATTTTAATTTTTTCTCTCTGTTAGGCCAAAAAAACAAAAAACATGTTTAGCGTCCTGCCTTTTTGAAAAAAGGAAGGAGGAGGGCCTTTTTGTTTTCTTTTTCTTTTTTTCAAAAATGGCCGTCCGAAACATTTTTCGAGACAACTGGCCACGCTATTTTTCAAGACGGTTGACAGCTTTTTTCTGTGTGCTTTTTTCGGTGTGCTTAGTCTAAAATACGATCTTATTTATTTTTAAAATTTATTTTTTTCATCAGGGATCAGTAAAAATGTATCATTTTTTTCTTTAAAAAGAAAAAAAGAAAAAAAGGAGGCGGCTTCTAAAAAGGAAGCGGGCGGGGACGCTAAACATGTCTTTTATTTTATTTGGCCTTAGTCATAAGCTATGCATTTTGGTGGCTGTACATTGTAGCTAGACCATTGCAAAGAACTTCCTTTTTGCACTGCATTTGTCAAGTAGAGGCATGTATCTTATGCAGGGCAAGGTCTTTTTCTTTTTGCAAAGGGCACTTCCAATAGAAAAATCTTAAAGTCTATGGGAAACTGTTGAAGGGGCACCATGGCCAAGACCAAGGCCCAATTTCAAAGAGCTGCTTAAGCAGAAAATATTGCTTAACAATTGTCTGCTGAGCAGAAATGAGCAGGATACCAGTCACAAATTGTACATGTGACATAGTAGTTTGGCTGGTAACCTTATTCTGGTAAGCATAATTTGAATGTGCTTATAGCTCCATTTTGTGCTTAAGCAGCTCTATGAAATTTGGCCCTGGTGTGGTTCCCCCAACCGCCCTGCAGAACATAGAAAGCACTGATTTTGTCAGGGATTCTGTGAAAAACCACATCAAGTTTATTTTAACCCTTTGCACGCTCCCATTTCCTGCATACACTATTTCCTGCCCGCTGGTATACTTTTATCAAATCACTCAAAATGCCTGCCGTCGATTTCACGAAACTCTTCCTAACTTAGGATTAATCCTAGGCAATGCTAAGAGATAGGACTAGTCTTAAGTTAGGACCAGTATTCAAGACTAGTCCTATCTCTTAGCATTGCCTAGGATTAATCCTAAGTTAGGAAGAGTTTAGTGAAATCGACGGCTGTACTCATAAAACTTTTTTCTGTGTGAAGCGTTATTTTAGTGCAAAATGCAAAATAAGATAAATGCTGAGTACAATGTTTGCAACCAGGTAGTTCAAACGGAACTGATTGTGGATGCAGAATTTAGAAAATACAAGCTCGGTAAAACTTGGTACAGCGCGTCGAAAAGAAAGCTTGATTGTATGCAAAACAAGTAGCCACTTCTGTGTAATGTCTCTCAAATTGCATACTTGCTCTGCACCGGTGTACGATTGCATTTTTATACTAAAACTGCAGGAAACCTCCAAAACAGGAAAACATATAATTTGTATTTTTGTGTCCTCTGTTTGACCCACGTTGACCAAGAAAGGCATTTACATGTAAATCAAAGTCATTTGGAAAAAAGATTTTGAAAAATTGCGACTGGTGAAGTCATAAAAAACGCTTCACATCAGATGCAGGGTATGCACCCCAATTTTTTTTCTGAACTGACTTAAGGGGGACGTTTATTACAATCGGAACAACTTCAGAGCGCCCTCGATTTTTCACTGCCAGCCAGACGGCCGATGGATGTATCCACTCGGACTTTCCTTTAATACCGCTGGTGGGCACGGAATCCTTTTTAGAATATCAACGTGAAGTGGTTGACAATTGAAATACAATCAAGAAACAAAACTAAAATGATGGAAGCACCAGCTAAATACTGTATTAATTTTCCTTTGAATGCATATTTTTGATGGTTATGAATACATTTTGTACTTCCTTTAAAAGCGGTTTCCTCAATATTGTTGATACAGGCGTGAAATCCGTGCAGAAACATTTTTATTGCGTAAACACGAAACCTGGAAGCTTTACAGGAAAAAAACATGAAACTTCTCCACGCCCAGTTGAGTGGGTGTAATTAGTTTTCACCCAAGCAGCCAGTGTTTGTGTAAAGGTGTAACCACTCATGTGACAAAATTGTGCAAATATCTGTCCTGTCTGTGGGAGTCATTTTCAAAGCAAACCGATTACTCCAAAGTTACTTTTGTCTTTCCTTTTTCAAGACAGGGTTTCAATTGTGGCAACGACATTTTCAAAGGAAGTGAATACTCCAGTAAGCTTAAAAAAGTTTTGAAAATAATACCGCAGTCGGACGTGAGAATTTGTTTTGGAATACCGACCCTAAGTCGTTAAAGGCACTGAACACGTTTGGTAATTGTCAAAGACCAGTGTTTTTACTTGGTGTATCCCACTTTGGTAATTGTCAAAGACCAGTGTTCTCACTTGGTGTATCCCAACATATGCATAAAATAACAAGCCTGTGAAAATTTGGGCTCAATTGGTCATCAAAGTTGCAAGAAAATGATTAAAGAAAAAACACCCTTGTTGTACAAATTTGTGTGCTTTCAGATAGGAATAAAAACTTCTTGCAAGAAGTTTTTATTATTTTAGTGATAAATTACCTCTTTCTCAAAAACTAGGTTACTTCAGAGGGAGTCGTTTCTCACAATGTTTTATACTATCAACAGCTCTCCGTTGCTTGTTACCAAGTAAGTTTTTATGCTAATAGATATTTTGAGTAATTACCAAACGTGTACAGTGCCTTTAATGCTCAAGAATCCAAAGAGTTGAGATGATTTTGAAAACTTGATTAAAGGGTGTGTACAACATTGGTAAAACCACTTTGGGTTGTTACTCTGAAAAAAAGATTTCTGTGCCCACCCATGGTATTAACTTTTTGGAGCTTCTGGTGTAATCGGTTTCCTTTGCAAATGTCGTTGCCACAACGACACCATGTCTTGAAAAAGGAAAGACAACAACGGGATTTTGTTGTTCTCTTGTTAACAAATATGAGGCACTCACCATGATTCGCAAAACCTCGGCCGATGAGCCGATAATCTGCCATGGTATGCTGGAATCTCGGAACACTCAGACTTACCCCCCCATTGAGTCCAAATACAGTGATGTCCAGCCTATATACTCTTCAAGGATCTGAGAGTGATTGAATGATGTAATTTGGGAAGTAGGTTCTTATTTTTTAGAAGCGGAAGTGAAAATGAAAAAGGAGAATCGAGACTTGAAAGTACAGTGTGTTCCGGGATTGAAACAAAATGTCAAAACATTTGTCAATTTATGGCTTTCTATCGAACCCACGCACAATTCATTTACAAATATATTTTTTTTGAGAAATGTATGAAACTAGTGCCCGGGTTATGAATGCGGCGTTTCGTGGCGAAGCGGTCAAGCACACTGGACTCATGCTCTCGTGTTTCCGATCAACAGAGTGTGGGTTCGAGTTCCAGTCGTGACACCTGTGTCCTTACCCCTTTAGAGACCATACATGTAGCGGCTGCAAACGGCTGCAAGATCTGATCTACTTCCACTCAACTAAAAAGGTCAAAGTAAAGGTCATGACCCAAATTGACATTTTCCAATGTTTCTTTTGTTAACATCTATGTTTAAAAAAAAAAAAAAAAAATGTGATTTGTAGTATTTTTTTCAGACACTTTTACAAGAACAAATTGTTTCAAAAATCGAAACATGTCTGGGCGTACGATGATGATTATACAAAATTTAATGGTCTCTGAAGGGTTAAGCGAGACACTTAATCATTATTCTTACGCCTTCTTACAATCTATCAAATTTCAAGGGAAATATGAAAATATATACATCTTCTCCACCCCCCTCCCTGCTCCCCCACCCAAATGTTCTATGTGTTCCCTTTCACTTTGAGGAGACATTTTGCCATAGTTGGGCGATTTTCATTCAAATAAACAATTATCATAAGCAGCCGGGTGTAACTGATACTGCACTTAATAAATGATATTTGCTTAATCTTATTTTATTGTGCAGATAAGCATCCAACAAGTTGGTCAAAAGATGACGTCGAGGATTGGCTCGATTGGTCCGTTGAGGAGTTTGAGCTGGGTGATGTTCAACGGAAGACGTTCTCCATGAACGGAAAAGCCCTCTGCATCCTTTCCAAGGAAGGCTTCCGTTACCGCGCCCCTAACGCTGGAGACCTCTTGTACGATCTCCTCCAAAAGCTCCTCAGTAGAGGTGGGTACAGTAAGACTGAGCCACCCCACTCACCCCCTCCTCCGCTCTCTTCTCTCCCCCCTCCCCTCTCCACTTTCCTCTCCCCTCTTCGCTCCCATCTCAACCCTTCCTAGAGCAAGCTTCCAAGAAACATCTAAGACTACTAAACTAAGAAATGTCATTCTAACCCTTGAAAGACCATAGCAGCCGCAAGCAGCTTATTCTGAAATGCACATAGCGACCACGAACGGCCGCAAATTTGTCCTCCTTCCCCTCAAACAAGAGGGTAGAAAGAAAAGGTATCGGACCCAAATGACACTCTCAAATGTTTTCCATGTTAACATAGAATCTACAATTCAAAAAACAAAACCACCTAGATGTATTTTTGTTTCTTAATAATTTTCCTAACATTTTTCCTGAAAATAACGGGGGCAAAAAATAAAAAAAATTAGCAATGTCTGGGCGTATGGTGATGATTATACAGAAATGAACAATCTCTATAAGGGTCAAAGTTTGATCTGATAATTTGAACGAAAAATAAATCACTGTCCTTTGTCTCGGAAACATGCTCATTCTTTTCCAGTTTTGTTTGAATAATGACCCAGAATCTCTTGAAATATGATTCTAGCCCCCGCCATGAATTGAGGACTCAAACAAAAACATTTCTCAATCTGATGTAAACGGAAGGTACCTTTTTGTTACCATACTTAATGATTCTAGAAGATTAGGAATTTTTTTGTTTGCGGGTTAGTGGGAGGCGGGGGGTCAAGGATGATCACATTTTCAGACGCGGAAATCATCTTCCGTTTTCCTGATATATCAACATGCAGTGCCTCAAAATCCATATAGATAACATCTTGTAATTTAGTTCCCTTGAAGGTAGAGAAAACGTTAACGTTTAAAACCAAAATTAAATTTTGGGTCAGTAAAGAAAAATTTACCAAACAAATATTTTCTTCTTCTTTTTGTTGCAGGGACACCTTTCAGCCAATCAGCTACTGATATGCAAATGACTCCTTCGGTATTAGCCAATGAGGAGACGGCTTTTATTAGACAATTAGTCGCACCAACTTCTTCAAATTTTCAGCGGCACAGAAGAACTCCACCGAGTTATAAGCAAGGTGCGGCAAGAGAAATTTGTACCGAAGAGGGAGGGAAAAAATGACCAGTCTCCAGCCAACTTGATTTTAATTGATTTGATTTGATTTGAAATGGTTTATTAAAATTCGATCATCACAACCAACAGCTGAATTGCGGCCAGAATACATAAAAAGATCGATCAAAGAGTACATCAAAAAACACCTTAAAACCAGAACAAACAAAACCAACAAAAACATTAATCAAAAAAACAAGTAGTAAAAAGATTGCATTAATGTCGTTAAAAGGTGATATTATTATCAAGAAAAGCTGCAAAAACTGAAGCACATTTAAAATAGATCCGTTGAGAACCATTGCTTCCAAGAAACATTTAAAAATGACTAAACTTAGAAATGCTGTTCTAACCCTTGAAAGACCATAGCGGTTGCAAAAACTGAAGCACTTATAAAATAGTTCCGTTGAGAACCATTGCTTCCTAAACTATAGTACTAGTCCTAGACTAGTACTAGTCCTTCAGACAAATGTTTCCATCTGCAATAGTTTCAAAATAGTGTGTGATGAGGACACCCAAAAGCAATGGCTTATTTTGATTGCCACAATTAAAATAATCAATTACAGTGGTGTAACCAGACAATTTCATTCTGGGTGGGGGGGGGGGGGAACGGGTGCAAACACATAATTTTTATTTGGGGAAGGTGGGGGGGGGGGGCTATGAAATGTATCAAACCATTTATTTGTGCATTTTTGCAATCTCATTTGGGGGAGGGCAAGAGGAGGGTAGAAAGGTTCTGAACAGGGGGACTGACTCCCGAACTCCCCCCTCCCGGTTACGCCACTGATCATGTGTGAGCATGTGATGTACAAAACGTACATTGTTGTGTTGTCGATTTCACCTACAACGCCCCGATACGGCTGATTATCAAAATTTATTGGCATGTATGATTTTACTCTTCCCCCCCCAAAAACCCAACCAGGTGACGAATCGAATGAGCAAACTTCCAGATGTAGAACGTCGGAAAAATGCAACAGAGACCACTATAAGAGCAGCGACGATGGAGACAAACCGAACACACCAGAACTTCTACCACTCAACCTCAAAATAACTGGTACGTTTGTAACCTTTACTGTCTTAAAGGGATTGTATACGTTTGGTAATTGGAACCCACTGTTTGTTTCAATCCTATATCGTTCAGTAGATATATACCATAAAACTGTGAAAATTTCATTTTCAAAAGGTGGTAGCGTTTTTGAGGGATTACCAAAAATCTGGAGCGGTTATGTCCACGCAGGAAGAATAATCTGCTATTGGAATACACAATCTGAGAAACTTTACTTCAGATTCAAATTTTGGGGGATAAAAAGTGATATCTTTTTCCATAACCGCAGTACTTCCAAGTGAAAAGTTTCTCAAAATACATTATACTATCCAAATTAGCTGCTGTACTTCTTACCAAGTAAGTTTTTATTGCCATTAATTTTCAGAGTCATTACCAAACATATGCAGACCCTTTAAAAGTAGGGTCATAGATTGTTTTTTGTCAATGAATGCTGATTTATAGGCACAATTATAAAGAAAGATACAATAAAAGTCACATGTGAAAGTTTCAGCTGTCTACGGTATTTTAACAAGAACGTCAAATCCATCCACATTTAGTGAGGTGTCAGTGGGTACCGACCGCATGTCTGGCCACAGCATTCACGAAAGGACACCAACCCTCAGAAATTTGTTTCTCTGATTAAAATGTTTTGGGGATGTCCAAACCATATTACTTCAAAGGCAATTAACAGCTGCAGTGCTTCTTACCAAGTAAGTTTTTATGGTCATTAATTTTTGAAGTACTTACCAATCTATGACCCTACCTTTAAAATTCTTGTATGCACTGACTCGTTGCAAACAGTCTTGTCAAATTGATTTGATTTATTTACACTTATCACCCAAAGTGTGGCGTGTCATGGCCGAGCGGTTTACAACACCGGATTCAAGCTCCGATGTTTCTGATCAGCAGAGTGTGGGTTCGAGTCTCAGTCGTGGCACTTGTGTCCTTGAGCAAGATACTTTACCATAATTGCTTTGTCCTTCGGATGGGACATTAAGCCGCAGGTCCCATGTACTAGCATTGGTAGTGCACGTAAAAGAACCCAGAACACTTATTGTGGAAGAGTAGGGGTTACCCCGGTGTTTCTGGTTCACATTGCAAGCACCCTTGTCTACAGGTTTCCCCGGGCTTACGAGCTTCAGTGATTAAGTTTACTTATGAGGCATCCTTGGTTTCATTACCAGAAATATATAATATTAATAATAATTTATAGTTTCTACAATCTATTCTCTGTAGATAATGCTCATGAGAGTTCCAGTAGTTCCGGCCACAGCACCCCCTATGAAGCTTTAGATGACGAGCCCCAGCAGAGCCCTCACCCCATGGCGGCCATCCATCACAGCAGCTACCCGCCCTACCTGCCACCTTATCCCACCATACATCCTAAGACACTGCAAGAACCCAGATGTGAGGCGTCATTCCCGGAGTCGTCTGCTCACCACGACACCTCGACTGGCCAAAACCCCCAACGTCACATCCCCTCCCCAGCTCGCTACTCCTCCCCGCCCAGTAGGAAGTCACCCGCGAACCAGTCATCGAGCGGCAACCTCAACCGAAAGAGGAATCTTCCCCCGTACTACACATCGAGTTTGCCGCATCGTCAAAGTCACACGGGGGCGGAGTTTGCCAACGCTATCGAAGATTACAATCCTCAGAGAAAACACCGCCGAGAAATGATGGAAGCTCATCTGAGTTCTTCAGAGGGCCGCAAGAATTCTAGCGTCCACCCAAGCGGGGATTTCAGTTTTGACAACAGGCCAGTTTTACATAACATTCTTACTGAAGGTGGTTGTTGTCCAAGTTCAGTCCTCCCTTATAGTCAGATGAAGGAACATAGTCAAGTGCACGTTCCAGTAATCCAAAGTACTAGAGTGATAACCAACTGCACAGCCAATCAAAGGTCAGATTCCATTAGCGTGGACTCCCTGGCTCACCAACGGGACACAGTGCCCCTCGCGCCTTTTTCTCATCAATATCCGTACCGTCTGGCGCCCTCTATCGGCCAGGCGTTGACCTGTGAGAGGAGCACTCCATCCGTTTTTTCAAACATGTTCGATGGGAAAATCTTGTGTGACCCCAAGGTTGAGGCAGCCTCTTCGGAAATGGATTGCGGTGCCAAAAAAGATGGAGCTCGTAAAAAGGAAGGTATGGGCAATTTTTTCATTTTTTCGTCTTTGATAAAATAAAAAAAGGGTTGTTTCGGGGAGAGCATGTCTATTTTCTTTAACCCTTTAGAGACCATTCATTTCTGTATAATCATCACAATACCCAGACATTGCTAATATTGTTCATTTCTTTAATCAAATTTTGTCAGTAAAAAATGTCAACAGAAATAACATGAAACAGAAAATTTAGTTTTGAGGCAAGTCTCTTGCACTAAGGCATAAGGGAAAGTCGAAGGAGTAGTCGAGGCCCAGAGTGAAAGTAGGGGGAGATGTTTTATAGGATTTTGGTGGTGGGGGGGGTCTTGATTTAGAAATGATGTCACACAGAAATAACATAGTGACATCATTTCCAAGGTTAGATGACGTAGTGGTCAACAGGGGAGTAATGGTCAGGACCTCGAGGTCATAGCCTAAGAATAATGTGTGGTGAGTTTACTGAGAAATGGGAGTGAGCCTTGATATGACAGGAGACGAGATGTATACAACTATTGGTGGAGTACTAAAGTTAGTGGGAAATCTTCCTTTGAAATACAATAGGGTGTTGTGGCCGAGCGGTTTAGAGCATCAAATTCAAGTTCTGATGGTTAAGTCATCAGGGTGTGGGTTCGAATCCCAGTCATGACACTTGTGTCCTTGAGCAAGACACTTAACTATAATTGCTTCTCTTCACCCAGGGGTATAAATGGGTACCTGCGAGGGTAGAGGTTGATATTGTGTTTGAAAAAGCCTTCGGAGCGCCACGGCAGCTCGGGGCTGGATACCCACAGGGAGCTGAGAAAGATTAAAGGAATGTTATTGGCCCAATGACCAGGGCACTAATGTAAAGCGCATTGATACGTCATTGTAAAATGCGCTATATAAGAACTAGTTATTATTATTATTATTGAAGTTTGTTCTATCACACTGTTTTTGCTTCTCGCTCGTAGGTCATAGACCACTCTTGTGGCAGTTCTTGTTGCTACTCCTCAAAGATAAGAATAACCGCCACTCCATCTGCTGGGAGGATGAAGCTTGCTGCGTCTTCCGCATCATTGATACGGAGAGAGTCGCCAAACTCTGGGGGAAGGAGAAGAACCGGATGAACATGACGTACGAAAAGATGTCCAGAGCGATGCGGTACTATTACAACACAGGGATTCTGTGCAAGGAGCCAGGGAAGAAGCTGACATACCGGTGAGTACATGGCCTCGAAATTGACACTGGACCCCAGGCAGTGATTTTAGCAATAATAATAATAATAGTGGCTTCTTATATAGCGCTCATATCCGTCACTCAGTGATGCTCAAGGCGCTTCAACATTCAGTATTTTTTCCTTCAAGGTATTGTGGGGCTACGTTTCTAAAGTATGAGACCTACTCCTTTACATAGCACCATGTAATGGTTTACAAGGTGCTGTGGCGCAATATGCTGCCGATCAAACCAGGAACACCAGGACGAACCCCCTTCTCTTTTTGATAAGTGCACTGGGTTCTTTTACGTGCATTACACAACACACAGGACCAACAGCTTTACGTCCCATCCGAAGGACGCAGCAATAATGGATAAGTGTCTTGCTTAAGGACACAAGTGTCACGACCGGGACTCGAACCCACACTCTGGTGATCAGAAACACCAGAGCTTGAGTCTGGTGCTCTTATCCGCTCGGCCACGACACGCCAGTTGGGCCAGTAAACTTTGGACTAGTATAGTCCGGCGGTCTTGTGTTTTTTTCAATTGAATATTTTTAAACATATACTTCACTGTGGAATATCTGTAATGAAACAAAATTTCTTTCAATTCTGTTGAGTAATTACCCATAGATAAATGACATTAATCTTCTCTTGGTTTTAGTGCTTGTTCAAATAAAAACAGTTGATATGTTTAACTGAGAAGATACATTTTTCTCTCATTTTGGCGCTGGTCTTGTAAAAACAAATTTCTGGTCCAGTAAATATTTTGAGCTGCAAGCCCTGCAGCCTTGTGGGCTTTCCCCTCAAATTCGAGCCCTGGATTAAGTAGATTATCATGACCCGAGTTGTCCAGGGCGATCAGACTCAATTTCTGATGGCTTATTCCTCAGAGTGTGGGTTCGAATCCTAGTCAAGACACTTGATACTTGCTTCCTCACTCCCAGGAGTAAATATGTACCAACCAGAGTAGAGATTGTTGATATGAATGAAAACAAAATGTTGTCACAGAGCGGTCTAGGCCATGACTCAAGTTCTGACGGCCGAGTCCTCGAGAGTGGGTTCGAATCCCAGTCAAGGCACTTGTGTCTTTAAGCAAGACACTCGACTGTACTCGCTTCCCTGCTCCCAGGAGTAAATGTGCACCAGCCAGAGTAGAGATTGTTGATGCGAAAGAAAAAAATGTTGTCACAGAGCGGTCCAGGCTATGACTCAAGTTCTGACAGCTGAGTCCTTAGAGTGTGGGTTCGAATCCCATTCAAGGCCATAATTGCTTCTCAACACCCAGGAGTGAATGAGAGTAAAAATTGTTGAAGTCAATTATTATCAGCCTGTGTGCTTTTTTGATTATCGGTTCTGCATAAACCTAAGGAGTTGAGATGGTTTCAGGAATGCTTAATGATAGGGTTATAGATTGGTAACTACTCCAAACATTAATGACCACCAAAACTGGGTGAGAAGCGCTGCAGCTGTTTGACAGTATAAACTATTTTCAGAAAGGATTCCTTTCATAGTAATATAGTTTGGATAATTGTTCACCCAAAAACATTTGAATCTTACAAAATGATTAATGTGTGAATCGTTTCTCAGATTTCTGAGTGTTGGTGTCCTTTCGCAAATACTGTGGCCAGAGATGTGGTTGGTACCCGCTGTCACCTCGCTAATTGTGGATGGATTCGACGATCTTATGAAAATATCGTGTCAGATTTTTTTTCTTTTTTCTCAGCAACTAGACACTGTATTCAGCTCTAACTTTCACATTTGACTTTTATTGTATCTTTCTTTATAATTTTACCTATAAATTGGCATTTCGTTGACAAAAACCAATCTATGACCTCGACCTTTTCAGTCCATCCAAAACAACACCTCTCCTCTCTCTCTCTGAAAAATGCTTCCTTAAAAAAAAAAAAAAATTAAAAAAAATCCAGGCAAAGTTTTTTAACGTTTATGCTGACAAGTTTGTGTTTAATATATTTGGTTTGCGGTAACACCATGTGTGTATCTACTTGCCGGGTAGAGTTTGTTCTTAGAGAACTGTCTTGCTTAATTCTACTACCGCGGAGTAGATTGTTCGGTAAAAGTTTGAGTTTGTTTTCGTTTTTGTAGATTTCAAAAGGCACCAGAGGAGCTAGCTAACTCGAGACCCCTCTTCAAAAACAAGATGAAAACCAACTCTGCCTGCGATGCCAAATCAACGAAGGCAAGGATTAGTCAGGAGGTGGACAGTCCCAACTCAGTCTCCTCTTACGCAAGAGATTCCGAGTCGTCAGACGAGATGTCCACACAGGGGTCTGTCTCAACGACGATCACGGCCTCGTCATCGCCGCGCTGTGATACACCCATCGTCGTGACAACTGTTGCTAAGGAAGACATCAAGATTAAAAAAGAGCACGTTGATCTCAGAGCCCCTCCTCAATAAGATTATTGTCTCTTTCATGCAGTGAGACGTACTTGAATATGTAGGAGGTAAAGGACAAGTTTGTAAATATGTAAAATGCAAGAAAGGTTTTTTATGGTGAGTCACAATTTTTGTCTTCATTATAACGAAATATCATCAAAAGTGGACCACATGTTGGGCCTCTGTAACTGTCTATTCTTTAAAGGTATCGTACTCGTTTGATAATGACTCAAAACAAATATTAGCATAAAAACTTACTTGGTAACAAGCAACGGAGAGCTGTTGATAGTATAAAACATTGTAGGAAACGACTCCCTCTGAACTTACTTAGTTTTTGAAAAAGAGGTAATTTCTTACTAAAACATGTAAAATAATAAAAACTTCTTGCAAGAAGTTTTTATTCCTATATCTGAAAGCACACAAATTTGTACAACAAGGGTGTTTTTTCTTTCATCATTTTCTTGCAACCTCGATGACCAATTGAGGCCAAATTTTCACGGGCTTGTTATTTTATGCATATGTTGGGATACACCAAGTGAGAACACTGGTCGATGACAATTTCCAAACGCGTTCAGTGCCTGTAAGGTCACGTGTGGTTTGCAAAGCAGCATGGTCGTTGAGCCTTCTGCAGTTTGCCAAGGAGAAATAATTTTTGCAATGAATCATGGGTAAAAGGTTAACAAATCTTGTAACGATTTTTTATTGTCGCGTGTGGGTTGCAAAGCACCAAGGTCATATTTCACTGTGTTTGACGGCATAAGATGGCATTTTTTTGAGGCCGGAGAATGGTTTTCACGTTTACGTCAGCCCGTTAAAAACTCCCAAACGATTAGCAAGTACGGTTGTTTTTTAGTTGAAATCGCCTTTACGAAAAATGGCCTCTCCTGGATGAACTGTAGAGGGCGCACTGTTATCTTAGTACTCTACAAAGAGATAGACAATCCAGTCTGATTGGTTAAATACTGATCACATGATCAAATTTAAAAGTCAAAGTAAAGTTACAATACAAAAAAGACAGTTTCATTTCACAGCTATACTCATAAAAAAAGGCCACATTGAATGTTTCTATACTAAAATCTACACATACGTCTTCCTTAAAGGCATCGTACACGTTTGGTAATTACTCAAAAAATCTATTAGCAAAAAACTTACTTGGTAACGAGCAACGGAGAGCTGTTGATAGTATAAAACATTGTGAGAAAACGACTCCCTCTTTCATTATTTTTTTGCAACTTCGATGACCAATGGAGCCCAAATTTTCACAGGCTTGTTATTTTATGCATGTGTTGGGATACACAAAGTGAGAACACTGGTCTTTGACAATTACCAACTGTGTACAGGGCCTTTAAACCATCTTAACAATGTAGTACTTGAGAGTTATGTGCAAAGTTTTTAAAACTAGTTTCCAAAGCAATAATATAAAAAATTTCCTAGTTCTTTTATTTTATTTTATTTTATGCAGCTGTAAAAATACTGGCTTCAAATTGGTATCAGAGTTATCTAAATAGCCTCTTAGGTTAAATTTATATTTTTACTAAAATTAAAATCAAATTTTAAAGTGAGTACTGAAGTTTATATTCCACTGGAAAGAAATTATTGATCGACATTCCTGAAAAAAATATAATTATAGTCAACCAAAACACATTCTACAGATTCTATATTTGTGTATTTTTAAAATAAAACAAAAACAGGTTGCTCAGAATAATTTAACTTAGGCACTTATGTAATATATACATACATGTGAACTTTTTCAAATGTAATAAAGCATTTTATAATTCAAAAGAGGATGTAAAGCAACTGATTATTTATCAATGAAGACGTTCCCATTTGATTTGTCAAAATTCTGCGTTATTTGACAAAAATGCAAGGGTTATCCCCTTGTGATTTTATCAAATCTTAGCCGCAATATATTTGTCCAAAATGAGCTGAAATTGGATAAAATCACAAGGTGTAAGCCTTACATTTTTGTCAAAAATGGGCTGAAATCGGATAAAATCACAAGGGTGTAAGCCTTACATTTTTGTCAAAAATGGGCTGAAATTGGATAAAATCACAAGGGGGTAAACCTTACATTTTTGTCAAAAATTGGCTGAAATCTGATAAAATCACAAGGGGTAAGCCTTGCATTTTTGTCAAAATTAGGTTGAAATTGGATAAAATTGCAAGGTGTAAACCTTACATTTTTTTCAAATGTTTGCTGAAATTCTCAGAAACGTTAAAGCTCAGAAACGTTAAAACGTTAAAGCTTGCATTTTTGTCAAAAACGGGTTGAAATTGGATAAAATCGCAAGGTGTAAGCCTTACATTTTTTCCAAACATTGGCTGAAATTGGATAATATTGCAAGGGGTAAGCCATTCATTTTTGTCAAAAATGGGCTGAAATTAGATAAAATCGCAAGGGGTAAGCCTTGCATTTTTGTCAAAATATTGGCTGAAATAAGATAAAATTGCAAGGTGTAAGTCTTACATTTTTGTCAAAAAATTGGCTGAAATCTGATAAAATCACAAGGGGTAAGCCTTACATTTTTTATGAAAATGGGCTGAAATTGGATAAAATTACAAGGGGTAAGTAAGCCTTGCATTTTTGTCAAAAATGAGCTGAAATTGGATAAAATCACAAGGGTGTAAGCCTTACATTTTTGTCAAAAATGGGCTGAAATTGGATAAAATCACAAGGGGTAAGCCTTGCATTTTTGTCAAAAATTGGCTGAAATCTGATAAAATCACAAGGGGTAAGCCTTACATTTTTTACGAAAATGTGTTGAAATTGGATAAAATCACAAGGGGTAAACCTTACATTTTTTGTCAAAAATGAGCTGAAATTTGATTAAATCACAAGGGGTAAGCCTTGCATTTTTGTCAAAATTAGGTTGAAATTGGATAAAATCGCAAGGTGTAAACCTTACATTTTTTTCAAAAAATGGGCTGAAAAGGGATTAAAGGCACTGGACACTATTGGTAATTACTCAAAATAATTGTTAGCATAAAAACTTACATGGTAACGATCAATGGAGAGCTGTTGATAGTATAAAACATTGTGAGAAACCGCTCCCTCTGAAGTAACGTCATTTTTGAGAAAAAAGTAATTTCTCAGTAAAATATTTGAATTCATCTCACGCGTGAGGTCTCGAAATCACATCTGAAAGCACACAACTTCGTGTGACAAGGGTGTTTTTTCTTCTATTATTATCTCGCAACTTCGATGACCAATTGAGTTCAAATTTTCACAGGTTTGTTATTTTGTGCATATGTTGAGATACACCAAGCGACAATTACCAAAGGTGTCCAGTGTCTTTAAATCACAAGGTGTAAGCCTTACATTTTTGTCAAAAATGGGCTGAAATCAGATAACAATGCAAGGTGTAAGCCTTACATTTTTTTCAAAAATGGGCTGAAATTGGATAAAAATGCAAGGTGTAAGCCTTTCGTTTTTGTCAAAAATGGGCTGAAATCTGATAAAACCGCAAGGGGTAAACCTTGCATTTTTGTCAAAATGGGCTGAAATTGCAAGGTGTAAGCCTTACATTTTTTTCAAAAATGTGCTGAAATTGGATAAAATTGCAAGGTGTAAGCCTTACATTTTTTTCAAAAATTGGCTGAAATTGGATAAAATTGCAAGGTGTAGTAAGCCTTACATTCTTGTCAAAAGTTGGCTGAAATTGGTCAAAAATGGGCTGAAATTTAATAAAATCACAGGGGTAAACCTGGATGAGGGTTCATCCATCTACAGCCACAGGCCTGCTTTGATCATGATGACACAGCCCCTTTCAGAAAACAAGAGTTGCAAAATAAACCTCAACATAATTGGCAGTCGGTTCACCTCTTCAAGAAGAAACCTGAGAAGTCACAAATCAATCTTAAAGTTCCCTAAATATTTCCTCTGCAAATCCTTCAATAATTTACGAAGCTAATTCTATTCATTAAAAGGATCAAGGGTTTTTAAAAGTTTGCTTTCAACCGTGACTGTTACAGCTTTGTATAAGTACTCTACGAACATTTGTGGCGCTCCGTGTTAAAACTAGGCGCTTCCTGCCAAAACTCAAAACCAGGTTTTTCGGTTTATCAAATAGATGACACTGAGAGCTTTGAAACAACACCTAATTAGAGATATTTTTCGAGCATACAGAAGCATATATTAGGATTCTCCCCATGCCGAACTAGTCTATCGGCCGATATGCACGAATTGTGCTCAATTGGCAAGAAAAAGAAACAAGCCGCTTTTTTTTTGGGGGGGGGGAGGGGACTCCAGATCAAGTTAACAAAAATAATAAAGATATAGCCATAAGAACGCCCCAGATTGCAAAGTAGGGTTCATGAAACCGAGGAAAAACACGAACTGAAAAATATTCCAAAGATCTTGTTTCAATTCAGAAAAAAATTGAGGATCAGGTTGGTTCAGTGGTTTCTTTCTTAAGGACCCCGGTTCGAATCCCACCTCGGACCGCAGCCTTGCATGTGGATTGGGTTTTCAGTCCCTACCTGAATGCAAGAGGTGTGTTAGAAACATTTCTATTGTCATATCAGCACAAATTTTCCTGTCGGAGCTGCATACTCCTAAGGAGTTGAGTTGGTTACCAAAAAAGAATGGCACTAGTGCAAGCTAGTCGAGACGTTGAGATTAATTAGGAACTCACTCCGCGGCAGTGAAGTTATTTACAAGAAATCCCCCCGATCCACTCAGCAAAAGTAGTAGTCCCGACCGATTTCCTACCTTCTGCCCAGGTAGTAGGTAAGAAGCAGGACAGTTCTTTTCAGAACTTGGTAGTCTCCGGAATTCCGAAATCTACTCCGTGGCAGTAGAATAGTCTCCCGAATTCTGAAATCTACTCCGCGGCAGTAGAATACATAACAAGACAAGTTCTTAAAGAACAAAATCTACACAGCAAAGTAGGCACTAATGTCATTACATACTTTGTCTAAAAGAAACTAATTAATACCTGTTATAAATATAACATACAAAATTAAAAATAATCCCCTAATTTTAGTACTAGCAAATAATGCTGACTGCCTTGGAGTCATTGACATAATTTATAAAATTTCTTAAAGATTCACCTACAATTTTTACAAAAGAATCTACGACTAAAGTCACTCGATCACCGACTAAAATTTAAAAAAAAGAGTTGATATAAAAAGGTGCTCCTTTCTACTTGGTCTTTTTATTATCTACCTTCCCGTTTGAGGAAGATACCCCGTTTGAGGATTTCTCCCCAGTGGATGGCGACTTCTTGGGAAGGCGTTCCTTACGGATGTAGGCGTGGACGTAGAAGTTGATAAAGAGTGAAAAGATGGTGATGCCGTAGAAGATGGACGCCCACTGCATCCAGACGGGAAAGTCACACTGGAAATAGAGGGACTGAACGGCATGGGTGAGACCAACCACAAACTGTGCCTGCAAAAATAGTTGTTGTGGAAAAAACAAAAGAAAAGAGACCATAGTGACCAGAAACGGTTCTTGCAAGAAGTTTTTATTCCTATATCTGAAAGCACAAAAATTTGTACAACAAGGGTGTTTTTTCTTTCATCATTTTCTTGCAACTTCGATGACCGATTGAGCCCAAATTTTCACAGGCTTGTTATTTTATGCATATGTTGGGATACACCAAGTGAGAACACTGGTCTTTGACAATTTCCAAACATGTTCAGTGCCTTTAAGTTGGTAGGTCGCATAGTTTGTCCTGTGCAAGTTTGCAACTTGCGTGCGACAGTTTGAAACTTAACCGAGCAAGACAAAACTTGCGCGAGGAACTACTTAAGGCAAAACATGGAAATCAACCTAGCAGAGTCGAAGTGAGCTGAGGCTAAACTGTAAGATTTGATGGGACAGTTTGTAATAAGGTATTTATGAATGGGAATAAAAGAGTGGTGACTCAGTCTTAAATGTTGGATTAAAACCTTTGCAGGGTTGTGTTCGTGCGAAAGAGAGCCTCGCCTTCAGCGAGGCCACCACCCTGCCAGGTTTAAACGAACGTTCAAGACTTTGTCCCACTCTTTTATTCCCTTATTATTGCTTGTTTGCGTATTGGCAGCAAATTGCAGATATTGGCCAAATTGCAGATATTGCACATGACGTCATTGACCACGATCTTTGATGACAAACAATGGAAACGTGTACGCGTGTACGCACAACTCTCAGCCAATGATAGCCTTTCACGCGTGCACGTTTCATCAACGACGGCGGCCAATGCAAGGGGGTCTATAGGTTCGCTTGCACATGGGGAGAGCTCTGCAAGATCTGAAATTTCTTATATCCTTGTTACTTACAAACTGAAGCTGTGTCAGGTAACGTTTCCACCAGAGGTACTTCTGCATTCGGGGTCCCATGGCAGCGAGGAGGTAGTACGAATACATAATTAGATGAATGAAAGAGTTCAACGTCCCACCAAACCACGCTAAAAAAAAAAAAAAAAGACAGGCAATTAACTTTAAAATAGAGTGGCATGATCAACTGTGGCTGATTTCCCATGACGTGGCCGAGCGATTTAGTGCATCGCACTCAAGTTGTGAGTCATCAGGGTGTGGGTTCGAATCCCGGTCATGACACTTGTGTCTTTGAGCAAGACACTTATTTATAATTGCTTCTCATCACTCAGGGGTAAATGGGTACCTGTGAGGGCAGAGATGGTTCTTGTGATTGATTTAGCTTGGTGCGCTACATACATGGCAGCACAGGCTGTATACTCCCCAGGGAGCTGAGATGGTTTGAGAAATTAAATTAACGGCCCAGTGACCAGCCGTCGATTTCACCAAACTCTTCCTAACTTAGGATTAATCCTAGGCAATGCTAAGAGATAGGACTAGTCTTAAGTACTGGTCCTAACTTAAGACTAGTCCTATCTCTTAGCATTGCCTAGGATTAATCCTAAGTTAGGAAGAGTTTGGTGAAATCGACGGCTGGGGTAATAATGTTTGAAGCACAATGATCTTTTTTGGAATTACGCTATATAAGAGTCGATATTATTATTATAACGAACATGTGTCGACTGGCGACCGATATTACCTGGTACCGACACATGTTTTTGTACCAAGCAATATCAGCAATATCAGCTGCTAGTCCACAAACGATGAATGTGTTTGTTCTTTACTAATGGCAAAAACCCAACAAAAGACTTGCATGGACAAATAGTCAATCATGTTGTATTTGCTAGCAGTGTGGTGGGGTACGAAGTACATGGCCGACCGTAAACCCTTTGACCCGAAGTACATCATGATGGCCTATAATCTGTCGTTGTTTTTTTCTCTCAGTGTACATGTTTAAAGAGGTAAGCTTGGTGAGATTTAATAATCATAAATAATAATATTTACATTTTATCATCTTCGTCCCCAGTACAATTTAATTAAAGGTAGGGTCATAGATTGTTTTTTGTTAACATAATGCTTATTTATAGGCAAAATTATTGAGAAAGATGCAATGAAAGTCATATGTGAAAGTTTCAGCTGAGTACAGTGTCTGTCTGCTGAGAAAACAGCAAAACACTGTCAAAGCATTTTCACAAAAACGTTGAATCCATCCTTGTTTAGCGAGGTGACAACGGGTACCAGCCACATCTCTGGCCACAGCATTCGCGAACGGACACCAACCCTCAGAAATCTAAGAAACGTTTCATGCATGAATCGTTCCTCAGATTCAAATGTTTACGGGGTGAAAAATTACCCCAAAACATATTACTTCGAAGGGAATCCTTTCTCAAAATAGTTTATACTATCAACAGCTGCAGTGCTTCTCGCCAAGTAAGTTTTTATGGTCATTAATTTTTGGGGTATTTACCAATCTATGACCCTACCTTTAACGTTTGGTTTGAATACTTACACTGACCGCCTGCCACCCACTTCATGCCAATCCACCAGAGACCAAACATACTGGCGTGATGATAAACATGGAGGAAGGTCAGCTGACCGTTCTTCTTCCTCAAGATAAAGAAGACCGTGTCTAACATTTCCACCAACTTAGAGAAGTAGAACCACCATAGGGACTTTGCTATCTGTAAATGACGTAAGTCAATCAATCATCATTTGTGATGGGATCAAGCAAAATGAGTCATTTGTCGACCCAGGTCATTTTTCATTTTTGTATACATTTGAAAAGAGCACAATCTATGCTTTATCTCATGTTGATACCGCCTTTGGTTCAAAAGTTGTGAATGTAGAAACACCAAGAGATGCAGTAGAGAATGAACTGAGAAAACGGGGTTTGAAGTCAAGTTGTTTATTGAAACTACATCGGCACATTTTCTTTCAATGCTAATTTTAACCCCTTTTTGATGTTATTTAGCAGGAAGGAAGTTGCCAATGTAAAGTAAGATATATTTTAGCATTTAAATTTACAAAAACAATATTTTTGAAAATTTCACCCTGTTGGCCGGGTTTGGCTTGTTTCTCCATACTGATATTTCAGACAAACGACTCATTTAGCTTGATCGCATCACATTTTCAGCCTTCATACCACTGTCTGACATTCACTTCATTTCATTTATTAATTCAGTTGTGAAGCCATGGACTCTCAGAAAAGCGAACTTAATCCAATAAACTAGCCAAGAACCCCATGGAGAGAAGACAAGGAAGGAAGTTTCAGTTTTAGAGATGGGAGGAAAACCCTGGAGAATTATTCCAGGGAAGACCAAGGCAATCAGGTAGGGACTGAAAACCCAATCCACATAGTGCCCCCCGGTGGGATTCGAACCGGGGTCCCAGAGGAGGAAGGCGAGGAAAGATACCACTACGCCAACCCGATCGCCCCAGTCCTTTTGTCGCGTAAGTGCAAAACATCGTATCTCGATTGTGCAAAAAGTTGCATCTCGCACGAAAATGCTTTGTGCGTAAACGTTGTGTCTCAGCGTGTACTTGTTTTCCAACTCGGGTATAACGTAAATGCTATTTTAGGAGATACAATGTTGTGCACTGACACAACAATTTTAAAAAAAACTGAATCTGGAGAGTCTGACCGTTCAAAATCATCCAACTGTTTTTTTGTAATGTTTTATTTTTTTATTTTTGTATGATCTTCCCCCCGACAAGGCAACTCTGCAAAGCTCCCACTAGGGAATATAGACGCCAAGCTGGCAACAGTCACTCTCACACTTATTCTAGTCATTGTGAAATCAGCAGTTAGCTTGGTAGGATGAAAGATAAACTACGCCAGCCTGCAATATGACATCATGTGATATATGCATAGCAAAGTACACAGTCAACCCTCCTACTGTCTGACCATTCATAATAATTCACTGTGGTTTGAATGCTAGCCAAACTATGCCACCCTGCAGGAAAACTGACGTGGTCCAGTGGTTAGAGTAGGACTTGCAAACACAAGGTTGTGGGTTCAAATCCTACCAAGCTAACCGCTAAATTTTACAATGAATAGAATAAGTATTGTCGTCTAGTTACTGAATCCCAATTTCTTGATTTATGCAATTCATAATCATAGACGTTAAACCAATGTTTGTATGAGAGAGATTGGCTGTTGCCAACTTGGTGTTTATATCCCCTTGTGGGAGTTTGCCGAGTTCCCTTAACGGGAAGATCATCTTAACACCATGACTACTACGACTTACCCTGAGTTCAAATTCATTGTAGCTGAAGACGACTGACTGGCACGTCAGACTGTAACCAAGTTTATAACCGCAAATCACATTCTGTAAAAAATAAACATCAATAATAATTTTAATAATTCTTCTCCTAACTACGACTTAAAGGTATTGTACACGCTTGGTAATGACTCAAAACAAATATTAGCATAAAAACTTACTTGGTAACGAGCAACGGAGAGCTGTTGATAGTATGAAACATTGTGAGAAACGACTCCCTCTGAAGTAACCTAGTTTTTGAGAAAGAAGTAATTTCTCACTAAAATAATAAAAAAAAATTCTTTCGGAACTTACCTCTTTAAAAATATGAAAAGATATTGCCATGCACACACAGTTATAGGCGATCATGGACCATTTGAGGGTGAAGGGTTCACGGTTTGCCATGACCTTTGGCCCCAGCCATACAATGAGTAAATAGAGAAGGACAATGCCTATTGTCCAACACGGTGAATCTAGTAATAGCCAGTCTGCCACACGGGGATCTAGGAATGAAGGGAAAAGAACAAAAGAATCCAAGAGTAAAGTAAATAAACAACACTCTGTTAGGCTAGTTAAAGGTATCGTACACGTTTCGTAATGACTCAAAACAAATATTAGCATAAAAACTTACTTGGTAGGCCCCCTAACAAGCAACGGAGAGCTGTTGATAGTATAAAACATTGTAGGAAACGACTCCCTCTGAAGTAACGTAGTTTTTGAGAAAGAGGCAATTTCTCACTAAAATAATAAAAACTTCTTGCAACAAGTTTTTATTCCTATCTGAAAGCACACAAATTTGTACAACAAGGTGTTTTTTCTTTCATCATTTTCTTGCAACTTCGATGACCAATTGAGCCCAAATTTTCACAGGCTTGTTATTTTATGCATATGTTGGGATACACCAAGTGAGAACACTGGTTTTTGACAATTACCAAACGTGTTCAGTGCCTTTAATTCCACGGTTACTCACATCATGTCTTTGATACTACTTTTTAGTTTCCTTGGGCTGAAATTACCTTGCTGAAAAGGTTTAATAACTCTTACCCCCATGGTAGATAGAGTAGACCTAAACCTACTTAAAGGTATTGTACACTTTTGGTAACAGCTCAAAATCAGTGTCCACATTTTGTGTGATTCAACATTGCATGAACAAACAAACCTGTGAAAGTTTGAGCTCAATTGGTCATCGAAATCACAAGAAAATAGTGAAAAGAGACCTTAGTGTTTTCTGTTTTTTCAAAATATCGCGCGTAATAAAAACTATTGTTTTACTCATTTCTCACTCAGAAACGATAGCATTTTAGGCAGAAATATTTTAGGGAACCCTTTCAACCACTACTTACTTTAAATCATGTAAGTTATGTGTGAATCTGTGAATGTTTGTGTTTTCCGATCTTACCAACAGTGTACAGGGCCTTTAAGCACCAAAGATGACATCCAGAAAAAACTATGAGCAACAATATTTTATGGATGGTGGCTTTCAGTTATGGATATGAAATTTTGGGGCCATGTCCACTCTATCATGGAAATGCCCTGGTTTTTTTATTTAGGTTTTTCTTTAATGAGATATTGCCTAACATCACAAGGTGTGGGGTACACTTAACTGATTTGGGGCGTCAACCCAAATCAACTGTCACCAGGGGCATGTTGCACCGTGGAACAAGGTTGCACAAACGAAAACTAGCTCTGGAGCAAGAAGTGAAAAACACCCTTACTCTAGGGTTCTCCCCATGCACAAGCTAGCATATCGGGCCAATACGCACCATTTGCATGCCGATACGCGCAAATTTTAGCCGATACAAAAACAAAAACCCCTTTAAAAAGAAAACCATAAAGAATGCTCCAGATTGCACAGTAGGGCTTTTAAAAACCAAGATAAACACAGAGTAGAAAACATTCTGAAGACCTTGTTTCAATTCAGTGTACTTCGACCATACTTCCAAAATTTAGGTCCAGAATGCCCCAATTTTTTTTAAAAAACCTGGAGAGAACCCTGCTTACTTGCCCGCCATTGACCTCAATCCTCCAATACTCTCCTCTCCTATGTCACTCCACACAAAAATATTACTCACCGCTGAGTGTCAGGGTGTGCAGATAAAACTTGTACAGATGGTCAACCTTGTCTGCAACAATCTCCATGATTGCGCTTGGATCGTGTTGCTGCCGTAACTAATGAAAACGATCCCCACCAACAGTTAAGCCGATAATTCCTGAAAGTAAAAAATTACATACATTATGGCACACTGGTAACAGACTAGATCAAAAGCGTTAAAACCTGATAAAGTGCACAAATATCTTCACAAATCTTGGCCCAATTTCATGGCTCTGCTTACCTGCGGAATTATGTGCATAGAACTATATATTTTACAGGGCGCAGTAAGCACAGAATTCCACGGTAAGCAGAGCCATGAAATTGGACCCTGATGACTACAGTAGTCGTTGGTACTTGTGCTCAGATCATAGAGCAAGGACAGATCGAGAAGGAGTCCTTGCTCTATAGTCAAATTTGCAACTAGTTTTGTTTCTTTCATAAATTCCAGCATGGTGCATTAAACAAAAAATGTTTAAAGATCACAAACCACAATCTAAAAAATCTTGATGCATGCGATGCGGATTTATACCCTAAACTTTCCCGAGTCCTTCAAACTCATTCAGAGGATGTAAATATCCTGACATTTTTATCTGCTGGAGGGAGCACAGATCCTACATTATAAACTCTTCTCAGTTGATTTTTGATGGATTAAGGAAATACGGATTCAGCGTTTCACCAGTCACAACTCACTCCATGTGGTCCGGCTGGCTAGTTCAGTGTTGAAAAGCTTCCCTATCTCATTTGAAGTATGGACCAGTGAAAAAGGTAATGGACTAGTGAAATGACTGGTCCTGCTAGCCAGTCACTAAAAAAGTTAAGGGCAAACCCTGACCCAAAAACTTGTATTGGTTGATTTTAGAGATCAGGGCTTTTGTCTGCAATGACGCGAAGGCGGGTAAATTACACTGTATATTTTTATGTCATATAGGCCTACCCAGACAAAGAGATCCCTGCTGCTTTATGATACATTGGTTGGGAAAGTTTTCATTGTACAACAATGTGTACAGCATGTGTGATGGCACGTTGAGTTTTGTGCACATTGTTGTCATGGGTGATTGTGCCTGTGCAAATAGGTCAGAAGCCAGGTGGCCCATTCATGGTAGAAACCTCAAGCAAGGATGACCTTGAGACATCCATTGATCTCATTAATATTCATAAGTGACACACTGAAGAGGTCAGTATGCATTTCAGCAGTGTCTGCCAGTGGACAAACGGTAGTCCATCCACTTTTATTTATTATAAATGATGAACTCACCCTGCTTTGCTGGTGGCAGGCACCTGCCTCAGTACCCTCATGAATAATGCATTCTTTGACCTCCATTAGTTATCATAAATTTACATTAATGAGGTCAATAGAGGTCACTTCCGGGGGGGGGGGCCTACCAGATTACAACATTGCCATAATTTTTTTGTCAAATTTACAGTAACAAATAAATAATAAAACAAAAATTTTTTTAACTCAGTTTTAATACCGGTTATCATGATGACTGACAAGATTCGTTCCAAGAAAAACGAACCTTTTACATGTCTTTTCGGGCAAAACATATTTATTCGTAGTTAGAACAGGTGCATGTACCAGCACTTATTTATGTAATTACATGTAGGCCCCCCTACAGTAGTGATGTCGCCATCTCTATATGGTACCCTGTAGGCTAGGTTCAGTGAAAACATACAAAGATCTTAATTCTGTCATAAAAAAGGGCACCAGACTAGTTTTTTCCTGCCAGCCTCAATTTGGTCAAACTGGGTTGAATTGGCAAAAAAAGCAAAAAAGCAACAGTACCTCGAAAGGTCTATAGTCTGGTCGTGGAGTCTGGTTGTGTGCAGTGCATAGTTCCCATGCATTGTACAATACAAGGTTCAACTGAACTACTGGGTGTATAATGCATTTTTGTGTGGTACTTGCTTTTTGTTCGAACAAGTCAGAGTATAAAAGATAAGTGCAAACACAATAGTACTTGGAGATTGACAAGATTGCAAAGCTTAATGTACCTGACCCTAACGGCCTTGGACAGAGGGCACACAAACAAACATGCAATGGAGGCCTGCTCAATGCAAATTTGCTAAGCAATTCATTTTTTTTTTTTGGGGGGGGGGGGAATCCACAAGACCACAGCAGGACTTGTACCTCAGAATCTTTACTATACCAGGATTTTATTCAAAAGACCAGAATCAAAATGAGAAGAGACTAGAATCAAAATGAGAACACCATCTAAAACTGTTTGATTTGAACAAAACACAATGTGAAGATTTTCTCTTCTGTTTTATGGGTGATACTCAGCAGGATTTAAAGATATTTGTGAGACTGAAACTCAACATTTGAACATCATTCTTTTGAGACAAAGATGTTCAATTGAAAAAAACAAGACCACCGGACTTGTCCTGTCTTGAGTTTACTGGCCCGACATTGAAAGGTCGTGGAAAACACACCAGTTAATTGTCCCCGCCTGCATCCTTTTTTGAAGCAACATTCTTTTAAACTTTTTTCTTTTATTAAATATATATTTTTGTACCTAAAAAGACCAAATATTTTATGTATTTTCACTTAGTCTTGGTACAATTCTTTGGACGATTTAATTTGCCCATATTTCAGACTTCTCAGTTTTGGTTCTTCTACAAAGCCAGCAATATTTTAGTCTGACTCTTTCCTCCTTGACCTTGAAAAAATTATTTTAAAAATTAAATTTAAAGACCCTAATGCATCCTCCTCTCTTTGAACCCCCCCCCCTCTAAAAAAAAACAACCCCAAAACCCAACAAACCAAATAGGACGTTTAACTGTTGATTTTGTTCTACTGTACTAGTCTTGGCCTTGTTTTCCCTTTTCATGTTGTGTATGTGTTTGTTTATTTATTAACAAAAAATATTAATATTATTGATTTTTTAGAGTTAGTTCCAACCGGGTTATTTTCGTGTTTCATGTAAACCACAGAGATAAGACCATGTACATTCAACTGATCAAGGAGGAAGAAAAGTAAAATGTCCTTTAATATTCCTTCATGAGTCCATGAACATGATGAACATTATTGAACTTGATGTAAACCAAACAAAATAGATAGGCCTATACTCTACTTTTACTTTCTTATCAATCATAAAACATTCATAAATTCATAATAATCATAGTAACATAACGTTAGCCTAGCTCTGATTTATTCTAAAACTATATTAAATGACATACAAGACCACATCTACCGTAGCATTCTTGGCATACCAATGATCAATTCCCAGCGGGGCCACACCACCCGAGGACCAGAGAACCAAAGGGACAGTGCCAGCGTGTGGGCACCGTTAGACCATACCGTACATACACGTTTATACACGGCAGGCTGTCCAACGAATACACCCCTGATCAAAAATAATAATCCCGGTCATGGAGTCAAACAAAAAATCACTACTTTACTATTTTCAAAACATTTTTTTTATAACTCACCCTATTCCGAAATGAAATGACTGTTGTTTTAACTGTGAGAAAAACTCCAGATATGGTATAGTTGTTTATTTATAAGTCCATTTTTAACATAAATTCAGAAACAACTGTATCCTAGCAGAGCGGCACATGTGTGGGATCCCCAGGTATGTACCAGTTAATTATGTCATTGACCAATGATAATCTCCGTTATTCAAACGACAGGCAAAACCGCAGACGTTCACTGTCTCTTATCAATCAAATCATTGGTCCGTTTGTCCGCGTACCTATGGCCGCGGTACAAAGCCGCGCCTAGTTCAATTCATTTTTCAAATAGGGGTTATCTCAAAATAATATTTTCACCAAATCAAAAGTCACAATAAAATGCTGCGATTTAATCGAAGTAATTTTTTTTCTCCAAATATAAAAGAATAATTATTTAAAGTTATTATCGAGTGAATGTGGATACAAAGTACATTGTTTACCTAATTAAAAATTAATATAGAAAAACACCAGCTCTATGCTGGTGATTTTACCCTGTAATGAAACTGACGCTCCCATGACCTTTGACCTAAAACAAGCCGGTTAACGTTTATTGACGACATGGCTGGCTCGCTTAATTTCAATGATAGTGAGCCGTTAAAAATGGTAAGTCACAACATTCAATGTGGGTTTTTTTAGTCTGAAAAGAACTACCATGCTTTCTGCTTTAAAGTACTGCATCATTTAATCTGCCACTAGCTTTTATTGTGGAAAGTAAACACGTTAGTTAGACCATGGAGCTATGGTTAGCGACAGCTTGTGTCTTTTTTTTAGCGTGCCTTGCGTGGGACGGTAGTTAAGCCGCGGGAGGTCCAGTCAATAGACTTTCTACAGAGCCAGGTATAGCGCTAATTGGATTATTATTAAGTTAAAGGGCCTGATGGGGTAATACAAGCGAAGTTGTGACTCCTTCTGAAAAGTTCTGTGTCCTTTCTCTATGGTTGAACCATGGAGGAAGGAAGAACCCTCCATCCTCCTGACCTAGCTAGAATAGAGAATAGGTACCTGCGACTGTCGCGTCGGGAGGATGGAAGGTTACGATTATCGCGACTAAAGTTGAATTGAAAACCATGGTTTATGCATGGAGGAACTCCATGGTTTATGGATGGACTTTCAATCTTATGACTGTCTTTTCCTTCCTCAATGGACTGTCTACGGTCTAACGTGTTTATGAGGAAAAGAAGTTGTTTTCCTCCATGACCATATAGGCCTAGTAATATATCAACAAAAAGTAAAATCAAAACTGTTAATAACAATGTCTGCATTGATTGGCCACTGCAAATGGCAAGGAGTATCTTGACCGACCGGACTGAAACATTTCCGTTAATTATGATCAAATAATCAATGACACATGAATCGAATGACATTGATTTGACAAAAACATTACAATGGTGATTGCGGATTGGTAGCGTACTACAACTTCAAGTGAGAGAGAGAAATTATTAACAAAATTTTCAACGTTTATTGTTTAATTTAACAAATCATAGGCCTATAATCTTTTCTGGCTAACATTTAACAGGTAGCGGATATGTTGCGAGCACCAGCTAAGTTTTACTCAAATGCTTATTAAACCGGCAAATGTTGTTGTAGCACCCTCTCTGGTGCGTAGTAGCCAACATTATTAAATGTATTAAAATGCAGGGATTTTTTACCATTGCTGCGTAGCTCAGTGGAATGCCTCTCGCTTGTCAACCGACTTGTTCCATGTTCGAATCCCCTGCTGCATTTTTTTTTCCCCCTCCATCCCCCCCCAAAAGAATAGTTTTGTTATAATTTTGTTTTATGGAAATAAAGTTAGAAATTCATAAATGGTACCAGTCCCCCCAAACAGTCACTGCGCATTCAGTGCCGGCACAATAATATTGTTGTAGCGCCCTCTCTAGTGTAAAAACACTATTCTTGCCAAACAAAAAGTGAAATAGTCATCCCTCAACCTCCTTGCCTATTGTACAATGCTGGTGGTAATAAAAACTTGGCCTAATATCCATATTGTTTTATTTACCCTTTTAGTGAGGAATTTAGTTCATAATGTGCATAGGCCAAGCCAAGTAATTACATAATAAGTAGCCTAAGGCCTGCATGGAATACAGGGGTGTGACTTCTCAGGATTTTTCCTGACTCTAATAATATGCTCTTTATCTCTTTGATCCTTCAACAACTTTCTTGAAAGAGGTACAGTTAGTCCCAACCTGTAGTTTTGCCTCTCTGGTGATGCACAGAGTCTATAAACCTCCTGAATTGTAACAACTGAGAAGTTCTGGTTCTAGAATAAGGGGAAACCAGGCCAGCAGCAAGCCATTTTCAGGAAAGTTCTTTTACATTCATTTTACATTCATTTCATCAAATTCTTCAATTTTTTTATATACAGAAAATCTTTTTGTGAGCGGATCATTGTCGCAGACATCATCAACCTGAGATCTGAACAATTTCAGGCCCCTACTTACTTCATTTCTTGGAGCGACAATCTTAAGTAATTTTCATCATCACCATGTCCGGTTTAGTCGAATACGTCAAGGAGATGGTCCAATGGGCCGACAGCGTAGCAGGTAAGAATCTAGTTACGATAATTGTAACCCTCCATCCTCCCAACAATCGCTGACCGGAGATATATTGCACAGTAGGGCTTTTTTAAACACCAGGGTTCTCCCCAGGTTTTTTTATAATCGCAGACCGGAGAGATTGCACAGTAGGGCTTTTTTTTAAACACCAGGGTTGTCCCAAGGTTTTTTCAAAACTGGGGCATTCTGGGCAATTTTTTTTTTATGTCTGGCCGAAGCGCTCTGAATTGAGACAAGGCCTTCGGAATGTTTTCTACTCGTGTTTTTTCTTGGTTTTCAAAGCCCTACTGTGCAATTTGGAGCATTTTTTATTGTTTTCTTTTTCATGTTTTTTTCATATCGACCAAAATTTGCGCTTTTCGGCACGCAATTCGCGCGTATCGGCCCGATACGCTAGCTTGTGTATGGGGAGAACCCTGAACACCATGTAAAAAACATTCCGAGGACCTCATTTCGATTCAGCGTGCTTAGGTCAAACTTCCAAAACTTTGGTCAAGAGTGCCCCAAAGTTTTGGATAATCCTGTGGAAAACCCTGTAACCTTTATGCAGTAAGCGGAATTGTTTTGTGCTAAGCTAACTTCTTACTATTATTCTTAAGCAGCTATGGATTTTAGCCTAGACCTTATGAAGACAAGTGAACTTCGGAAATATAAGGTATTTTCTAAAATTAATAATCCAATCTGTTTTTTCCCCCTAGATACCAGAACAAAGAACTGGTTCTTTGTGGAAAGTCCCGTGCAACCTTACAGCCTAGTCATGTTGTACTTGCTAGCAGTGTGGTGGGGTCCGAAGTACATGGCCGACCGTAAACCCTTTGACCTGAAGTACATCATGATGGCCTATAATCTTTCCTTGGTTTTTCTCTCAGTGTACATGTTTAAAGAGGTAATTTTTAAAGTTTTAATTTCAAGACATTTATTTTCCACTCCAACACAGAGGATAATTGGAAATGGGGGGCATAGCCAGAAAAGCCAAAGCTTGCAGTAGGTATGCATTGAAGTATAGGACGTCCTTAGCAACACCCTTAGCAACAGCCGTAGCCGTAGCTGTAGCCGCCAATTCGGATACGGCCTAAGACAGAAAAGACTCTTTTGTGAACTAAATTAGCTACAGAGGGATGCAACTTATAACAATACATAGGACAAGGCGTGAGGTTTCAATTAACAATAATGCTTGGTGTGATTTAATAATAATAATAAAATAATACTTACATAATCATCTTTGTCCCCAGTACAACTTAATTGAAGTTAGGGTCATCGTTGATTTTTTGTCAACGTAATGCTGATTTATAGGCAAAACTATAAAGAAAGATACCATAAAAATCACATGTGAAAGTTTCAGCTGAATACAGTGTCTGCTTGCTATGAAAACAGCCACGTATTTTCACAAATGGCCCATTTTTAAAAATTTAAAACAAATGTTGGTATTTGTTTCTTCCAATTCTTTGCCAAAACATTGGTTTTTACATCTTGAAAAAAAAACTAGCAAGGAGTGCATAGACATTCTGGGCTTGCTTCATTTCTAAATTGTTTCAAATTCTGTCGATGTTGGAAACAGCTCTATCAGTTTGAAGTTTGAAGGCACATTTTGTCCGTGAAAACAGTTTGAAATAAAATTCACACAAATCACTGATTTCAGAATTATTTTGAGAAAAATTCCCGACCGAAAGTCAAATTGTCGTGGCCGAGCGGTTAAAATAATAATAACATTTATTTTATAACTTGTTTTTACCCTTACACCGATGTGTATTAAGCACTTAACACTCAGTACGTTCCAGAGTTCTGTGAAAAAAATCTGCAGGCAAATCACTTGGTTGGGATTCGAACCCATGACATTTGCATTGCTAGAGCAGATGTCTTACCACTAGACCATCAAGCTAGCCCAGTGGCTAGAGGCAGTTCGGGTACCGCAACGATTGATTTTGTTATTTATTTTGCAACACTAGACCCTGCAAAGATATCTAAACCAATTAATTTATATTTATTTGGTTGTTTATGTTTCTGTAGTTCTTCGTCACGTCGATTCTCAACCCCAACTTCAATACAGCGTGTGAACCGGTAGACTATTCTGACGACCCGATGGCTGTCAGGGTAAGTTATGCTAAGCGTAATAGAACTTTACTAAGCAGATATTGCTCACCAGCCAAGACATCATGAAATGTAAACCGTTAGCATGCCTCATGCTTTACTGTTCGAAGGACAAGGCAGTTGTTCTGTTGAAACAAGAATATTTGAACGGGGCTTGAAATACCCACTGGACCAATGGCCAGAGTCCAGTAATTTAACCCTTTAGAGACCGTTAATTTATGTATAATCATCACCATACGCCCAGACATTGCTAATCTTAGAGTTTTTTGGCACGGTTATACTCGGGAAAATGTCAGGAAAATTAACAATACATGGCTTTGTTGTAGAATTGTAGATTCTACATGTATGTTAACATGGGAAAATAGGAAAATGTCAGTTTGGTCCGATACCTTTTCCTTGAACCTCTGCTTTGAGTGGAAGAAGTGTAACACAATGATGAGCAACACTCACAATAGCCCTGGGCCAGCCAACCACAGTTCTCCTTTGAGAAGAACCAATCAGAGCAGTGACTGACTCTACACTGAAAACCCCTGAACCCCTATAAATGGACAAATATGTATTACACTCTTCAGTCTCCAGAGCAAGCTAGTCGAAACGTTGAGACCTATTAAGAACTCACTCCGGGGCAGTGTAGTTATTAACGAGAAGTCCCCCCGATCCACATAGTGAAAGTAGTAGTCCCGCCGATTTCCTACCTCCCGCCCAGAATAAGCAGGACAGTTCTTTTCAGAACTGAGAAGTCTCCCGAATTCCGAATATTCTACTCTGCGGCAGTAGAATAAAAAGCAAGACAAGTTCTCAGAGAACAAAATCTACCTAGCAAGTAGATATACACATGGTGTTACCGCAAACCAAATATATTATAAAAATGATAATAATAATGATTGAGGTCACCTGCAAGTTGGTCTCGGGAGTACAGCTGTGGAATTAAAAGTGGCGGAAATTTGTTCTTTTCTCACAGTTGGCTGCTGCCTGCTGGTGGTTCTATATTTCCAAGGTCATTGAACTTTTGGATACGGTGAGTGAACGAGTAGCATTTAAAAACATTGTAAACTTTTTGGTCTGCACTAAAAACAAAACTCTCCTATTTGGACCCAGTAACAATTTTGTTTACTTGTCTGGCCCAACTCCTTGACCTCTAACCTGATCAGGGTACCATAAAGTATTGACTGGAAGTAACCTTCAAGTCACCTGGCCTTGTACTCAAACCGTTTCCTGGATAAAGAAGTAATTTGTTGTGAACACCACCTTTGGCTTTCACAGGAACCACTAAGAAAGAAACTTTGTCATTCTTAGAAATAAAAACAATTTGTGTTATATTTGTTAACGTGCGCGGGGAATAAATTATCTTAATATGTCTTTTTGTTCAGATTCTGGGAGGGTTATTGTATTGGATTCAGTCCCAAAATAATAAAAAAATGTTTCCTGTAATATCTTTTGAGTGGTCTTGATAAGAAGAATAATAAAAACTGTGCTTTTACTTGGCTTTTAGACAACAATGTACATTTGACATTTCCCTTCCTCTTTAAACATTCTATGTTGAGAAATACTGACATTATAGGCCCTAATTAGGTATTATTTGAAAGCTCTTATTCTCTCCTTTGTGATGAGCAAATAAAACCCAGTTTTGAGTTTTAGCAGGAAGTGCCTTGGCATGGAACATCACATATTATTATTACCATCTTTCACTGGGTCCTCTTTTTCCTCTGGTAAAAGAACAGCCACGCCTCTTTCCCACTCTTCGACAATGTTATAATTATGTGTGTGTTTTTTCTAGGTCATTTTTATCCTCCGGAAGAAGAACAGCCAGATTTCCTTCTTGCATGTCTACCATCACTCAACAATGGTGATGCTGTGGTGGATAGGAGTACGTTGGGTTGCGGGTGGAAACTGTAAGTTGTAAAATTCCAAAACTAAAACGTTTAAACTGAAAGTAGAACTGGAAGAAATTGAGGTCAGTTTGGTTGACCCAGGATGTCGGGAAACACAGTCCTATCAATGCTATTGAGAGGATATGACATTGCTTTTTGCAATAAACAAAATGAAAGTGTTGACTAAACTTTCGCTACCTTTGCTCGGCTTCAACAATATTTCAGACGGAAACATTTCTCCGGAGGATTGGTATTCAAATGAACTTTGTAGTCAGGGAGCTTTCAGAACGACACTCGTCAAGTCTTTTTTTAAATTACTATCAATAAATTACCTGGGACAGTTTATCAATTCTGATTGGTTGAGAGGAGATCATGTGGCCATGATAAAAGGGAAGGTATACGTTTGGTAATCACTCTTGAAATTAATGGCAATAAAAACCTACTTGGTTAGAAGTACAGCAGCTTTCTATAGTATAAAGCATTTTGAGAACCATTTCACTTTGAAGTAATGTGGTTATGGAAAAAGATATCGGTTTTTATCCCCTAAAATTTGAATCTGAGAAAAGTTACTGTCAGTAACGTTTCTCAGATTGTGTATTCCACTACGAATGATTCTTCCTGCGTGGACATAACCGCTCCAGATTTTTGGCAATATCTCAAAAACACAACCACCTTTTGAAATGAAATTCTCACAGGTTACTTTTATTGTACAGGCCTACTACATTTTATATATAGGATTAAAACAATCGAACGGTTCCAAAAAACAAAGGTATACTTTCCCTTTAAACAAGAGATATCAACACAGTCACAGTCTGTTTAAACATGACCTGACAACATTGATTCAAAGAGGGCGCCCTTCATTTCAAAGTTTATAAACATGCCTGCCGGAATTCCCCCTGGGCCCAATTCCATAGAGCTGCTTAAAAGCAGAAAATATTGCCTAAACATTTGCTGCTTTGCAAAAATAAGCAGGGAACCAGTCACAGATTGTACACATGACATGGTATTTCGGCTGGTAACCTTATTCTGGTAAGCATAAGTTTGCTGTGCTTAGCTACATTTTGTACTTAAGCAGTTCTATGAATTCGGGCCCTGGTGTCGATTTCACAAAACTCTTCCTAACTTAGGACTAGTCCTAGGCAATGCTAAGAGATAGGACTAGTCTTAAGTTAAGACCAGTTACTGGTCCTAACTTCAGATAAGACTAGTATTATCTCTTTGTGAAATCTTCCCCTGGTCTTGGTCTTGCCAAAATGGCGCCCATGCGTATTTCACGTTCCAACAATAGATACAGCTCTTGCTCCCCATCTTGCGCCTTCGGCACTCTATAATCTTTGGACAAAAGGCCACAACCATAGATGAAATTCTAGACCTGTATAAAAAAATTAAAAATGTGTTTCCTTTTTTTTTTTTTTTACAGCGTACTCAGCCGGTATGGTGAACTGTCTCATCCATACATTAATGTACTCTTATTACTTCTTGACGGCCCTTGGTCCTAGCATTCAGCCTTTCTTATGGTGGAAGAAATATCTGACATCCCTGCAACTGGTGAGACATTTTTGTGTATGGATTTTTCGTTGTAAGAGTGGGTAGGTATCCACATTCAAACCGTGGACTTACATGTATAACAAAAGGGATAATGGGTCCACGGTTGCTAACACAAAGAGTTGAACAAAGGAGGGTCCACGATTGCTGGTGTTTACACACGTGTGTGTTCTGACATGAACACTTGAAACCGAAAAGAGTGGAATGTGCATGCCGATGCGTGCAAATTTCGGCCGATACGCAAAAAAAAGAAGGGCTTTTAAAACCAAGATAAACACCAAGTAGAAAACTTTCGAAGACCTTGTTTCAATTCAGCGTGCTTCGGCCAAACTTCCAAAATTTTGGTCCAGAATGCCTCACAGTTTTTGGAAAAAAACGTGGGGAGAACCCTGAAGTGTGTTTCTAAATTTTTTGTGGCCACTCTGGGCCTGCGGTTTATGAAACTGTTTAGCAGATGTCTGCTTGGTGTAGAAAAAAGCTCGCTTAACAAAAACAGGTTACCGACCAAAATTGTTGTGTATCGAGATCAGTGGTAACTGGTTCCACGCTACAGATTTGCTTGATTAGCAATGTTTCCTGCTTAAAACAGCTTTGCAAAATATTGCATTGCTGAGCAGTTCTTGTATTCCAGATTGTTTTGACAAACACCAAATATTGCTTAACAGTTTTCTGCTAAGCAAAAATAAGCAGGATACCAGTCACAGATGGTATACATGGAATGGTATTTTGGCTGGTTACCTTATTCTGGTAAGCAAAATTTTGTTGTGCTAAGCTCCTTTTTGTGCTTAAGCAGCTCTATGAAATTGGGCCCTGGCCTAGCTGGGCCCAATTATATGCCACTGCTTACACTAAATTCTGCCCCTACGACCCAAAGTATCACACGCTTTTTATGGCACGGTAAGCGCAGAATTATGTGGTAAGCAGTGCCATCTAGGCCTAATTTTATAGAGCTGCTTATGGAGAGAATGAGGCTTAACAATGTTTTGCTAAGCAAAAACAAGTAGGATACCAGTCACATATTTTACATGTGACATGGTATTTTAGCTGGTAACCTTATTCTGGTAAGCATAATTATATGAGGTTAGCTATTTTTTGTGCTTAAAGCAGCTCTATGAAATTGGGCCCAGGTCACTGCTTGTTTTTTCCTCAGACATTTCAAATTTTGATTTCTTTCCTTCCACCTCAGATCCAGTTTTTCGCGATCATGATCCACAGTTTCGTCGTCTTGTACCAAGACTGCGGTTTTCCCCGACCCTACGTCTACTCCCTCATAGCCTACCTTCTCAGTCACATCATCCTCTTCACCAACTTCTACCGTAAGAGCTACAGGGGTGACAAGAAAGTGAAAGGCAAAGCGACCGGAGGGATTGAGCAAAGTGAAGTCAACGGAAGGTACAACCTTCGTAAGAGACCTAACAAAAAGTAGTTTTGGTTGGGGTTTTTTCAACTTCACCGTAATCATAGACCATCCTTAAAGGTATCGTACACGTTTGGTAATGACTCAAAACAAATATTAGCATAAAAAGTTACTTGGTAACAAGCAACGGAGAGCTGTTGATAGTATAAAACATTGTGAGAAACGACTCCCTCTGAAGTAACGTAGTTTTTTGAGAAAGAAGTAATTTCTCACTAAAATAATAAAAACTTCTTGCAACAAGTTTTTATTCCTATCTGAAGTAACGTAGTTTTTTGAGAAAGAAGTAATTTCTCACTAAAATAATAAAAACTTCTTGCAACAAGTTTTTATTCCTATCTGAAAGCACACAAATTTGTACAACAAGGGTGTTTTTTCTTTCATCATTTTCTTGCAACTTCGATGACCAATTGAGCCCAAATTTTCACAGGCTTGTTATTTTATGCATATGTTGGGATACACCAAATGAGAACACTGGTCTTTGACAATTACCAAACGTGTTCAGTGCCTTTAATAGCCCATAGATCTTAATTGACCATATTTTTGGCCGTATGAGGGCGCTTTCATCAGGGAAATTACAGTTTAATCTTATTTTAATTGTCTGTGCGTAATTTTCTTGCATCAATGATGAAATACATAAACATATTTAACACAACAATGAAAAAACCCCATTTTCTTTACTTGTTTTTCATCAAGTGAATTTGGTCCACATAGCTGTAAAAATACGGTGATTTCAGAGTGGGTTTGGATCTAAAGTACTCTAATTTCACACATAATCCACCAACAAGAAATCAAACTTTGGAAGGGGGAAATACCGTTGTATCAGATTCATAAAGCAGA
Source organism: Plazaster borealis (assembly GCA_021014325.1). Lineage (NCBI taxonomy): Eukaryota > Metazoa > Echinodermata > Asteroidea > Forcipulatida > Labidiasteridae > Plazaster > Plazaster borealis. Next base: position 2,383,544 of record CM037465.1, on the reverse strand, counting down.
AAGAAAGAAACAAATTCTGCCAAGGAAAAATAAGCAGGGAACCACATGAATACAGTGTACACATGGTCATTTGGCTGGTAACCCTTTTGTGGTAAGCAAAATTGTTTTGTACTTATTTTAAGCAGCTGGATGAAATTGGGGTCAAGGTTGAAGTAAGCTTCACAGATCGGGAACACTGGTCATAATTTTCTTTTCTTTTTACATCAGGGAAGACCACAAGTATTTTTGTATAAATTTGTTTTGAGTCCAAATGCAACATATGTGTACATAATGATATAATGTGTTTCTTTTTATGTTTTCTATCACACATTTTTCTGTTGCCAAAATAATACAAAGACAGTCTAAAATTATAGAAAGTAGTTCTGAAAACTGTCGCTATTTTTTTTTAATATTCTCTCGAGTCTGCTGTTTCATAAAAATTTTTCCATGAACTATTTTGGGCATCAAACTATTAACTTTTCCAATGTTGGATTTGCCGAATTAGTTCATACTCTTGGTCAGTTTCTGTCATCAATAATTTGAGCCACAAGTTGTGTCAAAGGTTAAAGTTCAATGCACCAAATTTTTCAGGGTAAATTATGCGATGAGACACACCTTTAAAAGTCCCAGGAAAATTGTTTACGTGAATATGTAAAGTTTCTAGGATTTGTATTTTTTCCATTTTGATTGATACAAAATTTGATTACTTTGAAGTATTATAAAAATAATGGTCTTTCTTGTATCACATCTGGGCCTGAGACTTCGTTCTTGTAGGGGCAGGAAAGTCTTTCCTTTGAAGGCATCGTACACGTTTGGTAATTGTCAAAAACCAGTGTTCTCATTCCGTGTATCCCAACATATGCATAAAATAACAAGCCTGTGAAAATTTGGGCTCAACTGGTCATCGAAGTTGCAAGAAAATGATGAAAGAAAAACACCCTTGTTGTACAAATTTCAGATGTAGGAATAAAAACTTCTTGCAAGAAGTTTTTATTATTTTAACTAGAAATTACCTCTGTCTCAAAAACTACGTTACTTCAGAGGGAGTCGTTTCTCACAATGTTTTATACTATCAACAGCTCTCTGTTGCTCGTTACCAAGTCAGTTTTTATGCTAATATATATTTTGAGTAATTACCAAACGTGTACGATGCCTTTAAGGCAAGGCTCCCCCTTAACACTAGCCCAGCATCTAGTTAAAACTGCTGAGGGCTAGTAAACACCACTTCTCAACTTGCCCTGTGGGCTACTAAAAAATGTCCAACCTAATTGTTTAAAATGCTCATATTTCTCCCTTTTCAGATGTGAATAATGGATTGGTAACATATGTAAATTTTTAAATTGTCGCGGTCCCTGCTGCTAAAATTAGGATTCAAACTGCCTCTAGCTACTGGGCAATCTCGGTGATCTAGTTGGTAAGACATCTGCTCTAGAATGGCAAAGGTCGTGGGTTTGAATCCCATCCGAGTAATATACCTGTGATTTTTTCACAGGACTCGGGGGAAAGTACTGAGTATACACAGTGCTTTACACACATCGGTGTACGGGTAAAACCAAATATAATATAATGTCAATTTATTTTTTGAGTGTGTGAATGTAACTTCATTTGACCACTAAACTGTTTGTGATTGCTACCATTAATTCATCAGAAAGATACATTGATGACAATTATGTTTAAAATCTGGGCTACTAAAACTTCCTGGGGGCAAAAAAAACGCACAGTTTTTAGCCCGGTGGGCTACTTTACAAAAAGCTTAAGCGCAAGCAAGGCCTGAAAGGGTATCTCTTTCGAGGGAAATTTAAATAAATTCTGCTAGAACATTTCAAGGGGCACCAAGGCAATTACCGGGGGTTTGGAGGCAAATGCCTCCTTGAAGTATCAGGCCTAATCTACGTTTACATAAAGATGTATTTTTTTAGAATGCAGGGTAGTACAAACAACGAGGAACATTAGTTCAATATTTCAATTCCAACACATCTTGTAAAAATAACTACTTTTTAGTGTTTTTTTTAAACACCACGTCATCGTGCCTTCAGGAAAACTCCAGGCTCTGTGGCTCTTTTGTAAACATGTGATGTCACAGGTCACATGGTCTATCCACACGTTCCAAAGTGAATATTATTAGTAATGTTTTGTTCAAAATGGACATAATGTAATTATGACGATAATTTTTATGAGAGCAGTACTTAAATATTGTGTTTTTTTAGCAAATTAGTTTGTCATTTTGATAGATTAGATTATAATGCAGCTGAGTTGATATTTTGTACAACTTTGCAAACTTCTGAAATAATTGATGTGAAATTGTTGATATTTCTGTTAACTTTATTAGAATAGAATCAAAAATCTTTATTGCTTTATTACCGTCTTGTATGGCTTTGCACTTTTTTATTTGAATTGAATTTTGTTTTTACGACCAGACACAAATATTTTGTACTTGCTCATCGATACATGACGTGCCTTTAGCTTGTTTTGTTTTTCTTGATAATAATTTTACTTTTCTAAATAAAATTAAGATTGGGCTGAAAAAATGTGTGCCATTGAACTTAAAATATATTTTATGTACAACCATAAAATATAATTTTGTATCAGATAAAGATCGGAGTTGATGCTTACCAATTGATTACGTTTTGTTTTTACCTTGATTGAAGTGACGATTGACAAATAAAGATTAAACAATTTGATAAAGAAATGAATATCTGTTGTACTTGTTTTTAACACCATAAAGGAAAATTGTTGAGCCATAACAGAGTTGTCTAAACAAGAAATGTGCCTGAATTATTTATCAATATACTACATGGGCGGGCAGGGTTTGAATTTTGAGGGAAAATCCACAAGATTTGCAGCCCAAATCTTTTACTGAGAGAAGATTTATCTCATTTGTAATAATGGGCAAGTATTCTTCAATCCTCAACAGAATTTAACGATTTTTATCAGACTGAAAGTCAACTATTGAACAAAATCACAAGACCGCCGGACTTGTCAAGTCATGAGCTTACTGGCCCGGTTCTGAAATCACTGGCGTCAAATCTGTAGTCCAGTGTAAATTTCAAGCCCTGCCTATAAACTCACAGGTTAGATGCTTTCAGTAGAAATAAAAGGCATAAAAATCAAGTAGTCACAAAAGAACTTTAAATGTACTTTAAAAAAAAAATTTATTGTGCATACCGTACATCAGAGTCAGTTGCAATTATTCACCTACGATAGGACTGTGCCAATAACTGAATATTCAAATATTCAAATACTCCCAGAAGTTATAAGGGAAAAGTTTGCAATTTCATGTGCACTGCCTTAATTAACCCTTTAGAGACCATAGCGGCCACAAGCGGCTTGTACCGGGATGCCCATAGCGGCCACAAATGGCCGCAAGATTTACCTTCCTTTAGTTCAAACGAGAGGGTCAAAGAAAAGGTATTGGACTGGATCAAAATTTTCCAATGTTTCCCATGTTAACATAGATTGTACAGTTCTAAAACAAAACCATGTATTTCTGTTTCTTAATGATTTTCCTGGCATTTTTCCTGAAAATAACAAGGCAAGAAATCAACAAGATTAGCCATGTCCAGGCGTATGGTGATGATTATACAAAAATGAACCGTTTCTAAAGGGTTAATCATAAGTACCTTTCAGGCCTGGAGTTTCATCTTTGAGAGGGCAAGGCAATTTTTCATTTTCGAATTTTGGGGAAAAATCCGCAAGAACGCAGGACTTTTAGCTCAGAATCTTTTAATACTGGACCAGGATTTTATTTACAAGACCAGAATCAAAATGAGAAGAGACTAGAATCAAAATTACAACACAGTTTTACCATCTAAACTGTTTTATTAACAAACACTAAGAGAAGATTTATCTCTTCTGTTTTTAGGGTTATACTCAGCAGGATATTTGTGAGACTCAAACTCAACATTTGAACATCATTCTTTTGAGACAAAGATGTTGAATTGAAAAAACAAGACCACCGGACTTGTCCTGTCTTGAGTTTACTGGCTCAACACTGAAATCACTGGCCTCGGGCCGGTGATCCAGTATAAGATTCAAGCCCTGCACTCATCGTTCAAAGAAATTCTTATGACAGAAACTTAAAATTCTGAGTAGCCCTTTGAGTCTCTGAAGAACGTATCGAAAAGCTAAGTCCAATTTTCTTGCATAAATCATCAAAGAAAAACTAGCTCAATGTACTTCCTAACTAGGGCTTCTTGTAATCAGTGGAGATAGTTTGGTGTGAAGGGGGCGTGGCTTACAGTGGAATTACGTCACACTTACAAACACTTGCGGAAGCAGGAAATTCCGTGCTTACATCAAGCGTATTTCACGGGTGAGCAGGGTATTTTTGCTTGTGCGCCTGCGTTCTCCACGTTACTAGGCATTCTTCACTTACATAGCTAGCGCAGAAATTCTGCATTTGCACAGTAAGCAGAGAATGGTGATCGCAAGCACAGAATTCGGTGGTAAGCAGAGCCATGAAATTGGGAACGTGATATCAGCCTATGGAAGGGGTCTATAGACTATTCAGGTAGTTCTTATTAAAAAACACACGACTAATCTATAAGACATAATGGGAAAAAAGCATCACACAATTTACTTAGTCTTCGTTAACATTACGGTTTTCTCAAAAAACAATTTTTACAAAACATGAGTTTGAAATTTATATGGTACAGCGCACAAAACATATTTCGTGATGAAAGATGTGTTAAACTTAAACACTAACAGTGAGGAAGACTTCTATAAACTACTTGACGCTAAAATGGTAGGAACAAAAAATACAGGTCTAAGCTAAGGTTATTTCATCTAAATTTACTTGGGTCATGAGTTGGAAATGTTATTTGCATACATTTATTAAAAATAGCACCACAATCTAATAAATTATAAAACCATGAATGAATGATGAGCCCATGCCAATGGTTTTATCAATATTAATAAGTTATTTTAGTTAGTTTTTCTATGAGTATTGTCCTTAAATGGTCGAGCCTGATCAAAACAATATTGTTGAACAAAATACTAATGCAATCACACCCAATGCTTTATGCTGTTTGAAACCTAGGAAAAAATTTCTCAATCATTTTTGCTTCATCCCTCCAAAAAATCAAATCAAACTTTGCAAATATCTTTTTTTTTTATTTCTCCACGTTAGATATAAAAAGAGCAGCCTCAGGGTCAGAGGCCATATTTAAAACCACGCCTTCGGCTTAAGCTCCGGTTTGTGCTCCGTCAGTAATTTTTGCAAATCTACACTTTCGGTAAGAGGGATTTCAAACTGTAGACGGTGCCAAAGCCGGAGCCAGAGCCAGAAGTGGAACCAGAGCCGGAACCAGAGCCAGAGCCGGAACCAGAGCAAGAGCCTGACCCGGACCCGGACCCGGACCCGGAGCCAGAGCCAGAGCCGGACCCAGAGCCAAAGGTGTGGTTTTGAAAATGGCCAAACATGAAAAAGTAGAAGAGTGTCCAATTACTCAAATCTGTGAACAGAGGTTTTTTCCCCCAGTTTTCTTTGGCACTTGTTATTTTTTTTGAACGGGGGAATCAGCTGATAAGCTGCAATCCTGCTGGAGTAAAACTCTTTTTTTTCTACCCCCCCCCTTTCAGGGACTGAGATTATTTGGGCTCAAACTGGGCTTAAATGCACCTGGCAGGTTTGGGTCTAAAACTCATCGTGTCGTTGAAGACTTTCTCCGTAGTTAGTGGCCTGGCTTCCGACAAAGAGATCGTACTTGTCAACTATCTCTTGCTTCGTTAGCTTTTTGTCCTGTAACGAGAGGCGGATGAAGACAATTTAAAGTCAATGTCACTTGGAAAGACGTGAATGACTCATGGCCTCTGGTCAATCAATCAACTGCAGGCCTGGAAATTTGTCTTTGAGAGGGCAAGGCCATTTTCATTTTGCAAAGGGCACTTCCATTGGAAAATCTTGAAGTCTATGGGAAACTTTTGAAGGGACACCAAGGCCAAGACCAGGGGCAACAGAGGCCATGTGGCCTCTGTCTAGTCTATAATTCAAGTCCTGCAGCTGGACAACACATTCTAAGGAATTGAGTTTAAAAAGCGTTTAAACATTCACAACAACAATTATTCAAAGTCATTATTTCTACTATTATTAAAACCAAGAGGTATCAACAAGCACAGTCGAGGTAATATACGCCATTTTGTTACAGGGGCAGATTTGTCTATATTCGAACAATCATTGCCATCTGCGCAGCGTTCTCCCTTAACAGTGGTCCACTGGACAAAAGCCAGTTAAAACACCTGAGGACCAGTCAAAGTTCTCTCTAAGTGGTCCGACTGGCTAGTTCAGTGTTGAAAAGCATCCCTATTTATTATGAAATATGGACTAGTGAAAAAGCCGACAGATTAGTGAAATGACAATTAGCTGGTCCTGCTGGCTAGTCACTGAAAAAGTTCAGGACAAACCCTGCTGGGACTCGGCACTCAAACTTCCATGCACTTTTCTGATGTGTTTGTTAAAAAATTTGAGCGCCGAGTCGCAGAGGGCATTGAGTGCTCAAAATAAAAAAATCTGCCCCTTGAATGAACAAGGTGGTGCAATTATCAAGATAAAGGAAAACTTAACGCACCTTGTTTGCATCCGACTCATAAATAAGATGTTTTGCCTCGGCTTCCATGTGGTCGTAGTCCGTGGGTAGAATCCACTCCCCAACCTCTTTGAGGTCCATGAAGCCATCCTTGTTCTTGTCTCGGAACTGATTGAACTGCTCCCGCTCAGTCTTCACCCACTCGGGTTCATCAGCGCCCTCGTTGTTCTCCTTGTACATGTCACCTAAATGGAAAAAGAGATTTATAAATGAACCTTTAGTATGAGTACATGTTTATCTTTCAAGACAAAATTCACAGGAAAATTTCTTAGGAAAACAAGGTATTACTACTATAAACTACTTGACGCTAAAATGGTAGGGAACAAAAATACAAGTCTAAGCTAAGTTTTTTTCATCTAAATTTACTTGGGTCATGAGTTGGAAATGTTATTTGCATACATTTATAAAAAAATAGCACCACAATCTAATAAATTATAAAACCACAAAAGAATGATTTCAGTTATTTTAGTTAGTTTTTACGAGTATTGAAAATGACCTCCTGCCACCCCCCCCCCCAAGGATAGAAGATGTATACACACAATTGTCACATTGTTTATATCTTTTTAATAAGCACAGATGCCTACATCTCAGTAAACACCATAAAAAGAACATGTTCTCTAAATATGTATCTTAAAATCTGTATAAAGCTACAATTAGCAACATTTATACTTCTACAGAGAACGATTTCCCTTGTATAGCAGAGCAAAAAATATTACACAAGAAATACCAGCTGCTACTCAAAAATCATAATTTCTGATAAGAATTGGCATTCAGTGAGCACAAAACATGTTCAATCTAAGTGATCTGCTATGCTGGACGGAATCGTTCCCTGGTCCTTCTAGAAAACAAAGCCATAAATCAATTACTTCCATCCCCAAACCAAAGTCCCAATTATCCGAGTTAAGAAGTAAACATATTATATGTAAACATATTCATGTCAGTGTCCACATATTCAAAATTGAGAAACACTTGGCAAACAACAATTCTTCACAGAACTCGGGAAAGTACTGAGTATACAGTGCTGAATACACATCGGTGTAAGGGTAAAAACAAATTATATTCTTTATCCCAGATGCAAAATTAACATTTAGTTGTAAATAAAGAACACAAAATTCTTTGCAAAACAACAAATTCTTTGCAAAATTTTAGTTAAAATCAGTAGAAAAGTTATTCCTACAGCAAAAAAGACAAACACACACACATTTTTCATTCTCAAGTCAATACAAAAGTGGGACTTTTGAAAGCTACATGTACATGTCGGTGACAGTGAGTATATAAACACTAATGATTTTCAAACACAATGCCAGAAACATTTTGTTGAATAAAAACACAGTATAATATTGCGTCTCATTATTACTGAGTTACTGAGTAGAGATTTTCTCAACTCCACTCACCAATGTACTCAGCCAGCGAGATCTTCCCGTCACCGTCTTTATCGACATCTTCAAGTGTCTCCTGAATGACGATGTCCCTCATCCTCTCAAAGTTCTCGGGATGGAGGAAAGCGGTGAACTCGTCCCTGGAGAGGAAGTTGTCCTTGTTCTCGTCAGCGGCGTTCCAGCGGGCTTTATCTCTTCGGATCATCTTGGTGAAGTCCATGTGTTCACTCTCAGGCATCTGCTTCAGCTCCTCCTCTGTTAATTAATCAATTTAGGGTTAACGTCAGTGATTGAACTTGAAAGCAAAACCAGATACAGGTGTAATGCCAATAACCACCAGCGTTCTCCCTTAAAGGTATCGTACACCTTTGGTAATGACTCAAAACAAATATTAGCATAAAAAGTTACTTGGTAACGAGCAACAGAGAGCTGTTGATAGTAAAAAACATGGTAGGAAACGACTCCCTCTCAAGTAACCTAGTTTTTGAGAAAGAGGTAATTTCTCACTAAAATAATAAAAACTTCTTGCAAGAAGTTTTTATTTCTATCTGAAAGCACACATATTTGTACAACAAGGGTGTTTTTTTCTTTCATCATTTTCTTGCAACTTCGATGACCAATTGAGCCAAAATTTTCACAGGCTTGTCATTTTATGCATATGTTGGGATACACCAAGTGTTCAGTGCCTTTAACAGTGGTCCGCTGGCCAAATGCTAGTTAAAATACCCGAGGACCAGTCAAAAGTCACTCCAGGCGGCATGGCTGGCTAGTTCAGTGTTGGAAAGCATCACCAATTGAACTTGTGAAAAAATGGACTTGTGAAAAAGCTGGTGGACTAGTGAAATGGCAAGATAACTGGTTCTGCTATAGCCAGTCACTAAAACAGTTAAGGGAAAACCCTGCAGGTCCAAAGCTAATGACAATTTTGAAAGAAAACCTTAAAATACGGACCAGTGAAAAAGCTGGCGGACTAGTGAAAAGACAAGCTAACTGGTTCTGCTGGCTAGTAACTGGACTAATTTCACTAGTCTGTCAACTTTTTCACCATTCCATATTTTAAATGAAATAGGGATGCTTTTCAACACTGAACTAGCAAGCCGGATCACTTGGAGCGAGTTTTTTTGATTGGTCCTCAGGTGTTTTAACTAGTATTTGGCCAGAGGTCCACTAATATGGGAGGACACCGTCTTCATTCAAACCAGCTGCAACAAAAGACCTACGCATCGACACCACTACGACCCCATCTTAAGAGGAAATGTGTACGCACAGTGCACAGGATGAGCCAATGAGCAATATTCTTTCGACCTCTAGCTGAGGGCGCCCTACTCAATTGATGTCATGTTTATTGGTAAAAAGTTGTTATCATTTGACATTTTGGTTTCAATTTGTGTACTTAAAATTGAAATGCTAGGTAATGTAGCAAACAAGTTTTGAGTAAATCGTATAAGTGTTAACTTGAAATTTTCAATAACACAACATGCAAAACAATTTTGTTAAACTATGAATTTTTTTGAGGTTGGCATGAGAAGAAATCATCCTATGAGGTTTATACACAAAAACAAATTTGTCTTTGATTATATTTTCAACAAAATCGCAAAAGATCTGCAGTGTGTTTCTAGTATTCCACACAGCGATTGAAGTTTGACAAAGACTTTTTGTCTCTGTAGCCCCTGGGGGTATGACCTTCGTGCCCCTTCCAAGTTTCTTATTCTCTGATTTTCTCATGCCATGTACTAAAGAAAAATGGCGATACCCAACAAAAATTAAATTCCAGTTCTTCAACTTCTTTTAAGGTTACTACCAAGTAACAGAATGACAATGTTGTTTTTAAAGCTGCTTGCAGCTAGTATTTAGAAAAGTCTCCATTATATATTAGAGCTGCAGGGGGGTAGTCTGGTTTCAATGACAAGTTCTACCAGGAGCATTTGATTGTTCACACTCCACTGAACTTTGATTGACCCCATGTCTGGTATTTGTAAGGGTTTCATTCTTGACCCCCTGCAAGCTTTTACAAATTGGCAACTTCGGTGTTGTTTGTGTTATAAGTGTAAAGTTATGGTGTTCAGTAGTTAACACAACATTTTCAAAGGTTAAAGGGGGACTGTTGTCATGATCATAGCAGGCCTGTGGCTGTACATGGAATTATTAACTCTCTACCCAGTTACTGCAGGCCTAGATTAACATAGAGGCAACCAAAGCCATGGCCTCTGTCGCCCTGGTCTTGGCCTTGGTGCCCCTTCAAAAGTTTCCCATAGTCTTTAAAAGGATTGTATACGTTTGGTAATTGGAACCCGCTGTTTGTTTCAATCCTATATAGTTGTCGATATATACCATAAAACTAACCTATGAAAATTTCATTTCAAAAGGTGGTAGCGTTTTTGAGATATTGCTGAAAATCTGACGCAAGACGAATAATCTGCAATTGGAATACACAATCTGAGAAACGTTACTGTTACTAACGCTTCTCAGATTCAAATTTTTGGGGATAAAAAGTGATGTCTTTTTCCATATACGCAGTACTTCTAAGTGAAAAGTTTCTCAAAATGCATTATACTATCCAAAGCTCCTGTACTTCTTACCAAGTAAGTTTTTATTGCCATTAATTTTTAAGACTCATTACCAAACGTATACAGACCCTTTAAAATTGTCCAATAGAAGTGCCCTTTGCAAAATGATAATGGCCTTGCCTTCTCAAAGATGAAGTTTCCTGGCCTGTTACTGCTAGCGGGGGCGCACTGGCCATACCAAATCTATGGCCAGCAATCGCGCCAAGTAACTGGGTGAGAGTTCATACCTCCATACAGCCACATGCCTGCTATGATCATGACGACAGTCCCTAAGTTTCAAACTTGATGAAACCTCATGCAATTTTTTTTTACCTTACCTACATAAGTTAAGAAACTTCATCATGCAATAATGCAGGTGTGTAACTATTTAAGTAAATGGGGAGGGGCGTTGTTAATTCAAGGTGTTTTATTTATGTTATTGTTAATTTAGTTCGGAGCTAAAGGAAACTTTTGCCAAGCTAATTATCGCATGCCTCAAAAAAGATTATGATAAAATTACTTTTCAGAATTTCTTCTATAGCTATGCATCCAGTTAGCTACAGAATCATGCGGCATTACGTAATGTGATTGAGCATACTACATGTACATGTACAAGGACATTGCACACACACACAACAGCCCCAAGAAAAATGTACACCTTTTTGGTCAAGAAAGTCAAACCTGTGTTCTTCGGAACCTTTGCTTTTTCTTTCCAATACTTAAAATCAACCTGAAAATTGACTTCGCTTTAGACAGTGCCTTCATGCACAAAGATTTAACTCCGTAATAATAATATTATATTTATAATAACAATTTGGGAGGCTAATCATCCTTATTTGCAGCTGAGAAACTGAATTGTGAAGGATGCGGCTACATTGTGCTCAAACCGCAGGCATGCCAGGGCACCTTTGGCAGCCAGCCACATCGACCCATGACCATAGAGTACAGCCATAGATCGAAAGATTTAAAAAAAATTAAAACAATTTATGGAAGGTATTATAAAAGGAAGTGCATTGCAAACAAAAGAAAGCTGTGATTTTCACTTTCAGTGTTTCATTTCTTAATTATAGAAAAGGATTTAAAATAGCTGAACAGCAAACACGGTATGTGTACATGTACGTGTCTGCTTCTATGTAGAAAGGAAGAGTGTATATTTTTGAAGCAAGGTTAGGTTCCCCCTGCAAACGTTAGGTTTCTTCTCTTTAATTTTGGGTTGAACAAAGACAAATTGACTAGAGCAGGACTTGAACCTGCGACCTCCAGATAAATGTGCTAGCGCTTTTCCAACTGAGCTATCTAGCACTGATGTTGGCGGTCTCTCTATTTTGTTAAAATTTTTGTTCGAGGGTGCCAGTCAGAAGCCATACAACCTGTAACTGCCGTATAGCCAGGGATCACACCCACGTTTTTGATATAACCTGGGAAGCAGCAGCAGAGGGATCACCTTAAGGGGATGCAACTTTTTTATTTCGAATGTCAAGTAATAAACCACAAGGGAAACTGACTAGGTAAATTTTAAATATTTTTTTTCCATTTTGTTTTTCTTTCTTCTCAAATGTTTCCCTCACCAACTCTTCCGAAAGCACTTTGTAGGTACTCGTCCCATTCAACTTGTGATTTGAAACCGTTTGACTTCCAAGACTGTTCCGCATTCTCTGCTGTGTATTGCTTCTGCGAGGTCAATTAACGAAGATGGTTCGTCAAATCAAACAAAAATGGAAAAGGTTAATCAGCGGTCATCCTGCTGCAAAACAATGCCACAAAATCCTGATTTCTTTGGGAGTAAACAGAATTACAAAGTACTCAATCTATTAATAGATGAGAAAAAGAGAACTGCTGCACCCCTTTAGCGACGATAAAAAAGCAGTTGTTAAACACTTTCTCATGGGGTTCAAAGTAGAAATCAAGATTTTGGGGGCAAAGTTTTCTCAGCAGATGACCTATTTATCCCTGGACGACACTTTCATAATTGGAGAACACATTTGAAAATAGAATATAAAAGTTACAACCTATAAACTTAATACTTGAATAAAGCTAGATCCAGTTTCTTTGAAAAGTCTCAACAAACTTTTAAATGGAATAAACAAAGGGTATAACGACAAACGTTACAAGCCAATTAAAGCAACGGCAATCGAGAAGTCTTTTCTGTAACAATGGTCTCCAACTATGAAAACAGGTGTCTAGAGATATGACAAGGGGGGTGGCATGAGCCCAAGCAATGAGGGAGCATTCTAATATTAGTTTCACAATATCCATGATTGCCCAGTGGTGATCAGTGCAAGAGACAAGGAAGATGGCGAGGTTAGTGCAGCATTTTTAGCGGGAAAAACATTCCGAGAAGGGAATCAAGTTGAAGGGTCAAGTCAAGAGGAGGAGGGAAAAGTAGCGTTCTCTCTGATTTCTGGAATGTATACTAAAACTAAACAGGAAAGCCCAAGATGTATCCATCACCATGAAGTGATAAAATTTGACTTTTTTGGCCAAAGACACTTTGCAACCAGTGCCTAATTTCATAAAGCTGTTGAGCAGAAAATATACTTAAAGGGGCTGTGTCGTCATGATCAAAGCAGGCCTGTGTGTGACAGTACATGGAATTATGGAGTCTCACCCAGTTACTGCACACGCGTGCCCTCCTTCCGTATCAAATCTATGGAGAGCACGTAAGCATGTTTGCATGCACGTAAGCATGCTACAACTTGGTGAGATCCCATAATTCCATGTACAGCTGAAGGCCTGCTTTGATCATGACGACACAGCCCCTTTAAAAAGAATTTCTTTGCCAAGCAATTAGCGGATCACAAGTTAAAACACCAATAACTTTATGAAATTTTGCCTGATAACCTATTTCTACTCAGCAAGATTTTGTCCTGTGCTTTGCAACTTTTTGTGCATACTATAGCTTTTAAAAGCAGTTTATTTAACAAATCTTTGTGCCTAACTATAGCAGAAAAACAGGTGTAAGCAATAAGCATACGTATGTATTTCACAAACCACCAAGAAAATATGACGGCCTGTGTCAAAAAGATAGAAAGTTAGCGTGCCTTTTGCTTTGCGTACGGCAAGCACAGACTTGAAATTCTGCTAAGCAGAAAACAACGGCTTTACAGACTTTATGATAATGGTCCCCGATTATCAAAATTTAGCCTCTTTTTCTTCGACAATTTGACAAAGAATAAGTTTGTGAGGTCCACTTTAAGACCGTATTTGATAAAACATACAGCAACTATACACATGTATTTTTTGTGGGGAAAAAATGTGCTTTTTGTAAAAATAAAAGGTTGGGTATTCAAAACTGAATAGCTTTTGGGAAAAGAGAAAAAAACAAGAAGAGTGACTTTGAGATGACAGCATGAGGAGTTAAGCAGTTAGAGATTTCTAGCAAAGATGATGCACAAGCTTGAAAAAGTACACACAGGGTTTTAAGACCCGAGAGAATTGTTGCAACTATGGGGGGGGTGGGGAATCACGGACCTCTTGTGTTGTTTGAATCCGCTCCGTGCAGCCCTTAGCTTCAGGTCATTTCACTTTATAATCCAAATTCAAGTTCAATTCAAAGTTCATTTATTTTCCATCATTTTCTGTCATATTCAAGTATGTATTTCTTTTGTTTGAGAAGTCGGCAGTCACCACAAAATTGATCCGAGGTTAATGTAAGAATAATAAGAGGGTTTTTTTCCGCCGGGCCGATAGTGACACTCGGTATACAGCTAATACATACAAGGTGTTTCCCCTTGATGGGGGGATTTGACTACCATTAACTATTTCCAAAAGTCAAAACCACTGCACCTGCCTCAATGCGTACAAAATATGTCTAAATTTTGAGCTATTTGTAGGCATATCTTTTGCTAAAGGTTTTGCTTACAAAATTGTTCTTTTCCTTCGATACAAAGGGCCATGACCCTCCCAAATCCTCTTCATGAAGTTGGAAGATTGCAGACTGTAGGCCCAAATAACAATTGCTTTATCACTGGGCCAGGCATGCCAATCTTATCCAAGTCCAAACATTTTGGTGTTGAGTGACCATTGAGTGGAGGAAAGTGGAGGATTGACTGTAGACCCAAGTAACAATTGCATCACTGGGCCAGGCATGCCAATCTTATCCAAGTCCAAACATTTTGGTGTTGAGTGACCTTAGAGTGGAGGATCAAGGACTGTAGACCCAAATAACAATTGCTTATCACTGGGCCAGGCATGCCAATCTTAACCAAGTCTAAACATTTTGGTGTTGAGTGACCTTAGAGTGGAGGAAAGTGGAGGATTGAGGACTGTAGACCCAAGTAACAATTGCTTATCACTGGGCCAGGCATGCCAATCTTAACCAAGTCTAAACATTTTGGTGTTGAGTGACCTTAGAGTGGAGGAAAGTGGAGGATTGAGGACTGTAGACCCAAGTAACAATTGCTTATCACTGGGCCAGGCATGCAAATCTTAACCAAGTCCAAACATTTTGGTGTTGAGTGACCTTAGAGTGGAGGAAAGTGGAGGATTGAGGACTGTAGACCCAAGTAACAATTGCTTATCACTGGGCCAGGCATGCCAATCTTATCTACATGTAAGTCCAAACACTTTGGAGTTGAGTGACCATAGAGTGGAGGATAGTGGAGGATTGAGGACTGTAGACCCAAATAACAATTGCTTATCACTGGGTCAGGCATACCAATCTTAACCAAGTCTAAACATTTTGGTGTTGAGTGACCTTAGAGTGGAGGATAGTGGAGGATTGAGGACTGTAGGCCCAACTAACAATTGCTTATCACTGGGTCAGGCATACCAATCTTAACCAAGTCCAAACATTTTGGTGTTGAGTGACCTTAGAGTGGAGGATAGTGGAGGATTGAGGTTGCCTGTGGGAAAAGTGGACCTAGGGCAAGGGTTGCACGGCGCGTATCTAACAGCAGTGTGGTGAGTGCCCAGAGTTGCTCTCACCAGGTAAGCTGCTGTATGTTGTGGAGTTATACTCATCCCAGTTCATTAAGTCATTCTTATCTGGGTTGTGGGCCGTCCACAGCCCTGACACATCGTCAAAGATGTACGTTTTCTGTAGTGTATTAAAAAGAGTGACAACAAAAAGAAGCATGCAGTCTGAGGATTCAATGGGGCGGTGTACACCGTTGGTATAATGCTGCCACCATTTTTTTGTTGGGTTCCCTGCGTGCAATTGCACTTAACAAATACCCACTCCCATGTAATGAAATAGGTACCAGACTTTTAGGCACTTCCAGCATTGTTTTGGTTTTAGGCTCTGTCCGAATTAGCCGCTACAGCTACGACTACGAATGCATCGTTGTGTCATCATGCCTTTTAGGGCGTCCTTAGCAACACCCTTAGCAACAATCGCAGCCGTAGCCATAGCTGCCAATTGGAATACGGCATTAAAGTGAAAAGAAGAAAAACAAACATGGCTTCACCGTGATTGTCTTGTTATCGTCCAAACATTTTTGTAGCGGCAAGGCAGGTTTTCCTTGCAAACGCGCACTTTTTACAAATGGGAAATCTAAAATCATACAGGGACTTTGTCTAGGGGCATGGAGGAAACTGCCCCCTCTCTATCATGCATTGCATTCTGCAAGAGTTGATTTTAAAACGCAGGACATTTTCACCAAAGGTGTACACCAACTCTGATCATTGCACTAGTATCACATTTAAAACTGGGTCACATGGCATACTGATGGTACTGTGATTAAGAACGCCCTCATTGTTCAACTCATGCCAGCCATGAAGAATGCTGTGGGGGAAAAAAGGCATCGACTAATCTATCAATTACCAGGTAGGCCACTATAAGTGGTGGCATTGTACTCGTCCCAGGACATTTTATCATCAAGGACTTGGTTACGATTTTTCCAGTGAATTTCGGCGTCATTATGGGCGTACTTATTCTGAAGAGCAGATGCAAAGTGTAAATGAAAACAAAAAAGACGAAAAGAAATGTAAAGCAATGGAATGAAATAGTGCTGTGTAGATGAAGAAATAAGCACCCCCACATCCCCATCTCCTCCCCACCCCAAATTAAAACAACAACAATTTACATGACTTGGGCTATGTTCTACTTGCCCAAATTTTAATGTCCCCCTTACGAAAAGAGTAAGCAAGAATATGTGATCATTTTTAATGACTTATTTTCAACACAGCACCATTGCATAAGACTTGCATTTTCTTTATCTTACCTTTTGCCTTCAGTTTCACTAACATTTTGGAATTTTATAAATTGTTCACTGTGGACCCCCCCCCTTTAAAAAAAAAAATCCATTTCAAATTTTTGTAATGAAGTTTATGTCCAACAAACATAGCTCAACGATGTTGTCACATTGCAAATATTCTATAAAGTACCTAAATCTGAGCCTGTTATAATAAGAAACATGAGAGGAAAAGAAGGTCTATTTGACAGCAGTTTTTTCCCTCATTAAGACCAAAAGCATTACCATACTTTTGGCAATATAAAAATTTACTATTTTTGGTCTGACAATGAATGAAATTGAAATCATGGGGGGGGATTCGTGGCAGTCAGATTTGGCATCTCTCCAAAAAGCATAAAAGATAATAAAAGCTGTTTTGAAACATGATGTCAGAAATATGAAGCAGGTTTTGGAAAAATGTAAAACAGCTATATTGGAAAAATAGCTATATTATTATTGGATGATGTTGAGCTCAATCTTAAGAGATGCACACTTCCTAAATTTGCATGAGCCCAATTTTTAAGTTCAAGGCGGCCTCTTAAAAGGAAGTGGGCGGGGACGCTAAACATGTGTTTTTTTAGTTGGCCTTAGATACATTTCACATCAGCGGCAGATGAATTGTATCCCAGCATCCCTTGTCTAGCACTTACCAAAGATTGCGCTCCAGCTCTTCTGCGCAAATTTTAAATTTACACAAGCAAACTGAGTTTACAACTTCAAAAAAGGCACACCGCCCAATTTACAAAACTGCGCGCCTTTGAAGATTGTGCTCAACATAAATATAAGGCCCAGTGTATGTAAGAAGTCTTTCAGAGGACAACATGGTTTTTTTATTATGTTTAAATGATGCGGCTTCAAAAGAGGATGCACGAGGGGACACGTGACGATCAGTGGGTGGTTTGTTTACTTGGCCTGAAGCTCTGTCCATTTCCACAAACTTTCAGTTTTAAAACAAAGCCTTACTTGTTGGTGTTCAATCCACGTCTTCAATTCTTCTTCAGTAACGAAGCCGTCGTTGTCAGTATCAATTTTTTCTACGATCATACTGGTAAAATATTGAAAGAAAATTAACAATTAAACAACCATAGATTTAAGGCAATGGATATTTTACCAGCGGATATTACACAGCATCCAAAACAATATTACAATTTTTGCCGAACCTCAATTTCAGACTTTAAAATTATTTCCCTCTAAACAAATTCTTGGCTAACAATACATGGCTAACCACAAATCAGAAAAAGAAAAACTATCAATTTGAATGTACCTAGGAGTTAATTTTTAATAACAAAAGAACACAATTCTTATTTTTGGGGATGAAAAAACATGAAAAAATATTTAATCTTTATTAAAATCGTATTCATATCTTCATTTCAAATCTAACATGTCTAATAAAAGCAACACATCAACACCTTACAAAATAGTCAATACAAGCAAATAAACAACAAAACAAAATTATGGATGGGGCTTGCTCCATTCTCTGATACAATGATAATTCTCCTCACACTCACACCATAATGGAGGTAGAATCTAATTCTACCTCCATGCTCACAGTCTCCACACCGACTCACGTGTCACAGTCACACTAAGTCTCATCTCAGAGTCAGACTCAGTATACAAACAAGCTTAAAGCTTACAGAATCTTTCAATTTCATTGTGACACATGCACACATGGACATGTATGAACCGGTAATTCTGAATTCGTTAGTTAATTGAGGCAAACCGTCATTACAGTCGATGGACCATGTGGACCACCATGTGTGGACGTGGCCCCAAAATCTCAAAACTTACCCAAGCCTTTTTCGGCTTTCCTCTGGACTAAGATCTTTAAATGTTTTCGCTTCTTCTTCACCGAGGAAAGCATCGTGGTCGTAATCAACGTTATGTTCCTTTCCCTCGAAATGCGCCTCGTCACTGAGTTTTGTATCTTTTACCCTCGAACTTTGATGCTCGTCTTGTTTTTCTGCTGGTTTTGCAAAAGTCAACACCAGCAGAGCGGTGAGGAAAGCTGCGAACGCGAGACTTTTCATATTTACAGTTTGTTGATGGCAAGTAACGGCGTGGATCAAACCTGAGTCGCAACTGAAAATTCTCTGCAAAGATGCCAGCACCTTCCAGCAATATTTTGGCTAAAATGTTCTGTTTCACCGGATATTCCAACTCCACATAAACAGATTTGTGAGCCTGGAGTAGTTTTCCCCGATTTTATACTTGTCGATGGTGACTACGTGGATGACAGGTCATAGTTCGCGAGTTACCGGTCATAGGTCAGTCTCAACCAATGACAATGTGTAATTTTTACCCTCAGAAATCTAAACCAATGATGTTGGTCTATCTTTACGGCTTGGAAAAATCCATTCCCTAAATGAAAGGCATCCTGATTGGACAAATACAGCCAAGTTGGCAGTCCAGGCAACGATGATTGGATAAAACTTGCCACGTCTTCTTCCTTTCTTCGATGCATGTGGACGGACTCGTCTGCCACGCAGCAGCAGGAAGCTGAGTGACCTGGGGATGGCCACGTCACTTATTTAGAAATTTCGAGAAGCGGTTTATGTGAATAAGTTTGAGAAAGTTAAACAAAACAAGAACAAACTTTGTCAGCTCGTGCTGTTTCATCACCCTCTACAACAAGGAGCATTGTGGACGTGTCATTTTCTTACGAGTAGCAATAATAAAATCAATGACGAGTTGGGGGGGTGCAGAGTTATAAAGTTAATTTTGTTATAATAATATTGACAAGTTCTGATTTTTATTTTTTATTTTTTGCCTAGCTCCTCAAACACTCGCTATTCCTTTTTCCTACTCCATAATATTTGCACATTTATAAAAAATCAATAAACACAAAATATAAACAAGTAAAATCATTACAACTTGTGTTTGTATGCTTACACAAGTACACTAGCTTGTAAAAATAAATATTGTATACACCCTGTCGACTTGACTGCAAATATACCATTGAAATGAAATAAAAAGTATTTTCATCAAACCATTGTGAAATCATGGTTAAATTAAAGAACAAAGCCACCCCATGCCCCACTGCACTGTCACCTCACTAGCAACGTCCCAATATTATGTGCGTGGCGTGTGACAGGCAGAACAGATAAACAACAACAGGAAGACCGAGTAGTCGTGTGCATGGTCTGCACACATCCATACACAGTGCACGTACAGATCAGCAGCAGACGACGCGGATCTTTGTACACCAAAATGGCGGGAAAAAGTTTCCTGCATATTTACGTCAATTAAAGCGGGAAGTTTAAATGCCCCCAAAAAGTGATCAGCTGATTCGATAATGCTCACATTTCAACACAGCACAGTGGGCACGACGGATGCACAATTCGGAGGAGTCGGACGTGGCCGGTTTTTTCACAGATTTCACCTATTTTATTATTTTGTCAGTTTACTTTTTATAGTTTGTGTATGATTGTGGGCATTCGAGATTATCTTATGATGATTTGGTGAGTGAATTTTGCTTCCGGTTGATTTTTTTAGAGAGTTGCCTACCGCCTACGTCGGTATGTGCATGTGGCTCACTGACTGTCATTGTGTAAAATTGATGTTATTTTTCTCAAGCGTAAACCAACATGTGAACCGGTGAAGTTTGCAATTGCAGTGGCTTTTTATACAATATGCACTGTTTCATGATTTGTTTTCCTACATCATACATGTAGGCCTACCTACATTGTTTTTGTTGATGCCATTGCCAATGGAATGTCATGAATGTTGCCTATGTTTTTGTAAGTTGTAGGCCTACTGTTAACATGATTAACAAAATTATTTTGACGTTACATTAGGGTCTACATTGTTTTTAGCTTACAGCCAAACGGGCTAACTTAGTAACTAAACATCCTGACTGACGTAAAATCACGAACAGGGTCTAGCTTGGTCTATTTTATAAACTTTTGAGGCATAAAATTAAAAATTAGAATTAGCCTAATTAGGGGAGGGGGAGGCTAGAGTAGAGTCAGTGAGACTGAGAGACGATGAGTGAGGCTGATGAGAGAGCAGGAGTCAGGACAAGCCAAGTAATCACTAATCAGTATTGCAGTCTGGCAGTGGATCCCTCCGTCACCCGTTGCAATTCCAGGGGTGCACTGTTACCTCAAGTTTACATGTAGCCTACATACTTTAATTGCAGTCATTGCAGTGTTAAGGCTTTCAATATTTGTATTTACTTGTTTCTAAACGTGTATTTCTCACAACACACAAGTCATGCTGGTTTTTGCATTTCTTCCCTCTAATTTAGTGAGACAATTCCACCAACATTAACAGAAACCAATGTGCAGATTTGCCGCAGAAGTACACGACTAAAAATCAAGACTTTTAGAAGCCTTGCCTCATGGAGCGTGGAATCCGAACCTCTGGGCTATTTCACACTTCTTCCAACCGAGCTGATGTATCAAATACTACACACCTTGACGAGTAAGTTTTAAAACTGTTGTTGTTTGTTTGTTTGTTTGTTGTTTTTCATTTTCTGGTTTTGTTTTAATTGTTATGACTTATGGTTCATCCAGCACCAGTAGATTTCAACGGGTAGACACGCTCACAAACACAGCTCTGTGTTGCATACACTCTGTAGACATTCCTTTGATCTGTGCACTTAAGAAACACTATAATTCTTCAACACTGTAAAAAGCACTATGTGGACGTGTGTAAGTCCACATAGTGTTAGTAGATTTTTATGGTCACTTGGCCTGCGACAAAGTAAGACAAGAGAAAACAATTTCAATGTAGAAAATTCAAAATTAAACTTACATGAAGGCCTATTTTGAATTGTACCAAAAAAAAATTCTAAAGATAAAGTTTACTCCCCTTACAAATGAACCAATTGTCAATGAGCAATAGTAGTAGGTGTGTAATCATACTTTTTATACAAACTAACTTACAAAGTTTCCTTTTGCTTTTTAAAGTTCAAGACATTGGAATCTTAAGCTTGACCTCAAAGAGTCTTCGAGATGTCATCACAGTCTACATAAACAGCAGATCTGGCATAAAAAGGATTCAATCACGTAAGATAGTCCACCTCAGGAAGCACTCATGCAAGCGGACAATTTGTGACAATCACATGAGCCACTATAGAAATATTGGTAAGGAAAATTTGTCAACAACTCGAAATATATTTTAATGTGTGATCATTACTGTGTACTCAGTGCCTTCCCGACTCCCACAGGAAAACATCCTCAGGCATACTATTCGGGTAGGATTCGAACCCACCCTTCAAAGATAAATTTCTAATCCTGATGGATCTATCTCTCTCCAACCAAATAATGCCCCCCCCCCGATACACACACACACAGCTCTGTGTTTTGCATACACTCTGTAGACATTTCTTTGTTCTGTGCACTTAAGAAAAATTATAATTCTTCAACACTGTAAAAAACACTGTGTGGACTTGTGTAGGTCCACATAGTGTTTCAAGTCCCTACTCTTTTGTTCTCAGGTCCACACTTGACCTCGTATGTAGCGCTTAAACACCTTTTAGCTTCAAGTTTGTTGCAACCCCCAAATATTCCACTACTCCTGCCACACCCGCCCCCCTCCCTACATCACCTTCCCCTTGAAGAAAAAGTTCTTTCTAGACCCATGTTTTTTAGGTTTGTGTTTTTTTCTTTTCATGAAAGGCTTACTATTGAAGAGGGTAACGTGTCTCTATCCAACAAAAGAACGACTGAAGATCCTTGAAAACTGCGTTTCTAAGGTACTTATAATTATTATTACATCGTTCTGGTAATGAAATCAATCAATTCTAAAAGGTGCCTTGCACTGTAACCCATAGGACTGAAGATACCTTTGTAGAGAATAGATGTTGAAGAAATCTCAGTTTTAGACGTGGGAGGAAAACCCCAAATGGGGAAAACTCACCCAATCAGGTAGGGTCTGAAAACCAAATCCACATTGCAATGCTCCAGTCTAATTGGGGATTTGAACCAATCTGAGACTTGGGCCCAATTTCATAGCTCTGCTTAACGGTAAGCAAATTTTCGTGCTAACTGTTGCAGAAAAATTTGCTTGTTCATAAGCGTATTTCACAGGTTAGCATTTTTATACGGTAAGCACCGGTAGGTTAGCATGCCTTTTCGTGTGCTTACGGTTAGCAGCGCTATGAATTGGAAACTCGCTCAGAAAGCACAAAATCGGCCGTTAAGCAGCTCTATGAAATTGGGCTCTGGGCCCATTGTCATTAAGCTTCTTAAGCAGAAAAGATTGCTTAACAATTTTCTGCCCAGCAGAAATGAGCAGGATACCAGTCACAGATTGTACATGTGACATGGTAGTTTGGCTGGTAACCTTATTCTGCTAAGCATTGTTGTGCTTAGCTTCTTGTTGTGCTTCAAGCAGCTTAAATCACAGTAAAAACTATTATCTGATCACCTTATTCTTAGCTCCAAGGAGTGAATAGGATTTTCACCTGCCAGGCTCTGAGCTGCCACGGTCAGCTCCTGAGTACGTTCACACGAGGCTGGGAGGAGAGAGAATGTCTGAGGGCTTACCTCACCGTCAGTGAAAGCCAGAGCATGACAAGTAAAATCTGTAAGTTCATAGTGTTAGAGCCTTCAAAAAGCAGGAATGACATTCCTCCTACGATAGTCTAAATTCTGATTTTGTTGCCCTTAGATAAATTAGAAAAACTGTGATTTAAAATAGCTTGAAAGGTCTTTTAAAGCCTATACCGATGTAGGCAAGCCCTTGTATTCAATAAAATATTCCTACTTTTTTCCAAGGACCAAATATCATGCCTGAAAAGAGCAAGGGAGGTAATTGCCACAATGCCCGAGTTATTGCCTTGTTGCTCTTTGAAATGTTCCAATACAAATTTTTATTTCTCTCATAGAGGTGCCTCAGTGCCCAATCAAAAATTTCCCATAGACTTTAAGAAAATGGCCTTGCCCTCTCAAAGATGAAATACCAGACCTGGGCCCAATTTCATAGAGCTGCTTAAGCACAAAAAGTAGCTAAGCACTACAAAATTATGCTTACCAAAATATGCTTACCAACCAAATTGCTATTTCTCATGTACAATTTGTGACTGGTATCCTGCAAATTTTTGCTTAGCAGAAACCTTTTAAGCAATATTTACTGCTTAAGCAGCTCTATGAAATACCAGACCTGATGAAATAGTGCCCTGCTCACTGCAAAAACAGGACCGAAAGTATCAACTGACCACTTGTGAGAGACCAGTCATTTTAGTTTGGGCCAGTAACCCCAACAAATAAACAGGTCCTGCAATTAATTCAGTGCTTTTACCCAACACATTTAAGATCTCCTTCAAGAATTCCTCCAAAGGAAAAATAAACAGAGAAAGAAATATTAATGGTACTTTTGGTCAAGCGAAAGTTGTGGGCAACAAGTGAGCTTGGGCCCTAGAAACAGTACTGTAACTGATGGGGGAGGGGGGCATGTGCCATCCAATTGATGACCGTGCCCCCCCCCCCCCCCATTTGAAATCTGGACTTTTGAGATTATCAGATTAATATATTATATTTTATAAGCTATATTATTGTCATAATTTCAATCTTTTTAAAACTAGTTTTCCTTTTACACGCAGACATTGTATTTGTTTTTACACTCATGTCAGATTATCTTATAAAAAAATAGTAATATGGCATAATAAGAGCGATAAAAAGAGAAACACAAACGGAAACTACAGTTTGAATTGGCCAGAAGTGCCGTACTAGAAAAAATGGTGCACCCCCTTGTGCCCCCCTAAAATGTTACAATTGTTTTGGCTAAACTGCCTGGAAAACATATAATGCATACGTGTGGAGCAAGGTTTTAGCCAATATTTGGTAAAAGGGTTTCCAAATTTGTTGGAAATTTAATAAC
The DNA here is from genome assembly GCA_021014325.1 of Plazaster borealis. Lineage (NCBI taxonomy): Eukaryota > Metazoa > Echinodermata > Asteroidea > Forcipulatida > Labidiasteridae > Plazaster > Plazaster borealis. The sequence goes on along the minus strand of CM037465.1, from coordinate 2,359,059 downwards.
TGGGTGTCCAAATTGTTCACTTACAATTCATTTACAATTTTAAAACCGGGTGTCCAAAAGACACCCAGACACCCCTCTGCATAGTGTAAGCCAGAGGGGTGTCTGGGTGTCTTTTGGACACCCTGTTTTATCTGTCATTTACAATGTAAATGTATTGTCGAAGTGAACAATTTGGACACCCAGTTTTGAAATTTCCAGCAAATTTGGACACCCTTTTATCAAATCCTGGCTAAAACCTTGCCTCTCTGGCTAACACTATGATGTGGAGGCAGGTGATGAAAAGCAAGAAGATAAACATCTCAAAAATTACTTCTTTTTTCTTCAGTAATGATGCTCTCAGGTAACCCAGGCTCCAACTCCCAAGTGGAGATAAAGACCCGTCGCTTCTTTCGTCACGTTCTACTAGACCAGTGTAAGGTAATGGAAGACCTCTCCATGTGGCTTAATTTCATCCTAAGGCCCTTCCCTATGGTTCATCAGGCTAGGATGATGTATCTCCTCTATGGACCACTATGTCCAGCTTCGGGTGAGTTTTCTGTCTCACTTTTTAAAAACCCAGTCTAAGGGTTGGAGGGAAGAAGTTAGACTCCTCTTTGTAGCTAGGCCCAATTTCATAGAGCTGCTTTTAAGCGGCAAATATTGCTCAACATTTTTCTGCTCAGCATAAATAAGCAGGATACAGTCACAAATCGTACATGTGAAATGGTAATTTGGCTGGTTTTCTTATTCTGGTAAGCAAAATTTTGTTGTGCTTAGTAACTTTGTGTGCTTAAATGAAATTGGACCCAGGGCCCAGGTTGTGATCACTACCATAAATACATCAGAAAGATACATTGATGAAAATACATGTTTGAAATCTGGGATACTAAAACTTCCTGGGGGCAAGTAAAATGCACAGTTGTTTTTTGCCCGGTGGGCTACTTTACAAAAAGCTTAAGGGGAAGGTCTGATGAGGGTCTTAGGGTGGTCAGGTTGGTGTAGAGGTATCTTTCCTCATTTTCCACCTCTAGGACCTCGGTCCGAATCATGCCGGAGCCACAATGTGGATTGGGTTTTCTGGCCCTACCTAGCTGACTGCGTGGGTTTTCCCTGGAATAATTCTCTGAGGTTTTCCTCCCACATCTAAAACTGAAACTTCCTTCCTTGTCTTCTCTCCATTGGGTTCTTTGGCTAGTACAGAATTCAAGTTGGCTTTTCTGAGAGTCCTTGGCTCAACAAACACAGTAAATTATTAAATGAAAACACTATATCACAAGATTACTAATTATTTCCAGATGTCATTTTCTGGGAGTGTATGGGAGAGCCATCCATCGGTGAGGGCGAGTCTCGACATCGTGCCATCGCTCCCCTGAGCGAGATCGCCATGGCACTTAAAGCTCTCTTTATGCACAAAGAATGGAGTGATGATGATGTCATCAGTGTCTTGGAAGAATTAACAGGTAAGTCAGAGTAGATTTACTACTATTTAAAACAAAATAATTCAAGGTAGAAACGGATCTGCCAAAATTCCACAATTGTAAGTAATAGACTAAAACATTTCACTGATATAAATTTTGCTATACCAAGCATATTTTGCAGACTTTTATCTGAATTCAGATGTTTTTATGTCTGCCTGGTGAAAATAAGTAGCTGTTATTTTCTACAGATATAAAGAAATCCTGCTCTTTGATCTACTTCTCTAGCACTGATGAGGATACCGTTCCCAAAAGCTCCTTGAAATCTATAACTCCAGGGGTTACCGAAAGGTGGAAATGTCATAATTTCAAAATACCTCCTAATATTAAGATCAGACTTTCAGACTATAAATTTGTCAGCATTAAATCTAACCCCCGATTTTGCTAAGCAGCTCTGATATAAGCAACTGTATGAAATAAGGAACAGGTTTTCTTGTTTTCTTTTTAAGAAGTCTGGATGTTGTTTCCTTGCCAGGTTGCCTGGAAAACAATTTTGTTTGTATTTTTCTCCAATTAAATAAGTCAGGCTCTTTGATCAACTTCTCTAGCACTGAGGATACTGTTCTCAGAAGCTCCTTGGTCAAAAGGTGAAAATGCCATCATTTCAATGTACCTCCTTTGATCCCAATTTCAGACTTTTTTGTCAGCTGTGACGCACCCTTGTATAAGCCACTCTGACAAGCAGCTGTTAATAAGGAACAGTATTTCTTGTTTTCTTTTTTAACAAGTCTGGATGTTGTTTCCTTGCCAGGTTGCCCAGATGAATGGCTGATCGAGAACATTGCTAGGTTGTTGATTCTGTGTGGTGAATCCATCACCCTGAAAGTCCTTGGGAGTAAAGCCATCAACGGCAAGATGACCGACCTAGGAAACACCATTGTGGCCTTCTCTGTGGTAAGCATCCAATTTTAGGCCTGGAATTTCATCTTTGAGAGGGCAAGGATATTTACATTTTGCAAAGGGCATCATGGAAACTTTTGAAGGGGCACCAAAACCAAAGACCAGGGCAATTAGAGGCCATTTCTTCCGTATTCTCCGGATCCGTGTAATTCCTGACCTGACCTCAAGACCTCAGTGACTTCAATCTATAACTTGTGGTGTCCCCCCCCCCACCCAAACACACACACATTCTATCCCATCAATAATAGTTCTGCATCTTTTGATAGATGCAGTCAGGCAACTTTTCAGCTGGGCCCAATTTCATAAAGCCTGTAAGCACAAAAACCTGCTTAGCACAGAAAAGTATTGCTTAGCAGAAATAGGTTATCAGCCAAAATTACTTTAAGTTTGCATTGTTGTGACTGGTGCCCAACTGAATTTTTGCTTAGCAAAGAAATTTGTCAAACAGTATTTTCTGCTTAACAACAACTTTATGAAATTGGGCAGGGCCTGGTCAGTTGGTTTTCTCCTTTTTCTTAAATAATAGTGCCATTTTAATTTGGAAAATACTGTGCAAATACAAGTGTCATTGGCCATTTCCTTAATTTTTACAATTACAAAGTTGTGTTGGATGTTTTTTTATTGTTTGGGGGTTTTTCTTTTTCTTGTCCTCATAGGTATTATATGACGAAGGTTTGCGAATGTCTTGGCTCATCAAAATAGTACAGCAGTTATGTCGAATGATGAGAACCTCTCAAGACATCAAAGCCTTCTTGGCATCGGTCACAGCGACGTATAAAGACTTCATTCTGGCCCTCATGTACACACCTGCTGATGAAGGTAGGCTTTAAAAAGTAGTGCGCTTAGCAGGCTGCGACATAGTGTTCTTTTGATCTTTGACTACATTTCCCCACTCTGATGGGGCCCGGCAGAGCTTCTGTTCCCCAACAAGTGGCCTGACTGATTGGGTCCTGAGCCCAAGCAGAATGAAGCAGGCATGCTGGAAGAGGGGCAATGGTTGTCAGGAGCCCTGGCGGGACCCTTGCCCGGGAGGCGTGAGAGCCCTCCCGGAAGATGGCCAAGTACGGAGTTTGAGGGAACTCGCGGGCGCACGCAGCTCTGTGTTGCAGTCATTCTGTGGACATTCCTTTGTTCTGTACACTTAAGGAAAATCCTATTCTTCAACACTGTAAAACACACTGTGCGGATGTGTGTAAGTCCACACAGTGTTTCAAGTCCCTACATTATGTGGACCTCTTTTGTTTTCAGGTCACTATGGACACTATTGGTAATTACTCAAAATAATTGTTAGCATAAAAACTTACGTGGTAACGATCAATGGAGAGCTGTTGATAGTATAAAACATTGTGAGAAACGGCTGAGTAACGTCGTTTTTGAGAAAAAAGTAATTTCTCAGTAAAATATTTGAATTCATTTCGAGATTTCACGCGTGAGGTCTCGAAATCACATCTGAAAGCACACAACTGCGTGTGACAAGGGTGTTTTTCTTCCATTATTATCTCGCAACTTCGATGACCAATTGAGTTCAAATTTTCACAGGTTTTTTATTTTGTGCATATGTTGAGATACACCAAGTGAGAAGACTGGTCTTTGACAATTACCAAAGGTGTCCAGTGTCTTTAACTACTAGTTAGAATGTAACAATGGATTTGCCTTTTTTCCTAACAGTTACATCGATGCAGCTCCAGGTGCACCACATTGCTATGGCACAGTCTGATTTCATGCAGGGGTTAATGATGCAGCTCTTTGGGTCAACTCCCCCATCACTACAGCAACCTAAACTCGCCTAAAAAATCATCAAGGGAATCAAGTAAGCCAGCATGAAATTCAGGGCTCAAATTGTACACTGGACAGCAGGCACGAGGCCAGTGATTTTAGCATAGGGCCAGTAAACCTATGACGGGACAAGTCCAGCAGTCTTGCGTTTGTGTTTAAATATTGATTTTCAATCTGATAAATATAATTCTGTTGATTATTGAAGAATACTTACCCATAATATAAAACAAATGAGATAAATCTTCTCTTATAGTGCTTTCTTTTACCAAATTCAAACGGTTCAATTGTTAAACTGTGTAGGCATTTTTCTTCTCATTTCAATTCTGGTCTGTACACAATTCTGGTCCAGTAAATATTTTGAGGGACAAGCCCTGCGGTCGTGTGGGTTTTTCCCCCAAATTCGAGCCCTGAAATTGTCATCTCATTTTTATAACATAATCTGGAACTTCTTCTTTGAAGAGACAAGGGCATTTTTATTTTGCAAAGAACATGGATGAGTCCATTGGAAACTTTATAAGTCCATAAGCCATTTTAAGATATGTGGACACAAGACTATGACAGTATTAGGTTTAGGTATTTTGTCTGTAAACACCCAAAACCAAAAAGTGCACTCCTATAGTGTCCACCATATCTCAAAAAGGCTAATGGGAACAATTTAAAGGCAGGGTATACTTTTGGTAATTGTCAAAGACCTGTATCCTCACATGTTGTATCCCAACATAAATGCATAAAAAAACAAACCTGTGAAAATTTGGGCTCAATTGGTTTCGGAAGTTGCAAGAAAATAATGACAGAAAAAACACCCTTGTTGCATAGAATTGTGTGCTTTCAAATGCCTAAGAAAGGCTTCATGCCTGACATGAAGCCTTTCTCAGATTCAAATTTTGGGGTGAAAATTACCTCTTTCTCTAAAACTACATTACTTCAGAGGGGGTTGTTTCTAACAGTGTTTTGTTGTATCAACATCTCTACAGGGCTCTTTACCAAGTTGGTTTGTTTCGTCATTAATTTTTGGAGTAATGACCAAAGGTTTACCCCCCCCCCCTTTAAAGAGTCTCAAAGACCAAGGCCAATTTCATAGAGCTGCTTACTTAGAAAATTGTGCTTAAAAATGTCCTGCTTAACAAAACTAAGCAGGAAACCAGTAATGTGTGATATGGTATTTTGGCTGGTTCTTTTATTCTGGTAAGTAAACTTGTTTTGAGCTTAGCAACTTTTTGTGTTTAATGCAGCAGCTTTATGAGATTAGGCCCAGGTGCAACTCAGTCCATGGCTTTTAGATTGTGGGGCCTCATGAGTTCCAAGCCTCTAACTTGTATCAAAACTGTCCATCATTTGATCATTCTTAGGGGCTGGTGATCTAGATTTTAAAGTGATAGAAACATACAAAAAGGGTTGACGGCCTCAAAGGGTCAACTTTAAATACTTTTGTTTAGTCAGGGTTCCTTAAGTTATAAAATTTATTTTGTAAGAAGCACAAAAAGGGAAGTGGTGACTATGTTCTCTGACAATAACTTACATTGAGGAAAGTGAAGAAATACTTTTATGAAGTTCAGAGGACAGTTGGCCAGAATATGTTTGATAAATTTATGTTTGAAGGTTCACTTGGTGGTGTAGAGCTTCTTCCAATTTGAACAAACTTTTTTTTCTTCCTATGGGGGTAAAATGAGTAAAAGCCGTTTTACGAAGCTGTCTTTACATACTCTGTTTTATGGTGAGAGTAAGTACCTAGATTATGGTTCGGCAATTTGTTTTGTTTGTTTGTTTGTTTGTTTGTTGTGGGTGTTTTGTTTGTTTGTTTGTTTTCCATTTCGAAACTTGAAGGAAATTTAGTGTGGTCCCATTTTCAAATGAGAATTAGAACTGACATTATCATTAAGTATACAGGGAGCAAGACAAAATGGCCTCTCACTCTCCAGTGTGATGAACACTCAAGTTCATTGTTTACAATTACATGTATTGACAAAGGAATTTAGATGCTGTAAATGTTAATTCATTTCCTTTGAAGTTTGGTGCTTTTTGTTTTTGAATGTTGGAGCTGAACGTAAATATTTAACTGTTTAAATAAATGTTTACCAATACTGAAACTTTCAACTCAAAATTAATATTTATTGTTTAATGGAAAATGTTGTTATATTAAAACATTCCAAATAACTTATTGATAGGCCTATCATTTCAAATTATAATATATTATAAGAAAATAATTGTCATTCCTTCTATCTATGCTATAAAATGAACAAAGTGTTTAACTGCATCCATAACTTATTAATGATATGATGGAAACAAAAATAGTATATTATTGGACATAATATAACAGTATAACTTCCTTTCTAAGTATTTATCTTGAATCTAAACATGTTGCAGCTAGGGTCAAATTTCATAAACCTCTTTAAAAATGTGCTTAGCAAGAACAAAATTGCTTAGTAAAACCACGCAACCAGCCATATTACTACGCGGTTATAAGGCAACTAGGTCCAATTTTATTAAACTGTTAAGCAGGTAAGCCCAATTTGATTAAGCTGTTTAGCAGAAAATTCTGCTCAGCAAATTTCTTTGCAAAGCACGAAATGAGTGGGGTACCGGTCACAGCAATGGTAACTGTATGCTATTTTGGCTGGTAACCTATTTTTTTCTTAAGCGGGAGTTTTCTATGCTTAGCAAGTTTTTGTGCTGACATGCTTTATAAAATTGGGCCCTGCTCAGCAAATTTCTTTGCTTAGCAAAAAATGAGTGGGGCACCAGTCGCAACTAAGTAAACTTTATGGAATTTGGCAGAGATTTGCGCAAGCACACGTGCTTGTTTCCATTTGTTTACCTTAGTGATGGCGGCAAATGCAAGGGTTATTCTATTTCCTGTATCTCATTCATAAAAATGTTATACAAATATGTTTTGGGGCAGACATTTATTTTAAACCGAGTTTATAATGTTTTAAAATTTGAAAAACAGAACTTAGTTTTGTTTATCATTTTATGTTGGTCGTCTTAGTGCATCTGACACAAGAAATCTAAATTTGGCCCAACTCACGAGCTTAAAAGAAATTCTGTAATACCTAGTTTCGAGCTGCTTAAGCAGACAATAATTAGTGCTTAACATGTTTCTGCTAAGCACAAATTAGCAGGATACCAGTCACAGATGGTGCATGTGACATCGTATCATTGGCTGGTAACCATATTCTGGTAAGCAAAAATGTTATGTGCTTTTACTTTTACTGTGCTTAAGCAGCTCTTTACTGAAATTGGGCACTGGACCCTATTTCATAGAGCTGCTTGAGCACAAAAAGTAGCTAAGCACAAAACATTTCTGCTTAGCAGAATAGTCTGACCAGCCTAAAGCCCATCTCACATACACAATCTATGACTGGTTTTCAGCTTATTTTTGCTTTGCATAAATCTGTTAAGCAATATTTTCTGCTTAAGCAGCTCTATGAAATTGTGCCCTGGTCATTTTTATAATGTTTTTTCTGCTTAAGTTGTGTTCAAAAAATGAACAAACAACAATTTTGGCAAACATTCTCAACAAGTTGTTGTTTGGGAATTTTTGTTTGTTTGTTTGTTTGTTTTACTTGTTTTTAGTCTAAATATTCTGCTGGTTATAAAAAGCAGAGTCTGTTTTTCAGTGAATTATTTTATTTGGTTAATTATTCATTTGTTTATTACTCATAATTTTATTTACTTTTTTTAATTAATTTATTTATTTTGTGCATTTAATTGTTTTTTTTTAAAATTTAATTGTGCATTATTTAACTTTTATTTATTTGTCACTATATCTAGCTTATTTACTTTATTTGGCTCATTTATTTATTCATTCATTCATGGATATATTTGTTGATTCATTTTTATTTATTTAGATTATGCCATTCATTATATTTATTTGAATCTAGTAAAAAGAGAAAGTATAAAAGAGAAAACTGAAGTTAACCACTTTGTAATTAAATCAGAGTTGCAAAAAGTGTAATTTGATTTCAGTGCCCCCCCCCCCTCCCGTAAGTTTTGTCATATCCTACATTTTGACTTCATTGTAAGGGATGGGAAATTTCATACTTTTTATGTCTGCCCGATGAAGACAATCAGCCAGGTTTTTTTCCACAAAGAAATCCTGCTCTTAAATCGACTTCTCTAGTGCTAAAGATTTTGTTCCCAAAAGCTCCTTGATATCTAAACCACATGGGATACAACAAGATGGAAATGCCATCATTTCATAATACCTCCTAAAGTTTGGATCCTAGTTTCAGATTTTGTTTTGTCAGTAATGACCCTCACCCTGCTGTATTGTCTAAACCTTTGAGAGAGACTCTTAAAGATCAGTGGGGCCATTACCACTTTTGTTCTTTGTTATAAGGGTCTGGATACGTTTGGTAATCACTCTTAAAATGAATTGCAATAAAAACCTACTTGGTAAGAAGTACAGCAGCCTTGGATAGTATAATGCATTTTGAGAAACTTTTGACTTCGAAGTACTGCGGTTATGGAAAAGGATATAACTTTTTATCCCCCAAAATTGAATCTGAAAAGCGTTACTGACAGTAGCGCTTCCTAGATTGTGTACTTCAATTACAGATTATTCTTCCTGCGTGGACATAACCGCTCCAGATTTTCGGCAATAATTCAAAAACGCTACCACCTTTTAAAATGCAATTTTCACGGGTTAGTTTTATGGTATATTACAACTATATAGGATTGAAACAAATAGTGGGTTCCAATTACCAAACGTATACCATCCCTTAAAGCAGTTTGCACTAGCAGCTTGTTTTTGCCCTCCTTTAATTAAAAAAAACCTGCATTGCAGGCTTTGTGGAGCTATGTTACATGGACAAATGTAAATGTAAAAATGGTAAAATGGCGTGTCTGATGTAGTTTACAATACTGCATTGTACAGGTTTATTTCTAATCAGGTTCAAAGTTACTAGGTGTCACTTTCATTCTGGCATGAACACACTGTTTCACTTTCTTTGTTATGCAGAAGCATTAAAGGGAAATTGAGAAATAAAACAAGGTCATAATCATGACTTAAAGGCATAAAGTTTTGTAATTACTCAAAATATATGTTAGCATAAAAACTGACTTGGTAACGAGCAACAGAGAGCTGTTGATAGTATAAAACATTGTGAGAAACGACTCCCTCTGAAGTAACGTAGTTTTTGAGAAAGAGGTAATTTCTCACTAAAATAAAATAAAAAAGTTCTTGCAAGAAGTTTTTATTCCTATCTGAAAGCACACAAATTTGTACAACAAGGGTGTATTTTCTTTCATCATTTTCTTGCAACTTCGATGACTGATTGAGCCCAAATTTTCACAGGCTTGTTATTTTATGCATATGTTGGGATACACCAAATGAGAACACTGGTCTTTGACAATTACCAAACGTGTACGATGCCTTTAAGTAATAATTATGAAATAACTCATAATTATGACTTGTACAGTAAGTCATAAGATGTATAACTCACTAACTTGCATGACTAATTTTCTTTCTCCCACAATCATCCCTTTAACGCTTCCTTAGAAATACAAGTAAATTCACAAAGCATATATATTTTCATATTTCCTTGTTGCGTTAGCATAACTTCATCAGATCATCTCTCAGCAAAGTCAAAAATGAATCAAAAAACGTTGTTTGCCATCTGCTTCGTTGCTGTTATTTATGGTAAGTTATTGTCAACAAACCGTTTAAATTAAACCATTTTTGGATAGACTTGAAATCAACACCGCAAAATCCATCAATTAATTTCATATTCCGAAGGGGGTGTGACTTTTCAGGCTGGTTCTCGAATGGCTGAAAAGAGTTCCACAACAAACTGTGGCAAAACTTGTGTGTACCTGATTGTCGGAAATATCTAGTCTTTCTTCTTCACAAGAACTCTACGTGACTGGAATATGCCCCGCCCCCCGAGAACCTCATTGAACTGCCCACAGTTGAGCAGTCCAAGGGAGCCATCAGTGCCTAAAGTCGCAAGCTTTTTACTAGCACAACATGTATAAAGTACCTTGCAAAATGTCCACCATTTCAAGGGAAGGTATACGTTTGGGAATCACTCTTAAAATTAATGGCAATAAAAACCTACTTGGTTACTGAATTAGTACAGCATGCAGCTTTCGATGGTATAAAGCATTTCGAGAATCAATTCAACTCGAAGTAAATGTGGTTATGGAAAAATATATCAGTTTTTATCCCCAAAAATTTGAACCTGAGAAACTTTATTGTCAAATACGAACTCTCAGATTGTGTCTTCCAATTATGGATTATTCTTCCTGCGTGGACTAAACCACTCCGGATTTTCGGCGATATCTCAAAAACGCCGCGACCGCATTTTGAAATGAAATTTTCACAGGTTAGTTTTATTGTACAGGCCCACTACATTTTATTATAGGATCGAGCGGTTCCAAAAACCAAAGGTATACTTTCCCGTATAAGGGACCGCACCATTGTCAAGTTGCTGAACAGGCTTTCAACGAGTACCATCATAATAGGCCTACATGGATTTTCTACATCCAAGGTCTTTTTCGTGCTAACTGAAATAAATCACATGGGTTCAATTTAATGCATGTTGTATTTTATTATTATTGTTTGGAATGATGCTGTGTTCCTGCGTGCATTAGTTTTGACACTTTAATGGGAGTGGCAACATGTCCGCGCCCGATGGCACCTGCAGCGCTGGTGTAGTAGCATCAGGGCAAAATTGTATAAAGCATGTATGCACAAAAGCTTGCTAATGTTGCTCAGCAGAACTTGGTTACCAGCCAAACGTCCATAAAGTTTACACTATTGCTAAGCGAGAGTGTATGTGTGAGACCAACTTCAGAAAGCCCGGTTTCGCGCGCTCAAACACCCTGTATAAGAAGAACTAGGGACCAATTTAATAAATCCAAAAAAAAAAAGTGCGGCACCGGCGGCATGATTGGCGGCTGGCTCGATCACTGCTGACTGATTTTTGTATTGGTTTTGTCTTCAGCACCTACAAGTCATGCGGAAAGGAAAGTGGTCGTGGATAATAAAACGTTTAATTTGACGTGCAGCCAGAGCTACAAAGATGGTCCTGGGCCAGTATTTATATGGAGAAAAAAATTGGAGATATCAGTGTCTGACCATGACCAATACTTCAAAGTCTACAAACCAGTTACGACCCTCAGCGAGGAAACAAACGTTACACAAAGTACCTTAACTGTTATGCCGTTGCCTCTTAATTCGAGCACTAACGTTTCCTGCCAAGTGATAGGGAGTGGTGGCAGTCCAGTATTCAACAAACATTGGACCCTTTTAGTTGGTAAGAATTTGTTGTTTCTAAATAAGGTATTTAACCAAATTAGCATTTTCCATGAAGTTATACTAATTACATTTTTATCAAATTTTACCCAGTCAGTTTCGCTTGTGGTTTATTACTTGATATTAGCATTTAGTTTTGTATCCTTTGCAGAGCGAGAGGCTCCGCGTATTATCACTGATCCAACTGCAGGTGTAACTTTTGTGGAGGGTTCCGAATCCACTCTCAACTGCACGTCAATCTATAACGTCACTATCACGTGGTCCATTGGCGGGAAACCGTTTGGGGAGGTCGTCCTGCTCGACTCAATCGCACACGGCGGGACTGTCAGCGTTGTGGCGTTCATAGCTCTGCGATCACAGCACCGTCGTGCGCTGAAGTGTGTGATACCATCGGCCGTTGAGGACGCTAACGAACCCCCACCGGCCACGGAGGTTGTTCTATCAATTGCATGTACGTACATATATTATTGTATTCTTTCCTCCATTAACTTAAAGGCGTTACATCGACGTACGTTCCTTAACAGCTCGATGCACCATTTAACCCGATGTGTCTCAAAATAGCGCCCTCAGAGGGAAGTTTGAGGCCAAGGATCAATGGTGGTCCTAATTCGACACTTTTAAAAACCGTTTGCAATTCGTTGGTCTACTTATCATGTTCAAGTATCTTTATATTAAGGACTAATTTTTGTCCAATCACAGATCCGCCATTTATAACCTCTGGAAGAATCAGAGGAAATCCAAACACTTTCTGGTGCGAGGTAGACGCTTATCCAGCCGCCAATATCTCGTGGGTGGGACCAGAAGACTCTGAAATTGCAATGGAAAATCAACGTTGGATCGAGATCGAGGGAAACGATTATGGTGACAAAAGAACACGTAGCGAGCTAAAGATCGATCCGGCGTTTTCGAGTGGTGTCGGAGGCTACACTTGCATCGCGTCGAATGCATATGGGAATAGTTCGGCAATGATTCCGCTTACTAAAAAACGTAAGTACACAAAATAAAATAATTAAAAACCTTTATTTTTCGTCAAAAATGCCGACCCAGCCTCGTGTCTGTCTTCGATCTGTGTAAGCAGTGTCCGAATTGATGGCTTCTGCGCATCACTAGTAGAGGCCCCCCCCCCCCGATCGCTGAAACTTTCTTTTCTTCAACATTGTACCGACGCAAATGGTCGTAAGCCTTAGCCGCAGTCACTTGATTCGAAAACGGCCTAAAGAAACGCCGTCTCTTGGCATCGTCATGAGATTATTAGTCGAAACGTCAAGAGCAAACCAATCGGCTATCCTCATACACCTGTTTCTAAACAGATTATTACACGATGTACAAACCGTCTATTTACTTCACTTACTTCACTTACTTCACTGCAGATTTGCTTCTAATAGTTGGTGTACCAGTTGGAGTGTTTTCCTTTGGCGTGGTGTTCATCATCTTAGTTTTCATGGTGTTAATGAAGTCGAGACCTTGCGGTAAGTATGTTTCGGGAAGATTTGGGCCTGAATTCATATAAAGCTGCTTAAATTAAGCATGAAAATTAGGTAAGAAAGAAACAACTCTGCTCACCAGATAAGTACTACGAGCCAAAATACCAAGTCACAACAACAACAGACTAAAATGGTAAACTGAAATCAAACAAACGCAAGAAGAAAATAATTAATATCAACACAACAAAACTCAATCTGACAAACCATCAATAAAATCAGAAAAACAAGTTTTATAAAAGTTTATACAAAATTTAAATAACAACAATTGTTAAAAAAAAACAAGACCCGCCAAAAAAAAGACCAAAACGTGTATGAAAAATTGGAGCTTAATCTTACAATTTTGAAGACGTCTATATAGACCTTTTTTTTTGACACGCCACAGCCCGAGTTTTTACCAACAAAATATGGAAAGCCATAAATGCAAAGCAAAAACAGATAGCCATAGTTTGCAGCAATGTCGCACAAATATTCAAAAATAATGTTGAATTCGTTGGAAACAATTCAACCAATCATTGGAGGTATTTCAGCTCATGAATCTTTACAGAAAATGTTGAATTTTGTCACAATTTTCTTTTAACACGATTGATTGTTTTGTTAACATACGGCTGGCCATGCCAACCGGCGCACTTTGTAAAAGAAAGGTCTATAATCAAACGATTTTTTTGTCTACAGAGGTCGCGCCCCCTGACCCCATCTACCAAAGCGCCATACTGGAGGGAACCCTGGGACCGACTAGGAGATTATCTACCTTTGTTACAGGCACCTGGAAGGTAAACAAAATTAAATCACATAAAATAAAATAAAAAATAATTGAAAATTATTTGACAAAACATAATAGTATTCGTCGTTTCCACTCCAACATAGTCATGAAGAAATGTAGGGCTTACACATAGACTGTGCAAGTCTCGTGCATTATTTGAACTTCCGGGACCATAGTGGTACCAACCATATGGAGATTTACGTGGGCAAGATTTTGTTTTGTCATTTATTTTGGTAAACGTGGTTTATGACCACGAAAAATGAATATGTTGTTGGGAATGTAATACTTAGTGATACAAAATAGGAAAGTAAAATCAATCCAACAATATAACGAAGAAAACCCGAGAATTAAACTTGACCTCAGCTTCCGGTTGCTGCAAAAAATTTAGAATTTTGTGCTCACCTCCTATCATAAAAATTATGTAAACGCTTGTTTTGGATGCGCAATGATAATCGCCAGATGCTGTAATTGCAACGCGAAGCCTTTTCATAGCAGTCTATGGCTGTTGAGGCGTCAGCGTTCTCTATAAACTGCGTCAAGAGTTAATTTTGCGCCCGTGAGACCATCGCGAATCCACGTAAGTGGAGATCAAATGAGCATCCTTGTCCCAGAGTTTTAATTTTGCTTTAATAATTATTAACACATTATTTTTGTATTTATTATAAAAACTAAAAACTGATTTTATAAACATGTAATGAGTATTTTTGTTGTTCAGATTTTATAATTGAATATAATTTAAAACAAAGATTTGATTTCAGAGAAAGAAATGTTCATCGTTTGACGTGTTTTCTCGTTCCGATACGCGCGAGACTTGCACAGTCTATAGGACTCTTTGCCCTCTGCTTAATATTAAATCAAGAATGAAGGCACTTTCTGTTTTGATTTTGCTGTTCTCTACTCTTTACAGAGGGGAAGTTGGTTCGGTTCAGCACAGCGTTCAACTATGGAGTTGGATGCGATGAACAGGCCTCGCCTTGAGGATCCAAAACCCGTCAAGTAGCGATCATCTTAAACCCTTTTCACACGACAGCAATTTAGCAGGGGTCCCTTGCTTAATTTGAGCATGGTTGTGAAATTTTACAAACTGTATTTCGTGTGCAAGGACTGTCCAAGGTCCCTCGTGAAATCTTCTCAAATTTGCTGTTTTTTAGGGACAGTTTAAACATTGCTGCCCTTTCACACGAGGTGCATTTTGTAAAAAATCGCAACCATGCTAAAATTAAGCAATGGACCCTTGCTAAATTGCTGTCGTGTGAAAAGGGCTTTATGTTCACTTGACCCATCTGTTGTGTTATACAGACCGTCATGTTCAACAGCAGATTTTGGACCATTGTGTCTGAAACACATGTGTCCGACAAACCATTATGTCCAACACATTTACATATAGCGATTGTACTCATAAAGTATGCATTAAAAACAGTATAACAGTAGAAGTAGGCCTACCAGTAAATTTATTTACAATATAGTTAAAAAGGACTGTGCATCATTTTGTTAGCCAGACATGAGCAAAGATATGCAATAAACTCCGACTCGACGGATTAATTGGTTAAAGGCATCGTACACGTTTGGTAATTGTCAAAGACCAGTGTTCTCACTTGGTGTATCCCAACATATGCATAAAATAACAAGCCTGTGAAAATTTGGGCTCAATTGGTCATCGAAGTTGCAAGAATGATGAAAGAAAAAACACCCTTGCTGTATAAATTTGTGTGCTTTCAGATGTGTAGGAATAAAAACTTCTTGCAAGAAGTTTTTATTATTTTAGTGAGAAATTACCTCTTTCTCAAAAACTACGTTTTCAGCGGGAGTCGTTTCTCACAATGTTTTATACTATCAACAGCTCTCTGTTGCTCGTTACCAAGTCAGTTTCTATGCAAATATATACTTTGAGTAATTACCAAACGTGTACAGTGCCTTTAATGTAGAATAATCGTTTTGTTTTTGTCAACGTAATTCTGCTTTATAAGCAAAATTATCGAGAACGATACGATAGAAGTCACCTGTCGAGATTTCAGTTGAATACTATGCCTACTTTTTGAGAAAAGTGTAGCAAAAAAAACCCCAAACCCTTTCCCGCCATTTTCACCCGACGTAACCATCAACATTTTGCGAGGTGACAGCGGGTACCAACAGCTTCTCTGGCCGCAGCTAGCATTCACAAACAGTCATCATCATCATGAACATTTGAAAACATTTGAATATCCAAAAGAGGGGGCACTTCCGACGAAACAATTTCGCAGGATATTACCGTCTATATAACAAGTATAGGCTTTCAGATAAAAATTTCACAACTTTTTCGGTCTCATAACCAAAGTATGACCCTACCTCTTAGCCACAAGACATGTCAGACACACATGGCAATCAACACGTATTCGTTCGGATATTGCAACATAATCTTTATTTAGTTGAGTGTTGTCAGATTTAAACAGTTTTGATCATATGCATTATGGATACAGAATTGCAATTAGGGCCTATATTATATTACATTAGGCCTATATTTTATTTCAGCATAACAACAGCAGTAAAACCATAAATTACAGGCGTGGCAATACAAATTAAAAAGTTAAATAAAATAAAAACAAAGTTAACAAGGAATACAAACGATTAAAAATAAATTGAATTAAAGGTACCGTACACGTTTGGTAATGACTCCAAACAACTATTAGCAAGCATAAAAACTTACTTGGTAACAAGCAACGGAGAGCTGTTGATAGTATAAATCATTGTTGGAAACGACTCCCTCTGAAGTAACGTAGTTTTTGAGAAAGAGGTGATTTCTCACTAAAATAATAAAAACTTCTTTCAAGAAGTTTTTATTCCTATCTGAAAGCACACACTTTGTACAACAAGGATGTTTTTTCTTTCATCATTTTCTTGCAACTTCGATGACCAATTGAGCCCAAATTTTCACAGGCTTGTTATTTTATGCATATTTTGGGATACACCAAGTGAGAACACTGGTCTTTGACATTTTCCAAACGTGTTCAGTGCCTTAAAGTTACACAAAATACCTTACAAATGGCAAGAAACACCCACACCCACAAAACTGTTATTTAAAATTACTATTAGTATTATTATTTTTATTTGTTAAGCACTGTATACTCGGGATTTTCTTAATCCTGTGAAAAAACACACACCACCCATAAGCAAATTACTCTGGTGGGACTCGAGCCCACTCTAACCACTAGACTACCGAGCTTGCCCGGTATAGCTAGAGACAGTTCGAATTCTAAATTTTTAGCAGTAGGCCTAACTACCGCACCGATTTAATAGATGTAATATTTGCATCGGGGATACATTTTAGTATCCGTGTTTTTATTGTGTGAAGACCATTGTTATTGCCATTAATAAATACCTGTAACAGAAAAAAACTGTAAAAATCATCAGAATTTGTGATTGTTCTTTGGCCTTTATTGTTTGTAGGCCTATATAGAATTGTTATATTCATGTATATAGACCATGTGACCTTTGTTTACAATAAGTGTGACCTTGTACATTCTTTGGGTATTCTGGCAGGCAAGATACTACACAGGTCCTATGGGAAAGGTGACATTTTGTGTCATAATTTCCACATAAATCCAAGAATTATGACAGTAAAAGCTGGACAAGTTTTGAGATGTGCCCCCTTTCATCATATCAAAAGTTGATAAGAATTAGACAGTGCAATCTCCATAAAATATAAGATGTTATGTTTTCTTCCATTAGGCTGTGTACAAATCGTGCCTGCAGGAAGTCCAGGCTCTGTGGCTCTTTTGTAAACATGTGATGTCACAGGTCACATCGTCTATACAAGGGCCAGTCTTTAGGCTGTTCAATAGTCCTTAAAGGTATCGTACACGTTTGGTAATTACTCAAAACAAATATTAGCATAAAAAGTGACTTGGTAACGAGCAACAGAGAGCTGTTGATAGTACACTGTAAAAATAATGGGCAAAAATTTACCCAATTTTTTACCCAACGTTGCTTAAACTATCAACATGCCCATCTTTTAGGTACTTTTTTCCCCATCTCAGTTGGGCACTCTGATTGCCAAATAATTGGGTAATATTTCCTCATCAAACGTTTACCCTTTTTCTGGGTATATGATAAATTATCAATTACCCATTTATTGGGCGATGGTTTTTTTAACCAATTGTTGGTAGAAAGGTTTTATGTATGGGCAATCATTGCTTCATTGGTCAATATTTATTGTGTTACCCCTGCGATATGTCGTCGTCCATGCATCGAAACGATTTTTTTCCACAATGGCGAGTGGTGGCGAGCTGTGCCCTTGGCGTCTCTCTCAAAAACGTGGGGTTGCCCAGTGGTTTATAGATGCTTTTGAAGGTTAGTTTTTAACTAAATAACGTTTGTTTTCTGTTTAGCTGAGTCGTGACAGTTGCAGTGCAAGCAATGCAGTGATAGTGCCATTCGTGTATGTATACAACCCCAAAAACGTACACACATACGCCGCGTCGTTGCATGTCTATAGGCCCCTACTACTACAACGCACTGCCTGCACGATGTTTTAACATTACAATACATGTACACGAATGGCATGATAAAACTGAAAATAATTCAATGGCAGTAGCACTGTGTTGCTTGCTCTGCCACTTTCACGACTGTGTACAACTAAATAGGAAACAACACTTTATATTTAGTTAAAAACTAACCTTCAGAAAGTTGTATAACCACTGGGCAACGCCGCTCGTTTAAGAGAGAGGACACTGCCACAGCCACTCCTCCACTCGCCATGTTGGACATGATCGTTTTTATGCTTTTGCACACAATGTGGTTTAACTTTACCCAACTGTATGTGGAAAGATGCCCAACGATGAGGCAGAAGAATAATGTCTTGCTATATAATGGGTAAACCTGATAAATAATACCCAACTGATGTAGTATATTTACCATTTGTTTAGTGTTTTTGTTTCAGTTAACCAACAGGGAAAATGCCACACAAGTTGGAAAAAGTATTAACCAACAAACTCACGAATTATTACCTAGTTTGCCCATTTTCAGATTACCCATCAACTTCTTTGCCCTTCATTTTTACAGTGTATAAAACATTGTGAGAAACGACTCCCTCTGAAGTAACGTAGTTTTTTAGAAAGAGGTAATTTCTCACTAAAATCTGAAGAAAGCACACAAATTTGTGCAACAAGGGTGTTTTTTCTTTCATTAATTTCTTGCAACTTCGATGACCAATTGAGCCTAAATTTTCACAGGCTTGTTATTTTATGCATATGTTGGGATACACCAAATGAGAACACTGGTCTTTGACAATTACCAAACGTGTTCAGTGCCTTTAAACAAAATCATTTGACAATTTTCCAGATTTCCAAAAACAAATGAAAGCATGCTTAAAAACCATTTGGGATGACCTCGTTTCAAATTCAGAGTGCTCGGGTCAAACTTGCAAAATGTGAGAGTCCAGAATTTGACAAATTGCAGGAGTGAATGATGATACAATTAAATATGTACATGATAATTAAATTCATCTCTGTATTCAAATGTCATTGTCTCACAACAAAACCCTAAACTTGGACTACATTTTAAAAGGTGGGCTTTATATAGTCATGATGGGAAATAAACAACGTTCCAAAAGGCCTCTACGAATTTTCCCTTTTCCATCAGAAAAAACCCCTCTATGATGACATGAAAATCTCATGGTTCCTGGGGTCAATATTTGACCTTTTCATGACTGTTTTTATTGCATTATGGTAAAGAGCCGATCGAGAAGTTTCAGGTTTTGCCTTTATAAGTAATAAAATTGTGGAACAATGGTTACTGCAAGCTACTAAAATGTTTCAATAATATTTAATATTGCCATTTGCGATGAAAAAATTAGAAATCCAACATATTTTATATTTACAATGTGTAAACTGAAATGATCTCCGTGAAGATTTATTCTTTAATTCGTTTATTTGTTTATTCGCTAATTAGTTTATTCATGTATTTTTTTTATCATATTCATAAACTATTTGTTTATTCATTTATTCATCAATTATTTGTTCATTCATTTATTTATTTTTTACATATAATCACTAATTCGGTTATACATTTGTTTGGTTATTTATTTATTCATAAACTATTTGATTATTCATTTATTTATTTATTTATACATATATTCACTAATTAGTTTATTCATTTGTTTGTTTATTCATTTATTCATTTATTGCTTTAAACATTTATTTATTGGTCATATTGATTACAAAAAAATATGAGATTCTTTGTCCCAAAGTGTAAATAATATACACATTTAAACAGATATTATTGTACAGATAAGAACGATAGTGAAATTAAATTTCACAATATACATTAAAGTTGTAACATCAAGGAAAAAAAAACCCTGCAGAAGAATAGTAACCTTCTCGTCATAAACTATCTCATGATCTCAACAAGTCGGATGGCACTTTCAGACCACCGTAGTATTTACGGCGTTCAAGGAATGCTATCGGTCCCAGCGCCTCATCCAAAGGTGTGCTAAGACGTATGCGCATGCGCATTGGACAATTCCCCTGACCCCATGTCACCTCTTCCTGTTTATGAAAGATTTGACTATCAATAATAATGTAGCTCTATTGTGTAAATCCATTGCAATTAATTATTGCCATTCTTTGACTTGCACTAAAAGTAGGGCTGGAACGCAACATTATTCCTCCTTTAGTTATAATAAGGGCTACGCTGTCTAAACACTGTTTTGGATAGCGCGTTGCGCCGATCAGCAGTCGGATTCCGAGAAAGGCCATAGAGATCTAAGGCTACGGGACGTAACCTGACTCGAGGAGTTTATTACTGGCACAAAGCTAAATGTGATCTTTCTTTTGCATGCTGTGATAAGATAAAATAATAATAATAAAATTGCCGCATGAGGTCGGCCGTTCCTCCTTCCTCCCCCTTATACGACATCAAGGGAAGGTTACATCTTTAACTCTTCATTTTGCAGACTAATTTCTCTTCCCCCCCCCTTCTTCGATTTCAGCCTTTCATAAACCTTCACTTCTTTGGAATCAAAGAAGGCCAGTTTATCATCTTTCTGGATGAAAACTATGCCTAGAATTCCTGGCCAATCATCGATGATACGGCGTTTGAGGTGCCCATCCGTCGCTGAAAACTCAAGTACGGCGCTTGCCCCCTCTTCAGACCCCGCCATTTTGGTTAAAACATACAGGGACGTTGTGCTGGAATTCAAACCAGTCGTCACAATGTTCACATCCCCATTTTCTGTGGGACATTTTATGTCATAGTTATCCCGGCTACCGTTGTTGCCGTTGTATCTCTTGATGGTGCCCCCCTCGATGTCATACTCCACGCCCCTCTGAATCTTCGACCCGGATAAAACGTATAAAATGCCATCCTCACTAGCACTGATACATTTCGGAGAGGCGCCAACTGCAAACGATGTCTTGAACAACCCGTTCAAGTCATAAGTATAAATCACATTATTAACTATATCAGCGACGTATATGGTTCCCTTATCATCCACGTCCATATCGCTGATCTCTCGCGGGGTTTGAGAGCGGGAACCATCGATCTGAACCTCCTTCCCATCTCTGATGTTAAGCCATGAAATATTGCCGCTCTTTCTTGCCATGAGGACTTCCCCGGCTCGTCTTTTCGAGGTTGCTATGGCAACACAGACATCGGTAGATGTCGAGTGTTTGATCGTGAGTTTCTTGTCATATTTCTTTGACATGACTCGAATTGCGTCTTCATCTAGCGTCACCATATCACCATTACCTGCAACCGTCACCAGTCTTAAGAAGGAGAAAAAGTTGTCCATCGACACTGTTCCCTTCTTTCCACCTTTTTGAATCACCTTCTTGAGTGTGTAATCTGTACAGCTCTCTGTCGGAGGGAAACAAACAAGCGACCTGTCTTGAGCAAGCCTGTAAACTTTTAAAAACTCCCAGGTCAGAATTGACCCGAATTCCGGGTCCCAGGAGACCCGACTCATTACTAGGTCAGGCTGACCCGAAAATTGGTCAAAACATGGGTTTGTGACTTGAATAATGCGTACGTTTGACCCATTACTGGTCATTTTGACAACAATTCTGATGGGTCATGACCCAGAACTTGGGTCAGGCCCCACGGGGGCCCCGGAATCCGGGTCAATTCTGACCCGGAAGTTTTTTAGAGTAAAGGTTTTTACGAAACAACATTTAAAACTAAAGAGTATTTTGAAAATCGAAACGCAAGGAATGTTTGTCTAATCGACCAAAGAAATATAGGCATATTGATCATTCTCAAGTTGATGGAGTTTCAGCATTACTGTGCAATGGGTCTATAACGGCGCGGATGACACAAAAGACTTCATTTTGTGAAAATTCGTGGGTGGAGTAATTACAAATTTAGCAAAAAACCTACTGCAAACGTTAATTAGGGAAACTCTTAAAAGGGGAATTAGCTTGAGGTTAAATATTTAACTAAATATTATCAGTTAATTGACCTCTGTTACTGCAGAGAAAAATGCTTCACATGGGACAGAAAAGGGAAGAATGTAAATATCGAAGTGAATTTTGATCAAAGTGACTCTTATTAAAGGTATCGTACACGTTTGGTAATGACTAAAAAACAAACATTAGCACAAAAACTTACTTGGTAACAAGCAACGGAGAGCTGTTGATAGTATAAAACATTGTGAGAAACGACTCCCTCTGAAGTAACGTAGTTTTTGAGAAAGAGGTAATTTCTCACTAAAATAATAAAAACTTCTTGCAAGAAGTTTTTATTCCTAACTGAAAGCACACAAATTTGTACAAGAAGGGTGTTTTTTCTGTCATCATTTTCTTGCAACTTCGATGACCAAATTGAGCCCAAATTTCCACAGGCTTGTTATTAATTTTTATGCATATTTGGGATACACCAAGTGAGAATACAATTACCAAACGTGTTCAGTGCCTTTAAATCAAATATGAGTCAGTGCTACCGGGAATTGGCTATCGTGTGACTTTCCTTTGTGGTGCTTCCGGATAAATGCTTATACAACTTTCTTGGAAGTAATTTACCGTTGTTGATTGGTCGTTGGTTGATAGGAGTCATCTCTTCAGCGCTGGTGGTAGCAGGAGATTTAATCCACCGCTGCCTGTAACACGCGAGAGCCATGATAAAAATGACCACCACTACTACACAAACAAGTAGTATCGGTATTAAAATCCAAACCGAATTCGAATGTTCTGCAGATTTAGATTCTGAAAACAAAAAATGGGGGGAGCACAATTAATTCAGAATTCAGAACATTTAACCCCACACTGCAAAAACTGGGTGTTAAAATTGACACCATGGGTTTTGTCACATAATTATAGATACCGAACAGAGAATAACAATTAACAGATCTTAGGGTGTTAAAATAACACCATTGTAATTGTTTTTACAGAAACAAGTGTTATTTTAACACCCTATAATGTTGTAAATTTTTATTCTTCTTTTGGTATACGACATTTATGGTGTCAATTTAACACCCCAGTTTTTGCAGTGCAACTTGGCGAGAGACCCTCAAAATCTATCATACAAAATCCTCCACTCTGATCTGGGGTGGTAATCTTTAAGAAAGCACAAACGTTTAGACGAAAGTTCTCTTTATAAGCCGCAACATTCGCGAATGGAAACCAACCCACAGAAATCTGGGAAATGATTCATCATTAAAACGTTTCTCGGATTTAAAGGTATCGTACACGTTTGGTAATGACTCTAAACACATATTAGCATAAAACTTACTTGGTAACAAGCAACGGAGAGCTGTTGATATTATAAAACATTGTAGGAAACGACTCCCTCTGAAGTAACGTAGTTTTTGAGAAAGAGGTAATTTCTCACTGATATAATAAAAACTTCTTGCAAAAAGTTTTTATTCCTATCTGAAAGCACACAAATTTGTACAACAAGGGTGTTTTTTCTTTCATCATTTTCTTGCAACTTCGATGACCAATTGAGCCCAAATTTTCACAGGCTTGTTATTTTATGCATAATGTTGGGATACACCAAGTGAGAATACTGGTCTTTGACAATTTCCAAACGTGTTCAGTGCCTTTAAACGTTTAGGATGAAGTTTATCAAAACCATATCACTTCGAAGAGAATCCTTTCTCGAAATAGTTTATGAACAGTCTTCTCACCAAGTAAGATTTTATAGTCATTCATTTTTAAAGTAGGCCTAATTACCAAAACGATGATTCTGTAGGTGATTACAAAAGAATTAAACTGTTTTCGATGTTTTCTCAAGGTACGATATCTTCGTAATTAAACTTTTCCCGGGTTTGATGTTTTGGGTTATCAGGGGCGGATCCAGGATTTTCCAAACGGGGGGGGCGTGAAAATATACCAAGCAGCAAAATCTTCCCTTCCCCATTTCCCCCCCCTTCTCTCTCTCTCTCCCTCTTTTTTTCTTTTCTCCCTCATTTTTTTTTTTTTTTATATAAAAAAGGGGGGCGTGCGCCCCCACGCCCCCCCTGGATCCGCGCCTGGTTATTGCGTTATTTTATTGCGTTATATCGCCGTATTCTTGCGTAAAATATGGCAATATAATAAATACGGCGATATATCACAATATTACTGCGATATAACGCATGCGGCGATATAACTCAATAGAACAGCAATATAACGCAATAGTACGGCGATATATCGCAATATTACGGCGATATATCGCAAACAGCAATATATCGCAACACTACAGCAATATATCGCAACACTACGGCGATATAACGCAACCCCTACGACAGTGGCGTCACCAGAGGGGGGGGGGCAGGGGGGGGGGCCTGCGCCCCCCGCTGAGAACCCCTGCCCCCTCTTGCCCCCCATATGAAATCACAGAAAAGTATATTCTTATAATATATAAATCGTTTAAGGCTGCATAAAATGCTGCCGTAAAGAGTAAAAACTTTTATTCATATCAGTATGTGGACTATAACGCAGTCATGCCGACAAATGCGTGGAAACGTGCGCGCGATCGTATTGGCGGTAAATGTATGTTGTGGTTTTGCGGTTACAGAGAGAGTGCAGGAAGTCACAAAGTTCAGTTTAATACGTGGTGGTCTGGGCCCAATTTCATGGCACTGCTTACCAAATAATTCTGCGCTGACGCGCATTGTAACGTGTGTATTTATATGGGACGCAGCTGGGCGTAAGCGCAAAATTCCACGGTAAGCAGAGCCATGAAATTGGGCCCTGAACGCAGACCAATAGCTCCGTAAACACATTGTACTCAGATGCACAACAGGGAGATTTAAACAGCAAAATCGCCAGCGAAAAAGGTAGCTTAGACCATTTTCTTCTCCATATCAAAGCGCCCGTCTTTGCCCCGTGCTCCAACACCTAAGAAGCAGAGACGGGAAAATACAGAAGATTCTGATTCTTATGTGGTACCATCAGAGTATTGCATGGACCCTGCATCCGAGAATTCCGCCGAGGAGAATTTCGAAGAAGATGTATCTGTTAGTAATACTGGGAGCGCCAGTACTAGGCCTGACAAGCACACAAATGTGATTATTATAATTACACCCACAATTTCAATCCTGTATTTTGATTTTGATTTTTGTTAATGGCTTACACTTGTCACAATTATTATGTTTTGGGTATTTACACTGAAATAAAGCATACAAACAATAATTTAATTAGTACTCACAGAGCCTAATTTGAGAATACCGTGCACATAAAATGACAAGTTCTCTAAGATTTGGTTGTTTTTGCAATCTTTTGTTACCTGCAAACTATGTAGACTGTTTTAGAACTGCATTGGTGTGTATCAGCTGGTGTGTATCAACTATCAGTTAACATATTTAATGATAATCTTGCACTTCTTTGCCCCCCCCCCCAAATTTAATCTTTGCCCCCACTTGCCCCCCAAAATGAAAATGTCTAGTTACGCCACTGCCCTACGGCGATATAACGCAACCCCTATACGGCGATGTAACGCAATAAAGAAACACGAGTTCGCTAGGAATTGGCGAATATAATGAGCCACCGTACGTCATTGACGTAACAAGTTCTCGCTGTCATCTTGTATTATGTATTGACGCAAGCGGTGGTAGGCTATTATACGTCTTAATACTCACGATCACGAGTAGCGTTGATAAAACCGCTTATCAGATTGACCCCATCTACGTCAGAGGACACATGACACCATATCAACAACTCCGCAGGAACCGCGTCGAGCTTTTTGATTACCAACGAGTAGTTGGCTTCCCGTTGGATGTCAAAGGTCGAGTCTTTCGATAAAACAGAGCCGTCTGAGAAGCGCGAGACCAGGATGTCGGTGGGATTTCTGGCATCATGTTCAATCGAGTAATAAATGGTAGGTCTCGTAATGGACTGGTTATAAACTGGACAATGGATAACGTTATCATCGGCTTGGAGAAGCTGAGAGACTGATCGAACTGCTGAGCGTTTGGGAAGTGTCTTATCTTCACGAAAAAACAAAAAGTTTAATGAATTAGTATAACTGTTGATAACTTGCTTTTTTAAGTTTGAAGAAATGTTGCCATTGTCACACAAAGTGATATTGTAACCAAAATGAATATTATTAATAGGGCAGATATTGTTATAATTTAATGACCCTTGTTTAGTTTGAAAATATTTTTGACCCGAGGGTTTCAGGCTTACTTCTGTTAAAGAGATTGTATATTTTTTTCCACAGATAGATGGCCAAGACTTAAAAAAATATACATATTATATTCACCGTTCTTTTTATATTTCTATGGAGGGCTATTTCACACACAGAAATAAGGAGCAATGGAGAGCGGGGTATGCACAAAATAATACCAAAGCCAGTATGTATTTCACATAAAACATAGGGCTAATATTATGATAAGCCATCTACATCTAAAATACTTTTGGTAATTGTCAAAGACCAATATTCTCACTTGGTGTATCTCAACAGATGCATAACATATCAAACCTGTGCAAATTTGGGTTCAATTGGTCATCGAAGTTGCAAGAAAATAATGAAAGAAAAAACACCTTGTTGCACAATTAATTTGTGTGCTTTCAGATGCCTGAGAAAGGTTTCAGCCCTGAAGTCTTTCTCGGATTCAAATATTTTAGTGAGAAATTACCCCTTTCTCAAATACTATAACGTTATTTCAGAGGGAGTCGTTTCTCACAATGTTTTTTACTATCAACAGCTCTCCGTTGCTCGTTACCAAATAAGTTGTTATGCTAATATATATTTTGAGTAATTGCCAAACGTGTCCAGTGCCTTTAAAACTTACCAATAACGACAACTTCAACTTCATCATCTACGTTACCACCAGCTGTGATAATCTCGCACGTGTACCTTCCGGTATCCCCTTGGATGACGCCTCGGAGGGTCAGGTCGAATCCTTGGGTAAATGAAGCTCTGCCCTCGTACTCCGGTGAAGTGTAATTTTCTCCGTTGATCGGGTCTGGTACAATTCGAATGATTTCCTCCTTCTTGGTGTCCCCTTTGTACCACGTGACAGCGATGACGGCAGTCGTGCCGCCTGTCTGCTTTCCACAGGGTACACGCTGTGTCTGATCAAGTTGCAGGTAGACTTGCTCATTTGAAACAATGAGGGCGTCATTAACGTTTCCTACGGAACAGCAATGGCCAAAAAAAACCTCATTAGTTGACGTACGACTTTGCGTTCTCTTTATGTGAATAACGTTAAAAAGCAATGCAGGGAAACTAAAATGGCACCACATTCAAACTGGGGCCCTTTTCGAAACGACCGGCTTCGGCTTCGGATTCGGCTCAGGCTAGCTAGGCCCCTCAGTTGTTTTGACTATACGCGTGCTGTGCGTTCAGGGATTCAGACAAGAGAACGGAGCTGAAGCCGAATCCAAAGCCGAAGCCGGTCGTTTCGAAAAGGGCCTGGGAAACGGATTGGGCGCTTTGGGCTATAAAAAGCGTTGGTTGTGAAATGATTATGGTTTTTAAAAAAGGAAACATTTTATTGTGGTAACTTTTAATCTCAAAGGTCCAGATTTCAAGGGGTTGAGGGCTTGAGGCTTAGTTCCATAAATACAATGGAATGTCAAAGGTCAACGGGTCAAAATCTCGGGACAAGTATACTAGAGCACAAACATTAACCATTCCATACGGTTCAGGTTTAACCATTATAGTCTGGCAACCGCCATTAAAATCTTTGGGCCTACTTTTTATACTTGCCTGTAACAGAAGTGTACACGGGTTGGGTAGATGTTTCCCAGTTGGTTACTATACAGTTGAATATTATGTAAGCGACCCACCTACGTGGATGAAACAAAATCAACACAATTCATCATTCATCGTTAATTGTACAGTCATCCTTAATAAGGGTCTGCAGCCCTATACTGTAGGATGACCCCACAAAATCACTAACTAGTTAATAACTAATTCATTTTTTAATCAATCTATTTTTTGCTTAAAGTCTTAATCCTCATATCAACGCAAACAAACAGGAAAATGTTCAGTTGGCTGAGAAATACTTGCAAAACCAATCGTACTTTTGTTAATCGTTAATTTTATTGGGTTCCATTTAATGGAAATCTTGGCATCTTGTACGTCAGTTTTATTTAGTTGTATTTTCTAACAATGCACATTACAGAGATTCGGGACTTCAGAATGTATACTCTTTTATAAGCAGAACTCTTGATAAGAATACTCGTTATAATGAACACCATTATAACGAGGGTTGACTGTATACCCCTGCGCTAATTGGTATTAGGACAGAACTAAGGTTTGGTTGTTTCAGTCCATACATAAATACAAAGTCATATTCCTTGTGGGTAAACATTGATTCATTAATATTTCTATCCTGTCTGGTTCACTACATCATCCAACAGTGATCATATAGAATACAGGCATTACCCCCATGTCATTGCCCCGTTGTCCCTTCGAAATGTTTCAACAGAAATTAAAAAAATTCTCATAGAGGTGCCCTTTACAAAAGAGAAAACACCTTGGTTCCCTTGCCCTTTCAAGAACGAAACATCAGACATGGGAATAAATAAATGACTCTGAAGTGCTTGGAAAAAAAGAAGAAAAAAAAAGCTTCTTGATTGAAAACTACGGAAGTATATTTTAGGAAATGGAAAAAAAGCCATCCTATTTCGAACGGGCGTAATAGCTTTCTTTTTTACCATGTCCTAAAATACACTTCCGTAGAAAACACCTCATCAGGATAACCATGACAGGCCTTCACAAGGACATTGGGAAATATCTTGAAATTCTAGCCACAGTCTTGGATCCTTCCCAGATCAATCAAACAAGGAAACAGGCCTTGTTTCCTTGTTTCAGGAAGTCAAGAAACAACATAACTATCTAAAGATTATTAAAGAAGAAAACTAATTTTGGAGCAAACTAAGTTCAGATTACCTGTCCTCAAGTGATTTTGGAACGATCATTTTTTTTTTTTTTAAGCAAACAGTTTTCTCCTGAAGACGATCGCGCCGTACTGATCGAAACGTCGAGTTGTCACGCAACCGGTTCTTTTCAAAACCACCACAGCTCATACAGAGAGATTGTATGTACTGTACATTGTGTTGCTGCAAACCTTACTAGATTGTATCCCCACCATGCACAGTTTCAAATCCTACTCAAGTACATGGTGTTACCACAAACCTTACTAGATTGTATCTCCACCATGCAAAGTTTCAAATCCTACTCATGTACATGGTGCTACTGCAAACCTTACTAGATTGTATCTCCACCATGCACAGTTTCAAATCCTACTCAAGTACAACATGTTACTGCAAACTTTATTAGATTGTATCTCCAACATGCAAAGTTTCAAATCCTACTCATGTACATGGTGTTACCCCAAAAGACCAATCGATGTGTTGATCAAATTATTTGCCTCTTTTGCGTTCCATACATCACTAGCCCATAACCTTTCACGTTCACAATGGTGTCAACGGTGCCGTGTCAACATGGAAATTCCCGTTAACCTGCAACCTATATCAATGGGAAAAAACAACTTATAGAAATCGTTTAAAGGGGCACTGTCGCTCGTCGTGATCCCAGTGAGGCTGTGGCCAGACATTAAAGTCTGGATGCAAAACATTTAATTGCTGTGGTTTGTGCTGGGCTAAAAATAGTCGTTTCACTTTGAACAAAAACAGAGAGATGTGGGTAGTATGTCAGTTTCTAAATCGTATGCGTGGAGAAATCCACAGGAGAAAAAAGGAAGAAAAGAAAACAATTTGCAAATAGCAATGTCTTTCTCGGCTGTACCATCATCAAATGACCAGGATATAAATTTGACGTTTCGTAAATCCTTTAATTGCTTGCAATTTTATGCTGAAAAAAATCACACCAAAAGTTGTTAAAATAAACACAGTTGTCGGATACCCCGACACACGTCCACAAGCCACGTACAACAGTTATTTTATTTTATCTTTTTTGAATTGATATGGTTTATTGAAAATCAAATTCGATAAAAGACAGCTGGAAAGCCGGATACAATTCGAATTAACTAAAAATATCATATAAAATATGCCACTAAAATTGGAAAAAACAAAACATGTAGAGAGAATACTGTACAAAAAGTGTATGCAAATAAATTACTCAAGTGTTGAATAAAAAAAACCCAGAATTTTAAGCAGAGATTTTGAGTAAACATTAATAAATAGTACACAAAAACGCAGAAAGACAACATTAACAAAAAGATAAAAAACTTAAATAAAAAGAACTAAAACAATTGGTGCTCGTTAAAAAAATTTACTACATGTATTCGATTTTGTGTATGTTGTTCAGAGAAAGAAAAAACAAAACATCTGTCGGTGAAAATCAGGACATGCAACTTAAACGGAAAGGCAGTGGAGCGTGCAGCATGAAAAAACAAAAACAAACGAACAAACAACCACGATCATCCATGATAAATAACTAGCGAAGAAAAGTACTTCATAAAGCTGAAACTGAAGCTATTGTTACTCAAAATTACAGCTATATAGAGCAAACTTAAGGTCACTTTGGCGTAACTATACACATTTTAGTTATTATTATTATAGGGGGGAGCGAGCAGGGCAAAACAAATAATTTTGAGGGGATCTTTTGATGCATCGAACCATTCATTTAGTATTTGTCTAATTTAAAAATTGTATTTATTTATTTTATTTATTTATTTATTTATTATATTTTATTTTATTTATTATTATTATTATAATTTTGTTTAAGCCTATTTGATTTGTTTTTACTTTATTTTATATTTTTATTTGTATATATTTGTATTTATTTATTATTTTACTTTATTTATTATTAAAATAATTTGTTTTCTTTTCTGGGGCGGGGCAAGGATTCAGCGCCCCGCCCCTCGCTGGTTACGCCACCACGGTGTGTATACTTTTGTGGTGTACGTGGATACTCGGGATCCAATCATACGCCATATTATTCCAATATTCATAATTATTCACGGACATAATACATTCACATTTATTATTCAATATTCACAATATTCATTATAAATTAAGGGCACGCCAATTCTCTTGAATATACCTGCTGCTGACACGTAAACGGCCGAATCATAAGCCCCTTCTTGTCTGCAACAACAACTTTGACAATAAAAATATACTATTGGCGGCAATCCGGCCAGCGATCGAGCCACTGCCGAAGCCATACGGACACGATGGGGAGACCGCTGACATTTCTCATGACTCGTGAAAATGGCTCACTACAAACCATGGAGGAAGAATACATGATCAAACCAATACTATTCCTATTTCCTAGCGCTGGAATAAAAATCTACAACTGCACCAGCTTCTAAGAAATTATTCATATATATTGTATTTACCGTGCTTGGTGTCCCCTTATGGCCATCGTAGTACACCGTGGATCGATACAGTGTCGGGTCCAAAAGAACAGTAGCCTAGTTTTATACCTTCTAGAAATTGTAGTTTATTAAGCCGTCAACTATGATTTCGAAATTCTTTGCCCAGTGATGTTCATCGTGGCATTGAACTTCCTGTCGACCATCGTTTTGTACATGTACACGTACATGTACATGTACATGAACTGTGAACCTAATGGGCGTATGCAATACTGATGATGTATAATATGCACCGACTGGTTTTCCCCCGCCACCAGGCTGCGCAGTCACGCCGCAGTAGAACTACATTTATGGGAAAGCAATGTACGAATGTTCCACCCCAACTTGACTCATTTCAACGGATGATCATAACCTGTGACATCGCATGTTTACAATAGAGCAACAGAGAGTCCGGACTTCCTGCAGCACGACCTGTGTTCTACACAGCAATGGAATAAAACATAAAATCTTATATTTTATGAAGGTTGCATGCATCGTCTGTCGGTTTTTATCAACTTTTGATATGATGAAAGGGGCTTATCCTAACACTTTGTTCAGCTGTTCATTTTCCGACTCTTGATTTTATGTGGAAATTATGACAGAAAATGTGAAATTTCCCCTGAAGTGTGACCAGTTTAGTATCTCGCCTGCCAGAAAGGCCCTGGAATGTACAAAACACTAATTGTAATACTATGGTTTGCACTTGTGAATAAAGATGAAAAGTGAAAACAATTTAGTTGGACTACAAATCCGTCATG
Organism: Plazaster borealis; assembly: GCA_021014325.1. NCBI lineage: Eukaryota > Metazoa > Echinodermata > Asteroidea > Forcipulatida > Labidiasteridae > Plazaster > Plazaster borealis. Next base: position 2,326,947 of record CM037465.1, on the reverse strand, counting down.
GTCCCTTCCGCAAAAAAAAATTGAATAAGAAGGAACCTAGACGGATCTTGTATCATGTGGTGACACGGAACTTAAATATTATATAAAATATATATAAGATACCCCGAGTAAGAAACTTATTTTTCCGTTGTGGTATCCCTTTGAGTTGCTTGTTTTAAGTTTTTATTCGTTTACACCGTTACCCATTTTATCTTTCCCACTCCTTACTCGTTCTTTTCAGAACATCTTCCAACAATTGCATTTTCCCCATTTCTACACAGGTTTTAATAACCCATTCTCTCCACAGGGTTGTTTTAACTTATCTTTCCCTAAAGTTAATTAATTACCCAATTATTTCCCTTAAAGGGATTGTATACGTTTGTGGTAATTGGAACCCACTGTTTGTTTCAATCCTTTATAGTTGTAGATATATACCAAAAACTAACCTGTGAAAATTTAATTTCAAAAGTTGGTAGCGTTTTTGAGATATTGCCGAAAAACTGGAGTGGTTATGTCCACGCAAGAAGAATAATCTGCGATTGGAATACACAATCTGAGAAACGTTACTGCAGTAACGCTTCTCAGTATCAAATTTTTGGGGATAAAAAGTGATATCTTTTTCCATAATCGCAGTAGGCCTACTTCGAAGTGAAAAGCTTCTCAAAATGCATTATAGCCTACTATCCAAATGCTGATGTACTTCTTACCAAGTAAGTTTTATTGCCATTAATTTTCAGAGTAATTACCAAACGTATACACACCCTTAAAGGAACGTTACAGAACTGGTAATTAAAATTTTCTTTATGATCACAGATTTACATAAAACTTAAACGGTCTAATGATGATGATAGTAAAAAACATCCCTAGAAATATTTCTGTCTGAAATGCCATATTTGATGAGAAATAAATAAAACTAATTTCCGATTGGAGTTTATCGCTCATGAGCGTTTTATTCATGCATTGTATAACACATGCAAATGTGTAATAGGTTTTTCACTATTTTCTCGTGACCCAGATGGCCGATCGATCTCAAACTTCTACAGGTTTGTCAGTTTATGTATATGGTGGATTATATAAAGTGCTTACACTGCCAGTCAGCAAAAACCAATTCTGTAATGTTCCTTTAATTCCTTTAAGGTTTCCTCTCTTCACAGGTTTACTCTTTTGATTCATACCCTCCATATATGCCTTCCCATCCCATAATCCTTTGCTCCTCCTTTTGCTATTAATGGATATGTTTTTGTTTGTGCTTGTTTATGCCTCTGACGAAGGTCCGGTTTGGATCGGAAGCTAAGGCCATATCCTGCATAAGAGTCCTTTTTGTCATTGTCATTATTATTACCAAATACCAAGCTTTAATACATTATTCTTCTGATTATTTTCGTACAATTCATTCCTTCCTTTCTTAGTTAAATTGTGAATATTTGTTTGTTTGTTGCTTCTTTTTGCTTTAAATTGTGTCAGTTGTTTGTCAGTGGGCATTTCAATACAACCATCCATTTGGCGTCTGAAATGCCCCTTCATTTGTTTGCTCCTCATCCATTTAATTAATATTAATTTATTTGTTCAATCAGTTCTTGATTGTCCTTTTATTTAAGTGATAATTGTTCTAAATTTTGTTTATTTTTTTACATTTTTCACCAATAATAAATAAATGTCGAATTGAATAAATGTCGAATTGAATTAATTTAAATACATAGCCCAGTTAACATTATTGTAAACAACTGGGGTCACCCTGCCATGCTCGTCTGTTAAAACTCGACAGGGTCCAAATCTACCCGGATTCTGGGTCTGGGTCTCCACCTAGGCAACCTCGTCCCCAACGTGTGTCGAGTAGTACGAGGTTGACCGCTCTCTCACCCTGGTATTGGATCATTTGCATATCCAAATTTTTTGGATACGTATGCAAATTAGAATAGTCTCTGGCTGTGGACATGGTGAATACTGAATGAGTACAACTTAACATGTTTACGTACGTTAGACTTTTGTACACCAGTCGTTGTCCAATCAGGGTCCAAGTAAGCAGTTTCCCTCCCAGGGTTTACTATTGTAAACACGGTTGGAAATAAAGTAAACCATGGGGACGAGGTTGCAACCTAGGCTCATCGTACATGTACATGCATAAAATAGCTCTCACTATCAAAAGTTAATAAAAACCGACAGTGCAATCTCCATAAAATATAATATTTAATTGCTGTCCTTCCATTTGGCTGTATACAAAATGTCGTGCCTGCACGAGGAGGCTGTGTGGCTCTTTTGTAAACATGTAATGTCATAGGTCACATGGTCCATACATGATGTTGACATGATTGTGTGTGCAATATCAAGTTCAATGGTATTAGTTCTTGTCACATGACTCGACTGTTTTCGGTGCATAATTTATACATTATCAGTATACTACTAGTATTGCACACTACTAGCCTAGCTAGCGCGCCTATCCAGGAAACATATACCGGTACATTGTACAAACGAGTGTTCAAAGTCGGTTCAATATGCCATGATGGAAACTGGAAAAAGACTCCAAACTTAACAGATGAACCAGTATTTCTGGAAGGTTTAAAACTATTGTTCTTTGGACCCGACACTAGATCCACGGTGTACTACGATGGCCATAAGGGGACAACCAGTACGGTAAAATAATATGAATTAATACGTTTTAGAAGCTGGTGCATTCCAGCGCTAGGAAATAGGAATGGTTTGATGAGCCATTTTGCAGGAACGACGACTGGTCGTGAGAAATGTCAGCGGTCCTATCATGTCCGTATGGCTTCGGCGGTAGCTCTGGCCGGTTTGCCGAGTAGTCTACATTGTCAACGTTGTTGTTGCAGGCATTGGTCACGAGCCGTCTAGACGGAGTGGCTTGATGATTCGGCCGCTACACCTACGTGTCATCGGCAGCAGGCTATACCCATTAAAGGGAGGGCGTGTCCATGGATAATGTATTCAATATTATGTAGAATTTGAGGCATTGCATGGTGAAGTATCAATATATATTTGGTTTGCGGTAACACCATGTGTATATCTACTTACTAGGTATAGATTTTGTTCTTTGAGAACTTGTCTTGCTTATTATTTTACTGCCGCAGAGTGGAATATTCGGAATTCGGGGGACTTCTCAGTTCTTAAATCTACTTGCTAGGTAAATTTTGTTCTTATGATGAGAACTTGTCTTGCTTATTATTCTACTGGCGCAGAGTAGAATATTCGGAATTCGGGAGACTTCTCAGTTCTGAAAAGAACTGTCCTTCTGGGCGGGAGGTATAGGAAATCGGGTGGGAATACTACTTTCGCTATGTGGATCGGGGGACTTCTCGTTAATAACTACCGCCGCGGAGTGAGTCTAAATAGGTCTCAACGTTTCGACTAGCTTGCTCTAGTCATCGTATTCAATATTGGTTAACGTGGCGTGTGGTTAGATCCCGACTATGCCACGTATACACCAGTGGCATAACCAGCGGGGGCAGGGTGGGGGTGTTAATCCTTAACCCGCCACCTCCCAGAAAATTAGACAAAAAAATGCACAAAATGAATGGTTCGATACATCAAAAGATCCCCTCAAAATTATGTCTTTGCCGTGATAGCCCCGCCCCCAAATAATAATAATAATAAACGAAAACATATTTATGGTACGCCCATGGTGAATACTCCAACTTTGCTCTAGTGAGTCTGTATAATTTTGAGTAACAACAGTTTCAGCTTTTAAAGGCACTGAATACGTTTGGAAATTGTCAGAGACCAGTGTTCTCACTAATGGTGTATCCCAACATGCATAAAATAACAAACCTGTGAAAATTTGGGCTCAATTGGTCATCGATGAGTTGCAAGAAAATTATGAAAGAAAAAACACCCTTGTACAAATTTGTGTGCTTTCAGATAGGAATAAAAACTTCTTGCAGGAAGTTTTTATTATTTTAGTGAGAAACTACCTCTTTCTCAAAAACTACGTTACTTCAGAGGGAGTCGTTTCCTACAATGTTTTATACTATCAACAGCTCTCCGTTGCTTGTTACCAAGTAAGTTTTTATGCTAATATTTGTTATGAGTAATTACCAAACGTGTAAGATACCTTTAACGATCTTATTTTAGTTAGTTATTGATCATGAGTGATTCCTTGCATGTTTGCTAGTCTTTTGGGTTGTTGATTGGGGTGTTTTGTTTGTTTGTCTGGGTTATTTTTGTCATGATGCACGCTTCACTTCTGTTCAAGTTGCATGGCCTGACTTTCAGTCACCGAAATATTTGTTTTATTTGAACAAATTTTGACAGATGATGCTGTTTAAAACGAACAATGTACAATTACTTTGCCATTATAGAGAACATGCAAAACTGTTTGAATGGGGCTTGTACATGGCTGATAGACATGAGATAATGTCGGAATTCCAACAAGTTTATTTCTTAATAAACCACCACTTGCTATTAAAGGATTTTCGAGCAAGCCCTTAAATGCAAACTTATAACTTATTCTTGAATCTATTAAACATAGCTGTTAAAATTTAAATTCAAATGTTCGGGTCAAATCGGCCAAAAAACTGACCTGACATCTTCAAGCTCAACACATGAATGTTTTCCGTTAAGAGCGGATGAAGCACTGTGACTTTCAATTCAACAAAAAATATTCTAGAATTGTGCAAATTTTTAATAAAATTGATGTTCGATTTCACAACTTTTGGGGTGATTTTTCCTGCTTAAACAAGCCAGTAAGTGTTTACGAAATGTCAAAATGTGCATACTATTTTTTTGTCATTTTATGATGGTAGAGCCAGGAAAGACATTCCTACTAATTGTTTTCTTGTCTTTTTTTCCTCTAGTTAGTTTATCCATGCATACGTTTTTGAAACACAAATACTGCCCGCATCTTTCTGTTTCTGTTTTCAAGCTGAAACGACTATTTTTTTGCCCAGCACAAACCACAACAATAAAAGGGACACGTTGCCGTTTTCACCGTTTGTTATAAAATGCATAAAGTTAGAAAGACGTTATAAAAGTAGAATACAATGATCCACACAAATATGCCTCGAAATTGCGTGGTTTTCCTTTTACTTTGCGAACTAATACGGTCGGCCATTTTGTGGAGTCAAAAATTTGACTCCACAAAATGGCCCACCGTATTTGTTCACGCTGTAAAAGGAAAACCACACTATTTCGAGACATATTTGTGTGGATCATTGTATTCTACTTTTAAAACATCTTTTTAACCATATGCATTTTATAACAAACGGTTACAAATGCTTTTTATAGACCAACTCGCCCGATCCAAGGCAACGTGTCCCTTTAACGGTTTTGCGTAATTACGTGTCTTCAAATCCCAGTCTCTGTAAAATTTCCTTAATTAAGAGGACCATATTTAGATAAATAAATGGTTTATCCGGTTTGCCAAGGAATTGTTTTTGTACGCTCATTTTACCTCATCTTCCCTCGATTTGGTAAACAAATTTAGGTCAAATTTTTTTCACACAGAAGTATTTTACACTGAAAGAACATTTCTCAATAATATTGATGATTGAATCAAATTACTATAAAATAGGCCTACTATCATCGCAGATTTGAAATCGTACCCGAGTTTTTGTTTTCGAGCACTGCCAATCAACTAGTTCACCTTTAAACGGTTTCGTACAAGTGGTTTTTCCCACCGATATTTTTAGGCTTGGCGAGAATTATCATTGTTGACACAGTTGTACGTGAAATATTATGGATTTATTATAGTGAACCCTCGGCAAAGCACGCAGACAATACTATATATGGTTATTGTCAAAAACTAGTAGGCCTATCCACATTCCGCACCATGACCCAACATTATTCAACAAAACCAAGTCTTTCATCGGAGTGAATAATGAAAAATCTCATTGTGTGTTTTCAAATACCGAGTTTTGGACTCGCGAGATCAAAATCAAAACGTTCTACACTTTTTCTTTCGGTAGCATATAAGGCAAAAATACTTCAAGGGAAGTTCAATTTGTTGCACCTTGGCCGTCTTTATAGGCCTACCATGCAAGTTATGTGCAAATCTGAAACATTTTGTTTGTCCGAATCTTACCGATGTTGTGCACACCCTTTAAAGGTATCGTACACGTTTGGTAATGACTCAAAACAAATATTAGCATAAAAACTGACTTGGTAACAAGCAACGGAAAGCTGTTGATAGTATAAAACATTGTAGGAAACGACTCCCTCTGAAGTAACGTAGTTTTTGAGAAAGAGGTGATTTCTCACTAAAATAATAAAACAAAACTTCTTGCAAGAAGTTTTTATTCCTGTCTGAAAGCGCACAAATTTGTACAACAAGGATGTTTTTTCTTTCATCATTTTCTTGCAACTTCGATGACCAATTGAGCCCAAATTTTCACAGGCTTGTTATTTTATGCATATATGTTGGGATACACCAAGTGAGAACACCAGTCTCTAACAATTACCAAACGTGTACGATACCTTTAATTATGATACTCGTTGGAGGACATTGATCTCAAGACATTTTTCAAAATATTGATAACATTTTTTACTGTCGGCTGATTTTTGACAGGTTGGTCAGGACACAGGAAACAATCATTTTTTTGTTCCTAGGAAAAACGTCACAATTAGTGGCGTGACGAAATAATTATATAGTTCCAAAAGAACACGTGAGAATAGATAACCTGATTTTAGTTTGCTGAAAAATCACTTCTCTTCTTTAATAATTTTTAGTAAGTTATCTTGTTTCTTGACTTGCTGTTTCCTTGTTTGATTGATGGGAAGGATCCAAAACTGTTGGCTAGAGTTCCAAGACAGTTCAAAATTTCCTTGTATAGGCCTATGGTTATCCCGGTCTGGGGTTTTCAGTCCAGAATTATTTTTATATTTTAGTTCAAACACTTCTAATCACGAAAAGATCGTAACATAATTATTCTCAAGGTAAAAATGCAACGTTAAACTATATCTTACAAAGATAGATAGATAGATAGATAAAAGGTTTATTGACAATAGCCATCACAGCATAAAACCTGAATTGCAACTATGATACAACATTTTAAAAAAAAGGAAAAGGGATATCATTAAAAGTACAACAATATTATATACAAAATAAAAAATTAGCTAGCAAAATGGGGAATAAAAAGCAAAAAGCAACCACACACCTTAGGCAAAGACACACACCACACCAGCACACCCAATAGAACACAAACGCACGCACACACCCAATCTCACAAAAGACAGCATAATTCTAGAACACTGCAACACTAACAAAACCAATACAGCCAAACGCAAAAAAGGGTTAAGAAAGAACTGCATTAATTAATTATTAATTGAACAAATTGAAACTGGTTACAAAAAAGCATCAAGTCATATATGTCATAAAATGAAGCCGCATGAGGTCAGAACGAAAATTAAAAACTTAGACAAACATTATCAAAGTCAAACAGAACTATATGAGTCATCGTTGTTCCACAGATTAGCCATGTATATAAGTGGGGGTTTTTGACAGCGAGTCGTTCTACATCTAGGAATGGACAATTTGTTTGCGTTCCTTAGGTCTCTCTTATGGATTGTGCTCTTCTTTGGTGGGACCCAACTACGGAAACGCTCTGATTTCATTAGTGATTTGAAGAAATTAAGGCAAAGCTGTTCTCTTCTATCAAACAATGTGGACAACTTACAAAGCTCAAGTGCCTCATCATACCATGGAGGAAGGAATATTTCCTTCATCCATGATCATACGATGTGTACTGATTGCCAAGGATGATCCTACAAGCCCTTCTCTGGACTCGTTCCAGTGCAGCGCTCTCCTTGGTAGTAAGACCAGGATGCCGTACAGGGGCAGCATATTCTGCCAAGGGACGTACGAAACCAGAAAAGATTGTGATAAGATCATCCATTGGTAACTTGAAGCGCTTGAGAAGTTTCAGGAGATACAATCTGCCATTAGCCTTTTTTAGCATTTCTGCAATCTGACTATCCCATTTTAGATCAGGCCGAATGTGAACACCAAGAATGTTTGCAACTTCCACAGTGTGTAAAGATAACATTGGCAATTTTTGGAGATTGTTCGACAGAGCTGTTTTTCATGAAAGATACTTGCATGGAGGCACATTTCTCAGGATTAAGTTGATACAAAAGTAGGCATCTTCGAATAAAAAAACCCCACATTAATGCTCACAAAGTCGCTGGTTTGAGATGAGGGTGACAATGTGTGTCAAACTTATTGAAAGTGTCCCGCTGAATTACAAACAAAATGGTGGCCATTGAGAAAGTTTTTCGTCGTGACGTCATGCACCTGGGTTAGCCCCAAGTAATAACCCACTCCACAAGCAGGGTACTTGGGTCTGACCCGGGGTGAGCCACGACAATGGCATTAAAGCTACTCGAACGCACTGGGGTCAACCCTGGGTCGACCCGGGAAAGCTAATCGAACGCACCAATTTGCGAGATCATCTACAGGGTTAAAGGCATCGTACACGTTTGGTAATTGTCAAAGACCAGCGTTCTCACTTGGTGTATCCCAACATATGCATAAAATAACAAGCCTGTGAAAATTTGGGCTCAATTGGTCATCGAAGTTGCAAGAAAATGATGAATGAAAAAACACCCTTGTTGTACAAATTTGTGTGCTTTCAGATGTAGGAATAAAAACTTCGTGCAAGAAGTTTTTATCATTTTAGTGAGAAATTACCTCTTTCTCAAAAACTACGTTACTTCAGAGGGAGTCGTATCTCACAAGGTTTTATACTATCAACAGCTCTCTGTTGCTCGTTACCAAGTCAGTTTTTATGCTAATATATATTTTGAGTAATTAGCAAACGTGTACGATACCTTTAAGCTGTTGCCGACAGTCAAAAGGAAAACGCGCTGTTTGCACAAATCAAAAACATATTTTTACATCTTCTTGAAGTTTCTCTTCTGAGGGTCTGCAGATATCAAATTATTAAAACAAAAATACATTTCAGGCTAGCTGGTTTTGTTTACAGTATGACCCCAGGGATTAGTAAAAAGGCATTGGAGTGAATTAATGCACGGACAGGTTGAACAAAGTTTCTCAGACAACTGAAAATGTCACTGTTTGTTTGCGTTGTTGATACTGGGACAGACAATACAAAAAATGCAAATATTTGATTACATAATTAATTAGTTTAAGGCCCTGTACACTATTGGTAAGATCGAAAAACACAAATGTTCACAGATTCACACTTAATTTACATGATTTAAAGTAAGTAATCAAATGGTTGAAAGGGTTCCTTAAAATACTTCTGCCTAAAATGCTATCGTTTCTGAGAAATGAGTAAAACAATAGTTTTTATCACGCGCGATATTTTGAAAAAAAACCCCAGAAAACACATAAAGTCACAAAATGTGGCCACACTGATTTTGAACTGTTACCAAAAGTGTACAATACCTGTAACAACTAATTAGTGATTTTGTGGGGGTCACCTAGGGCTGCAGACCGATGACTGCACAAAGCCCAGGGTAACAACCTAACAAACTGTGAATGATGAGGTATGTTGGTTTTGTTTCATCCACGCAGATACGGGAAGGTCGGTTGCATTCTGTATGGTTACATCTGCATACTAAGCTACAGAGTAACATCTTCCGCACCCTCGGGCACACCCGAGCTCATCACTGCTATAACAGGTAAGTATATAAAGTATGTAGACCCAGAGATCTGGGCCCAACTTCATAGAGCTGCTAAGCACAACAATTTGCTTAGCATAAAATTTCTTCCTTGATAAAAACAGGATTACCAACCAAATTCCCATGTGTTGCATATTGTTTGTTACTGGTATTCAGCTGTTGTTTGCTTATCCTGAAAACCACGTGGAAATTTGGTTGGTAATCCTGTTTTTATCAAGGAAGAAATTTCATGCTAAGTAAATTGTTGTGCTTAGCAGCTCTATGAAATTGGGCCATGGTCGCAAGATATGGACCTGTTGACCTTTGACATTATATTGTACTTAGGTGGCGTAACTACCACCCCACCCCGCACGCCGCAACCCCCTTAAAATCTGAACCTTAAGATTAAAAAATACCAGAATCAAATGTTTCATTTTTCGAAGTGTAATAATTCCACTGTTTTAAAAAACATTTAATTTTTTATTATTTACAGGCAGAAAATGTATATAAGATTTGAGGCATTGCATGGTGAGGTGTCAATATTATATTTGGTTTGCAGTAAAATGTATGCTTTTCTAATTCTACCTGGTGGTGATACCCAGAGCATTTCCCTAGGCTTCACCTCCGGTAAAATAGAACGCGCTGAAGGTAACCCAATCAGGAGTCGTAGTTTTAACTGTAGCAAGACGTCCCAAGACTTTCAGAGTCAGAATACATTTCTGAAAACCCCGTTGTTACCAAATCCTCAACAATTTTGTTCAGGAAGTTGAGTAATTGTCCGACATTGTAGGATATGGTAGAAAGGCTCAGCTATTAAAATGCTTATAAAAGGAACTTTCGTACATACTAGGTGACTAGGTCTAGGTTTGTGCTTTCTAAAAAGTTACCACACAGTGGAGGATTTTGTAGTATAGATTGGGAAGGTCTCTCGCCAAGTGGTTGGGGTTAAATGTTCTGAATTCTTGATTTATTCTCCCCCCCCCCATTTTTTTTTCTCCAGAATCTAAGCCGACAGAATTTTGGATTATGGTTGTGATTGTACCACTTGTGTGTTCATCAGTGGTGATAATTTTATGCACGTGGTGTAAATCTCCTAGCGTTGATGAAGAGACGATTCTTATCAACCGAGGCCCAATCAAACACGGTAAGAACGAGCCACCGCAGAAGAAATTAGGTCACCTATAGACCCCTTGCACAACGCGCAGCGTATGCGCCTATCCTGGGTGTCATTTTGGGTGTCAAAATCATATACAAACATGCACAAAAGAGAGTTGACACCCAAAATAACGCGCGTTGTTCGGAGGTCAAAAAACAAAATTAAAAGGAGTACAGCGCCTCAGTTACTGGGTCTACAATTGCCCCAACTACATTGTGCGCATTAGCCTCAGGGGTTGTAGACTGGTACCCTGTTTCTTTATCCGCAAGGATCAAGACAGGCACTGGTCTTACAGCCCCAATGATTTCATTGAACACAATGATTTCATTGGATAAACTTGCGGTGCCGTAAGCTTTCCATATCTGTGTTATGATTGGTCCGAGGTGATGTAGTTTGTCTGCTTGCACTTTCGGTCGTCTGCATGAAGTGTGACGTCAGGCTTCTGGGGTTGCGACTTTGCCAGCCTGGTTTGATAAAACATCAGTCCTCCTTATCGAGGGCGACTTGTAGACGTTAAAAATAGTCTGGGGGAAATTGGGGGGGATCTTTTGGCGGGTGTGTATTTTAGGCCAAAGGGTTGGGGGAGTTGAAGCTAAGGGGCGGGGCTTCATAGACATCCTGCAGGTCATCATGGGAAGCAAGTTTTTCAAAGCAAATGGTCGGATTCGAATCCGGGTCAATTCTGATCCGGGAGTTTTTTTTAAGAGTTTAACATGACAGGTCGCTTGTTTGATTCCCTTCCAACAGTGAGCTGTCAAGATTACAGATTGAAGGCGGAGATTGACAGTGGTGGAAAGAAGAAGAAGAAATCGTGGTGCGGTGGGTTTTGCTGTTGGTGTTGGGAGTCGAAAGATAACTTTTTCTCCTCCTTAAGACTGGTGACCGTTGCAGGTGATGGTGAAATGGTGATGCTAGATAACGACGCAATTCAAATCATGTCAAAAAAATATAAGAAGAAAAAGACGTTCAAAATATGGCAATCTGTATTGGATGAATATGTTGCCATGGCAAGTTCGAAAAGAAAAGGCGGGGAAGTACTCGTGGCAAGAAAGAAAGGCGAGATTTTATGGCGTGACAACAGCGATGGGAAGGAGGTTGAGATCGATCCTTCCCACACTAAAACCCTGGGAGCGATTAGCGATATGGACGTGGATGATATGGGAACCATATACGTCGCCGACATAGTTAATGATGAGGTTTCTACTTTTAGCTCGGAAGGGTCGTTCCAGTCATCGTTTGCAGTTGGCGCCTCTCCGAAATGTATCAGTGCTAGTGAGGATGGCATTTTATATGTTTTATCCGGGTCGAAGATTCAGAGGGGAAAGGAGTATGACATTGAGGGGGGCACCATCAAGAAGTTCAGGGACTTCACGCGGCAAGACTATGACATAAAATGTCCCACAGATTTGAACATTGTGACGACTGGTTTGAATTCCAGCACAACGTCCCTGTATGTTTTAACCAAAAAGGCGGGGTCTGAAGAGGGGGCAAGGGCCGTACTTCAGTTTTCAGCGACGGATGGGCACCTCACACGCCGTATCATCGATGATTGGCCAGGAATCCTAGGCATAGTTTTGATCAAGGGAGATGATGAACTGGCCTTCTTTGATTCCAAAGAAGTAAAAGTTTATGAAAGGAAGACGGTGAAGTAGGGGGGAAGAGAAATTAGTCTCCAAATGATGTGATCTTCCCCCATCATTTGAGGGGGGAGGAAGGAGGAACTGCCCTCTACTGAAAAAGGACGAGCATTCACCAATTCAACGAAATGCACTGACGTCTCGTACAAGATAAATCTCCTGCAACTACCAGAAACTAGCAGTACACATTTTAATAGCACAGCCGTCGATTTCACCGAACTCTTCCTAACTTAGGATTAATCTTAGGGCTTTGGACGAGTCCCAGCCTTGCACTGTAACATGTAAACCTTAAGATTAATCCTAAGTTAGGACGAGTTACTCGTCCTAATTCGAAATAGGATTAATCCTAGCCTTTCGTGAAATCGGCTGCAGCATAGTCACAGTAAAGTATAAATGATACAACTACATTGTGAAAGGTCAAGGGTCAAAACGTGGCTGGCTACTCTACGCTACCATATACAAATTGAAAACATACACGATTAACCAAGTTGTTAATTAGGCTGTACATATGTACAAATTCACAATAACCAAGAACTGTTTTCCTAGCCTATTACACAAGCCTTTAAGTAAGACGTCCGATATCAAAATCTTTCGCTCTCACACAAGTGTCTGGAGGTTGCCAGTGACACCAACTCTAATAAGTTTGCTTGGCATAACGAGTAAAGGAATAAATGAATAAATATTCATGACAATCATATAAATTTAAACATTTTAAATATAAAATATATTAGATTTTTGGATTTATTGGATTGTTTTTATCGCAAATAGCACTAATAAATATTATTGAACATTTTGGTAGCTTGCCGTAACCATTGTTCCACACTCTAAATAATATGGCAAAACCTGAAACTTCTTGGCTCTTACCATAATGCATTAAAAACAGTAATGAAAAGGTCAAATACTGACCCCAGGAACCAATTTGAGATTTACATGTTACCATAGAGCATTTTTTTCTCATAGAAAAATAAATATTCTTGAGAGGTCGTTGGGAATAATGTTAATTTCTCAATCAATACCAGAAATACCACCTTTGAAAATGTTGTCAAAGTTTAGGGTTTTGCCGAGACTCAATTACATTTAAAACTTACTTGGTAAAAAGTACAGCAGCTTCTGATAGTATAAAGCATTTTGAGAATCATTTCACTTCAAAGTAAGTGGGTGGAAAAATATATCAGTTTAAAAAAGAAATTGCAGATTATTCTTCCTGTGTGGACATAACCGCTCCAGATTTTCGGCAATATCTCAAAAACGCTCCCACCTTTTGAAATGAAATTTTCAGTTTTATGGTATATATCTACAACTATATAGGGATGAAACAAACAGTTGGTTCCAATTACCAAACAAATACAATCCCTTTAATACAGAGATGAAATTAACTCTCATGTACATATTTTTTTGTATCATCATTCTCACCTGCAATTTGTCAAAACTGTTAGGTCATTCTGGACTCTCACATTTTGGAAGTTTGATCCAAGCACTCTGGATTTAAAACGAGGTCCTCCCAATGGTTTTTACTTCATGTTTTCATTTGGTTTTGGGAAAAATCTCTTGTGAAATCGGGTGCATTTTAGATGGTGAAGGATCTGATCTTATTTTGAAATAAACAATTCAAACAGTAACAATTTTCGTCATTCTTTTTGTGCAATTTTCTATACATATATTTGTTATATAAGGAGTAAATGTGAACAATAGCCCAGCAGACATTAACGAGGTAAATGAACAGAATGAAAATTAGAATCAGACTTAAGGGTCTTAGAGGAAGAACTCCGATGGGCTAATCAAATGGTTCACTGCAGCTCAGAGTTGCTAGACAAGTATAACAGTCAGAAAACAAAGATTATCAAGGAAACACTGATTTATGTCAGAAGAAGGTGTTCATCCACATGGCATTTGAAGGACTGCGATTTGCACGATACGCTAGCTTTTTTAAATTTATTCTGGTTGTGAAGCCAAGGACTCCGGTCTGACCGGGGGCACTATGTGGATTGGGTTTTCAGTCCCTAGCTGACTGCGTGGGTTTTCCTTGCAATCATTCTCTGGGGGTTTTCCTACCACATTTTAAAACTGTAACTTCCTTCTTTGTCTTCTCTCCATGGGGTTTTTGGCTAGTACAGTGATTAAGTTTGCTTTTCTGAGAGTCCTTGGCTTCACAACCAGAATAAATTAAATGAAATGAAATAAATGAAACGAAATAAATAAAATAAAATGAATGAAATGAAACTCTTTATACCAAAAAAAATTGTTTATTATTTAATTAGGTATGTTTTGCAAGCTGTGCAACAAGTACAAGACACAGCAACAATTTGAATCAGTACCTATATAGTTCAAAGTTCACAATTTGCCAGCTAGCCATGGGTTCCGATTTGTCACTTCATCGTTAATTATCTTGGAAATACATTATACCTTGATTAGTTTTAATGGTCTGGAATAACTGTTAGTGAAAGCATTCGTGTTATAAAAAAATATTTCTTTCTTTTAGGTAACTAAAATTTAACTTATTTGAAAAAGTTGTGTTTTTGACCAACTAAACACTTACACTTTTCAGAGCCATTGGCTTTTGTACACAGATACAAAACGCGCAATAAATGTCGTCATGGTGACGTCGTCTGGAATTTTAGGCTCAACTACTCAAATAGTTATACAGTACCCACAGGTATAAAATCGAAAAAAGTTTGACAATCGGACGTATACTTTTTGAGATATGGTGGTCTAAAGATTGGCTAATTACACATTCATGTCATTATAACTAAGTAAATTAATTAATTAATTTAAGCTAAATTACATTTACCTATAACTTCAAGACCCAAGCTTTAATATGATATAGGATCTGACTCTTTTATACTAAGCCAAGTATGACTTTTGGACGTAACAAAATGCCTGGGTTAAACCTATGGGCTTTTGACGGAAGGAAAGAATAATAAGAAAAACAAATAAATATCCTGACGAAAACAATAGCTGTTCCGACCACTACGTCGGACCAGCTAATAATCTGGATGGAAAACGATCGGTGTTTCGGCTACCAGGCCGAAACCCCTTATAATCAATATCCATAAATTATGCACACAATGTGAATGTTTCTTTTCGCCAAACAATTACTTTGAAAAACTTGATCAATAAACTCCATGTACTAGGACTAAGATCTTGTAGTCTTGAGTCAACTGGTTGTGGCGTGTCGTGGCCGAGCGGATAAGAACACCGAACTCAAGCTCTGGTGTTTCTGATCAGCAGAGTGTGGGTTCGAATCCCAGTCGTGACACTTGTGTCCTTAAGCAAGACACTTAACCACATGCTTCGTCCTTTGGATGGGACGTTAAGCCGTAGGTCCCGTGTGTTGTGTAATGCACGTAAAAGAACCCAGTGCACTTATCGAAAAGAGAAGGGGTTCGCCCCGGTGTTCCTGGTTTGATCGGCAGCATATTGCGCCACAGCACCTTCCTTGTAAACCATTACATGGTGCTATGTAAAGGACTTGGTCTTATACTTCAAAACGTAGCTCCACAATACCTTGCAGGAAAATAATGAACGCTAAAAGCGCCTTGAGCGTCACTGAGTAACGGATATGTGCGCTATATAAGAAGCCACTATTATTATTATTATTGTTATTGTTGTTGACATCAATAATGAAATACAACTTTTCAATAAAATTGTTCATTTTCGTGTACAAAGTTCTTCTAAAAAATACATGAACTCACATCTACTTGAAATTCTCCATGTACTCTTTATATAATTCAGGATTCTCCTCTTTCCATTGGTCAGCTGTATTCGTCTTCAGCCAATCAGAGTTCTGGATTCCAGTTTTGAGCTGCGACAGAAGGTCGGCTAATGAGCTTTCTGAAAAGATTAAACATATTTATAGCTAAGCAAACAAAATAAAAAATGCTTACCAGAATAAGGTTAACAGCCAAGTACCACATGTGCCATCTCCGATTGCTGGAAGGTTTACTTTTGATGAGCAGAGAAATGTTAAGCAATGTTTTCTGCTTTTTTAATTTCTTTTTAAATTTGTTTTATGAGAGATCGCCTAGCATCACAAGGCCAGACGGCCACTTCAAGGTGAGGGCTACACTGAACTGATTTGGGCTATCCACCCAAATCAACTGTCACCAGGGGCACGTTGCCACCTACTCCTGGGGCTGAAACAGGGTTACCCCCGTCACAGTCCGTTAAGGATGTAGGCATGGGTATCATCCACTAGGAGCCTGGCTGGTAGAGCAGAATGCACTACCTTCACAATGTTTTATGAAGCAATTATGGTTAAGTGCCTTGCTCTATAAAATTGAGCCCGGAGCGAAATACTCAAGGTCACCACTGCAAATGAACTTGAGGGCGCTATACAGCACCCATGCGTACCTTCTTCTCCAGCAAAATGTTTCACGTCATCATGAAGCGTATTTATCGCATCTCCATCTCCACCTGAAGCTACGCTAGATTTCTCCTCAAGAAGTTGTTTGCAAACTTTGCCCAGTCGGTTCATGGCTGAGCGTAAATCAGAAAAAAGAAAGAAAAAAAGTAGATCTTGGGATTTGTTTGATTTAAAAGTCAAAGATCGGGGCTCAATATCACAAAGAAGTAAGATTGATCTGAAGGGCGAATCACTCTTAACTGTCACAATACAAATCACCAAGGCAACAGACTGTGCAAGTCTCGCGCATATCGAAAACAAGAAAAACACTCGAATGAAGACTATATTTTTCTATGAAATCAAATCTTCTTTTTAAATTATATTTATACAAAAGTCTTGAAAATAAAAATACCCAAAGCAAGTTGTTATAAATAAATGTTAAATTTTGTGTATAATACAAATAATTTGTTCAAATTAACATTGAAACAAAATTAAAACTTGGGACGAGGATGCTGCTTATTGTTAAAAAACGTTAAAATGCGTGCGTCTACTACACAGGTTTATTGACAACATGACCGTCATTTGGGCAAAATTCTTAATTTGTTTACAAGTAACCGGAAACGGGGTAAAGTCTTTTTCTCAGGTTTTCTTCGTTACTTTGTTGAATTGATTTTACTTTCATATTGTTAATCACTTAGTATTACATTTCCAACAACATATATAAATTTTTAACCAATAAACTACGTTAAAGTAAAATAAAGTAAACTAATTGACAAAACAAAATCCCGCCCACGTAAAACTCCTATATGGTTGGGACCACAATTTACAACTAATTTTGTGTTTGAAAAGACCATGAACCTTAACCCTCCAGATTCCTCTTCAGGAAGTCGGCCGATTGCGGAGAACTGAGGGCCCAAATAAGAATCACTTATCCAAGTCCAAACATTTTGGTGTCGAGTGACGATAGAGTGGAGGATAGTGGAGGATTGAGGACGTTAGGCCAAAATAACAATTGCTTATCACTGGGCCAGGCATACCGATCTTATCCAAGTCCAAACATGTTGGTGTGAAGTGACATAAGAGTGGAGGATTGTGGAGGATTGAGGACTGTAGGCCCAAATATCAATTGCTTATCACTAGGCCAGGCATACCGATCTTATCCAAGTCCAAACATTTTGGTGTTGAGTGACCATAGAGTGGAGGATAGTGGAGGATTGAGGACTGAAGGCCCAAATAACAATTGCTTATCACTGGGCCAGGCATACCGATCTTATCCAAGTCCGGACATGTTGGTGTTGGGTGACCATAGAGTGGAGGATTGAGGACTGTAGACCCAAATAACAATTGCTTATCCAGGGCACACTTCAAAAAGTAAATTGTAAGACTCTTTAAGACCCTTTTAATGCCACCCTGAACAAAAATTAAGACCAAAAATAAGTGAATAAAGCATGGGGGAGACAGCTATACCCACATGTTGTTGTGGAGTGACAGTAAAGTGGACGATAATAGAGGATTGAGGTCACCTGTTGGCAATAGACTTTTATCATGCTGCCACCATCTTGGTCATATTCCCTGTATCCAATAACTAATGAATGCTAGTATTCATTTAACAAAAAAAAGGAACCAGACTATTTTTCTTCCAGCCTCGGTTTGATAACATTAGTTCAGATTGGAAAAAAATTAAGATGGTCACACCATGATAAAGCTCTATTGGACCAAGGGAGTAAGTTTGATTTTATTAGTAATTTTTTTTAAATAATTGATTTACCTAGTTTAATTTCTATCAAAGGTCTGGAAAACACAATGCGGAACCATCCATATTCGTCGCTGAAGAAGGCCTGTGAGGGCGCTATATATATGCCTTCCTTGATGAAACGATAGAAAAGCGCCATTTCAGTTTCCGGAGTGACTGATGACATGAACTGGAAACCAAAAAAGTTAAACAGAAGAAGCATTATTATTATCCGAGGTCTATCAAATCCAGCAGTCTTGGTGAGATGTATCACAAAGTAGTAGCATTGGAAACGGATAAAACTGTTAACATTAAAGGCATCAGACACGTTTGGTAATGACTCTGATAATTAATGGCAATAAAAACTTACTTGGTAAGAAGTACAGCAGCTTTGGATAGTATAATGCATTTTGAGAAACTTTTCACTTCGAAGTACTGCGGTTATGGAAATATATAGCACTTTTTATCCCCCAAAAACATTTGAATCTGAGAAGCATTACGCGTAACGCTTCTCAGAGTGTGTATTCCATTGCAGATTATTCTTCCTGCGTGGACATAATCCCTCCAGATTTTCGGCATTATCTCAAAAACGCTATAAACTTCTGAAATGAAATTTTCACAGGTTAGTTTTATGGTACAACTATATAGGTTTGAAACAAACAATAGGCTCCAACTACCAAATGTGTACGATGCCTTTAAGTAACCCTCCTACTATTTGACCATTTCACATCATCCCCTGTGGTTTTGAATGGTTTTGGTGAATGCATCCACACAGTACAAGGGGGGTGTGGAAAATGACTTTGCCACTGGTTGACAAAACACTATATACAAAAAGCTGGAAAACCTTCAGCCTCAGTTACCTTTCTGAAATCAACGTAGATGTAGAGCCCGGATGGTCTGTCCAGGTATGGCAAGCCAATTGCATCAAGGGCATCTTTGATGGCATTGTGAGCTTCCCGAAGTCTTTCGTTATTTGCCGGAAAATAGACGTTACGTAACCAATCTGATTCCAGCCCCCATAAAAATAAAAATAATGTTCACGTTTATAATTGACAATGAGAAGTAAGACATTTTTTTAATGAGAAAAAAGCAACAGTGAAATGTATCTTAGAGAAGATCAATGAAAATGAAATTGAGATGGGAAGAGCTATAATAAGTAGAAGACAAGACAACAGAAGGTTTGAAATTATTATCATTATTATACCAAGGATGCCTCATAAGTGAACTTTATCACTGTAGCTCGCAAGCTTGAGAAAACTTGTAAACAAGGGTGCTTGCTATGTTTGTTTGTTTATTAATTTCCACTCAAGTAAACAACAAGTCATAAATCAACGGCTTTGAAGAAAATAATACATAATGAGCGGAGGGCCATCTAGAAACCTATAGGGCTTGTATCGATGACCCTATGTAGGTGCCAATGGGAAAGTGGGTGTATTCATGCAAGACTAGAAATGAATGGAATTTTTAAACCAAAAACACTTGTGTTAACCCCAACTCTTCCACGATAAGTGTTCTGGGTTTTTTAATGTGCACTACCAATCCTAGAACACCGGCTTAATGTTCCATCCGAAGGACAAAGCAATTATGGCAAGCATCTTGCTCAAGGACGCAATGTGCCACAAGTGCCTTGAACCCACACTCTGCTGATCAGAAACACCAGAGGTTGAGTCCGGTGCTCTTAACCGCTCAGCCAGTTTCTAGCATACAGCTTTGCATTGCGAATAAGGAATATATATATATTTTTACCCTTACACTTATGTGTGTTAAGCACTGTATACTCAGTACTTTCCCAAGTCCTGTAAAAAAAAATCTACAATCATATTACTCAGGTGGGATTCGAACCCACGACCTCTCAGATGTTTCACCACTAGACCACCAAGATTGCCCAGTACTGCCTCTAACTATCTTGGGGATCTAGTTGGTAAGGCATCCACTCTAGAATGGCAAAGGTTGTTGGTTCGACTTCAACACGAGTAGTATGCCTGTGATTTGTTTTTTCTTCACAGGACTCGGGAAAGTTTTGAGTATACAGTGCTTAACACACATCAATGCAATTGGCAAAACACAAATAATAGCGTACTTGTTTACCTCTATCACTAAGCAACCGCTGCATTAATCTCTGGATGAACATCGGTATCATGTGGAAGTTCGCTGCCGAAAAAGTGCAGTCAAGAACGTCCTGGTTCCAGGAATGGAGTACGCCAAATCTCATCCCAGACATGGCCAGATCCTTAAAAAATAAATTTTTGATTCAAAATGGTTTATTAAAATTCCACCATCGCAGCCAGCAGATGAATTGTGGCAAGAATACACAAAAAGATTGATCAAAAAAGTTCATTAAAACACTCTTAATAAGAGAGCGATTTTACCTTGCTCGCAGACCAGACAAAATGAACTCTCTGACGGTCGGGCATCTCTTCTGGCTTCAAGCTCAAGACGCTGTGATGTTCCACTCCCTCCTTGAAGATGGTGTTTATGTACACCTCATTCATGATCAGATGTAAGGAATGCCTTCAAGGAATTAACATTGGACAGTTTGAACAGTCCATAAACAAAACGGATGGACCCAGTCCATAAACAAAACCGATGGACCCAGTCCATAAACGATGGACCCAGTCCATAAACAAAACTAATGGACCCAGTCCATAAACAAAACTGATGGACCCAGTCCATAAACGATGGACCCAGTCCATAAACAAAACGGATGGACCCAGTCCATAAACAAAACCGATGGACCCAGTCCATAAACGATGGACCCAGTCCATAAACAAAACGGATGGACCCAGTCCATAAACAAAACCGATGGACCCAGTCCATAAACGATGGACCCAGTCCATAAACAAAACTAATGGACCCAGTCCATAAACAAAACTGATGGACCCAGTCCATAAAAAAAACCTGATGGACCCAGTCCATAAACAAAACTGATGGACCCAGTCCATAAACAAAACTGATGGACCCAGTCCAATAAAACAGTTAATATTGGAAGGTTAATGAAAGGTGTACAATCATAGACATTACATGAGTTTTAAAATGGACCAGTCCAAAGCTTAAAAGAATTAACAGAAATACAAAATACCTTTAGTAAAAGTTGTCAAAATATACAGTCCATTCTAACACAGGTTTTAACAGACCCAGACCAATATAACACATGGTATATATATTTGGACCGGTTCAATATAATGTAACACAGGTAATAACTATTGAAACTAGTCCAATATAATACAGGTTATAAGAACAAAAATATAAAATAACAGCAATAGTCAAAACTAAAAATATACAGTCCTTTGTAAAAAAAGATTTTATCAAACACAGTTCAATATAATACATGGTATACATATTGGACCCAGTCCAATATAACACAGGTTATAAATACTGGACCCAGTCCAATATTAACACAGATAACAAAAATGTATAGTCAAAATATACAGTTCAATATAACACAGGTTTTAACGGACCCAGTCCAATATAATAAATGGTATAATCAGTCCAATATAACACAGGTTAGGGACCCAGTCCAATATAACACAGATTACAATAGACACAGTCTAATTTAACACGTTATATCGGACCCACAGGGTGACAAAAAGCATTAAGCACTATAAGATGTTCCATGAATATTGAAATAATGAACAAAAGATGGCAATTCTATTTTGTTAAGAAACAAATCATACAAGTTATTCAAAAGGTTTGAGAACAGGGACTTGATTTTACGGACATACCTGTGACAGAAGTTGAGAATGTCCAAGACTTCTTGTTTCGTGCAAACATCTCCAAGAGGGTTGTTAGGGTTCATGAAGATTACGGCTCGTATTTTGACTCCCTATGGTGCAGAAAAAGTCAACGTTTATTTTAAAATTTTGAAACAGTTGGTATGATTTGAACGAAATAAAACCAACGTGGAAACAGGCCGTATCTCCCCTTGGTCTAGAGGGGATGAAGCCCCCTGAACCTCCTGGGTCTCCCCTTGGTCTAGAGGATGAAGCCTCTGAACCTCCTGGGTCTCCCCTTGGTCTAGAGGATGAAGCCCCTGAACCTCCTGGGTCTCCCCTTGGTCTAGAGGATGAAGCCCCTGAACCTCCTGGGTCTCCCCTTGGTCTAGAGGATGAAGCCTCTGAACCTCCTGGGTCTCCCCTTGAGTCTAGAGGATGAAGCCTCTGAACCTCCTGGGTGTTACATTTCAGAGGATTTACAGACTCTCTACATCACCACAAATGAAGAACTATGGTAGTGGGCCTGGGTCTCCCCTTGGTCTAGAGAATGAAGCCTCTGAACCTCCTGGGTGTTGCATTGACAGACTCTCTACATCACCACAAATAAAGAACTAGGGTTGTGGGCCTGGGTCTCTCCCCTTGGTCTAGAAGATGACCAATATAAAAATTTAAAAAAATATAATAATGGTCCTAAGAATGTTTAATAAAGCATTTACAAAAGGTTACAAAGGAAGAGTGGTAAAAAAAAAGGAATAAACAAATCTTAAACTTCGACCCCAATGATGACCTCTAACCTTTTTTACGTTCTCTTGATACACAGACTCCATCTTAGAAATTGATATATGAAATGGCTCCGTCTGTCCTGGTTCCAACTGGACAAAAATAAAAATAAACACAAGTAAACAACTGGTTCATCGACAACCATCATAGTGTACATCGTCAACCATCTTGTACCTTATCTGGCCGAGTGGATAAGAGCACCGAACTCAAGCTCTGGTGTTTCTGTTCAGCAGAGTGTGGGTTCGAGTCCCGGTTTTGACACCTGTGTCCCTGAGCAAGACACTTAACTATAATTGCTTCTCTCCACCCAGGGGTAAATGGGTACCTCTGAGGGCAGAGATGGTTCTTGTGGTTGATTTAGCTTAGTAGCGCATATGTGTTGCACAGGCTGTATACTCCCCAGGGAGCTGAGATGGTTTAAGGAATGGCCCAGTGACCCAGGGGTAATAATGTTGGAAGCGCTTTGAAACACCCTTCGGGAGTGAAAAGCGCTATATAAAAACGGGTTATTATTATTATCATTATTATCTTCATCAAGTACTGCAAAACAGGGAAAACTGTTTTGCCGATATCATCCAATTTGTACCACCTCTTGATTCATAGAAAGTTTGCTGACTAAGCAATGTTTACTTCCATCACCAATGAGGTGCCTTAAAGGCACTGAACACGTTTGGTAATTGTCAAAGACCAGTGTTCTCACTTGGTGTATCCCAACATATGCATAAAATAACAAGCCTGTGAAAATTTGGGCTCAATTTGTCATTGAAGTTGCAAGAAAATGATGAAAGAAAAAACACCCTTGTTGTACAAATTTGTGAGCTTTCAGATAGGAATAAAAACTTCTTGCAAGAAGTTTTTATTATTTTAGTGAGAAATTACCTCTTTCTCAAAAACTACGTTACTTCAGAGGGAGTCGTTTCCTACAATGTTTTATACTATCAACAGCTCTCCGTTGCTTGTTACCAAGTAAGTTTTTATGCTAATATTTGTTTTGAGTCATTACCAAACGTGTACCATACCTTTAAATTGATTCTACAGAGTAACTCGGTAACAGAAAGATAACTTGCAACATCACCAATGCTGTATATTATCTCGACTCATAGCCAGTAATTGCTTCAAAGTAACACGACAGCAGTAATGCCATTTTTATCAATGAATAACCTGTTACTAACAATGAGAATAATGAGTTAATAATTGATAACTTATTTTGCTGAAAATAAAAAGAATTGCATACTGCACCTTGCTGTGGAAATGCACGGGTATAATCTCCGCTCTGGCGCGGGCTTGAACGTCAAAGTTTATCCCCCCGTAGTATGGGGTAGCGACCATCACACCATCTGAAGACAACCAAATCATTAACAAACTTATGCATTAGATTTGGAATCCATAGAACCCTTTTTCAAAACCATGGTTTTGGCTACGTCTTAGGCTTAGGCTTCGTCGAGGCCGAGCGGATAAGAGCACCGGACTCAAGCTCTGGTGTTTCTGATCAGCAGAGTGTGGGTTCGAGTCGTGACACTTTTGTCCTTAAGCAAGACACTTTTAAACCATTATTGCTGCGTCCTTCGGATGGGACGTGAAGCCGTAGGTCCCGTGTGTTGTGTAATGCACATAAAAGAACCCATTGCACTAATATCGTAAAGAGAAGGGGTTCGCCCCGGTATTCCTAGTTTGATTGGCTACATATTGCGCCACAGCACCTTGTAAACCGTTACACGGTGCTATGTAACAGAAAAAGGTCTCATACTTCAAAAACGTATCTCCACATACCTTGCAAGAAAAATAATGAATGTTGGAGCGCCATGAGTGTCACTGAGGACGGATTTAAGAGCTTTATAAGAAGCCACTAGTTATTAACGCGCACTGTTGGTACTGGGTTTCAAACAGACTGATGGAGGATAAATCAAAGCCAAAGCTGGAAAAAAAGGTCAGTGTCAATCTCTGTTTATAACTCTGACCCTCAAATTTTTGGACTGAGATAAGATTTTGTCTGGCCCATAGAGTTATATACAATGTACACTGTAGTAGAACTACAGGGCGTACAAAACCGCGTGACACGGCCCGAAAAGAAGCAGTTTTGGCCATTGAGAAAATGGTGCTGACCCATCATATAACACAGGTCACAACCACCATTTTGTAAGTGGACTTCTGCTCTCACTTTCGGTGCCTTATGGAGACCAAGGACAAAACAAAAACGGGAAAATAAAAGGACTCCATACTAATAGGGAAATTCTAAAGACCGGGGTGCTCCACAAGGAAATTTGTGTACAAAGTCTAATGGAAAAACTGTTAAGTGCAGGGACAAAGGAAAGAACAAAAGAATGCTCCACAAGGATGCATTTTTCAAGATGGGTGTATGTAATTTACCCATCTAGTGCCCATGGTGGGACAGCGCGGTTATGTGTGTGTAATCACCATGATTATATCTAATTCACGTATTCTATGAACGTCACCATTATGTATGTTACCGGTACATGACATTTGTGAAATGGAAATAAATGGTGTTGAATTGAATTGAATTGAAAAGATTTACATACTGTACCTCCTGGATCACATATGGCAAATGTCAAGGCTTCCATGCACGGCCCACCACCGTTGAATACACACAACTGAGATGAAAAGATGGCATAATATTAATGGAAATGGTATGAAAAGAAGCGAAAACATTCTTTTATTAGGAGGTAGACATAAAGGCACAAGTGGTAACAGCCTAACTCTAGCAGTCTTTACCGTTTGGCATTGTTAGGCCACATAAAAATAAAAAATTGTTGATCGTCCTTTTTTTATGGGAAGTGGGGGAGGGAGGGCAGTTTTTTTTTTTTTTTTTTTTTTTTTGACATGGCAAAATATGAAATAAAGAATAAAGATATCATGATAATCACTATAAAACAAAGGGTTTGTGTGATTTTGATGTTTTTAATTGTTTTGTTAAACCCTTTCAAATCCTAGATGACTTTTTCTGTAAACATTTTCAAAAAACTAAAACGCAGCCAAAGTAAATATTTGAAGAATTTTTCTTGTTTTGCCAACATGAATAATCTTTCTTCAATCATCTATTTCCGACCTATGGATTTTGAAAAAATATCAGCTGAAAAATCTGGGAGCCAAATTTGACGGAAAAGATCATAAAAAATACCGTTTTTATGATCCCTTTCCCCCACTTGTTAGAACAGTGAGTTACATAACCGTTTCACACTATTTTTTCGTGCACTCTGGGAAATCGTATTATACCCGGGGTATGAAGCTTTTTTCTCATCATTATCAAGCCTAATACAAAAAAAAAAAAAAAAAATGGGGTCGGGGGGGTTTTGTAGGGTCGGGCGGGGACGATCAACAATTTTTTTTTTATGTGGCCTTATAGTGTATATTTATAATCCTCGATGTCTGTCATAAATGACAGTCCTGGGGCCGATTTCACAAAGCACTAAGATTGATCGTAACTGCAAATCAATTGTAGTTGCTTAGTAAAGTGTGATGTCACAATACAAATCACTATGGTGATACTGAAAATTTGTCTTGCGATGAATTTTATTGCTTTGTGAAATCGGCTCCTGGCGCCGAAATATCAAATTTGGCGGACTTGTTAAGAATGATTTTATGAGACCATAATGCAAATAGGTTTACAATGTAAGGTGCTTGTACTCAAGTACATGTATACTACTCGAGCCGTTTTGATGGTACTCATACTGGTACTCGGCCAGCAAAATGCTCATATTCAAAGTCCATACTCGATACTCGACTAAAAAATAATCCGTATTCGAAAGTCATGTACTTGATTGAAGCTTGACTGAAAATGTACTCAGACTCTGATTCAAAATACCACTTTCCTACGTGCGTTAATGCAAGAAATAGAGGAACATAAAGCTCTGGGAAAAGTAAAATTGAAGTTGTCTAGATGATGTGTCATGTTTCATCTTTTAAAACAGAAGGTTATCATTACAAGCACATATTGTTGTCTAAAAAATGGTCAAACAAAAGGTTTTCGTATACAGCAATTGTACCTTATAAATTGCAGTATAATTATGTAAGTATTCTGATACTTGTACTTGTATCCAATGACCCAGTTGTTTGTATTTGAGTACTACTCGGCCATCCTGATACTTGTCAGTACTTGACACTCGACTGCAAAGTACTTGACAACAACAATGCCTTTTAGCAGGGCTTGAAATTAACACTGGACCGCAGGCCCGAGGCCAGTGATTTTAGCCTCGGGCCAGTAAACTCACGGCTGGACAAGTCCGGTGGTCTTCAATTAAACAATAATGCTACCTCATTGTGTTATATCTTTGCAGAAAACAAATTTGACTTCATAGAGTCTGATAAATAACTTTCAACTCTGTTGAGTATCAAAGAACACTACACATTTAAGACAAATGAGATACATTTTCTCTTAGTACTTGATCAACTTATTTTGATTCAGGTCTTGTAAAATAAATTCAGGTCCAGTAAAAAATTTGAGATACAAGCCCTGTGGTCTCGTGGATATTTTCCCCAAATTTGAGCCCTGCTTTTAGCCTAAATTGAGAAAGAATATTTTTGGGTCTATATGTTGAGACAATAACCCACTTTTTGC
Organism: Plazaster borealis; assembly: GCA_021014325.1. Taxonomy (NCBI): domain Eukaryota; kingdom Metazoa; phylum Echinodermata; class Asteroidea; order Forcipulatida; family Labidiasteridae; genus Plazaster; species Plazaster borealis. The sequence continues at coordinate 2,299,462 of CM037465.1, read as the reverse complement.
AATGCTATTTATACCTGTGCGTACCTTTGAAGGTTCCAGTGGTGATGGCGACTTAGTCCAATCAGTAAGAACCTCCGCAACCGCTTTTTTTAAGTCCGGATGCCCGTCAATTTTGCCGTAGGTAAACATATAGTCCTCCCATTGGACATTTAATTTGTTTATCTGTAAAAAAATGTAAACATTTAGAAATTTAGAAAACAAAAGTTTTTTTAATTTTTTAAAATATTTGTTATTACACATACATGTACATACTTGTACTAATCTTTTTCATCATTCTATTTAAACTTTAAAGGCAGGAACTTTTGGTAATTGTCAAAGACCAGTATCCTCACTTGGCATATCCCAACATAAGCATAAAATAACAAGCCTGTGAAAATGTTGGCTCAATTGGTCATCGAAGTAGCAAGAAAATAATGAAAGAAAAAAAAAGCACCATTGTTGCATAGAATTGTGTGTTTTCAGATGCCTGAGAAAGGCTTTAAATGCCTTTGTCAGATTCAGATTTTTTGATGAAAAAATAATTCAGCATAAAAATGCACAGCAATTCTTTAAAACAAAAATATAATTCAGGGTTGAAAAAAGAACCATTGACTAGAGCGGGATTTTAACCAACGACCTCCGGTTTAACGTGCCGGAGCTCTACCAACTGAGTAGATCTAGCCCAATGTTGGCGGTCATCCTATGTTGTCAATACCTTTGTTTCGGGGTGCCAGTCAGAGGCCATACAACTTCCGTGTAGCCAGGGATCACACCCAAGTTTATGATACAACCTGGGACAAAAATATAGGCCTACTCATCAGCCAGCCTACCGGTTTGAATGTGAATTACCTCGCCAAATTATTTTGCCAGGAAAAACCCTGACTTAATGTGCATTTTCTCATTATTTGTTTACTTTTTAAAGTTTAGTTTGTTTACCAAAGTGCATTGAACAAAAAAAACAACTTACTTTAAAGTCTTACTCACCTGTTCCTTCAGAATTTCAAACACCAGTCTGTTTTCAGATGTACCAAGATTTATGCACCCCTAACATGAAGCAAACAAGAGAAAGTATGAAAAACATTTAAACTTAGTTAGTGATTGTAGGTCATCGTTTGATTTAAATGTCAACATAATGCTGAGTTATTTGCAAAATTATCAAGAAAGGTCACACAGTGAAAGTTTCAGTTGAAAAAACCTAGGAAAAAACTGTCACACTATTTTCATCAAGAACGTTGAATCCATTCACGCTGTGCTCGTTCACAGCGCCGGGTACCGACCACATCTCTGGCCGTAATGAGGACAGCATTTGATTAACTTGCCCGGGTCGACTGGGTGTGCTTATCCGGCAGAGCCCCTGATAAGAGCTAACTCTAACTGAGCAACAAACAAACATTTAATGATGATGCTTTTATTGCCAAGTTGTATGTGCCAAAATTGTGAAAACAACAACGTATGCGGAGCAATTGATAGCATAAACCAACAATAGAAGGTGGACGAGGTCTTAACGTTAAATAATGCCGTTGATGCACAGACAATGTGCCAGAATGATCGTTCAACTTGATGATTCTAAAATATCGTTTCTTGCCAGTTATTGATGCGAAATAAGACAGAGAGCGAAAATGAATGGAAACCAACACTTGCAATATGTAGTGATTCCACACTAGCTGTCTGGATACCAGTGAAACGGTCAATAAATGTTGACCTTTGACACTCCAAAAAGACAAGGTTCTGTGACATGGGACGTTGGTTTCTGCGCCGTGTGAAAGGTCAAATCCAAATTTGACCTGATGTCTAAGACAACTGCTGGTGTGGTAAATTTTCCGCTGCATGCCACCAATTTATCTCACCTAATTTAGGTCAAATTATATCCTTACCTGTCCAGAAGGGTTGATAGAATGTATAGGCCTACAGAGAGGCACAGGCACTTTTGAAAGGCTACAAAGTTTCAAAATCAAGGAAAATTAGCTATTTTGGGGTCTACAGTGGTGGTCTTCACAACGTTGCTTGCTTACACTCCGTTTTAGTCACTTTGGGCATGAGTACAGTACGTTCCATACGCCCGATGAAATGTGCACTTGAATTTTCATTTTTAAACTTAAAGGTCAAAATTTTGAGTTTTAGCTAGGCCTACCATTATTTAGGTATGTGAAGATCCGCATCGATCGCGGCCGCTATTTTCTGCCAGATTTGTGTTCCGCATCTTCATGCACTGGCACCACACACCCAATTGCATTTTCTGATTGGATTGATGATGATGATGTCATGGAAAATGATGATGATGTGAGTGGAGAATCTCTTTATCCGCCATTTTTTTTTTTTGGCGGGAATGTTTTTTTTTACCTTCGCTGAAGAAAAAAAAAATACAAGTTTGACGCACTAAATATCACTTTTTACTGAACCATACGTTATTAAAACGAAAACCCAAAAATTAATTTTTATTATGTCTTTAATATCTGAAAGTTTTTTCAGTTTTTTGGTTGCGAAAAAAAATGACTTACCCGTGGCGAAACTGACCGACCCGGCGCTGCCGGGGCGCGCGCGGTCGGTGGGGCAATGTGGCGAGCAGCGAGAAAAAAATCGCGTTTCGGTCAAAAATCCCAATCAATTGCCTGTAGAAAATGACGCTAATTAACGAGCTTCAAATGCTTGTAATTTCTTTATCAATTAAGACTTCTCAATAATTTTGGTATCACTGTGTAGGATTTTTCATGCTCTTTCCAGTGGTACTAGGCCTAATTGCATTCGTATTGGTTCACTTTGAATTTTTTCTTCACATACCTACATTATTCCTCACAAGGAATATTACAAAAAGGGAAACAACAATCCCTATCCGACATCCATTACAAAATCAATTAAATCCCTTAGATTCCTGTTAGAAATTGGTGACTTTTTAAGTCTTTAAATATAATTTAGTTAAGTTACTTTCATTTAAAAATGGTAAATGCAATAACAAGCTAGGCCCTACTTCTTGTTAGTAGTAGGCCTACCTGTACACTGCATTAGTACTTACGGTTGGGTTTGTTTCGGCGTTGTACAAATTCTCTTGGCATTTTGTAAATCCTTCTCCTAGCAATAATTCAATGTTCTTCAGCCCTTCACCTCGACTTCCCAACCACTTAGGAGGGACTTCTGCTTTATTCAACTCTTTCTCCGTTCTTTTTTCATCCATTTCGTTGTTAAAACTTAAACTCCAAAACTTGTTTGCAAAAGTTACGACGAGTTCACCGTTCAACGACCTTCAAGTTCATGGATCGATAAATCATCCCCGGTTCTTTGCATTTCTTCCTTCTTTATTATTTATTTGTACCAGGATTTTTTCTTCTCGCTCGTCCCCCTCCAATTCACGGGAACGAGGTGGACCAATTCGTTATAGCGCCCTCAAGAGAGCTTGGAAGACTGCTTTTGTTTTCCTTTGGAGAGGCGGGAATAAAATTGATGCATTCTTGCTATCCAAGCACACACTATGGGTTAGGGTTAGGAAAATCTTTGGAGGTGGGAAACTAGTAAATATCCTTGTGTTTTGGGGCAAGTGGCCCAAAATACTCCACACTCAGATAACTCAAAACCCAAATGTGACTCTGATAAAATTAATATAATTTGGTCCTGCCATTCCTTACAAAATCAGACTAATTGCCCGAATAGCATTTGCCATTTGGGCGAGGGTTTATGACTGTTCCAAGATTGGTCAAACCATCAATAACACAAATTTCCCACAAAGTTTCCCAGGTTAATCAACTTTTTGAATCCAGAAAAACAAACTTCATCACAATGAACAAACAAAAACACTCCACACAAATTTCTTCCTTTTCACATTTGTACAAAATGTATAAATTTTTTAATCACAAATTTGATACTTTTCAGACTATTTTACATTCATGTAATACAACTCTCCCTTCATACAAAGATCTTGTTCCAAAAAAGCCGCCCAGCACAAAAATTACAGCTCCAACATATTGCCGTACACCTAAAAAAATTCTCTCAGTACAAACATAGCTTGATACCACAAAGCTCTTTGCCAAAGTATTGTCCCCAAAATTTCATCTGTTGAGCAAAAATCGGCTGGGAACCAGTCACCATCATTATTCGCAACACAGTATTATGGCTGGTAACCCTTTTACTATACTTAATAGCGATATATAACTCATATCTTAAGTGATGTTTGAAGCTTTGCACAGTGTGGAAAATAAGACGTAACTATAACTAGTAAATTTGCGCGTACAACCATGTGTAAATCTCTATTAGGAGGAGTGTTGGCTCTGAAAAGAGCCGGTGTGGTCTCAACGCTTCAAACAGTATACTCTGCTTCTCCTGAAGAAAAGCAGAGTATACTGTTCGAAACTTCGAAACCACACAAGCTCTTTTCAGAGCCAACACTCCTCCCAAAAGAAATTGACACATGTTTGTACCTGCAAATTTACTAGTTACGGTTACTTCTTAACTCATATCTTTATGAAATCAAGCCCAGGTTACCAATGAGAACACCATGTGATACTAACCACCACTCCACTGGTTCCCCGTTTATTTGTTGTAGTTTGTAAAGCATGTGCTAATATTTAATAAGCCATCCGGAAAACAAGGGTGAATTTTTTGGCAACATAATCAAAACCTGTTTTCGCTGTGGCTTAATTATAATAGTAAATAGTGTAATCAACTGTAACGGCTTCTGGTTACTGCGGACAAAACTCACCCAAGACCCCTGAATTAACAGAAGAAAAAAATTACAAAAAATAACAATACAAATGTTTAATGGCAGCAGTAATAGCAATGGTAATAAGTGGTAATGTTAACATAAATAACAGTACTGTCTAGCTTTTAAGTACAAAAACACAACTAATTATTAGACCGTGTCCCAATTGGTAGCTACGGCTACGGCTGTTGCTAAGGATGTTGCTATGAGCTTCCTATGCCTCAATGCTTGTTCATCAAGCCAAAGCCAGTATAATGGACACAGCCTTAGGGTGTCCGAATTGGTGGCTACGGCTAGATTTCCACGTCATCATGCGTTGAAGTATAGGATGTCCTTAGCAACACCCTTAGCAACAGTCGTAGCCGTAGCCGCCAATTTAGATATGGCCTTACAGATATCTTTAAGTACATGATCTGTAAAACAATAAAAAGTACTGGAGGCCAGTCTAATAAAGCTGGTAAGCAGAACATTATTGCTTAGGGAAATAAAGGGCAGGGCAGGGCACCAGTAACAACAGTGTGTGATACATGTATGGACATTTTGGCTGGCGCTGCTTAGTGAGCTCAGTGAATAATTTCGTTCATGCTTACCAACTTACAATGAGCCCTTCAGACGCAAAACAACGCTGGGCCAGATTTCAAATTTATCTTAAAAGGTGAATTGAATTGAACAGAAGAAAACCGAAACCGTTAAAATAGAAAAAGGGGGAAAAAAGGGGGAGAAATTCCGAAAACGAGAGCCTCTGAGATTAAAATTTAACAATTTTTCAGTACTTTGGCCAAAAATTTATGATGTTAAGATTTATTTATTTTTGATGTTCAATGATTTATTTTGTTTTCTTGTACAAAATGATATAAGATGGGTAGTTGGCCTTAGATACGCCACCACAATAAAGCTTGGTTCATACTTCAAGCAAAAGCAAAATGAGAAGTGAATTACGTGACTCAAACAATCAGGGCCCAATTTCACAAGGCATGTAAGCATAAAAACTTGCTAGGCACAGAAATAACTTGCTTAGCAGAAATAGTTTACCAGCCAAAATACCATACAGTTTACATTGCTGCGACTGGTACCCTACTCAATTCTTGCTCAGCAAAGATGTTTGCCAAGCAGAAATATCTGCTAAACAGCTTTATGAAATTGGGCCTAGGCTAGTGCTGTTTACCAGTGACGCAGGGATATTCTCTCCACTTTAGCAATTTGCATGAAGTATGAACCAGTGGCTTCAAGGGTCTGTATACGTTTGGTAATTACTCATAAAATTAATGGCAATATAAACTTAATTGGTAAGAAGTACAGCAGCTTCTGATAGTATAAAGCATTTTGAGAAACATTTCACTCTGAAGTAATGTGGTTATAGAAAAAGATATCAGTTTTTATCCAAAAAAGTTTGAATCTGAGAAGTGTTACTGCAGTAACGTTTCTCAGATAGTGTATTCCAATTGCAGATTATTCTTCCTGCGTGGACATAACCGCTCCAGATTTTCGGCATTATCTCAAAAAACGCTACCACCTTTTGAAATGAAATTTTCACAGGTTAGTTTTATGGTATACATCTACAATTATTTAGGATTGAAACAAACAGTGGGTTCCAATTACCAAAGTATACAATCCCTATAACGTTTTAAAGAAGGCATTCAAAGAATTGTTACAACTGGACAAACTGTTAAGTTGTACAATGGAATCGTTGTCTGTATGTAAATTAGATGCAAATCTTTTGGAGAGTCTGTGAATTGGAAGCAAATTCGATGAACATTTTTATTCCATTAACAAAATCACCTGTATACAAATAAATCACCAGGGGATTAATAAATTTGAATCATAAATGCAGAATGTTGTCTAATATGATATGCAAATGAGTGCAGGATGTTGTTATCTAAAACTATGATTTGGTGATAACAATAGAAAGATTTCCAAGGTATTTAAAAATTAATTTTAAAATGTGATATGGCACGCAAAAGATTTTGTTGAACGAAAAAAACAAAAAAACTTATAAATAAATAAAGGCCAGGAAAAAAATGAATACAATTTTCAAAACATGTAAAATAAATGAGATTAAAAAAAGAAAAGTACTTTTCTTCAATTAAATGAACCTACCTTACATGTGATCTAAGGGGTCCAATGACTTGTCTTTTGGTGTCAAAAATAGTGATTATTTTAAATTTTCAAGCATGATTCTCAAGAGGTTAAAGGTTGAGAAGTAAGCTTCACCTCCCACCAACCTATCGTTAATTTTGATAGCTTCGATACAAAATAGACAATGCGTAGCCTTCGATACAATCAAACAAAATTTTAGTACTGGCATGATTGTTCTTTCCAATACAGACTCAGGAGATTTCAGAACTTCTTAGTTTAATTCAGGTTTTGAACAAAGACAAATTGACTAGAGTGGGATTTGAACCAACGACCTCCGGTTTAAACGTGCCAGCGCTCAACCAACTGAGCTATCTAACCCTATGTTGGCGGTCTCCCTATTTTGTCAATATCTTTGTTATAACTTTTTAGTTTGTTACATTACAGAATGGAAATATAAGATCGTACTGGTAATAAGTAATAATAGAGACACCAATGGAAGAGTCCCTCCAACAGCATCTGGGCCTTCAGGATAAATCGCCCAATTTTGGGCCAGATTGATGGTATCAAAAAGGAAATTGAAATATTAGACACCAATTTTCCTTTAAAGGTAGGGTCATAGATTGGTTGTTGTCAACGTAACGCTTATTTTTAGGCAAAATTATATAGAAAGATACAATCAAAGTCAAATGTGAAAGTTTCAGCTGAATACGGTGTCTACTTGCTGAGAAAGCAGCAAAACACTGTCATGGTATATTCACATGTACGTCGAATCCATCCACGCTTAGCGAGGTGACAGCGGGTACAAACCGCATCTCTGGCCACAGCATTCATGCATGAATCATTTCTAAGATTCAAATGTTTTTGGGTGAAAAAAACAAGCAAACCATCTTCTTTCGAAGGGACTCCTTTCTCGAAATAGTTAATACTATTAACAGCTTCTCACCAAGTAAGTTTTTATGGTCATTAATTGTTGGAGTATTTACCAATCTGGGACCCTACCTTTGACAGTCGAAAACTTATGATTGACAAAGCCTGACGATTAGTAGTACACGTAGTTAGTTGAACGATACAAATAAGTTACTGTTGGGATCCGACATTGTCTCACGTTACAAGCAGCAATGTTACACAAAATTTACGCGTATAGAAGTATTTCGTACGTTTTGTGTAACATACGAGAAACTACTTCATTTTGAATAAGAATGTCTACTGTCTAATTTTTTATTAAGTCTTTCGGCGAAAAATTGGGCGAAGCGACTTTAATGATTGGAAAGGCCCCTTCAGCAGAAAAAAATAAAAATAAAAACAAAGTCTACAAAAATTTGGCTCGGAATTGTTGACTTGAAGTACGTTAAGAGTTTATTTGGTCAGAAGGTTTTCGCAAAAAGTGCCTGTAATAAAAAATAAAAAAACAACAATCGCAGACGATTTTTTGGGGTGCCAACTTCTCTGCGCTTTTTCTTCTTACTTCTTTAAATATAATATTCAATATCTTTTAACTCTGTTTAAAATATATTTACATTATTATGGTACAATTATGGGGTTGATACAAAATACTTGGCGTGTGTACGTTTCTCTTGTCACATATAAAACATGGACAGTCTAGGTCAAAGGTCATGTCAAGAGGTCACTGATTGAGCTATTTAAAAAAGTACTGGATATTAAATTGAATACATTGTGTGGAAAAAACCCAAAATGAGGTAACACAACAATTTAACATGAAACCATGATCGATAGAATGCGAAGCTTACAGCGCCTCGTTCTGCGTAACAACACAATCAAACTAAAATATAATAAAAAATATATATTTTGTTGAGGTATAAATAGTAAAACGTAACAAAAGAGGTTCTATTTACAAACAAAAGTATCAATTTTTTAAAAGATTAAAAAAAAACAAATTTGTTGACCTAGACTGTTCATGATCTATTTTTTGGAAAGGATATGCACCAATACTCAAAACCTTAGTTGCAGAGAAATGTTTTAAACACTAAAAATTGTTTTAAAAACTAGTACATTGTTTTATTTCCCGTTTAAAATTTTGTTGGCCTACTGTATCAAACAAAACCTCTCCAATTTCCAAGGACAAAGTCCGACCTGACTTTGCGTCAACAAAAGTATTCCTTGAACGGCACCCTCAACGAAGTACTGACCACAAAAAGAAAAATACAAGCCGGTGCAATCGTTTTTAATTCAACTTCCCCTCTCCACCGAACCAAACTTTTCAAGTTTTTGCGTCGTCAAAGGTTTCCATCCAGAATTTCACTAGATCAAAATGGCGTTCAAAGTAACCAGCCGAACAGCGCCCTCAGACAGATGGGCTCTGCAGGTGAACAACAAAGCATTGTATGCGAAATCCAGTCCCCGAAAACACAAACGTACAAACCCTGATGCAAGGACCCCCTACAGGATGATTTTTTTTTATCCAGCATCACGTTGAGTCCGTGGCTGGCGAGGGGGGCGGCGGGTACGGGTTGAAGAAGCTCCTCTCAGTGGATGGCGACGGCGGACAACTCTCGTAGTTGTTGTCCGACATGATTGGCGTCGGCGGAGGAGGATAGGGTTCGGGTTCGTACGTTATATCAAAGTTTGTTACATTAGTGTAGTATTTGTTGCCCCTTTTCCGCCGGGTTGCGTGATGTTTTTGGTGGTGCGGCGTTTTGACGTAGGGCTCACTGTCCTCACAGACATCTGTGCTGCATGGCGTTGGAGGAGGTGGGATGTTCCGCATTTTATAATGTCTGTAAATATCAATAAAATATCAATTAACAGGTGCACCATGAGGGTTCCACTGGCCACAGAAAATAGCAAATAAATATCAATAAAGATTTAATCATTACTTTGTCATTTCAGTAGGAGGGTTGGCTTTGTACTGTGTAGTTGCACTCACAACATGATATCATAATTATCACAGGCTGGCATAGTTTATCTATCATTCAAAACCACAGTAGATGATATTGATTGGTCAGATAGTAGGAGGGTTGACTGTGTACTGCGTAGATGCACTCACAACATAGTATCATATAGCAGGGCTGGCAAAGTGCATCAATCATTCAAATCTACAGTGGATGATATTGAGTGGTCACACAGTGAGAGGGTTGACTGTTTACTGTGTAGGCATAGTGCAAATCATTCAAAACCACAGTGGATGATATTAAATGGCGAGACAGTAGAAAGGTTGACTTTGTACTGTAAAGATGCACTCACCACATGATATCATATTGCAGGTTGGCACAGTGCATCTATCATTCAAAACCACAGTGGACGATATTAATTGGTCATACAGTAGGAGGGTTATCAGAGTACACCTAGAAGAGAAAACCTTACCTATATGATCTACTAGCAGACGGACTTTGCGGTGAGTAATACAAATCCGCCATGCACTGCGACCGGTCGGTGACTGGGCTTGGGGGTGGGTTCAACGTCTCCTTGGGGTAGTTGCTGTTCCCCGACACGCTCATCATCTCCGAGCTGCAGGACGACGCCCCGGTAGGATGGGCTCTCTCAAAGAGTCCCCCGCAGCTGCTGCTGCTGCTCTTGCCGTTTGCGCAGCTCTGGAGGTTGGTGGACTTTAAGTTGCTGCAGCGTGCTGCACCTGCCATGCAAAGATGGTAAACATGAATTATTAACAAAACAAATTCAGGAGTATATGATCTGAATAAAGATAAGTTGCAAGGCTACAAAAAGTACATACTAAGCCTGGAATTGATTAAGATTAGAAGTCATCATGAAGACAAGATACAAAATCTGGTAAAAAGAGCAGACAATTTTGCAAATCGGGGGTGAGAGTTGTAGCTGAGAAAAAAGTCTCAAACTAAGATCCAGATCCTAGGAGGTATATTGAAATGATGGCATTTCCACCTGTGGTAACCCTTGGAGTTATAGATTGCAAGGAGCCTCAGCGCTAGAGAAGTAGATCAAAGAGCAGGACTTATTTTTATCATGAGAATATAGCAGCGATTTTTATTTTTTGTACAAGGTAGATAGAAAAGTCTGAATTCAGATAAAAGTCTGAAATTTCTCATCCTTGATAAATCTATAAAATTCTGACCAAAGCTGGAATAGTGGATTTTCTGTTATCCTTTCTGCAGAGGAATGGAACTCCCCCCGTCAATGTATTTTCTCTCAGTTGTCTTGTCAGTTGTGTAGATATAGAAAAGTCTGATAAAAGTCATCCTTGAAAAATCTATAAACTAGAACAGCAGAAGCTGCCATGGCGGGCTGCCGAACGCCCGATAGAGAAACAATGAATAATAGAAAAACAATCATTTGATCAACTATCTAACATCATGAGGCAAAAACTTTAACAAATGCGAATGGCCGGACAGAAGCTGTTTAATTTCCAGAGGGTAATAATGAACCCTGAAAACTTTAACATATATAAACAATAGAAAAACTTGACCACAATTTCCATTTTCACCTAGTGAATCTATTCACACAAAAACAATTACATATCACAACAAATTATCTAAGGCAAAAACTTTAACAAAAAGTCTCAATGCGGACGGCCGGCCGGCCGAACGGACGGACAAAACCGGTATTACATAGGCTCGCATTCTGCTAAAGCAGCTCGCCAAAAACTAGACAAAGCTTGAATAGTGGATTTTCTGTTGTCCTTTCTGCAGAGCAGTGGAACTAACCCCCCGTCAATGTATTTTCTCTCAAAATGTCTAGGTGTAACTTGTTCACATCAAGAAAAGTTAACGCACCTGAAAGATACTTGTTAGACGAGTCCCTACCGCCCAGCTGATTCACCATCAGCACGGTGGAATACTGACCGTTATCGGTCACCCCCCTGCCGTTGCTGACTCCCGGCTGGGCCGGACAGCGACAGTGTCGCCAGATGATGACCAAGCCGATGGCGATGAAGACGAGGAAGATGAGGGCGACGATGCTGCCGATGACCGCACCGGACATCTCCTGGGGTTTGCTGACCACGACTGGCTCCCCTGGATCTACGTCTAGAGGAGGACCAGGGAAAAACAAAAGGTTAAAGAATGAAGACGTGCATAAGACGTTAACTGATGAAATCGTCCTGTCAGTGCAAATCTCAATTGTGCAATAACGTTGAATCTTGCACGAAAATGCTCCGTGCAATAACGTTGTATCTTAGCGCACGTTTGTTTGGTGTGCACATCTGGGATATTTGAAGCGAGATACGTTTTGACACTTTTCAAAATTCACGCTTAATGTAAGTGCTATTTTAGGAGATACAGCGTTTTTGCACCGACACATTGAAATGATTGCTCTGAGAAATAAAGAAAACAATGATTTGGTCTAGCAGTTATAAACTGTGGACGGTTGTGGGATCAAATCCCACCTGAGGTGCTTATAGATTTATGTAGCCCTCCTAAACACGGGTACCACAGAATGCCACAAAGTACCATACCTTCTAGGCTAGCACTGGGTGAATGGGTTTCTTCTGTTTGTACACAGACACTGGTACCACAGAATGCCACAAAGTACCATACCTTCTAGGCTAGCATTGGGTACATGGGTTTCTTCTGTTTGTACAACTGACACTGGTACCACAGAATGCCACAAAGTACCATACCTTCTAGGCTAGCATTGGGTACATGGGTTTCTTCTGTTTGTACAACTGACACTGGTACCACAGAATGCCACAAAGTACCATACCTTCTAGGCTAGCATTGGGTACATGGGTTTCTTCTGTTTGTACGACTGACACTGGTACCACAGAGTGCCACAAAGTACCATACCTTCCAGGCTAGCATTGGGTGCATGGGTTTCTTCTGTTTGTACAGCTGATATTATGTGGAAACCCTATGGCTTGTGTACTGTGGATTTAGTCTCCACAGTCTCCTGTGGTATTTTGTGGCATGGGGCCAGTCGGGCGAGATGTACCGACACTAATAGGGTTAACCCACGGGACTCGGAAAGCCTACAATTAGAAACCGACAGTCGGTGGTAAACTTACTGCAGTTCTTCTCATCGCTACTATCGTTGCAGTCCGTAACGCCGTCACACTGTGGGTTGATCTTGTCCACACACTGGTTGTTGAAACACATGAACTGGCTCGGCTGACATGGGGCCGTGCAGAACTTCTCGTCCGTGTCGTCCAGGCAGTCGTCCTTGGCGTTGCAGCGCAGGATCAGATCGATGCACTGTCCGTTCTCACAACGAAATTGATTCTTGTTGCAATAGGCTGAAGAAAAAAAAAATAAAAAAAATAATAATAAATAACTTGACATCCAAGAAAAAGAAGTAAAAAAATAAAATGTAATTTGTTAAAAATATTTTTAAAATATATATTTTTTTAAACTTACGACAATCTTCCTCATCACTGTGATCATCGCAGTCGTAATCTGTGTCGCATCGCCATGACAACGGTACGCAAAGGTTACTATCAGACACGCAGGTGAATTCCTTGGTGGAGCACGTTGGTGGATCTATTTATTGAACGAAACGGCAACGTGTCAATTACAAGGTCATCTCAAACATTTTCCATTTTGAGGATAAGTGGTTTAAGTTGTTTAAATCATCTGAATCAATCTACTTACCTCCGCAAGTGCTTTCATCATCTTGCAGGACGAGATCCAGAGGGCACGAGCAGCGTGATTGGCCGTCGCCCATGGCGATGCAGATGTGAGAGCAACCACCGTTATCTCCCATGCATGGATGATCCTCTGTTAAACCGAAAAAAGCAAAACAGAAATCAAAGTCTGTCCGGGAAGTTTTAAGGTGTTTACGGCACAATGGTACCAGGGTTTGCTCCTCTTATACAAAAGTTTGCCCCGAACCATTTGACATAGCAACTGTCTCTACTCTGAGGAATTCAAATTGAAGCATTCGCTTGTCACTAAACAAGTCATTGTACCAGATGTTATGCAAATCTTACACATAAATGGCTCATTGGAAAATGGCCTTATCCTTTCAAATTATGAAACGTCTGGTTTTTTTTTAGAATCTGGAAAAATCCTGTAAAATCGGAGGACTGTTTGCAGGAGGGACTCTGTACCTTGAAGAGGCCTTCCGACGGCTTGGATGTCGGTCAGATAGTTTGTCTCTCCTTGAATCCTCTCCCAGCCGTCTCCAGTGAACTTATTTACCCTAGCGATGATCTCCGCCTGTTTGTCAACCCAGTAGAGGTAGTCGCCGAGGACTGCCAGACCGATCGGCAGCAGGATGTGGTCTTCAACTAAGGTACGGCGGTCCGACCCTGAAATTGTGGACAGAGAAATAAATGCCATCAGCTTGCCGTTTTAGAATTTATACACCTAGGGGCGGAGAAGCTAATAATGGTTTACTAAACACATCTTTGCCCAAATTAAATTATATCTGCTTAGTAAAAAAAGCGGGGCACCAGTCACTAACAATATACAATACATAGTATTTTAACTGGTTCCCTGTTTTTGTCAAGCAGAATTCTTCCGTGCAAATTTACATAATTATTAACTGTTTGTACTCCTAGATGCAGGGAAGCAATTAATGGTTGCCCAACGTACCAGATATATGAGCACTTTCAATTCTCTTGAGGAGGGTGTCAACCCAGAAGAGAGTCTCGCTGGCCGAGTCGGTGGTGATGGGTCCGAGCTCCCCGAGGCCGTCACCAAACAGGACGGTATGTTCCGTGCCGTCGTAAGACGCTCGCTCAATCTTGTGTTGGGTTCGCACGACGTTGGTCCAAAACATTAAACTGTTGGCAAAGGAATAAAGAAATGAATTAATAAAAACTGAAAATTTAAATTTTGAAACTGTAGTTGCTACACTCATGCGTGGAGTAGTAATCTTTACTTGTTAAAACCCTCCAACAGACATGCAAGCTTTTAAAGGTATTATACAGGCCTGGAATTTCATCTTTGAGAGGGCATGACCATTTTCATTTTGCACAGGGCACTTCCATTGGAAAATCTAAAAGTCTATGGGAAACTTTTGAAGGGGCACCAAGGCCAAGACAAAGGGCAACATAGGCCATTACCTCCGTGGCCTCGGTGTAATACCAGGGGTCGATTTCACAAAACTCTTCCTAACTTAGGACTAGTCCTAGGCAATGCTAAGAGATAGGACTAGTCTTAAGTACTGGTCCTAACTTAAGACTAGTCCTATCTCTTAGCATTGCCTAGGACTAGTCCTAAGTTAGGAAGAGTTTTGTGAAATCGACCCCAGGCCTGATTATAACAGAATTGGTGGAGTTGACAAAATCGTGTTGATAGTGTTCATGTGTGATCAATCATATACATGAAATAACAAACCTGTGAAAATTTGGTTTAATCTGTTGTGTGAATCAGGAGAAAATAGTTTTAAAAACCATGCACAATTTTTAGCATGTAAACACTTTGTCCTTAATGTTGGTTGTAACAATTTTCTTTCTGGATTACTCATCCAACAGCACAATTAGTGCCAATAACAGGATGAATAGGAAACAAGAAGAAATGTTCAGTTTTAGATGTGGGAGGAAAACCCCACATGGGGGAGAACCAATGCAATCAGATAGAGACTGAAGAAATGTTCAGTTTTAGACGTGGAAGGGAAAACCCCAAATGGGGAAAACCCACGCAATCAGGTAGGGACTGAAAATCCAATCCACATGCAAGCCTCCAGTCTGAGGCAGGGTTTGAACTGGGGTCCACAGAAGTGAAAGGCAGGGAAAGAACCCACCGAGTTAACCCGATCCCTGAACCTATGTCTAAGGCATTATAAAGCACTGTATACTCGACACTTGAAGAGGCTCGAAGGTACGCAACCCTTTATTTTGCCGAAGTTGCTTACCCTTTTTCTGGAATCAAAGCAATCGCTCTGGGTTTTTGGTTGTCGTCTCCTTTGACTACGCCGACTGGAGTCCCGTCCAGACGAGTGATGTTGATAATGTTGGTCTCCGAGCACGTCCAGAATAAGGTACGGGTGTATGGATCGATGGCCATGTCGTAGGGACTAAAGACTTGCGGGTCACCATAGTTGGGTATAAAGACCTCAGGCTGGGGGGAAATATGAGATTATATTGGCCCTGGTTATAGAAACATCATAATGTGTGTGAAATAAACTAACGCAAAATGTATCCTAAACTTGGATGTGATCCCTGGCTGCACAGCAGTCAAAGGTTGAATGGCTTCTGACTGGTACCCCGGACTAAAAATCGTACAAAATAGGGAGACCGCCAACATTAGAACTAGATAGCTCAGTTGGTGGAGCATCAGCACAACAATCCGGAGGTCACAAGTTCAAATCCCACTCTAGCAAAAATTTTCTTTTTTCAAACCAAAAACATTTAAAATTTACCCAATCAGTTTCCCTTTTGGTTTAATACTCATAAAATTTAATAAGGAACTATCTCATGATAAACCAACATTTTGAGATGCAATGACCATTTTTTTTAAAATTAGTTTTGCAATCAATTTTGTGCAAAACAAAAAAACTGAAAACACACCTGTACGCCGTTGTCGTACGATCTTCGTATCGTCTTGGCCCGTCCGTCTATCCAGTATACGCGTTTCTCGGCCGTGTCGTACTCGATGGCGCGTGTGTACTTGCGCGAGCTGTAGATGGGCAGGACCACGTCTGGACTGAGCTTGTAGTCGACCACCATGCGACTAATGGTGTTCTTCTGGCTGAAGAGTAGGAATGTATCCGGTGCTGTGGAGAAATGGGAAAAAGGGGAAACTCTAGTTGGAAATATGTGTGGTGTTCCGGAAAACCTCGGAAATTATGGGCACAGCTGCCAACATTTACATCTTGCCATCAGGAAGATTTTGTCGAACTTTATCAGAGAAATATCTAGAATTACATTCAACATAATAGGGAAAAAGTTACCATAATCAGGGTTTTTCTAATTTGTTCAAAAAAAGATTGGAAAGATTGGTATATTTTCAGGGAACTTTCTGCAGAATCAGGGAGAGTTGGTAGCTCTGTATGGCAAATTCTTTTATTTGGAAAATATAGAAATATCTGGGCCATTGTATTTAGAAATATGTGAGGTTTTCTGAAGAAGAAAAAACCGAAATAAGGAAAACAAACTATTTGGCCAAGTTTTAAAAAGTCATAGAATTTGTTGTAGCATTTTGGCTGGTGGCCTGTTTCTGCTAAACAAAATTGTTTCTCTACTAAGCAAATTTTTAGAAAGCAACTATTTTAGTTTGCACTACATGAAAACAGGCCAGGATGGTTAGGGGCAGGGAGTGGGGTGGGGTAGAGGGAGTGGAGTTGTACAAGTTTCCAATACTTACCTGTGCAAGTAAGCTGGTCTTCATTCAGGGTGTAGTGGGTTGGGCACTCACAGACATAGTCCCAATCCCCCGTGGTATCGTTGGGGTGAGATAAACAGAGATATTGGCAGCCGCCGTTGTCAACTGCACACTCATTCCATCCTGTAAACAAATCAATCAAGAAAATAAATTCACAAAGACGAGCCCAGTGCCGCGGTTTCAACCAGAAATTGTCATCCAAATGTTTTTTATACGATTTTGAGTATTGATCCCTCAGAATTAAAGCAAATGTACAACATTGGTAGTTGTCAAAGACCAGTATCCTATCCACACTTGATGTGACCCAACATATAACATGAAATAACAAACCTGTGAAAGTTAAAGCTAAATCAGTCTACGGAGTCATGAGAAAACCCCATTATATATTTTCACTGTTTTCAAACATCGGATTTTATCACCAGTGATAAAGTAATTGTTTTACTCATTTCCTCAAAAACTATAGCATTTCAAGCAAAACTATTTCAAGGGAAGTTTTTCACAATGACCATCTTTATATCATTTAAGTTACGTGCAAATCTGTGAACATTTATATTTTCAACCTTACCAATGTTGTACACACCCTTTAAAGGCAGGGGAATGAAAAAACAAAAGCCTGAAGGGCGTTCCTGAAATTCTAAGATTTAGAGAGAGGGTCATGGGTGTTCTCTTACCAGACTGCCGAGACGAGTGAAAGACGAGGATATCAAGTACGTATTCCAAGCCGTCTTGGATGAGCGTCCGGTTCTGACCGTTGGTCTTATTGGCTCGTTCGATGCTCTGAGTGCTCCAGTCGGCCCAGTAGATGTAATCCTGGTACTGGGTTAGACCAAACGGATGAGGGAGTTCGTCCGGTATAACTCGCTGCCGGTTTCCACCTGGAAACAAAAAGTACCAATAAAAATAGTCACATTTTTGCATTGAATCGAATGATTATTCTTGCCAGATTTGAACTCTGGGCCCAATTTCATAGAGCCTGCTTTAAGCACTGATTATTGCTTAACAATTTTCTGCAGAGCAAAAATGAGCAGGATACCAGTCACAGATGATACATGTGTAATGGTATTTTGGCTGGTAACCTGACCCTGGTAAGCACATTTTTGTTGTGCTTAGCTACTTTTTGTGTGGGCCCTGGTGGGAAACAGTGTTAGAAGTAATTGGTTCTGAAGAGTTGCAACACTATCAGCGGCCCAGTTTCATGGCACTGCTTACCACAGAATTCTGCGCTTACTGCGCACTGTAAAGTGCGTGATTGTATGGAACATAAACCGCCACGAAATTGGGCCAAGTTTTGGTTTTGCAGTGTTACAAACTGATGAATTGATAGAAGAATCTTAACCCTCCCACTCTTACTAACATTATCGCGTGTGTTGACAACTATTTATAACAATTCAACTTCACAGGTTGTGTATGGTGGCACAACTGTGCACAGAACCAACTGTGTACATGTGTGTACTGTGTGGATGCAAACATTTACTAAAGTGATATCATATTGCAGGCTGGCATAGTTTATCTAAAATTCAAAACCACAGTGGATAATATTGTGTAGATTTGTGTAGATATTGTGTACTGTGTAGATGCATTCACTATATGATAGCACAGTGCAGGCTGGCATAGTTTTTCAATTGTTCACAACCACAGTGGATGACATTGAATGGTCAGACAGTAGGAGGGTTAACTGTGTAGATGCATTCACCACATGATATCATACTGCAGCTTACCATACAAGTCTGCTGATTCTATGGTATTGGTGTCCAGCGATGTCCAGTACAAACGCTTCTCGCTGTAGTCGATGGTCAGCCCGTTGGCTCGTCCACCTTGATATATCACCTTGCGATGAGTGCCGTCCATGTAGGCCCGCTCGATCTGTGACTGACCGCTGAAGTCTGACCAGTACATGTACCTGAGGAATTTGAGGTAAGATGCAAGTAAGCACATTGTTCCTTGAATCAAGATAAGGTAAAGCATTTATCTGCGTTTGACCGCTAAAGTATCACCAGTAAATACACCCGACAATGTTAAGGTCAGTATTACAGAAGAAAATGACAAAACTATTGTTTGGTTGTAGATTTAATGCCTTTGAATCAAGACATGGTACATTATTCAAATGCCGCTGCCAGCTAAAGTCAGACCTCACCCGAAAAAAAACAGCAGTATAATGAATTGGATGTTTACACTCTTTGAATCAAGACAATGTACAGCAATGTACAGCAATGTTGGCAAAAGGTTACGCTTACCCCTCAGCTGGGTGGAGGGCTATGGAACGCGGTGCCTGCAAACCTTCCCACACCAAGACGCGTCTGGCCGAGCCGTCCAGCCGGGCCACCTCAATCCGGTTGGTCAACGTGTCCGAAAAGTAGATGTTGTGGGCAACCCAGTCAATGGCCATACCCTCGGGAAAGTTCAGACCGAATTCGATCACGTTCTCGACACCACTGCCATTGAGGAAAGCTCGACTGATAGTCTGGAGAAAACAAGCACAGAATAAAATCATTGAAAATTGTTGTTTACTTTTTATTTATTTTTTTACAAACATACCACCATCATCACTATCCGACTTCAACAAAACAAATGCGTGTCCAATGAATTCTAACCTTGGCAAAATCTAAGAAAGCTGTTAAGCGATTTTGTTTGCCATGCAAAGATTTTGCCATGCAAAGAAAAGTCTTAGTAAGAATGGTTTACCAGTGAAGATACAATGTTGCGTACATTGATTAAAACTGGATCCATGCAAAACAAAATTGTGAAGCAAGACTTTCTACTAAATGGTTAACTTTAGGCAGGATGCTTTTGTACTGAATTTTCAATTTTACCTTGGAATCAAAATCGCTCCAGTAGATTCGGTTGTCGTTGATGTCAAAGTCCAGCGCTCCCGCCTCCTTCACGCCGGTCAGTGGGATCTCCACGTCGTTGTGATTGGTCTCCAGTGAGATTCGCCTGATGTCGCTGGCCAATGAGAAGAGGAGGAAGGCCTCCGGGATGATGCAGGTCTGCTGGTCGGCCAGTAGCTCGTAGCCGATTGGACAGGAGCAGATGATGCCCGTCGGGAGGAAGAAGCAGAGGTGACTGCATCCTCCGTTGTTGTCTCCACACGGGTTGTGACCTGTATCCAAAAAAATAATAATAAAAAGTTTCACACTACAAGTTTCCGGGGCCCAATTTCATAGAGCATAGAGAATATTGCTCAACAATTTTCTGCTAAGCAAAAATAACCGGGGGACCAGTTACCGATAGAACATGTGACACGGTATTTTGGTTGGTAACCTTATTCTGGTAGGCAGTATTTTGTTGTGCTTAGCTACTTTTTTGCACTTAAGCAGCTTTCTGATATTGTGCCAAGGTCATACTTCGAGGGGCCGTTGTCACAAAGCTAAATGCTATGCAAATTTGCTTGCCACGCAAAATGATAGCTGGGCACCAGGCTCAACAATGTAATTAACATGGCATTTCGGCTGGTAACCTGTTTATGCTAAGCAAGATGTTTCTGTGCTTAGCAAATTGGGTCCTGAGGAAGCCTCTTCATTTTTTCTTCTTCTTGCATACTAGTGTTGAGTGACCATTGAGTAGAGTATTCTGCCCACTTGGGAAACCAAGTCGTAATATAAATCCTATCAGCATCCAGTCATTTGGGGGCAAGGTTACAAAAGAGAGGCGTATTGTTTCTAAATTTCAGGGATGTGATAGGCTGTTGAAAAAAATACCTGAACTCTGAGCGCAAAACTTGCAAGCTCGAAAACTTGCGAACACGAAGCCCACTAATAACATTTATATTTGGTTTTTAAAGCCCTAATCTGCAATCTGGGGCGTTTTATATGATTTTAACTTCATGTTTTTTATGAATTTGATCTTAGGGGGGAAACGGATTTCTTTTTTAGGGGGGCAGAAAAAAACCAGATTTCGGGTTAAAAACTGAGTAATCACATCCCTGCAATTTGGGAACATCCTCCGCCAGACCATCTAAGACGTTAGAGATAAAAAGATGTATTCAAGCGGAACACGTCTTACCGGCTTTCCCCTTGACTGAGCTAGCTTTCAGACCCATGACGTCAGGCTTCTCCATGATCATCTGTCTGTCCTCTCCAGTGTGCTTGTTGACTCTCTCTATGGTCCGACGTTGCCAGTCCGTCCAGTAAATATAATCACCTGTAATGAAAGACAACCACCCCACCAAAAAAACGATGAGTAATAGCTCCGTACTTATAGGTTGGTTATCAGAAAAAGAAAGAAAAAGTTTATTTCTTTTCTCTTTTAAAGGGTCTGTATATGTTTGGTAATGACTCTGAAAATTAATGGCAATAAATATTACTTGGTAAGAGGTACAGCAGCTTTGGATAGTATAATGCATTTTGAGAAACTTTTCACATCGAAGTACTGCGGTTATGGAAAAATTCATATCACATTTTATCCTGAGAAGCATTACTGCAGTAACATTTCTCAGATTGTGTATTCCTAATAGCAGATTATTCTCCAGATTTTCGGCAATATCTCAAAAACGCTATCACCTTTTCAAATGAAATTTTCACAGGTTAGTTCTATGGTATATATCTACAACTATATAGGATTGAAACAAACAGTGGGTTCCAATTACCAAACGTATACAATCCCTTATATCTAAATGCTCCCTGATTATATATTTCAGACCAGGCCTGATGCTTCATTCTTGAAATGGCAGGGGCATCCAGGCGTTAACATTTGTCTGCTGACCAAAAATAAGCAGGATACCAGTCACAGATGCTACACGTGGTGTGGTATTGTGGCTGGTAAACCTTTTTCTGGTCAGCATAGTTTAGTTATGCTTAGCTACTTTTTTGTGCTTAAGCAGCACTATGAAATTGGGCCCTGGTTTTACAACCAGAAAATCTAAATAGGGCCCAATTTCATAGAGCTGCGTAAGCAGAAAATATTGCTGAACAATTTTCGGCTTAGCAGAAATGAGCAGGATACCAGTCACAAATTGTACATGTGATATGGTAGTTTGGCTGGTAACCTTAGTCTGGTGAGCATAATTTTGTTGTGCTTAGCTACTTTTTGTGCTAAAAGCAGCTCTAAGAAATTGGGCCCTTGTCTCTGAACCTACCATGAAGACTGAAGCCGAATATATGAGGTATCCGATCGTCGACCAGCACCCTCCGGTTCCGCCCATCCATGTCCACCACCTCGATCCGGTCCTCCTTCCCATCCCCCCAGTAGATCTTCCCGCCCATGTAGTCGATGGCGATGCCGTTGGGCCAGCTGACGGAGGTGTTGATGAGGACGGATCGGCTGCTGCCGTCCAGGAACGCCCGCTCAATCTTGGGATTCTCTCCCCAGTCGCTCCAGTACATGTACCTGAGAGGACAGAACCAGAAATATTGCATCCATTTAAAGAAAATGTGATGCCCTATGCCAAAATCGGGCACTACTTCGAAATACTTAAACAGCATTAAATGTGAAGAAAACCAAACAACCATGTGATGTGATGTCTTCAACTATTATTCTTAATTTTTTGGGGCCCGATAAGCTAACTTGTGCATGGGAAGAACCCTGCTTACCCTGATATTGAATCAATGGCTATGGCTCTAGGTTCGTCAAGGTATCCTGCTCATTGTTGCTTATCAGAAAATTCCTAAGCAAAAATTTCTGCTCTAACAGCTGTATGAAACTGGGATCAGGGCCCAATTTCATAGAGCTGCTTAAGAAGAAAATATTGCTTAAAAGTTTTCTGCTTAGCCAAAATAAGCAGGATTCCAGTCACAGGTTGTACATGCGGCAGGGTATTTTGGCTGGTAACCTTGTTCTGATAAGCATAATTTTGTTGTGCTTAACTACTTTTTGTGCTTAAGCAATTCTATGAAACTGGGGCCAGAAGTTGAAGATTTTCTCTTACCCTGATATGGGATCGATGGCTATGGCTCGAGGTTCGTCAAGGTCTTCAGAGATTATAACTTTCCTTGAGGTACCGTTGAGTCTAGCCACTTCAATTCTGTCCGTGCCCGTGGCTGTCCAGTAGAGATTCCGTGCAATCCAGTCGATGGCGATACCGTCCGGGTGATCGATATCCGACGTTATGATGAACTCACTCGCTGTTTTAAGGAGTAACAAAAAAAGAAAGATTAATTTCTCTGAACTCGGCCACCAAAACAGTTTACCTCAGAGCATACAATTGGAATAGCTATACAGCGTTCTCCCCAGGATTTAAAAAAAACTTTGGGGCATTCTGGATCAAAATTTTGCCGAAGCATGCTGAATTTGAAACAAGGTCCTCGGAATGTTTTTCTAGATGTTTATGTTTGGGTTTTAAAAAACTCTACTGTGCAATCTGGAGCATTTTAAATGGTTTTATTTTATGATTTTTGTGAATTTAGTCTTCGATCTTAACAAAAAAGAAAGAAAAAAACAAGGGAAAAACAACAATAAATATGGTACACCTGTATATAGTGGTAAACTTGTGGGTACAACCATGTACAAAAACCTCTTTTGGAAAAAGTGTTGGTTCTGAGAAGAACCCGTTTGGTCTCAACGTTTCCAACAGTATACTCCGCTCGTCTTCAGGAGTGAATGGTTGTACCCGCAAGTTCACTAGTTTTTCTTGAAAATGAGTGTTACATTTTTGTTAATGCTACATGTATGTTTGTTGACTGTTTTACGCCGAAACAACAATGTTTTTTGTTTGTTTGATGTTGTTTTTTTGTTTGGGGGAGGGGGGAGGGTGAGGTTTACAACTCCACTCATCTCACCTGATCCGTCCAGTTTGGCACGTTGTATCGCCTTCACATCGTCATCAGTCCAGTACACAAACTCATCGATGGGGTCGTAGTCAATGGCAACGGCATGCTGGATGTCGTCCAGTGGTACTACGATGTCCGTGTAGTCGGGCGTGTCTAGGGAGATCTTCCGGATGTCTCTCCGACGGGCGAGGATGAGGATGTCTTGAGCACCTATAAGATGGATAATAAGAATCTTCGTAAGTTTCAAGAATTGTTTTTTTTAAAGGACCTGTGTACTTTAACAAGACGCATGTAGAAAGGTGGAGGGAACTGCTGGCAGTCAGGAACGCCCCTACAACCTCTGACCTCCTTGGCGGTACCTCTTCAGTGACTTGCCAGCAGGACCAGTTAGCTTGTCATTTCACTAGTCTGTCAGCTTTTTTTACTTAGTCCATAATCTCAAATGAAACAGGGATGCTTTTCAACACTGAACTAGCCAGCCAGACCACTTGGAGTAAATTTTGACTGGTTCCCACGAGGACCAGTCAAAATTTACATTGAGTGTGTTTTAACTACAGCAGCATTTGACCAGCAGACCAGTGTTAAGGGAGAACGCTGGACACTAGGAATCTAAACCCATATTGCACAACGTTTGATCATGTACTTTGTTCTTGTAAAAAAAAAAAAAAATAAAAAAAAAAATAATAATACGTTTTTATCAGTTAATTTTTGTTTTGCGCATTGGCTCCTAATTCGCGCCCATCAGCAAATTACATTGTATAATAACTTGTGTATGAGGGAAAAACACAAATGTTATTACTCCAGATACAGCCATCTGGAAATACATAAATCATACCGAAACTTTTTCCCTCTGATAAGACACAAAAACTTGGAAACGATGGCAGGAGAAATTACTCCAGTAAGAAGGGATCAACACTGATATTACTCCAGATACAGCCATCTGGAAACACATAAATCATACCGAAACATTTTTCCCTCTGATAAGACACAAATGTTGGAAACGATGGCACGAGAAATTACTCCAGTAAGAAGGGATCAACTCCTTAGAACGAGTTCCACAGGCACTCTGCCTCCCGGAGAACGCACCGCACACAGTCTCTGATCAAATCAATACTTAGGATGCATTCATTCATGCATTGCAGACCATGTGGTGAAGTTATATCAATAATTGGTGGCGAGGAGAGACATCTCGCACGAACTGGTTTATGTCTTAAAGGGTATACACCAGGGTTTGCCCTTAACTTGCTTTTCAGTGAATGGCCAGCAGGACCAGTTTGCTTTTCATTTCACTGGTCAGTCAGCTTTGTCACTTGTCCACACTTGATATTAAATAGAGACGCTTTTCAACACTGACCTAGCCAGCCGGACCACTTGGAGAGAATTTTGACTGGTTCTCCGGTGTTTGAACTGGCATTGGCCAGCTGAAGGGAGAACGCTGTACACTAAAGGCATGATGCTTCATGGAGGCAATGGAAGCTCCGTTGCCCCTGGTCATTGCCTTGGTGCCCCTTGAATGTTCCAATATAAATTTATAATGTCCTCATGGAGTTGCCCTTTACCAAGGAGAAAACGCCTTGGTGCCCTTGCCCTTTTTTAAATATGATGCTAACTTAATACTTCACTGAGGTATTGGAGGCAATCGCTCCATGCTATTGGACTGCCTTGGTGCCCCTTGAATGTTCCAATATCTAGAAATTTATAATTTCCTCATGCCCTTGCCCTTTTTTAAATATGATGCTAACTTAATACTTCACTGAGGTAATGGAGGCAATCGCTCCATGCCATTGGACTGCCTTGGTGCCCCTTGAATGTTCCAATATCTAGTAATTTATAATTTCCTCATGGAGTTGCCCTTTACAAAGGAGAACAGGTCTTGCTGCCCTTTCAAATATGATGCTAACTTGATACTTCACGGCGGCAACGGAGGCAATCACCTCCATGCCATTGGACTGCCTTGGTGCCCTTTGAAATGTTCCAGGAGAAGTTTTCATTTCTCTCGTAGAGTTGCCCTTAACCAAGGAAGAACTGCATTCGCCTACATGCCCCTAGTCATTGCCTTCAAGTCTAGTCAAGTCCCTCATGTACAAGTGCCCTTTACTTAGGAATATTACCAGGCCTGTACTAAAGCAGGGAGCTTCTTTTTTTCTTAAGGGGGAAATTTCTCGAAACATTGCCAAAAAATTGTATTATTAAAAATATTGCTTATTTTGATTGCTGCAACTGTCATTCAGCCTGATATGAACGTGCACAAATTCCACCTAAATCATACTGATTTGAAATCAGGTCTGCTCAGTGGTTTCTTTCCCTGCCTTTCACCTCCGTGGACCCCGGTTCCAATCCCACCTCAGACCTGGAGCCTTGCATGTGGACTGGGTTTCCAGTCCCTACCTGATTGTGTGGCTTTTCCCCTCATTTAAGGTTTTCCTCCCACATCTAAAACTGAACATTTCTTCTCATTTCCAATTCATCCTGTTCTTGGCGCTTGCGCTGTCAGACAGATGCGTAATGAAATAAATAAATCAATAAATAAAACGAATAAACGTGCCCCCAAAGTTGATGACATTTTCACAGGTTTTCACAGGTTGGTGTGTTAATGAAAATAAAAGACGAGATTGAATTTGTTTATTTTTTTCGCTCATGACTGATCTACATTTTAACACCCCCTTCCACCCATGTTCCGGGCAGAGTGTTTTCTGGGAATCCACGTTATCCATCCAACACTAATCCCCTTCAAAATGGTTAATTACGGACCATGGTGACATCCTTTAAAGCGTCTGTATACGTTTGGTAGTGACTCTGAAAATTAATGGCAATAACGACTTATTTGGTAAGAAGTACAGCAGCTTTGGATAGTATAATGCATTTTGAGAAACTTTTCACTTCGAAGTACTGCGGTTATGGAAAAGATATCACTTTTTATCCCCCAAAATTTGAATCCGAGAAGCATTACTGCAGTAACATTTCTCAGATTGTGTATTCCAATTGCAGAATATTCTTCCTGCATGGACAAACCGCTCTAGATTTTTCGGCAATATCTCAAAAACGCTACCACCTTTTGAAATGAAATTTTCACAGGTTATTTTTATGGTATATATCTACAACTACATAGGATTGAAACAAAACAGTGGGTTCCAATTACCAAACGTATACAATCCCTTTAAATTCCGTCTGCTCAGACACCCCCCCCTTTTCCCCTAAGGGACTAATATATCATTTTCATTTGATATTTGTCTGCAGGAGTGTGGGATGGTAAATGGCTCACAGATGTGGGGATGTGGCCTAGATCAGTCAAGGGTTTCAACCACGGAGTTCAACGTCTTCTCCCCTTTTCTTTCTTCTTCATCTTTCTTTCCTCTCATTACGGGGGAGCCTGTCATTTTAGCACGGGTTCAAAAGACTTCGGGCCAAATCTGAAACGGGCTTCATCATTTGGCATTCCACTGTACAATCGACTTGAATGTGGTCTTGTTTAAAGGGGATGGAACACAATTACTGAAAATTATCTAAAAGCTGTTGAAGGCTTTAATACTTGATAACACCCCCAGGTGTTGTCCTGGAGCTGTGTTGAGTCCACTAAATTACTCTGTTTATAAATACCTGAGCCCAATTTCATTCTTGACCCAAACCTTGGCTAAAGCCCGCTGAATTCAAACAAGGTCCTTGGAATGTTTTTTAACTCAATGTTTATGTTTGGTTTTAAAAGCTCTACTGCGAAGGCCTAATCCATGTAATCTGGAGTATTTTAAGTGGTTATATTTTATGATTTTGGGGATTTCTTGACCTAAATTTGACAAGTTTGGCCCAAAGCGCCCTAAATTGAAACGGAGTCCTTGAGAATGTTTTTTTTACTTGATGTTAAGTACATGTATGTCTAGTTTTAAAAGCTCTAACTGAGCAATCTAAAGCATTGAAAGGTAGGATCATAGGTTGGTTCTTGTCAACTAATGCTGATTTATAGCCCAAATTGTCAAAATTTGCCAAATATGCTAGCGTATCAGGCCGATACGCGCGATTTGCATGCCGATATGCACAAATTTCGGCCGATTTGCAAAAAAAAAAAAAAAACACATCAAGAGAAAACCATATCCCCAGATTGCACACAGTAGGGCTTTTAAAACCAAAATAAACACCAAGTAGAAAACATTCCAAAACCTTGTTTCAATTCAGTGGCTTCGGCAAAACTTCAAAAATTTGGGTCCAGAATGCCCCACAGTTTTGAAAAAAAAACCATGGGAGAACCCTGCAACCCGACCACCCGTGGAGAAGTCTGGAGCTGAGAGGAATCTGCTCTTCCGAAAAAACTAGCAACGCATCATCATTTTAAAGGCATCGTACACGTTTGGTAATTGTCAAAGATCAGCGTTCTCATTTGGTGTATCCCAACATATGCATAAAATAAACAAGCCTGTGAAAATCTGGGTTCAATTGGTCATCGAAGTTGCAAGAAAATGATGAAAGAAGAAACACCCTTGTTGTACAAATTTGTGTGCTTTCAGATAGGAATAAAAACTTCTTGCAAGAAGTTTTTATTATTTTAGTGAGAAATTAACCTCTTTCTCAAAAACTACATTACTTCAGAGGGAGTCGTTTCCTACAATGTTTTTTACTATCAACAGCTCTCCACTGCTGCTCTCCACTGCTCGTTACCAAGTCAGTTTTTATGCTAATATACATTTTGAGTAATTACCAAACAAGTACGATACCTTTAAACACTGTTTCCCACACTCTCCTCTCCAGCCTACTCCAAGCTGCCTCATATATCAACCATATTAACACATTGTGCAGTTTGGTGACAGATTGACATCTATTAGAGATCCCCCCAGTTATCCACTCACAAACCATGTCATTTATAGGCCTCTATTACAGTCCGGGGCCAGACAATGAACTTAGAAGTTCTTTACATAAGGTCAGGGGTCAACTGCGCTGCATGACTTTGGCCATTATGGGTAAAAAGGAAAAAAAAAAAAAAATGTGTGTTGGTTTGTGGCTCGGTTTATTTTTCTACAGTTCCTACTGTACTACTGTAGAAAAACAAACAAGACCCTTTTTAAGGGATGGCGGGGCATTGGGTTTCCCAACTATTGTTTGCAGTGAGCGTTTTATGAAAACAAACCTATCGGGGACTTGAATCTTGTCAAGAAAACAGTCAATAATTGATTCCTGTTGTTGATTTCTTTCTCAAACATTCTCATCAATTTACATTAACAGTTGCCAAGGTTGTCTGTCGTTCAGAGCACATTCAACAGAACAATTCTCTTACCTAGGTACATTTCACTCAATTCTTTTTTAGAGATTGTTTCTCAGGATGAAGGGAACAACGTTTTTGTTTATTTCTTTATTTCTTTGTTTGTTTTTTCTTTTATTAAATAGAAAATAAAACTTTACATCGCTGACAAAAATAGAATAAATGGGACAAGGTACAGAGTGGACTTAAATTATTTATCCAGGCCCAAAATTACACGGAGGCCATGGCCTCTGTTGCCCCTAGTCTTGGCCTTGTTGCCCCAATGGAAGTGCCCCATGCAAAATGAAAATGGCCATGCCCTCTCAAAGTTGAAATTCCAGGTCTGTTTATCACACAGTCGCATTAAAAAAATAGGTTTAACCCAGTGGCATGCAAATAAAATTATATGACAAATGTAGTGCCTTATACCCCAGGAAACATAATTTAGTATATGTGTGGCCTTACTCAATCCCTGTTAATGATTTATGAAGGCTACAGACTGTTAGAATGCAGCGCACAGTTCAGCAGTCTCTGCACTACCATAAACACTGACTGTGTTGAATTACAAAGCTACAAACCCAGCTCAAATAATGGTTGAAGGAATGAGCTTGGAATTAGTCAGGGAAGTGATTCGATAAATAAGAAAAATCCTGAAAATTGTTTCTCTGGCCTGGGCTTCCCCTTATTCTAGTGTTGGGGCTCCTCTTCTTTGATGCCCATTTTGGAGTTCTGTACTTTAAAATAATATCCACCCCAAAAACAACTGCACAGAATAATTGGCAGTAAAGTCAGATACCCAGACAAACCAAGACAAACCAACACTGTCTTCAAGAATTTGCGTGGAAACTCTTATTCCTGTCTTAAAGAAAGTTCACCAAACAAGTCCGCTATTAAAACCTGAGAGTGATCCAGCAGTATGTAAACACTTGTATGTCAGTAACCATGAAATTGAACGTTCAGAAAAAGTTCACAGACATTAACATTGGGGAGAATCACCAAAACATGTCTGTTAAATTACTTGAAGCGATCCTTTATTAGTGGAAACGATTGGACCGATGAGCCACCTTTGACCGAAGATTAAGGTCGTATGGGGGTCAACGAATGTGTTTCCAAGTACGAGCAACATAGTTGGCAGTCTTGTTAAATTCAGCATTACCGAATAATCCCGCACAAAAGATCATGAAGTTCACAAGGTGCAACTTTGTAACTGCGATAAAAAAGGGGAAAATGCACAGCATGCACTTTGTCAGGTGCTCTTTATTAAAAAACAACTTAAAAAAACAACAAAGCCCCCCCCCAACTAACACCAACAATATGAAGGCTCAGCTGCAAAGATTTACATGACTAGAAACAATGTGATTTTGTACCAGGGGAAAAATGTCTTGCTTGAGTTGTAGAATGTTGTTCCCCCCCCCCCATCCTTAAATGTACGTTTACAAAAGACACTAAACAGAACAAAGGAAAATCGAACCATCCACAAATATCTAAATATCTTTTACAAATTCAGTTGGAAGAAGATTTTAAACAGACACATCCTCAATTTTGGTACAATTTCCGGGGGTATTGGAAGATGTTTTTGGCGAAACTTACCATCAGCGCAGGTTACCCCATCATTCAGGAGACGAACCCCCGTGGGACAGGCGCAGGTGAAGTGGGGCGGGTCTGGAGCCATTAGACAAAGATGGGAACACCCTCCGTTGTCGACATCACATGGCCTTGAAACTAGAAGGGGGTGGGGGTAGGTTGACAGAAAAATGATTAAGTACAAATAAGTAGATTTTCTATCAGATGACTTTTTTTTTTTTTTGGCAAATTGCCCTGATTATTTTAACAGCTTCTTGAAGGCTGCAAACACATGTTTGAGTATGGGTGCATTGAATGTTAAAGTGCATTGACAGACGTTTTGGTTTCATGGTGTTTAGTGTCAACAGGCCATTTCTACAGGTTTGCCTAGCTCCAACTTCTGTCGGGCTACATTTAATTAGGTCAATGTATTCAAGTAATTTCAAGTTTTCCAGAGTAAAAACTCTTAAAGGTCATATTCCCTCCAATTACCCTCCAAATCTCTTTGATACAGTCTTCTCTTCTTGACCTTAATGTCGGGCTCGAAATACTCACTGGACCACCACTCTCTGGTCAGAGTCTTGTTATTTAAGCACTTGGCCAAGAACCCTGTGGCCCAGCGGTTTAGTACATCAACTAAAGTTCTGGCGGTTTATCATCAGGGTGTGGGTTTGAATCTCGGTCATGACACTTATTTCCTTGAGCAAGCTAAGTAACTATAATTGCGTCTCTTCACCCAGGAGTATATGGGTATCCCAGGGTTCTGCCCATGGTGGTCGGTGCCGGAAAACCCGCCTGGCACTCGTGATTCCCCGACCACCACTGGCAGATTTTTCTCTTTTTCCGACCACCACACATTTCCCCCTTTTTTTGCCCACTTCCTTCAAAACATTTTGAACAACATGTAACAATAAATTATTTACCAGTAAAAATTTCATCCAAAGTTTCGAGTAGCCTACTTCTTTGGTTTGAGTCTATTTTAATGATCCAGGATCGAGCATCTGTCCCGCCTGTACGACGATGCACATTATATCCAACGATCCAACGGAAACCTGCATTGATTTTACAATGGTTCCCAGTCACACTCTGACTGTAGCTTTACGCTGGGAATATAACATGATACCAGTTTCATCGTGTATGTGTTGCATATCCTATTCCACGGCATTGAATACAACGTAAAATGAACTACAGAGTAAGGCACCATGATGTTACGCTGTAAATTGTTTTCCCATGGCGGTAAAGGCGTGCGCGCACTATGCAGGCATACATTCAAGGCACAGCTGGAGGGTGCACGTGTGTATACGATCGAAAAGAAATTGACTTGACCATACTAGGAAAAAAAAATTTCCGGCACTCAAGAAATCCTGGGCAGAACCCTGGTATCCGTGGGGGCAGAGATGGTTCTTGTGATTGATTTAGCTTAGCGCGCTACATATTGGGCAGTGCAGGCTATTTACTCCCAAGGGAGCTGAGATGGTTTAAGGAATGAAATACATGGTCCAGTGACCAGGGGTAATAATGTTGGAGCGCCATGAGCGTCACTGAGTGACAGATTTGAGCGATATATAAAAAGCCACTATTATTATTTTATTATTTACAAAAAACCAAGTCCTTTAGTCTAGTGTTTTTCTAAACACATAATGCTTAATATCTACTGATGTATAGCTTTTCCAATTCCAATCCTCTTTAAAAAGAAAATCAGAAAATATTTAAAGACAACAATTTTGGACTCGTAAAAACACACATGGTCCAGTAACATTTCTGAACTAAAACAACTGTAGCCTACTGGAGATTCCCTTGAAATTCAACCCCCCGGAAGTTTCCACCGTCTTACCTTCTCGTTGTCTCAGCGGTGAGAAACTATGCATATCCATCGGCGAGAAAATATTCTCGTGGACGACCCTCAGCTCCTCTCCGTCTAATTTATTACAAGCGTGTATGGAGTGGGTCTCCCAATCCGTCCAGAATAACATATCCTCAAACAACGTCAGCGCAAAGGGGTGGGGTAGAGACCCCTGCAGCACCTGGACCCTGTTGGCTCCGTCAAAGTCACATTTGTGAATATAACTGTATTTAGCGTCGGCCCAGTACAACTTGGACTCTTCATAGTCTAACGTTAAGCCGTTTGGCCAATAGATATTTGTGTCGATTATAACCATTCTGTACATTTCCGAGCCGTCCATTCCGGCTCGTTCGATTTTCGGGACTT
Organism: Plazaster borealis; assembly: GCA_021014325.1. Classification (NCBI taxonomy): domain Eukaryota; kingdom Metazoa; phylum Echinodermata; class Asteroidea; order Forcipulatida; family Labidiasteridae; genus Plazaster; species Plazaster borealis. The sequence continues at coordinate 2,266,827 of CM037465.1, read as the reverse complement.
CACCCCAGTCTGTCCAGAAGAGCAGCCTGTAAACGAAAACAAAGATAGATGCATTATTAATCAAAACATTAGAATGAAATTAAAGCATGTGTCAAAGGAGAGATTTAAAGATTTGCAATGGACCTCATAAATGAATCGCTGTCATCAGGCTGCCATCGTCAAGGTAAATTGATGATGAAACAAGGGAAATCACACAGCCTGTTACGCTTAAACAATGATGAAACAATGGAAAACGCAAAGCTGTGTATACACAACGCACAGGATCGGTCAACGAACAACCTTCCTTTGACCTGTTAGCCGAGGGCCCCCTACTTAAATGATGCCATGTGCATAAGGTCTATTAATATAGATTTCTTGAGATCATGACTCTCCTTGAGTTGAGAGACCACTTTAACTCAGGAATGAGATTTGATAAAAGAGAAAATTCCTGAACAACTTTTCTTGGGACTGGGTTCCCCCTTTTTCTAGACCCAGAACCGTCCAGATGTTACACTTCAGGAGGTTTACAGACTCTGTGTATCACCAGAAATACAAAACTACAGGTTTGGACACAATGTGGACTATTTCTTTCTCCCTTTAGTGACTGCTTTATGTACTTCTTTCAAGGAATTTTGAAGACTCTGAGAGATCTTGAGAAAATCATGAAATCAGAAAACAATCCTGAGTAATCCCATCCTGTTACCAACATGTAAAAGGCATGTGAACAACATATAAACAAGGCTTGAAAAGGGTAATGTAACAATCGGTTCAGAATTAAATCTTAAAAACAACAACAATCTTGTCATAGTTCATACACAACTCTTCACTTTTATTTATTCTTTTCGAGTAGAAATGTCTCACACGGCATACAGTACGCTACAACAAGTAGACAATAAATGCAGGGCGTCTCAACTTCCAAAAATAACCAATGTGTGATAAAATGTGCTATTGATTAAAAAACAACCCCCGTCTCGAGTTGTAGCCAGGAGTCTCCGAAAACAAGCCCTCACTGAATGCCGGAATGCACGGCCAACAAGTCAGTGTAGAAGCTTCAGCGTTCGTGAAAAAAAAGAAGAGAGGAGTGTGTACGTACGTGGTGTGTGTGAGATAAAATGCAATATTGTGGGGGAAATTTGTACGGATTATTAGCATTGCGGCTGGTCGGGGGAGTATCACCCAATCCTTTCCAAGACACTGATGGGTCTTTTTGCTCCCGTTTCAAGTGGTACCCCGTCTCTCGTATAACCGGTCGGCCTAAGGGGGATCTCGCAACATATTTCAGGTTTGGAATATTGATTCCGGAATGCACCGTCTCCGGAATGTCTAGGAGAATATGGATCAGGTTTTTTTAAAGTGGGGTTTTAGGGACAAATTTCTCCACTGAGACCCACCCTGAGGGGGGTTACTAGAGTGATATTAAGGGAGACATTGGGGGGTAGGTTACGGTGCTTGTGGGGGGGTATCTAAGTGGTTTGGGGGTACATGGTTTTCTTAAATGATTACAAGGTGGATGGATAGTGCAGTTGAGAAACTGAATAACACAAATCTCATGTCAATTCTACACTTAGATTCAGTTTGTCAGATCATTTTTGTTGTTTTGACTAAATATATATTTGTTGGGGTTCGAAAAATTTATATCCCAGTTCAAGTACAATGTAGGTAGCACTGCCCTTTTTTCCCTCATGAACAAGCCCTGCAGTCTTGTGGATTTTTCCCCCCTAATTCGAGCCCTGGTGAACATGGTGAAAATGGGCTCAGATCCACTGTATCTCCAATGTCACACTATGCACTCAAGCCACACAGTGCACCGTGGATCTCTCATTGTTGCCCCCTAAATGCACTACATGTACTTTCCAACTAAGCGTAACATAACGCTCCGCTGAGTCGCGTACAGGTCATATGCAAATCCGCCCGGAAGATCACCCGCATGAGAGCATTTCTAACACCCTAAAGACATTGTTCAGGCTTACATACAGTACAGTACACCTGAAAAAAGTGTAAGTGCCATCAGGTGTAACAGTTTATTTCTACGAGGGGCCAACAGCTTCCCTTTCTGACGAAAAATGCCACAAACTTTTTTTTTCACCTAGTGATATTATTGCTATCAAGCAGAGCGTGACAAAACAAATTCTTTTGTCAGATCACCGGGGAGGGATTTTAATCATCCACAAACAAAAACAACAACAAAAACATAGGGAAAGGTAAGGGGAAGTCCGAAGTTTTCAACATTTTCACTCTCATCAGAGTCTGGGCCCAATTTCATAGAGCTGCTTAAGCAAGAAAATATTGCTTAACAATGTTTAGCAGAAACGAGCAGGATACCAGTCACAAATTGTACATGTGACATGGTAGTTTGGCTGGTAACCTTATTCTGCTAAGCATAATTTTGTTGTGCTTAAGCAGCTCTATGAAATTGGGCCCTGGTGGAGGAGAGGTGGGACACAGACCAAGTAGAGGGCCATTTGAAAAATAATACCTCACCTCATCTTTAATTTTTAAAACTTATGTTTAACTGTTGGCTTTGAGTCTAATAAATACCTTTCAATTCTGCTGAGTATGAATGTTTTACCAAGAAGACAAACGAGACGAAAATTCTCTAGGTGCTTGTTAAAATAAAAACAGTTTATTTGTAACACTGTGCAGATAGATTTTTTTTGTTCTGGTCTTGTAACAAATTTTCTTGTCCAGTAAAGGTTTTGAGCTACAAGCCATGCAGTCTTGTCGATTCCCCCCCCCCCCCCCCCCCGAAGTTCAAGCCCTGATCTCAAAAGGGGCAATTTACAGGCAACCAGTTCCAGGCAATCTCCAAGAAAGAACAAGCCATTCATATGTCAGTTTTCACATAATTTTTCTTGGGGACAAGACAGTGATACGCAAATATCTGTTGTGCTACCAAAGTGCTCCCTGTGCATGCTTCAAATAGATTAAAAAGTACTTTGGGAACAACAACTCAATCCATAAAACAATTGGGCACCACTTTTGTAAAAATACACCCTCAGTGGTCTAACCTAATCCACATGTTCATCAGAATGGGAGGTGACCTGGGTCAGAGTTCAAAGGTAATAGCATTGGTGGCTTCTGGTGTGACCTTCACTAAAAGCCATACCTTGTGACTGAGTGATCGATCAATTCTTTGATAACACTTCATGGACTGAAAACTTTAAAAAAATTGTTTGAATATTCATCACAAAAAAATCTAAAAAACCTAACACACCCCCACCCCCCCCCAAAAAAAAATTCTTGTTACTCAAAATTCCACGAGAATATACTGTGATGAGTCTTAAATCCTCTTCATTGGTACAAGGAAAATTAAATCAACCACGATTTCAAATCAAGAATAGCGACTACAAGTAAGTTTGGACAAATTTACACCGACGAAACAATTCAGGGGTTTCAAAGAAAAATTGTCCCATGAAAAAATGACTGAAATCCTAGACTGGGTACGGATACAACAACAGCCGATTCAGTAGGCAATTGCTGACTGATGCCAAACCTGTCACGAGAAATAACTTCATGCAAGAGCGATCCTTTGAAGAATTCACAGGGCTCTGCACAATAAACTACGGGAAGTGTGAGGCCCGGTGAAGTAACAACCATGTTGTATTGGGGAGCCACCGTTAGAAAAAGAAACCCCTTAACCCCAGTGGTGGGGAAGTTTTCTTTTCCAGCTTAAGCTCCCGACTGTGGAAACAACAAATCTCTACACCATGGTTTAACAACCCCCAATGACTTGGTTGGGAAAGAATGGAGCTGTGGCAGTGCTGAACAAACATGACCTTTGACCTACGGTTCCCTGGCTTGAGCTGTCAATCACATGTCAAGCTGTCTTGTGGTATACAGGATGGAATGTGGGATTGCTGGGCATGGGGCCAAGTTCAGATTAATCTTGTAAGTTTAAAGGGATAAGGGTCCGAGATTGGTGTTTTTTAGTATTTTTATTCTGAGAGTGTAGTTTTAAGGAATCAAACAAACCACAGCGCAGAATTTAAGTCTAGACACAACAGGGCCTAGTTTTATGGTTCTGCTTACCAGGGAATCCTGCGCTTACGGCACAAACATGTAGAACCTGTACTTTACAGGGCATCGCAAGCATAGTAAGCAGCACCATAAGCCTATATAAGCACAAAAACTTACTAAGCACAGACAAATCTTGCTTAGCAGAAACAGTTTACAGCCAACATCCCCAAAAAGTTTACATTGGTGCTTCTGGTCCCCAACTCAGATTTTGCTTATTAGCAATGAAATTTGCAAGGCAATATTTTCTGCTTAACAGCTTTATGAAATTGGACCCATATCATTGTCATTGTGCAGCCATCTTGTTTATCCCTAATCAAATCAATTACATGTAACCAAAGAGAGGCTGGAAAAAATACCTGAATCAGTAATCCCTGAAAAGTCATTGCAGAAATGGAGACAAGGATAACTTGACGTAATGGTTGGGGAGAGGGGGTGATGGACACAGCATGGAAAACATCCCCGTTAAACGTGGTAAAGTATTTAAAGAAATCAACATCTAATTCAACACTGCGTCTTTAAAATTAGACTGAGAACCAGACTGCACCAACATTGAATTTAAGGTACATGTACTGTACATTCCTCACCCATCACCACCCTTCCCCAATGAAGTATTTTACAATCTGGCCATTCCCTATACTAAATGGCCAATGATTTTCCACAAACCGCTAAGTTCCTCCCCCGGAAGCCAGCCTAGCCCTCAAGAAACACCAAATGGTCCCAGACCAAAATCACTCTGTTTCCGGATTTCAGTGGTATCGCTATAAATAGATGAGCGGAACATTTAAAGCCCAAAACGAAATCGGTCGCTTGACAAATCAAACCTGTATCCTGACGTGGAAAATCTTTGGCCCTAAATATCTGTACATAGCACTGTCCCTTTAAATGGTGTGGCGTTTACTTTGGTGGGGTGTAAACACAGTAAGGCTATGCTTGGGCAATGCTAGCTCAAAGTGTTATTCTCTGAGTCCTACCAATTGGATCATGACTTAATGTTCCACACCCATGATTTAAACACGGTGAGATGAGGTGCCTCATTTCACGGCGCTGCTTACCGCAGAATTTTGCGATTATGCCACACTGCAGTAGCCAAGAACCACGTGGCAATATACAGGCAACCAGTTCCAGCAACAAAATACAATCATGAGTAGATTTCCACAATAACCCTTTCCTCCAAAATCCAGGTAACAAATTTTGCATTTAATACATTCGTAAAACAACCAGGATATTAATCTTTCTCAGCCTTAAGTCACAGAAGTTCTGAGCACCCAAAAATAAATGATTTGAAGACATCTTTACATCCCCGTCTTCCCCCAATAACCCACTTTCCAAACTCTACTCTCCTAAACACAAGTAACAAGTTTTAATAAATCAAAGACAACTAAATTTGTATCACATAAAAGCCAGACTTTCTCAAGTTTTCAAAACAAATTATTTGAAGACATATTTACATCGTTAATGGTTTTACAATTCCTACTTTCCGAGCGGTCGCATATGCGTCAACAAAGCGCATTTTCGTTTTTCGCAATTTAAATTCCTTTATTGAAAAACTTATCACAAGTAAACTCAACATAGCTCTGGAATGTATAGTGAACTGTTTTTGCAGTGTCCTCTAATGATGTCCTCAAAAGACATCTTTCAAGAACAGCCTATATGTTTTTATCGTTTTAAAAAATGTTGCGCATGGAGAACACAGAATAAGTTGGACAATTTCACATCAAACTGTTTGCCAGAGAGTGTCTTTTGGAAAGCAGGTGTTATACAGGATTGGTAGAGCTGACAAAATAGTCGCAGAAGGTGTTCACGGTAGGTGTGATCAACCATACATGAAATAAACTGGTGAAAATTTGGGCTTAATCTGTTGGGCGAGTCAGGAGAAAATAGTGAAAAACTATACACAATTTTCAGCATGTAAACACATTGGCTTTAATTTTGGTTAAAACGATGAAAGTTCTAGCTTTTTTGTTTGGGTGTTCAGTTACAGTTTTCTCAAAATATGACTTCATTTTAAGGGGAAATATTTCACAGAGAAAAACGGTTCTATTATGAACTTCATAACCATAAGGTTTCCGGCCAAAAAATTAATCAATAATGTTTTCTATCCTTACCAATCTTTTATAATACCTTCAACAACAACAAAAGCAGGATTAAAAAAAGACAGGAAAAAAATTAATAAAAAATAAAAAAAAACGAGGGATAAATCTCAGCGGTTGAGTCCAAGTTTAATGATGAATGCTATTACATACCTGCCTGGTTTTGTATTCACTGCAGTAATTGAACCCTGATGATATGTGGCATACACTGTTTGATTTGATATGACACGGCATGGTCTGTATGTGCCTACCTAATACATTATACCCCGCAACTCTATGCTTAAATAACTTAAAGGGATGCTCGCGTTACGTCCATGGGTTTGGACGATTTCTTTGAAAAAAGAAATCAGCTGGTTATCAGGAAGTACTTCACAAATTAATGGTGTGAAATTGTTTTTACTAGTACTCATTTTGATAAAAGGAAGTGTGCATCAGTGATTTTTGTTAGAGTACATTTTATTATAATCCTGTTGTTCAATCATTAAGTGCAATACATTATTAGCTGTTTGTTTTAGTAAACAAGTGGATTTTTCCAATCCTCTAACTTTCAAGAAACATACTTATAAAGGGATGGTACATCGTTGGTTTTCGGAAGAGTACATTTATTTCAATCCTATAGTTTTCAAGAAACATATCATAAAGGGATGGTACATCATTGGTGTTCAGAAAAGTACATTCATTTGACTCTTCTAGTTTTCAAGAAACATTAAAAGGAATGGTATATCATTGGTTTTCGGAAGAGTACATTCATTTCAATCCTTTAGTTTTCAAGAAACATATCAAAAAGGGATGGTACATCATTGGTTTTAGGAAGAGTACATTCATTCCAATCCTCCAGTTTTCAGGAAACATTGATGATCATAACATTTATGAGAACATTGGAAGGGGCATCACAGCAAACGCCTACGTGGAACACTATAATTTTTGTTGGTCTTTGTTTCAGTTTCAACACCCTTAGGTCTTAGCCTTTGACCTTTGGTCTTCTGTTACAGGCCTGAGAAGTTTGAGACCTAACATGCCTTGATCTTTAACACACAGGTCTTGGACAAGTGTTTCGGGTCTCAACTACATGTACAACCACAACATTGAGAACTAACCTGGTTTTTTTGTTTCCAAAAAGTTGCTTTATATTATTTTTTGAAAAAACCAATAAATCATACCTGTATATTATTACGTCTTTCATATTAAAAACTCACTAAATAAATAAATAAATACACAAAATAAAATATAAAATAAATCAATTATTTACAAAGATTGAATAGGCCTACTTTAAAACATTTTTTGTTCGAACCTTCTGTTTGTGACTGTAAAGAAGACTTAGAAGACAAAACTCTCTGTTTAAATCTTCTGTTTGTGAGTGTGAATAGAACTTAAATCCATCTTGTACGAGGTGACAAAACTTTCCAGTAAATTTCCTATAAAGAACACTCAACATTTAGAATGGCCTTAAACAATTTGGTTTCAGTTATATATTTTGGGGAACTTTATCTTTACAAGCAAATCAATCATTCTCCTGGCGGGTAATGCTGTGTAGATTCCAATTGCTATTGTTTTGAGTTTTTAAAAGCCTGTTGCACATAGTGTTAGCCAGAGGGGTGTCTGAGTGTCTTTTGGACACCCTGTTTTATCTGTCATTTACAAGTAAATGACAAAATGTATTGTAAAGTGAACAATTTGGACACCCAGTTTTTAAATTTCCAGCAAATTTATCCACCCTTTTACCAATCCTGGCTAAAACCTTGCTGTGGCACATCATGGGAAGTGGCTGCAGCAACTTAAATACAACACTACATGTTCAGAGCTGCCAACATTTGCATCTTGCGATCAGGGAGATTTTGTACAACAATAACAGGAGATATTTAGAATTACATTCAACAAAATAGGGAAGAAGCTTCCATAAATCAAGGAGATTTTCAAACTTGTTCATCAGAAAATGTAGGCTAAACGATTGGTTTATTTTCAGGGAATCAGGGAGAGTTTGGCAGCTCGGCATGTGTTAAACCGCTCCTGGCAGGAACAGTTACGCTCTTCAGAGTGTCCCTTTAACGCTCTGATAGACTACACAGTCACACAGTCCAGCAGTAGGGGCCACGCTTGATGAATTAACTCACAATCGCTCCTGACAGTTCGTATGATTAAAATGTGGCGTGTGAATGTACAATGTACTTTTCTTTTCTTTTTCTCCCCCTTGATCAATGCGTCCGTGGGCTGTTCCGTCTGAATGAACACAATGTTTACAATGTGATTCATGGGCTGGGGGGGGGGGAAGGGGGTCTTTCTCTCAGGATACAGACCTGAGCAATTTGATTGGTAATTACATAAATTTTGAATGTAAATTTCTTTTTTGAAAGCCACATGTTCCAAACTCTGGGGACGTGGAAGGAATTAATGAGACTAACTCGGTTTCTTATGCCTACACTTGAAGTCGTTAAGTTCACTCTTGGGTGACTTTAAAGAGCTGGCCTGATTCAAACCATATGTTGTCTCACTTGACTAACTTTTGTAAACAATACAGCAGTTTACAAAAACTTGTGAAAATGCTCTTGAATTTTGTATTTTTAATTTTTTTAATTTATTTATTTATTTATATATTCTTTGTTCAACCCAAAACCATTATATATATGTATTTTTTTTATTTTATTTTTTTTTTTTTTGGGGGGGGGGGGGGGTTCGGAGAAATGAACAAGTGTAGCCAACTGCAGGCATGTGAGCGGGTCATGGAAAAAAACAAGGAAAACTTTTTTTTCAGTGTCCAGATTTTGGGCCAGCCTTATTTGTACGTGTCCGGATTTTGGGCCAGTGCTCTTTGTACATGTCCGGATTTTGGGCCAGCGCTATTTGTACGTGTCCGGATTTTGGGCCAGCGCTACAGTCAGGTATAATAGAGATCAATGGGTACCACACACACGTGAAAGACCGTGTGCACCTAGTCTTGGCTCAAGGTATTGGCTTTTTAATACATTTTTTAGTAATGCGCCCTCTCTTGGTGGAACGGGACAACGACATGGGTAAGTATAATGGGACATCGTGCTTAACGAAAAATGAACAACAACGGCTTTAATCAAAGACTAACGCTGAGCATGCACTGAGCATTTTACCGGGTCTAGCCACCGACTCACGTGTCAAAATCAAATCGCAATTAAAGTGCTTCCCGATGCCAGTTTCCCCTTCTCTGTGTGACTTTGTGCAGTTAAATTACTTGCTGCTTGATGTCGGAGGTAAAAATAAATTGAAAAACACGTAAATGCGGAGATCTCACATGCCTGCAACAGGACAATTTGAAAAGCAATATACCACGAATGACTAAAACTTACTGGTCCTGAGGTGGTTTGACAGGCAGCCCAAAATTACACAAGTCCTGAAGTCTACAGACCTGTACCGTACTATTAATCAAGTTGTTTCACTTTTTTAATCTTTTCAATTCTTTACATGTAGGTCTTGTAAACTAATTTCTGGTCCTGTAAAAGTTCTGAGCTACAAGGGTACATTCAGATGGGAATTAACAACAACTCTTGTCTATCATGTAGTCCCATTTCGAGGATAACTTGGTCCCAAAACTAGGCAAACTTAGTCTTGAAAATAAGTGGGGTTGAGCAGGCCCAGAATTAAATGGAGGCCCTGGCATCTGTTGCCCTGGTCTTGCTCTTGGTGCCCCTTGAAAAGTTTCCCTTAGACTTTGAGTTTCTTCAAATGTAAACGTGCCCTTTGCAAAATGAAAATGGCCTTGCCCTCTTTAAGATGAAATTTCAGGCTTGAGTTCAGGACTAAGAAGGCCTGTGGAGACCTTCTCGAAAAATATGAGCCAAACAGCAGACCACTGAGAGAGTGACTTCACACACAAAACACCTTCACTGTGCATGTTGTTTGCGCTATGCAAATCTCAATCTGAGCCATGCATAATACTTCTCACAATGTTGAATATTTCATTCATCTGGAGCATGTTCATTCCAGGAAGATCTTAACAAACCCAGTTTATCCTAGACTGAAAGAGTGCATGATCCCAGGTAATCCAGCAGAGTATGCACCACAATGCAAGTACAAGTGTACAATGTAATTAGGGCAGTTTGATCGACAGAAGGGGTGACCCTCCCCACCAGGGATTACAAACAAAGGTACCCCGGGCATGAGTGACAGATTCTGATCATCCAAAATAAGACATGTTTACTATTCACCGAGTGGTCCAATTTCATTTACTAAGCTGGAAAATAGTGCTTTAAGAATCTTTGAAGGGAACCAGCCAAGGCTAATAGACACGGCATGATGTTTAAGCTGGTAACCCAATTTTGCTAAGCAATTTGCTTCTCTGCCTAGAAAACGCATTAAAGGTGCAGGTCACACTGACATTTTGAACCCTGTATGCTTGAATCCTGAATCTTTCACCTAAAAATATATTGTTTTTCCATTCAGGCTCTTGAATTCAATAAGAATAGAGCTGTCAAATGACATGCAACATGAGATGTTTTCTTTCTTCCAAAACGAGAAAATTTACAGCATGACAACTCCATTTTTTTCCGTCAGGTGAATCTGCATACAAACTGAATTCTATCACACAGCTTTGTGTTTTCATTCAAAACCACAGATGGCTTCGGCTTTGTCTAACGATTTGAAGCCACAAAGCAAAGTATGCGTTGAGAAAAATTAATGACAAAGCTAAGCCTGAAACAGAAAATACACCAAGCGGTACATAACTCCAACTCTCTGTCCAACCTTACTTAAAGGCACTGGACATGTTTGGTAATAGTCAAAGACCAGTATTCTCACTTGGTGTATCCCAACATAGGCATAAAATAACAAGCCTGTGAAAATTTGGGCTCAATTGCTCATTGATGTTGCAAGCACATGATGAATGAAAAAACACTCTTGTTGCACAAATTTGTGTGCTTTCAGATGCCTGAAATAGGCTTCAGGCCTTAAGTCTTTCTCAGATTCAAATATTTTAGTGAGAAATTACCTTTTTCTCAAAAACTACGTTACTTCAGAGTGAGTCGTTTTCTCACAATGTTTTATACTATCAATATCACCCCCTTGCTCATTACCAAGTAAGTTTTTATGCTAAATATATATTTTGAGTAATTACCAAACGTGTCCAGTGCCTTTAATGCCCAGACATGCTCAACGACTCCCCCAACCCCCCTGTACATGGATCCTCTACCTCCATGCCCTGTAGCGTGACTACCAGCATGTAAACTACCTACAGGTGATCTGCAGGTTATTGAGACAGCGCATGGCAGGGGTTTCCAGCAGGGGTACCTCTGCCCCGAGGGACGAAGGGGTGGGTTTGGGTTGCTATGCATGGTTAATGAAGAGCTAAGGTTCGTGGTAATTTCAAGTTCAGATACAACGACAAATCTTCTGTGGAGATACTTTGAGGTCTCATTAAAGGGATTTTATACGTTTAGTAATTGGAACCCACTGTTTGTTTCAATCGTATGTTGTAGATTTATACCATAAAACTAACCAGTGAAAATTTCATTTCAAAAGGTGGTAGCGTTTTTGAGATGTTGCCGAAAATCTGGAGCGGTTATAATGTCAACGCAGGAAGAATAATCTGCATTGGAATACACAATCTGAGAAACATTACTCTCAGTAACGCTTCTCAGATTCAATTTTGTTTATGCTTAGCAGGAAACTAATCACAAGTAATGTACTTAGCCTACTTTTTACACTCTATTTTGGGGGTAACTGATTCCTGCTTACAAGGTTTTAGCCAGGATTTGGTAAAAGGTGTACAAATTTGCTGCAAATAAAAAAAAATGGGTGTTCAGATTGTTCACTTACAATATCTTTAAATGTAAAATGACAGACAAAACAAGGTGTCCAAATACCCCTTCGGCTAACACTATGCCTGGTTAGCATCAATTTTTCTGCTAAGCAAATGTGTGTGCCTAATGTCATTATAAAATTGTCTATGTAAAGTCTGACCTCATTCTGCCACAATTACTGTTCAATTTGATGTGAACTTTCTCTCCTATTTATCACCAGAGATGGTCAATGGATGGCAATAAGCAATTTGGAGTCAGCCTGGCCTCTGCCGATTGACCCACACAATGGGACTGTCTCGCTCCAGAGGCCACGCAAACACCAGTCATACACCCCAGGTGTGAATGACTAAGGAGGCTTGACAATGGGCCTGTGTGAATGCAGGACAATTACTGGGTGTTTGTGGCTGGGGCAGTGGGGTGGAGTGGGGGTGGGGAAAGGTTGAAGTGGCTGGGATATTCAAGGCACTGTATCTATAAATCAATTTTGTTCTCGGAGACGTAATGTCACAGTGGGTACAACGCTGAAAGCTTTGTGACACACAGGGAACATTAATACCATGTTACAATGACCACAGTGATTCTTGCAAGAGTATTTGGGCATGGGTTTGGTTCAACCACAAAGATTGTTTGGCTGATTTTAAAATGAAAATTTAGATTTAAATTTTATATAGCAATTTTATAGATGATGAAAGTGTCAAGCTTTCATTTAAAGTATTGCATACAAAAAAGTAAAACAAAACACCAATTATTTATGATACAAAAGTAGTTAATTAAAACTAAAAATGAATTGTTGTCGGGGATTCCGACATTAATTCTCATACATCAGCCACGTACAAGCAGTTTTGTATGTTACATGTATTGGATGCATTGTCCATGGCATGATGCAAAATCTTTTTTTCTGTTTTTCGTTTTGAAACAGCATCATCTGTCAACAATTTTTCACAGGAAACGTTTTTAAAAACTTTTTCATTTGTAAATTTGTTCTACCAGGTCTTAAACAACAAGTTCTTACGAGTCATAAGAATTTCATAATAGGCACACAAAATAAACACCAAATAAAATAACTTAAATACTGACCCCATTTCCGGATGTAAAACAATCGCTCTCGGCTGGTCCAGATTCTTCCAATATAAAACTTTTCGCGACGACCCGTCCAATTCGCTCACTTCAATTCGATTCGTCTCAGTGTCCGTCCAATAAATCTTCTTCCCCACCCAGTCGCAAGCCAACCCGTCGGGGGCGGTCAACCCGGACGTTATGATATCTTCCTGGATCTGGGACCCATTGAAGCGTGTCCTTTTTATCATTTCGATGCTGACGTCAGTCCAGAAGATGAGCTGCTCCGAGAAAAGGAAGTCAACAGCTGCGGCATCTTCTAAGCGGTCGATGACGGTGGTCGTTGTTGTGGATTCGTTGGTTAATCCGAAGTTGATAATACGGATGTCCTTCCGATTGGCAAAGAGGAGCTCTGGCAGCGCTACAAGAAGAGAAACCAAACTTTTTATTACAAAGGATGAATGATGTTCTACAACTCTTATCTTAACCCTAACCCCCATCAGGGTCCCTCCATATACCCTGCCAAATACAACAGAATGCAACACAGTTGAAATGAGAACCATGCCAAATGCAACAAAATGCAACAAGGGATTTGTTGCATTGTGCAGGCATGTTGTTTGTGTTAGGACTGAGCAAGGGGGTTTGCCCTGCTAAATGCAACAATATGCACATACATGTAAGTGTAGTGGTGACTACAACAAAATGCAACACCAATTATATGAAGTCACTTGACTGCTAAATTCAACAAATTCAGTCAAAGAATGACACCTGAGTCGACTGCCAAATGCAACAGATTACAACAACTTTTACCATTTGGTGCATATTGTTGCATTTAGCATGGTTAGGGTTAATTGAACAGTAAGTCAGGCATGAGAATGGGCGATGATGAAAAATCCGGAAAAAAATCCGGAAAAAAACCTAACGCTAAATATGCATGTCCGGATTTTGGGCAATGTCCGGAAATTGGGCAACGTCACCAAGCATCGACGCCGCACTCAGTGGTTGAACCATGCATATCCTACCTCCATGGGTCGGGTTAGTAGGAGGAAAATACTCAAAAAACAATAATGAAATCATAAAAAATGCAAGACGTATCTTATCTCAAAAAGCTCACAAAAAATGTGAGACTTAATGGTTAATGCAGACGTCGACGATTCTCACACACGTGCGTAAAAAGTCTAACAATGCGCGCGCATCCATACACCGCGCATTGTTGTCAGTAGACTTCCCAAAGTCTCCACACATGTTTCTTTGCTGCAGCAGTAAACATATTACGGTCAAACAATGAATAAACCGCACCGTGATTGAAGCGAGGAATGAAAGAAGTCTACACATATCTATTGATCTCGCTGCATACGCGATGCACATGGAAGCCGGGAGGCAATTGTTTACGTGCCGTTTTTCACGAAGGGTGTGTCGATCCGCGGTATGATTTTACAAAGGTAAATTTACAATTTCTGATTTAAAGACGAGAGATTAGCGAAATATAAATGCATTCCCCCAACACCCTACCCCCCAAATTTTATATCATATTCACATTGAACTTGGAGACCACATATTTTGAAGTGAAAAATCCGGAAATCCGGAAATCCGGAAAAATCCGGAAGATTCTCATGCCTGACAGTTAGACTTGGCAGTGGGAATTTGAAATAATTCTGCAAATGTAAAATAGATTGAAGCTTGAATTCATGATCCAAAAGAGTGAACAAGTCTTTGGAGAAACTTCTGAAGGTGCAGTAAAGCCAAGACCCAGGCATGATTTCATGGCTCTGCTTGGCGTCACCAAAGAATCTGCGCTTACAGAAGCAGGGAATTTGGCGCTTACGTCAAGCTATTTCACAGGTTAGCAGGAAATCTTTGCTTGTGCGCATGCCTATTCCACTACACTAGACATTCTTCACTTGAACAATGCTAGCTAGCGCAGAAATCCGGCGCTTGCCCTGTAAGCAAAGAATGTTATAGACTTCAAGGAGCTTCACGGAACAGTATCCTTAGTGCTAGAGAAGTAGATCAAAGGGCATGACTTATTTTATTTGGAGAAAAATACAGCACTTTTTGTTTATCAGTCAGATAAAAAGTCTGATTATTCATTAATTTCTACCGGATTATTTCAAGGGGCATCGAGTATAGTGACCAAGGGCCATGAAGACAATAGTCTCTGTTGCCCGCAATGAAGTAACAGGCCTGAAGAGGGTACCAAGGGCCAAGACAAGGGGCAAAGTTTTAGATTGGATTGGTAAAAAGGGTGTCCAAATTTGCTGGAAATATAAAAACTGGGTGTCCAAATTGTTCACTTACAATACATTTACATGTAAATGACAGATAAAACAGGGTGTCCAAATTTAAAACAGAGTGTCCAAAAGACACCCAGACACCCCTATGGCTCACAACACTACGACAAGGGGCAACAGAGGCCATGGCCTCTGTGTAATTACAGGCCTGTGTACTGAGGCTGTTGAGAGTGTCCATATTGGAATGATGTGTAAAGCTATAGTTCAGTTAGAACTACCCAGTCCCTTGTACTAAGCACATTCTCTACACACTGCCCAGGGAAGCTGCCTTGAATAACTTCATCATGTACCCAGGTAAGATGTTCACAAAGACTCAAAGGCACTAGAGCAATTATTCAATGGCCTCATTATAGGAACCACAGTGCCTTGAAGACCCCCTATTTATGTGGGTCTAATTCTAGGGTATTATCTACTTTAAGGAACCTGGGGGTCAATGGTCAGTAAGTTGTACAGGTCAATTGGTGAACACAACCCTGTGGTGGGACCCTTCGGTCATGCAGCATCTTGGTCATGTTCCCTGTACACTACAGCAAGTATGACTACTAAAACTCATTATGTACAACATGGAGGAAGAAAATAGACCCATGTGTACAACAAGTGACCAGACTTGTCTGCCCTTCCAACCTCAATTTGGTTACAGTGATAATATGAATTCAAGTAAATAAGATGGCCACACAAGGAAGACTAGATATATCCAACACTGGTCTTAAATGGTGTAGACCTGAGTTAAATACAAGTACGCAGAGCTGCCAACACAATTGCAGCGTTCTCCATTTACAGTGGTCCGCTGGCCAAACACTAGTTAAAACACCAGAGGACCAGCCAAACTTCACTCCAAGTGGTCCGGCTGGCTAGTTCAGTGTTAAAATGTATCCATATTTAGTACAAACGGGACTAGTGAAAAAAGCTGGTGGACCAGTGAAACGACTTGAGCTAATTGGTCCTGCTGGCTAGTCACTGAAAAAGTTAAGGGCAAACCCTGAATTGCATCTTGCAATCGGGGAGATTTTGTCCAACAATCAGGAAGATATTTAGAATTACATTTAACATGGGCCTACATGTACATCATGTAAAAGGGAAACAAGCTTCCATAATCAGGGAGATTTTTTTCAAAGGAACATGGAAAGATACGTTTATTTTCAGGGAACTCTCTTCAGAATCAGGGAGAGTTGGCAGCTCTGTGTATGTCACAGAGGTAAGCCTTTATGCCCCTGATCAGCGTCTTGAATTCTACCTCCTTGTCTTACCAAGTCTTACTAAGAAATTGTGAACATACAGTGAAACCATGGGGGTAGAAATAGACCTCCATGTACTAAAACCATGGAGGAAAGATGACCACATCTTATAAAGGAAACACTCTCAGAAACAAATTGCAGCATCATGCAGGGCATCCAGATAGTCTTGCATAATTAGAAATGTCTGCAAATCCTTGGCCCCATGTGGAGTTCCATGCCAGTGTGATTTGACCTTAACCAGTGGTGACCACTGGTGTGCAAATGAGGGTGGTGCACACTGCACAGCGCTTGGCTCATAAATTCCTCAATTAATAATCCACACTGCACTGGTGATTCTGAGTAACAGCATACATTGGGCTAGGGTGACATCTGGGCTCGAATTTTGGGGGAAAATATCCACAAGACAGCAGGGCTTGTAACCCAACATTTTTACTGGACCAGAAAATCTGTTACAAGACCAGAATCAAAATTAGAAGGAAAACTATCCACACAGTGACAAAATTCAACCGTTTGTAAAAACAATTTATTTTACTATAACCTCATTGCAGAATAATCCTGCAGTCTAGTATTTTACCAAGGACATAGCCTACTTTAAAGAAAGATTTACTCAGGCAAGCCTTAACTTTTCAAGTAAAAAGCTCCTCCAAAAGGTTCAGCAAATTATTATAAGCAAAGAAATGTTTGGTCTTGTGGAAATATTTACAGTCAAGTAAAATGTTTGAGTGGCAAAGCCTGTAGAGCATTCTCCATATAACAGTGGTCCGCAAGTTGAAACACCCGAGGACCAGTCAAAATTCTCTCCAAGTGGTCAAGCTGGCTAGTTCAGTGTTGACAACAACCCTATTTAATATGAATTATGAACTTGTGAAAAGTTGGTAGACTAGTGAAATGACAAACTAACTGGTCAAGCTGGCTAGTTCAGTGTTGACAACAACCCTATTTAATATGAATTATGAACTTGTGAAAAGTTGGTAGACTAGTGAAATGACAAACTAACTGGTCATGCTGGCTAGTTCAGTGTTGACAACAACCCTATTTAATATGAATTATGAACTTGTGAAAAGTTGGTAGACTAGTGAAATGACAAACTAACTGGTCATGCTGGCTAGTTCAGTGTTGACAACAACCCTATTTAATATGAATTATGAACTTGTGAAAAATTGGTAGACTAGTGGAATGACAAACTAACTGGTCATGCTGGCTAGTCACTGAAAAAGTTCAGGGCAAACCCTTCTATAGTCTAGTGGAGACATACTTGAAATTCAAACCCAAACACTTTCTCCTTCTAAGTAAATCCAAAACAAATTTCAAGGAGCACCAAGGCCAAGGGAGCTGAGGTAGAAACTGTCAGTATGCTACAGGCTTGTGTTGGTTTAGTGGATCAGTGTGAGTACACAACCCTAGAATTACTGCTTGTGTATTCAAATGTATACACTCTACTAAATACAGCCATGGTACACATGTTTGTTTGTACACTGTACTATTTTTCGCAAGTGGACCTTGGACCAGAATTCTGTTTGATTTTAGAACAGAATTGTACGCCTGTGTTGTTCTTACGGGGGAGACCATCGAAAGGAACTTAACATACTAGCAGTGTTGTAAAACCAAAATCAGTCACTCCCGTAGTCTCTATGTACTTTTATAACAAGCATGGTGTTAAAGGCATCGTACACGTTTGGAAATTGTCCCAACACATGCATAAAATAACAAGCCTGTGAAAATTTGGGCTCAATTGGTCATCGAAGTTGCAAGAAAATTATGAAAGAAAAAACACCCTTGTTGTACAAATTTGTGTGCTTTCAGATAGAATAATAAAAACTTCTTGCAAGAAGTTTTTATTATTTTAGTGAGAAATTACCTCTTTCTCAAAAACTACGTTACTTCAGAGGGAGTCGTTTCTAACAATGATTTATACTATCAACAGCTCTTCGTTGCTTGACATTACCAAGTAAGTTTTTATGCTAATATTGTTCTGAGTCATTACCAAACGTGTACGATACCTTTAAAGTATACAGTGGTTACATTCTTGTTTTGTATCCAAGGCATCAACATTTCATAATTGTTTGGGAGGCTGTGTCCACCGTGGTTCTGGTCAGGGCTCGAAATTAACAGTGGACCGCAGGCCCCAGGCCAGTGATTTCAGCATCGGGCCATGCGGGCCAGTAAACTCATAAATAGACAAGCCCGGTTGTCTGGAGTTTTTTAATTGAATAATAATAGGCTACCTCATTGTGTAATATCTTCGTGACAATTTGTTTTGACTATGAGTATGAGTCTCTTCTTCCAATTCTTTGTACACATAAGACAAATGAGATAGATCTTCTCTTAGTACTTGGTTCAACTCATTCTGATTCTGGTCTTGCATCCCCTTCAAATTATTCCGATAAAAATTCTGATTTCATTTAGTGTGCACTTTTCTCAGGAATAACAATCTAGGCCAGATGTCAGGGTTTGCCTAACTTTTCCTTTTTTTTCAATGATGAGCCTGCAGGAATACCATGTAGTTAGCTTTCTGCCTTTTTTTCCCCACTAGTCTATACATTACAAGTACATGTATTTCATATTACACTGGATCCATTGATTGATGCTTTTCAACACTGAACTAGCCAGCCTGACCACTTGGCCAACATTTTGACTGGGACCACCCCAGGAGAATGCTTGTCTATTGGCCAGAGACTTTCACTGGAAGCGGTATTTTCCCTCAGAAAACTTCTTTCCCCCCAGTGGAATAAAGTAAACAGCAAGTATGATAATTCACACACGTCCGAGCTGCCCAAATTTGCATCTTGCAATCAGGGCAATTTTGTGCAACAATCAGGGAGATATTTAGAATAACATACTTGTACATATTCAAAATAATACGAAAACAAGTTTCCATAATCGGGCAAATTTTCAAATTTGTTCATCAGAACATGGAGAGATTGGTTTGTTTTCAGGGATTTTTCTGCAGAATCAGAGACAGTTGGCAGCTCTGACATGTACAGGTTTATGCTCTTGTCTAGGGTAGGAGTGCCAGCGCTGTTGTTCCTACTTCCCCTTTTTTGAGACTCCTTACATCCATGTACTTAGTGATTATGCGATTTAATGAATAACAGAAGGCAGCAAGAAGAAGAGAAAAAGGAAAGAAGAAAAAAATAAAAATCTGATGTGTGCAAATTTGGTTGCGCTCCACTCTTGATAAGTGATTACTCAACAACTTAATCTGATCAGATGCTGGGAAGACTTTGGTCACAGCAAGACTTTACGCGGCTGAGATTTGCAATCAAATTATTGACTACAAATTTGGTGTCATAGCCATATGTGACTGTATTTCCCTAATGTCATCATGTAGTGGTGAATGCACACTGTCCTTCGGTAGTCACATTAAAGGAGAGATGTAACACTAAGAAAAAAGTACAGGTTCAGAGATTTTGGTAATTGTGTAAATTGATTTTGTTTTAATACATAAGCTCACTGATTTATAAAATTCCATGCTAGTACCAATCCTCCAGAGAAACAGCCCATAGAGCTGCTTTAAAGCAAATGCAGCTGCTGAAAACAAAATTATGCTTACCATAACACTTAAGGTTACCAGCCGAAATGCTGTGTCACATGTACGATCTGTGACTGGCATCCTGCTTATTTTTGATAAGCATGAAATTGTTAACCAATATTTTCTGTTTAAAAGCACTTCTTATTTGTAAAAAGTGAGGACATAACGTTTGAAGAGACCATTAATAATTGTTGCTTATTTTGGTTGCAGCAATCTAAATAAGGTTTTTGAAACATTTTTTCCCGTTAAATGTGACCTCTGCATTTGCTGAAAATTTTACAAGCTGGTTGGTTGCATAGTGTGTTTAGATGATGGCAATTTATTTACTCTTCCGAAAAACAATGAATAATGATGTAGCCCCATACTTTTACTTAGCTTGCTTGGTTTGTCTCGAGCTTAAGATTGATCTTAAGTGCAAATCAATCTTAACTGCTTGAAGAAAAAATCACAAGGCTGTAGGGCTTGCTGCTCAAAATGTTTACACGACCAGTTTGTTGTCCACAAAACCATTTTTTTGTTGTCCACAAGACCAAAATAGAAATGAGAAAAAGAAAAACCCCCAAACAGTTTTAATTTGTTTTCATTTGAACAATCACTAAGAGAAGATTTATCTAATTTGTATTATGGATTTTCTTCAATACTCAGAAGAACTGAAAGATATTTATCAGACTAAAAAAAATCAACATTTCATCAAAAGTACAAGACCGTTTGCTAGCCAGTGCTAAAATCACTGACCTGAGGCCTGGGTTACGGTATAAATTTCAAGACCTATTATATGACGTGTAATATCTCACTTCTTGAGAATGATAGCCAGCACAATATTTTGCAACTTTTAATCTTCAAAATACCTTGTAGAATACACAATTTTACGGAACATATGAATAGATTTTAATGAAAATAGCCATGTAGCCAACACCTTGCAGACTCCCACAAGGAATTGAGGTGACCCCTTCGCCAACAGACCTCACACACACTGGAAATTACAAGAAGATAATCACCAAGACCAAGGAGCGATAGAAATTTCATACAAAAATCCAAGTTTGAGACTCAACAATGATGGGCAAACTATAAATAGTGACAATGGTTGACCACGGATGCCAAACCACCTGAGACCGATTTCCTTCAATTAGAACAGCTTCTCTATCTGTGGTCAAAGTAATATTTATGAGGATTTGTGGCAGGCCAGAGCTGCAAAGTCCTGCGTACCAAGACAGTAATGCAATTGGTTTACAACTTGAGGATATTCTCGTGTGGTTATGGTGGAGGTGTGAAATTAATATTCAGTAATGGATCCTGGGTTTACCTTGACAGCGATGGTGGCCGTGTGAACACGGTGTCTTAACACCATTTCAAGACGTGTAATTGTCCTTCTGGGAGACCTGTAGGACTGTCTTGATTGGGTTACAATTTGGTATCACCTTGGTGGGATCGTCCAAGAGGATACATTGTAGGTAACTTTTTCGAGCGTAATTTGCCATACTAGCCATTTAGCTGACTCACTGGACAAATTTGGAGGATTTCGGCGAAGTGAAAAACCCAAACTCCCAGAATTATAAACAGGCCTAGAATTACTCAAAGGCCACGCAGGCCATGGCCTCTGTAGCCCCCTTTAAAAGTTTCACATTTTCCAATGGCCTTGCCCTCTCAAAGATGAAATTCCTGGCCTGTTAAGTTTCTCTCACTTAAAAACGACAACAACACCAGGCTTCATCCTTCGTTCTTGAAAGTGCAAGGCATTTTATTTTCCTACTAGGGCATCTTTATGTAGCATTTCAGTGGGCACCAGGACAATGACCAGGGGCATCGGGAGGCAATTGCCCCAGTTTTCGCCCTGTTAAGTATCAGGCCTGGGTAAGAGTGTAACTAACTAGAATTTAGATTTTTTTTTAAAAACTTCACAGTCGAGGTTTTCATACATAAATTCACAAATTCACCATTTGAAATTGAACTGCCTGTTTAGTGGACCAGCAATGGTTATGAACTTTGATAACTTTCTTCTAATTTCAAGGTGGGAAATTATAATAGCTACATGTAGTAAGAGTGATTTATTTCAGTGTCCAGGACAAGTGAAGCAAATTCTGAAGAAAAGAAAAGTTTTCCTATTTCTTTCATAAAAGGTGAAAAGGGCTCATCTATCAAATCAAACTCGCCTCAGAAAGAGTTTCATGAAAAAAAAATGGTGGCTTTATCAAACAATGCTGGTCCAGAAGATCTAATTACAGAAAAAACCTATAACCTTTTTTACTCCACAAACATCAATCATAAGTTTATCCTAATGAATGGTGCAAAAACTCCCATTAAATCAGACTTGCATTAGAAGAGAGAAAAAAAAGAAAAAAAGAAAAAAAAGTGAGTGCACTTTTTTCTTTGAGATATCGTGGTCAATCAATCACATTTCTCATTTCAAGTGAAAACTGAAGTTTTTCAATATCTGATCTGACGACTATTCAAGCGTATAAAGGCACTTTGGTTCGAAATGCGAGCCTTTACAAAATACACAGGTTCAAGGCAGTGCACCACCTGGTGCGGAAAATCAGTTTGCTTCACAACGTTCCACAAATTTGAGAAAAAATAAATAAATAAAATTCAGGTAAAATTTAATCTTGGAGTGCAACTTCATTTCAATCGTATTCTTTTCAGTTACCTACATGCCTGAACTAATGCCGAGACCAGGGCTACAGAGGCCATGGCCTCCATGTAATTGCAGGCCTGTTAATCGACCAATTGTAATATAAAAAATGGTGGTCACATTTTAAGGACGTTTTTTCTAGTAGCCAGTACCATGGTTTTCTTCCAAGGTTCCACCATGCATGGTTCAGGGTTTGTCGTGGATTTCATGACATGCAGCAGGAATTTTGATAATCTTAGTAATGGTTTGTGACAAATGTATTCTAAATTTTGGAACAGAAAAACTTCTCATAACTTGTACTGATTTCAAGTTTCAAATGTTTAATAATTCGTAAGTTTTTCAAACCTTTTTATATTAAAATCCAACCAACCTATACAAATTTCCAATAACTTAGGTGGTTCTAGTAAAAAATCAATAAATAAAACAGTTTACTAACTAATTTTTTGTTAATAATTGTGTGCATGTTGACTATCAATCATTCGATGTTTGATTTCTGCCGCTGTAATGAGCAATGGTGATTTTTTTAAACATGGCATCCAATTTTTTTTAGTTGCAAAAAAGTATTTTATAAACAGCACACGCAGAGCCTTGTCATTTGCCATGTAAGCCCTATGCTTTACTGCCGTGATGCTCCCAAATTTCACCACATGATTATAATCTGCGACAATGCACTCATATTTTAAGCATCCAATATTTAGTCGCCCCGGAGTTTTGTTCACAACCCTTAGGCCTATTTAGACCTTGTTTGTAGCCCTCGTCCGATCACGAGGATTAAGGGTTTACGATTTAAATCTCAACTCATGTCTAGGTCTTAAAAATCAAATGATATTTCTTTCAATAAATTTGACAGTATTTCAGCAGAAATAATTCTCGGGAGATACGACCTTCAAAATCAGTGAGCCTTCTGATTTAAATAATAACTTTGTTTATTTTCCAAATGGTTCAGAAACAACCGCATATTTTGTCATCCATGATCAGTTTCTATCTCCTGAAAATTTAGAACTTCGAAGGTTACAATACAATAATAAACTTCTTTCTATGCCGTATACGTTTTATCATCATCACTCTACACTGATAATTTAACTAGCCTTCGCAAATATAAACCTGGGTAAAACATTTGCCACGATTTGGGTCTTTTTACATTAATTTCTTTCTAAGTCTATGCACAAAATGACATTGACTTGAAGACGCTCACTGCACTGTTTCACAAGTGTTTGACATGGTTTAAGAATTTACGAAGGCAGTTTCAAGAATTCACGCAATTCTCACTCGTTTCATTTCTAGTACCTCGAATAATCACCAACCCCCCATACTAGAGAAAAGGTTTCTAAAAACATTGTTTAGCACTGGGTTTCTTGGAAACTAAGTTGATTTTTCGACTCGACCACCACCACACTGACCGTGCGTACACACCGTGTGCAGTGCACAAAGCAACATCGCTTGGCCAAATCTAGCGGGACTGAGTAGAGTACGACCTCACTTCACAAGCCACAACAAAAACTTACCTCGAATTTGGGCTCGTAAACAGCATAGAAAGACTAAAATCCATAGTCTTGCCATCTCTGTAGACAACCAGGGTGTCACCTACATGATATCTCAGTCAACTGTAGCATAATTATCCGTAAAAATGACCCAAAAGTGGGGTGAATATGTTGACCGATTCCGTGTCTCACAGCATACTATGCATGCATTAATTGTACGTACAGTGTGTGTACAGTACACACAGCCAAACTGTAAGTACAATTCACACAGCGTTTTATCACACAGGTATCGTTGTGTACATTAGCAATATGCAAAGATACCACTATATCCTTCCGCCACAGCAAAATTTCTTTTTAAGAACCCACCAAAGTACTAAAAAAACATCAAAATAACAATAAAGATTTATTCAATCTGTCACAATTGTATTTCATGATGTTTTATAATAAAACATGACGGTTTTGTGGATGATATTCTTTTAGATAAAGTAGTTCCCAATTGTAAGCATGTTTCGTCTTGGAATCACCAAAGCGTAACCTGTGACCTCTAGTTACAATCTGTCACTCGTTTGTGTGTACTGTCATTGTACACGTTAAAAAGCTTCAGTGATTGACAGGTTTTTTTTCTCTCGTTTTATTTATGGAGAAAACGTGACTCTGTTTCTTCCTCATTAATTGTCGGTGAATTTCCACCTCCACACTTCTTGAATAGGAGGTTAAATTGTTGATTGTGTCCGAAGATTTTTACAGAACTTGTGGTGGGTTAGTTTAATTACCGTCAGTGACTTGTCTTGGTTTATGTATTGTTCAAAATTCCTGATAACGTTGCGTCCTACGGTTGTTGGTCACAAACTCAAGAAAGTTACTATAAAAAAAGACCGGGAATGTCACCCCCCCCCACAAATAGAACAGCTTTTTTTTAACTTCGTAATCATGGAGGAAGAAATTATTTTTCTTCCTTCGTATTTATACATTTGTCCGTTATAATTTCATCACAGAAAGTCAAAAAATCTACCTCTATTATTATAGACCATGTACATTTATTAATTACAAAATGAGTGACCTTGTACATTCCAGGGCATTTCCTGGCAGGCAAGATACTACACTGGTCATGGGAAATTTTAACAGTAAATCGTGTGTGAAGGAAAAAAAAGAAGAAGAATTACAAAAAAATGAAACTTTCTAATTTTTAGACCGAACTTAGGCTCTACACATAAAAAAATAAATAAAAAAAAAACAGATCGTAAGCTTCCAT
Organism: Plazaster borealis; assembly: GCA_021014325.1. Taxonomy (NCBI): domain Eukaryota; kingdom Metazoa; phylum Echinodermata; class Asteroidea; order Forcipulatida; family Labidiasteridae; genus Plazaster; species Plazaster borealis. The sequence continues at coordinate 2,241,503 of CM037465.1, read as the reverse complement.
AAAATTATACACTTAATACAATTTTACAAGAAATATAGTAATGAATACGTAGACCATCAGTATTGAATCAGTTCAGTTGATGAGAAATTACAATTTTTGTCAGCTTCTTTTGAACGAGTTGGTGTACCAAACATCTGACAATCAACAGAGGGCGGTGTTTATGTTTGGCGACTTCGGAATTCCTATCTGCCAGAGTATGTTTAAGAAAAGGTAATTTTAGTTTAAAATAACAACATTGGTATCGATCTCCTTAACAAAGTATTTATAATATAACAATAAATTTGTATCATACATTAATAAATGAGAAATTATATTCGTCAGCTGCTTCTGAACATTTTTCTTTGGAGTTGGTGTACCGAACGTCTGACTACCAACAGAGGGCAGTGTTTATGATTGGCGAGCAAGGGACCACTACTTGGTGCACCACACTAAATAAACTCCCATAGCAACCAATGCTAAATGCTAAATATTCAAAAATACTCAAAACATATTTCAAAGTCTCTCAACCTCCAATCAGATATTATTTTCAGACAACTAAACTTAAGATTTCTTTTCAATTTTTGGCAGGTCAGCCGTTTGGAATTTTTGATTTTTACTCCAGAAACAAACACCCCAAAAATTGTGTTTTTTCCCAAAACCGACTTGCTGCCAGTTTTCATCAAGGCACTCCTCTAATTCCCAAGCCAAATAGGACCAATTTTAACGCCTAAATTTATCAAATCTCTTCAAAAGTTTAAGCACAGAGCCCCCATGATCTGGTAGATTGTTATATTATTACACAGTCTATTAATTGCATGACCCCCATTATTCAAAAGATTTTGAGGGCCTAAAAAATTATGATAATCAGCTTGGCGCATGAATTTTGGCCCATTTAGTGTGGTGCACCCTATAATACTTCGGAAGTCTTGTCTGCATAAGTATGTGTAATGAAAAGGTTTAGTTTTAACGCGTAACATTGGTATCGATATTATCGTTTATAGGCCCTTTTCGAAACCATGGCTTTATAAGCTTGGGCTTTGTCTTGGGCTATGTCCATCCGATTGAAGCCCCGTATAAGGAAAGCGCAAGTTTCCTAAAATATAACTGAAGGAGCCAAACCCGAAGCCCAAGCTCAAGCCGGAGTTTCGAAAAGGGCCATAGAGGTCGGGAGTAGGCCTACAGGTTCTTTTCGAAAACACGGTTTTGGGCTTAGGCTGAGTTAGTTTTAAGATAGAAAACGTGCGCTTCTATGTGGGGCTTGAATTGAGCGGACGGCGGAGCCAAAGCCGGTGTCCCGGAGAAATCTGTCCCCCGGAGATTCTGTCCCCGTACGGGACGCGAATTTTTGTTTTCCTAAACCTTTCGGGCAGTACAGTGTACATTTGTATAGGGCCATTGAAAAAATCAAAAAGTGGCATTATGTGACGTCCTCGCTCTGATTAACTTAAACTCCACGGACACTGCCTGAAAGGTTCAGGAAAAAAAATTCGCATCCGGGACATGGGCTGGAGGAGGATGATTCAAAAGAGGGCGCTATCAAAAGAAGTTTATACACAGTTTGCCGTATGGGGGGGGGGGGTGACAGAATCTCCGGGGGACAGAATCTTTGCCACACCGGAGCCTAAAGCCGGTTTTAAGTATTATTATTTTTTAGAATGTTATTAAAGGGTTTGGGTACTTTTTGTACGACACAAAGCACAATGTCCACAGATTTACATTAGTTTACACGGTTTGAAGATAAAGATGGTAAAAAGCTTCCCTTAAAATATTACTTGCTGAGGTGCTGTAGTTTTTGCGAAATGAGTAAAACAATGTCACGAAAATAATTTTCGTCTCAGGAGACGAAAATTATTTTAGCAAGTATAACCTATTTACCAGTACTGGTATTACGCGACTCACCTGAAAACATCGCTCTGTGATTCTCACTTTTTTTCTCAAAAACTTGACGACTAATGAAGCTGAAACTTCTACAGGTAAATTATATTACATACATCTTCATTCAGAGTGAGTACGGATTCAGGTCATGGCCAAAAAATTGATCTACAAAAGGTACCAAACCCTTTAAAAAAATAATAATAATTAGTTCCACTATTTCACAGATATCGGTTAGAGAGATGAGAACCTGACTGAGGTAGTTCATACAGGTTGAATTCAGCCGTTTTTGCTTGAAATCTCGCTTCAACAAACTCGAAAAAACTCCTGGGTCAGAATTTACCAGCCGTCGATTTCACCAAACTCTACCTAACTTAGGATTATGATCCTAGGCAATGCTAAGAGATAGGTCCTAACTTAAGACTAGGCCTAGTCCTCTCTTAGCATTGCCTTGGATTATTCCTATAAGTTAGGAAGAGTTTGGTGAAATCGACGGCAGGTTCTGGGTCCAGTGGGGCTTGACCCATTTCTGGGTCAGTATGACCCGGAATCAGTGTCAAAACGATCCAGAAATGTGTCAAACTGACGCAGAATCCCAGTTAAAATCAAATTGTCAAAATATAAGTTTGCGACTTAGCCTTACCCCAGGCTTCATAGGGCCTGGTCCAGATTCTGAACGTTCTTTATTAAATAGCTCTCCTGATCACACAGAAACCCTCCGCGTTGAGGGCGCTTTGCCCACCAATTTAGCAGAGCCGTATATTGAGAGAGTTGCGACAACTTGCGATTAGAAGCCATTTTGTCTCCAAAAAATGCATTGGCGAATACAGGGTGCTAGACTAGTCTGCCCATTGGGTTGTACTGCATTTTGGAACAAAATGGCGTCCAGCAACCACGTGACCGGAGAAAGCTGGTCCCTCCATGTCGCAACTCTCTCAATACACAGCTCTGCAATTTAGAGACCCGGCAAAAAATAATAACGGGCTCATCATCTGGACCGTGTCTTGACGTTGAGGGCGTAGTTGGAAAGCTTTCTCTGAGCGCGGAGCTATACAAAAACGGTCCACACGCTGGACTACACAGGACCCTGAATCCGGGTCAATATTCTAACCCGGGAGGATTTTAAAGTTTGGGCCAAATTTCATAGCTCTGCTTACTGTTGAATTCTTCTCTCATGGCCCGTAGAAGCACACACATTAATTTTAACAGCGGTGGTAAGCAATTGGGCACACACTCTAAAACTCCCTTGTCAGAATAGACCCGGATTGTGGAGCATGACCCGTTTTTGGGTCCGCCTGAACCGGAAACTATAGACGATGTGACCTCTGACGTCATTCGAAAACCATAACATGATGCGCGCGCATGTCGCCGGGCAAAACCTTTGTGTACTGACAGCCAGCTATAAAGGACATGCAATGTTACCATGAGTACGCGTCTTCTTGCCCAGCGGAAACATGACTTTTGTCAACAGAGGGCGGTTTGAATGTAAACAGAGGTCACATCTTCTATAGTCACAAGATGGGACTCTGACTCGGAATCTGCATCAGTTTGTCTTAGTCAATTTGATTACAGATTTCAGGTCATACTGACCCAGAAACGGACCAGGGCCCAACGAGACTCGTTCAATTCGGGTCAATTCTGGCCCGGGAGATTTTTTTTTTTAGAGTGCAAATGGTTTGAGTTAGAACATTGTAACCTCCGTGAGCGTGGACTTTTCCTAACCGCAAAACACTGTAAACAAAATATTGAGTAAAATTCTTACCCTTTTTAAGGTGAAGAAGGGAACACATGGTTGTCAGCTTGGTTTAAACAAGTTACCCAACTGAGGATGGGTAAGAATTGACTCAGCCCTGTGCAATTGTTAACCCAAAATTGAGTAAAAAATTGTGTTTACCCAGAAACAACCATGTTCTCTGCATGACACAAAAGTTGGGTCAACCTTATCCAACTCAAAGTTTACCCAGGGGTTGTGTAAAGTTCTTACCCAGATATTGGGTAAATTGTCTAATTACCCAACACCGTTGTGCTATTCTTTTACCCTTTAGTTGTGTCATTTTAGCCAATTACTAGGTAAAAAAAGGGGGTTAGCAAAATAAACAATAATCATTATGTGTACAGCCAGTAACCGGAAAATAGGTGTAACTGTTTGGATGGTGAACAAAACCCGTTAACAACATTCTTGCGAGCAGACTATGTAATAATCTCTAATTGGAAGAGCCGGTTGGTTTTGTCAGAACTTTGATGCTGGTTCAAACCGTCAGTGACGAAACCTCCGTGTAGCAAAGTCAATGAAGCTCCAGCACTCCATCATGGCTTCCTGGTTCATGAAGCTTTACCCTTTTCAACAGACTGTTGGTATAACTATACCAAAAAGCCAAATTCTCCCTTGCAACCTGCAGCATCAGAATTTACGTCCACCCACCCACCCATCCATAATGGATTGTGATTTGTGCCTGCGACTTGCTATGCACGAGTGTATGGTACACATTTCCATTTACCTATAATTTTCAGTTACTTCTTACCACTTGTTATGCAAAATGTTACACGGCTTGAGCTTCCAACAATATTTAGTGGTTTGAACCTCGGTGTGTATGCTATTTGATTTTCTATCCAATTTTGGGTAGGCCTACTGTATTACCTTTTCCTTGTGTATTAAATTTTACAGCAAAAATAATCCTTTTACCAAATATTGACCAGATTTTACAAAACATGGTACCAAGCAGTTTTACACGGCAAAATTGTACACTTCTTTTTGTATAGTGCACAAACAAGGATAAATGAAAGTTCCATTCTGTATATGGTTTGGTTAATAAAAATCACAGAGTATTTCACACCATTGACCAATGACACACCGCAGTCTATATAGCAGTCGCTGACATGAGGCCTGTTATGAACTGTTATGAATGTCGCCGTTACGGTCTACCGTCTCCATTCAAACAGCCGGCTTAGAAAGACTTACAAATCACTGACTTGTTGATCAGTCAACAAAGTCTAACTGCAGACTGGCCATAGACTCTATAATAATGATCTGGGAATCTGGAAAATCAAAAAGGTAAGTTGTTCTGGTCGTTGTCATATTATTTTGGGTTTATTAAGATGTTGTAAAACTTGGTCAATCGTAGAGGACTTCTGAACTTTCGTATGTGCGGATACTAAGGACCTCAAGTTTGTTTTATAAGACAAAAGAGTTGGCTATGTTAATGAAGGCCAAAATGAAGAAACGTCTACATGTTCATAAGTGTGACGTTATTTCACTGTAAGCCACGGCAGGCGACTACCAGAAGCCCTTAGTAATTACACTGATCTAGTTTTTGTATGAAGATTTATGTAAGGAATGTTTAATAATAATTGGACTTGGCTGTACATACGTTCTTCAGCGCCCTGTACAGCTCGATTTAAAGGGTTGTATTGTATATAAGCGCAAAATTCCACGGTAACCGTTGTGCCATGAAATTGAGGGCCCCTTTAACTAGAGGAACAAATGTATATTAATCCAAAATCAGCCAAGCGACCCAGCAGTCTAGCAAGTTTGTTCCCATAGCGAGGTACTTTGCAAACCACTGCCAGCACGGGGACGTTTTATTATAAACGGGTTCAACTTCAGTTCCCAGAACAGACCGCGTACGAGTAAATGGCATGCTAACTAAACACCTGGCAGTGAGTGGAGAGGGAATTCATGCATCTATTTTGCCGTACGGTTTTTGCCAGTTGTTATTGTATTTTCTCCGGCCAACCAAACTAACAGTTATTGTGACCATAGGGTATGTATACGTTTGGTAATGACTCTACGAACTTGGTAAAAGTACAGCAGCTTTGGATAGTATAATGCATTTTGAGAAAACTGTTCACTTCGAAGTACTGCGATTATGGAAAAAGATATCACTTTTTATCCAAACAAATTTGAATCTCAGAAGCGTTACTGCAGTAATGTTTCTCAGTTAGTGTATTCCAATGCAGATTATTCTTCCTGCGTGGACATAAACGCTCCAGATTTTCAGCAATATTATCTCAAAAACGCTACCACCTTTTGAAATGAAATTTTCACAGGTTAGTTTTATGGTATCTACAACTGTATAGTATTGAAACAAACAGTGGGCTCCAATTACCAAACGTATACAATCCCTTTCAGGTTCTACACCGTACCGTTTGTGTTTACCATTCAGGGTAAAACGAGCCCACCTTCCTGTAGAACGCCCTTGTTTGGTTAATACTCAATAGTACACGAACCTCTTTTGTGTATAGGGTAAATTCACCTCTGTGCCACCCTCAATCTGTGCAGCAATGAATCAGCATTTCAAGTCACGTACCCATAATAATTATATTGTTTTCTTCTTCTAAAATTACATGTGTCCTGTTATCAATAAAGGCCAAAACGTACAAGGCCCTTAAAAAATGCAAGGTTAAAATGAAAGGTTTTCAAACTACAGAATTTTATGAAACAACGCAGCTTGATGTTTAAACAACCTTTTGTTAAAAGTCACTCAAAAGTCACTCTTTATCCCCACATTTTTTTCTTAGAAGTTGAATTCGGCCATCTCCCTTTCTAGCCTTCCTTTTCAAGACGAAAGCTGCAGCCTTCAAAGGGTTTGTTACATACAAGAGCCAAGTCTCAACTAGTCTGCATTCAAGCCGTGAACTGCGGGCTCAAGCATTACTTCACAGAAAAGTTTAATCCACCAACAGATTTTGTTTCTCCTATATAGTCTTCTATTCAAGTCGCATTTCAAGCAATGGATGATCAACGAATCCATCAAGTTCTTATGGACGATCCTTATTGCCGTCAGATCTTCCAAGGAGTTTTCCCTGTGAACGGGCTCCCGAAGGGTGAGGCCCCTTGGCCGAGCGCCTACGTCCTCACCACCAAATCGGTACCAACTTTTCAAATCAACCACTGGGTGGCGCTCTACATTACTCCGGATGGAGAAGGGGAATTATTTGATTCCTTCGGGAAACCGCCAAAACATCCAAGACTCCAGAACTTCCTGCGAAAGAACACAGTCCGGACGTTTTACAACCGGGTGCAGCTCCAAGGACAGAGTGCAGTGTGTGGTCACTACGCTGTGTATTTCTTGCTTGAAAGGTGTCGAGGGCTTCATCCGGACTACATAGTCAGTCATTTTTCCACGGACATGCGACGAAATGACAAGCTTGTGGAAAATGCCACAAAGGCACTGTTATCGTCACTTAAAACGACCACGCCATTTTTATGAAAATGAACTCTAAGAATGATTGAATGAGGATGCAAGAAAATTAATTGAAAATCAAGAATTCTTAACAATTTTTTTCTTGATGACTATTTAATATAATATCTTGGGTTTTTTGTATAATGAAATGTTTTAATATTAATGCAGATGAGCCATAAGTTTAAAGGTTAAGGTTCAAAGTTCACCCACTTTTCTTTTTTGATCTGCGACAGCGAACACCTACAGCCTTGTCGCTTTGACGTTCACAAATAATTGATTTTTGGAAATAATGTTTTCAATTAATGATTTTAGCCACGGGCCTTCATGGACAACTTCTCCGTCTAATTTCAGCAAATCTCGCGTAGCAGTCTCTCAAAACGTTATTAGAGCTAGACAGAAGGCTCAACAAAAGACCTTGCAGACGATTATTAACGTCAGTAATTAAAATTTGAAAGGTTGTTTTGCATATTATGTACATACAGAAGCCTAGGTAACACGTACAAGGACATTACAGGCTGAAAAAAACCCAAACCCGCGAGTGCTTTCATGGCTTTTCAGTTTTCACGAAGAGATAATTGGTTCGGCCTGGACCTAAAGGCATCGTACACGTTTGGTAATTGGAGCCTATTGTTTGTTTCAGACCTAATTAGATGTACCCTAAAACTAACCTATGAAAAATTAATTTCCAAAGTTGGTAGCGTTTTTGAGATATTGCCGAAAATCTGGAGCGGTTATGTCCACGCAGGAAGAATAATCTGCAATTGGAATACACAATCTGCGAAGCTTTACGCGTAACGCTTCTCAGATTCAAATGTTTTGGGGGATAACAAAGTGATTCCATAACATAATTTTTTTTTTCCATAACCGCAGTACTTCGAAGTGAAAAGTTTCTCAAAATGCATTATACTATCCAAAGTTGCTGTACTTCTTAACCAAGTAAGTTTTTATTGCCATTAATTATCAGAGTCATTACCAAACGTGTACGATGCCTTTAAATGTTTCACAAAGTGCGACTTTCGTTTACGATTTGACTTATACACGAGGCTCTCCAAACAGGCCACGTTTAGTTTTCACGAACTTGTAGAGCGATCTTGTTAACGGTTGTATATTAAAGACAAAGAATTTTAGTTTTAGTTTTAGCTCAATTTTTATTGAATTGCTTTTGTGCAGTCGTACTTTGCCATTTTGTTACTCTGATATTATAAATTTTGTATAGTATTATATATCTTTTTTTTTTTTACATATTCGTCACCGACGCCACGAACTGACACACGTAGATACCAATAAAAAGTAGCAATCGGAGAAAACTGCGTTTAAAGTTAAACATTTTCTTAAATAAAGCTTTCGTAAACATTTCAGAGTATTTTCAACTAGTATTCTTACAGTGGAGACTTAATGCTTTGAACTTCATATTATTATACGGTGCTTTTTACTGTTTTTCGTCCTAAATTAATAAGCAATAAAGTAAGAAAGGTTGGGACTGTTCGTGGCGAAAATTAATTACGCAACCAGGCATTTTCCGTCGCCACGAACTGACACCATCCAATGTATTACAATGCGTGTGTGTCAGTCCGTGAAAATGTATCAATAAACCATGTCAATTCAATTCAATTCAATTCAATTACAGCAGAAATGCAAGATTGTTTTTGTCTGCGTTCTTGGTTTGTAAATGTCAAAGATTAAAGGCATCGTACACGTTTGGTAATTACTCAAAATATATATTAGCATAAAAACTGACTTGGTAACGAGCAACAGAGAGCTGTTGATAGTATAAAACATTGTGAGAAACGACTCCCTCTGAAGTAACGTAGTTTTTTAGAAAGAGGTAATTTCTCACTAAAATAATAAAAACTTCTTGCAAGAAGTTTTTATTCCTATCTGAAAGCACACAAATTTGTACAACAAAGGTGTTTTTTCTTTCATCATTTTCTTGCAACTTCGATGACCAATTGAGCCCAAATTTTCACAGGCTTGTTATTTTATGCATATGTTGGGATACACCAAATGAGAACACTGGTCTTTGACAATTACCAAACGTGTACGATGCCTTAAAGTGATTATCTAAAATCGTGACAGTTTGGCAGCAGGGGCTGAGCTGAAGAGTCTTTCTCCGTGAAAACAGTGACGATATCATCATACAACACCTCCATACCATAAATAATGGTTTACTGAACTAAACTCTACTAAATATGGGGTTGATATTTTCTACAAATGTACACATTTTTACACAATATCTAAGACGCTCCCATTTGCAAAATGGTGCCTCAGTGTATAGGCTGTTATTCTATTTTATTCACACGCACTAAAGGAATGGTACGGCATTAGTAAGTACTAAGCAATAATTATCACAACCTCGTCCCCTAGGTGTGTCAAGCAGTACGAGGTTGACCGCTCTCTCACCCTGGTATTGGATCATTTGCATATCCATTATTTTTGGATATATACGTATGCAAATTAGAATAGTCTGGCTGTGGACATGGTGAATACTGAATGAGTACAACTTAACATGTTTATGTTAGACTTTTGTACACCAGTCGTTGTCCAATCAGGGTCCAAGTAAGGAGTTTCCCTCCCAGGGTTTACTATTGTAAACATGGTTCGAAATAAAGTAAAGGACGAGGTTGTAGTTATCATGTCTTCAGCTCTACAATGTACATGGATCGGGTTGCAGTTCACCTTTTTCGTATTCAAAAACGTTTCGTGCTGTGAAGCCAAAACAGGGCTCGATTTAACAAGCACTAAAGATTCATCTTTAAGATGAGTTGCCAGTATCACCATAGTGATTTGTTTGTAATATCACGCTTTGCTTAGCAATGAGTGATACACATCTAAAGATCAGTCTTAGCTCTTTGTAAAACTGAGTCCAGGTCTTAAACGTTAACTACCGGTAATTTAAAAGATGTACCTTTGACCTCCCCATGTCATAGTGTATGTACACTCATCAGTCTGGTAGTTTAATACGCGTCATTGCATGTTTATTTCTATCCAATGAAACCATTGGGTTTGTAAAACCAGTGCCTGCTTTATCCTTTCGGATGAAGACAAGGGATCAGTCTAGTACCGTCCAATTTCGTCACGGATCTTTGGAAGAGTAGAGAAACTAGCCCGAACATCTGACGTCACAATTCGAGGCTCGTGAATAGCGCCAGATACCGGCCTTTTGAACCTGGCAGTTATCCCTACCCTGCCAGATGTACCTTTGACCCGTTGCATGCCATAATACTCTACACTCATGTTATGCAGTAGGCCTAGCACTAATAGTCTGGCAGTTAAATGCGTCATTGCGTGCAACTGTTGTCCAATGAAATCATTGGGCTTGTAAGGCCAATCAAGTGCCTGTCTTTAACGGATAAAGGCAGGGGACCAGTCCAGGAGAAACCGAAAAGTGTACCCGAGATGTCACACCCACGGGAACGAGTTTGCTCTCGTGGCCGCTATACGTAAACAACATCTTTGTTCTTCCCGTCCACGTTACTGTCTGATCGCGCCCTCGCCATAGCTGCATGTAGACTATCGGTTGATTCCACCGCTCGTTTACGCTTCGCAGCCTCTCTGTTCCTATGGCGGATATACAAGATGGCGCATACATTCGCGATGACCACGGCAGAGACTATGGCGATACCACCGAACAACGCCTCACTGGTGGTCCAAATAAAGCCCTGCAGCTGTGGTAAATTGTGGTGTCTCGTACTTTGAGCTGGCGGTAAATCTCGCTCTCCTGAAACCAAAATACATATAGATGGACAATATTAAGTTTTCACAACTTTGTATACATTTTCTGTGTCAGCTGTATGCATCAATGTTATTGAATGGTACGGTAGTTGAAAACCGTTGTGGACTTACCATGTGTAGCTTGGTTAGTGTTGTACACCTCTTGGTTTTCACTAACCATGATATTCACTTCTGTTGAACCTGTTTGAGAAAAATAAATTCTTATAATTGTATAACGTGTACGATAACCTATTGGTTCTACGGTCAAAATAATGTATCCAAAGATTTCTAAGCTACCTTGAATGAAATTTGTATTTTAAAGATTAACTTGCGTTCAGTGACCATAACATTCGAACAACAAAATAAAATACGTTCAGATTTAAATATAAGGCGATGTTCTTTCCATATTTGTATGCGAAAAAGTACGTGGCAGGTGTCACATCTCCCCGCCAATAGAGGGCGGTATATTCCATCATGGCAGATTAAACTGTAAAGTTACAGAAGTTACAGAAGTCTCCTCATTCCTCATCCTTTTAAGGCCACATGCCAACAACAGGGCTCAAATTGCGGGGGGGGGGGGAGGGGTGGGGAACCCACAAGACCGCAGGGCTTGTAGCTCAAAATATTTACTGGACCAGAATTTTGCACACAATACCAGAATTGAAATGAGACGAAAATGCCTGCTACATTTTTTCAATTGAACTGTTGAGTTTGAAAAAGCACCAAGATATAATTTATCTCATTGGTATAATGGGTATTGTATCCTTCAATAATCAACAGAAATATGTTTATCAGACTTATAAATATTATGCAAAGAATTCGTTATCATAGCACAGTCACACACCTGGACTAAAGACACCTTGTTTGTGTTGTGTTCTTTGAACCTTTTCGAAAACATGTCGGTGGATTGGCTCCGGCTTATAGGCTCCATCTGGCTGTTTGAAGCCCCGTACCCAAAGCACACGTTTTCAAGAAACGGAGCCAAAGCCGGAGCCCAATCCCAAGTCGTAGTTTCGAAAAGGGCCCCTGTCTTCATTCTAATACCTTAAAGTTTACCTTTATCTGGTAGCATCGACTTGTAATTCTTCACAATTGACCCGTCTGACGTCACTGGGGCATGGCACACACTCTGCCCATCATTTCCAACTGCTTCCGGGTCAACCGGAAGGTCAAATTCAATTGAGGGAACGCACGTGTCTCCGGACACGTCAAACACACAACCGGGCACGATGCAATCTTGGGAACACGTTGTGTCTGAACGCTCGGTGCACGGGGAGGCCGGGACCAGACCCTTCTCCTCGCAAACGGTACACGGCGAACAGAAATAGTATCTGCAGTTTATTGAGAATTGTGAAAGGAAAATGACAGGCTTTAAATTCCTCTCGAATGAGTTTAGAACCTTTTTTGCCGAAGCTAAAACCAGGAAGTAAAAACAACTTATTAAAGGTACAATAAAAGTCAAAGTCATAATAGCAAATCCTTACCAAATCAAAAGTAAATGGCTTTCGTTTTGGAGGGCGGAGCACACGTTTGAAGAAGGGTGTTCTGAAATACTCTAAAATTATGGCTGAAATGTTTTGTGAACTAACCTCATCCTACCATCTGATCTGTGCCGTTCAAAGTAGCGCCTTCCTTCACCACGTTCGTTATCTTGTACTTGGATTGCGAACTCTCGCCCTGTAAGACAGGCTGGATATCTCGGGTATAGCGCCTGCGCGTTGTCTGACGTAGTGGCGCCCTCATCAACGGTTGATGTTGAAGCGGAAGCTATTGCACCATTGCAGATAATGCCGATGAAAAATGACGGTAGTAGTAAAGTCATTTTCATTTTTCTTTGAGACAAAATAAAATAAAATAAAATAAAATACGCAAAGGATATGAATAAGAGATTCAAAAACCGCCTTTGAAGAAGATACATTTTGTTTTCAACGCCCTCTCCCCGCAAATTTAACAATTTTCAGGCCAAACGCAACTTTTCACAATTCTGAAGACCATCGGATTGTTCAATGAAACGTCGATTAGAACTCCCTGTTGATTTCACATGGTAGGCCTACCCTAACCTCTGGCATTTCAAGGGCCCGTCCCACACTAAAAACTTCCAATTACCGCCTCTGTACACACAATATTTCTCGCGTCACGTCACGTCACGTGACGTGGGCAGAGTATACACCTGAGTAGATTTTGATGATTGTGATAAACGAAAAAAACAATCCTTGCCAAGCAAAAGAGTTTCTTCATGATTTCCTGGAAAGTTTGAGCTAAATTTCAACCATAAATATATTTCCCGACGACACCGTTTCAGAGGGGCTCAAATGACACAATATTATTACAAAGTCTCCAACCTCACAGTAAAACCGTGTAAAATGCCATTTCAATCATTTCATTTATTTGTTCTGGTTGTGAAGCCAAGGACTCTCAGAAAAGCGAACTTAATCACTTTACCTAGCCAAGAACCCCATTGAGAGAAGACAAGGAAGGAAGTTTCAGTTTCAGATGTGGGAAGAAAACCCCAGAGAATTATCCCAGGGGAAACCAACGCAGGTAGGGTCTGAAAACCCAATCCACATAGCGCCCCCGGTGGTATTCGAACCGGGGTCCCAGAGGTGGAAGGTGAGGAAAGATACAACTACGCCAACTCAACCCAACCGGCACTGCATTTAATTAAACACACCCTTCGTAAACTTATCAACAATGGCATGTTTTCCCGCCAAAGTTCAGAGCAAGCATGTCCGACTATTCCTAACTGTGGTGATTTACGTATAAGCTGTTGCGTATGGTGGCCCTGAAGGGACATCAAACATATATATTTACGTGAATATTCACGTAAATATTCACGTCAATATTTGCGATTGGGGCACAAATCGTGAATATTCACGTAAATATTTACGTGAATATTTGCGAATTGGGGCAAAAACCGTGAATATTTACGTAAATATTCACGGAAATATATATGTTTGATGTCCCTTCAGGGCCACCATAGTTGCGTGGTTTGCCCAGAGTCGAACTTTCATTATCTATAGATGCGCGATAAGCGACACTTTATACTTTAATAAATGCCTCACCCGAACGACCTTTTAAAACACGGGTTCAAGTGTGTGAAGAAACTTGTCACACGGTGCATTTTGTTTACAGTGAACTTGTTGGTTATCCCCTATACTATGACGTCATACGCGGTTACCACCTGCTTTTGATTGGTCTGCCATTTTTGATATAATAATTATGTAAATTGTCAATGGTAGGTGAAACCAAACTTTAAAACGTTAACAATTAAGCAAACAAATAACCTCAAATTAACACAGGCTGGACATGTTTACAGCACACTTAGATTAAACAAAATCGCTGAAAAATGCAGAAAAAATCCTCTTAAAGGCATCGTCCACGTTTGGAACTTGTCAAAGACCAGTGTTCTCACTTGGTGTATCCCAACATATTCATAAAATAACAAGCCTGTGAAAATTTGGGCTCAATTGGTCATCGAAGTTGCAAGAAAATGATGAAAGAAAAAACACCCTTGTTGTACAAATTTGTGTGCTTTCAGATAGAATAATAAAAACTTCTTGCAAGAAGTTTTTATTATTTTAGTGAGATATTACCTCTTCTCAAAAACTACGTTACTTCAGAGAAGGTCGTTTCTCACAATGTTTTATACTATCAACAGCTCTCTGTTGCTCGTTACCAAGTCAGTTTTTATGCTAATATATATTTTGAGACCAAACGTGTACGATGCCTTTAATCTATGGAAAAGCTCGACATCGTAGCCTACCACAGGGACGTTACAACCAAACATATTCCTCGCTGTAGGGTTAAATATCAACATTTTTACACACCTTTTAAAGTTGTACATGGTCTCCGACCCCTGCCTTATCCTCTGTATGACCGTGAAATTGTTGAAAAGTTTGCACGGCCCTTGAAGAGCCCGCCACAATACGACAACATACAAAAATGCGCCTACAAATTATGACACTTTGTTGTACCCTTTGTACAAATATTTATCAGTCGTGTATGCTCTCTAAATAATTCAAAAGAGCAATCGCATAAAACAAATTGCTTGCCAGATTGCAGTGCCGTAGAACGGAAATTTCCACCGGTTATCACATCTTGTACTTTAACATTTCTTTGTTCAAGTGGAACAGACAATGTTAAGGGCCGGAAAGGCTTTGTTATTGATGCAATTGACTTGTTGTGTATACGGTAGAATTGCATGTTGGCCGTTTGCCAATGGATCGAGTGTCGTGTAGCGCGCTCGAGTTAAAGAGGAGACCTTTGCAATTTACAAGTCAGTGTGATTTATACAGGATTTAAAGGCACTGAACACATCACTTTGTCAAAGACCAGTGTTCTCACTTGGTGTATCCCAACATATGCATAAAATAACAAGTCTGTGAAAATTTGGGCTCAATTGGTCATCGAAGTTGCAAGAAAATGATGAAAGAAAAAACACCCCTGTTGTACAAATTTGTGTGCTTTCAGATAGGAATAAAAGGCTTCTTGCATAAAGTATTTTATTATTTTAGATAGAGATATTACCTCTTTCTCAAAAACTACGTTACTTCAGAGGGAGTAGTTTCTCACAATGTTTTATACGATCACAGCTCTCTGTTGCTCGTTACCAAGTCAGTTTTTATGCTAATATACATTCTGAGTAATTACCAAACGTGTACAGTGCCTTTAAAGAGCCAAATCGTTTGCCTGTGAATTTTTTGACAGTGAACCTGAACGTGTCAGTCTTGCTCACATGTGGCAATTTGAAGGCAACCAGTTCCAGGCATCTTCAATAAGAAAATTCATACACATGTCAGTTTTTCTCATTATTTGTGGGTTCGATTCCCCACTAAAGGAATTCATGTAACAACAACGGACCATATGGTTAACATTTTATGAGAGTTGGGTCAGAGAGAAATCTGAAGATCTCGGACATCAATTCAAGTGCTAACATCACGTTTTTATTGTTTAAAATAAAACTTACAAGAGTTGTCGATTATGAATTTATTCTTTAAATAATTGAACATTTTAAATATGTTTTAGTGGGGAAAATATGGCAAATATTTTGGGAAATCGGCCTTTTATGACATGGAACTTGGCACAGAGTATGTCATTTTGAGAAATATATTTTGCTATAGGGTGATTAGGGGCATGAACAAATATAGGTAGAATAACAAGCAATTTTTCAAAATTGTAAAAATGGACAAAGCAATGGCCCTATAGCCAAATATATTTACCATGACTTTCTCTGGCTATGTGTCAGGTTCCACGCTTGTATCATCAACGGCACAATCCCATTACCTTTCTGATGTACACATTTTACAAAATATTGTTAAAGGCACTGAACACGTTTGGTAATTGTCAAAGACCAGTGTTCTCACTTGGTGTATCCCAACATCATGCATAAATAACAAGCCTGTGAAAATTTGGGCTCAATTGGTTATCGAAGTTGCAAGAAAATGATGAAAGAAAAAACACCCTTGTTGTGCAAGTTTGTGTGCTTTCAGATAGGAATAAAAGGCTTCTTGCAAGAAGTCTTTTATTATTTTAGTGAGAAATTAACTCTTTCTCAAAAAATACGTTACTTCAGAGGGAGTCGTTTCTCACAATGTTTTATACTATCAACAGCTCTCTGTTGCTCGTTACCAAGTCAGTTTTTATGCTAATAAAAATGTTGAGTCATTACGTGTACAGTGCCTTTAAAGGAGAATTACATCATTTGTAATTGCTGTATTTTTTTTAAAACAGAAAATGTGGATTTGTGGGGTAGGATTTATCGTTTGAACGACCCGTTTACACGTTGTCAGTCCGTAACTGCCGAGACATACGAGAGCAAATCGTCGGCAGAAAGCAGAGCAGATGAGCAGAAAGCTACGATGGCTCATATTCGCCAATTCCTATAGAGAACATATTTCACGGCATTATATCGCTTTCTATCGCGATATAACGCCGTACTATTGCGTTATATCGCCGTACTATTGCGTTATATCGCCTAAAATTGCGTAATATCGCCGAAATCAATATTGCGTAAAATACGGCGATGCGATGTAACGCAATAGAAATGGCGATATACGGCAATAGTACGGCGATATAACGCAATAGTACGGCGACATAACGTAATTGTACGTCGATATACGGCAATATAACGCCGTAAAAACATATGTTCGCTAGAAATTGGTGAATGTGAGCCACCGTAGAAAGCAATTAAGACCTAGAACAATAAGCCGGTTCAGAGCAGAAGTGATTAATATACCCATTGTGCATGCTGACCCAACTGGCTTTTTCTAGGTCTTAAGTCCTTTCTGCTCTGAGCCGCCGAATGGTGGCAATTTTAAACCGCCAGACAGATCTTGTTGTAAAAAAACTCATAGGTTCAAACGATGGTCGCCCCAACCATCGCTTCAAAACGCTACAAACTGCATTTTTCTTTGGAATGACAAAACACCTGGCAAAACGATTTCACTTGATACTTGGGAATAATTATGAACATCTCAGCAAAGAAAAATTAGTTGTAGTAAGTAGTATACAATTTGTTATATAGGATTTGAGGCATCGCATGGTGAGAAATCAATATATGTTTGGTTTGCGGTCTACTCTGCGGCAGTAGAATAATAAGCAAGACAAGTTCTCATAGAACAAAATTTACCTAGCAAGTAGATTTAAGAACTGAGAAGTCCCCCGAATTCCGAATATTCTACTCTGCGGCAGTAGAATAATAAGCAAGACCAGTTCTCAAAGAACAAAATCTACCTAGCAAGTAGATATACACATGGTGTTACCGCAAACCAAACATATACAATTTTTTGTTATGTCTACTACAGTAACAAGATTATGCACAATAAGTCTTACCTCCAAAATATCAAACGGGGAAAATCTTTCAGAAACAGTAGATGATAATTTGTGATTTTTGTTTTAAAGATGAAACAACGACGGCTAAGTTTATCTTTCCAAAACCGCACACTCGCCTTAATGAGTTCTGCTCGAAGACAAATTAACAAAAATCAGGAACAATTATCCGTTCGAAGCTGCTCTGTCAAAACTGTCTAAAAGCGCTCACGGAATTGAATCTGTCTCTCTCTCTCAAAAACCCCACACTCCACTCACTCGTGGATGATACTTGATAACTGAGGATAACTGGAAATTGTTTATGAATTAGAAATCATTGTAAGATAGATGACCCGGTGACCCTGGGTTTGTTTACATCATTTGCATATTGTAGTAACCAGTATTTTTCCACGGTGCTCTAGAAGTGTGTAAATATAGTGCTGTTCAGGCTCAAAGTCTATCTTTTTATGGCATTTACAGAAAATGTTCAAATACATAAATATATATATATCCAATGAAATCGTCTTCAATCACAATTCACAGTGCTCGATACATCTCTGTAGAGCTATAACATGTAATAAATTCAGAATATGAGTTAAACAAACTCTGGCATATCTCTCTTCTGGACAGACTGTTTCGTACCATAAGGCACTCATCAGCAGAATGACGAAAATAGAATACAAGTAGCATCTTACCTTATTTCGAATTATAAAGCGCGCGCAAGCGTGACGCGTGCTACGTCATTGAAGTTAGTACGCGTTTACGTCACTATATATATATATTTATATATCACCGGTCATCAGGATTCTCCTGTCTGCAACTCAGCGGTTTTAACAGACCTCTCACATAGTAAGAAACTTATTTTTCTGTTGTGGTATCCACTTCTTGGTGATCCCTTTTGAGTTGCTTGGTTTAAAAAAAAAAATCGTTTACACCATATCCATTTTTATCTTTCCCCCTCCTTACTTGTTCTTTTCAGAACGTCTTCCGACATTTAATTTTCCCGCCTTTTTTTCTGGATGCCTTCCAATAATCCTTTGCTCCCTTTTTTGCTAAAAATGGATGTGTTTGTGTTTGTGCTTGTTTATGCCTCTGACGAAGGTACGGTTTGGATCGAAAGCTAAGGCCATCTCCCCTACTTATTTTATATATTTATATATGTATAAATATATTGACAAAATAGGGAGACCGCCAACATGGGGCTAGATAGCTCAGTTGGTAGAGCGCCGGCACGTTAAACCGGAGGTCGTTGGTTCAAATCCCACTCTAGTCAATTTTTCTTTGTTCAACCCAAAATCATTTATATATGTATATATATAATAGTATAGATAATGCAGGTGCTGTGCAGCACAGGTAATAGGCAATGTGTGGTGAAGTGAGGTGCTTACCAATAACAATGGTGCCAAATTCCGGACATGTTTGTCCTATGTCAGTGCGGACGTCAAATAACATAATATATTTCTAAAATAACTCTAAATTACAAGCAGTAACACTTTAATCAGAAACAATAATTGTTTTAAACAATTTCTTTCACAAAACCCCAGTACTTAGTTTCACATTTTAATATTAAAGTGTTTACATAATTCGGTGAAATTACAGCAATAATTTACAGTTACGATGTATAAAAATAGTGCGTAATTGTTGTGTTTGTCTTTTTGTTATAGACTGTGTAAGTCTCGCGCATATTCGAACATTGGGACCCGTTAATTAAAGTGCGCGAGTGTAAAGCAATGTACGTGGGGCCAAAGTCCAATTATTTTTCGACTACGTGCGAGACTTGCACGGTCTACAGAAAGAGCTGTCAATAAAATAGACTCCTTGTATAAAGCGCAACGCTGGTGGTACGCCGAGGCCGCGCGCGCGCGTTTACGCACCGTAGAACAGCTATCGTCCAATGATCTGCCTCCTTTGGGCTCAGTGAGGGCGCTGTTTGAGAGTGTGACGTCATATGCAAGGGGTCTATTGGGTCAATAATGGGTAATAAGCCTAATACACAACGATCTCAATTAAGCATACATCAAGGGAACACGGTAAAATACATTACATAAAAGGCAGGAAACCATTTTGTCTGTCGTAATCAAGTTCTCGTTCTTAGCAGCTTTTGGGTCTGCTAGGTTTCACCCAAACCTCACCGTGATGTTTTTAACCACACGTTTCGATTCGAGTAGAAAGCGCCTGTTCGCCACGCTGTATATAAACACATTAATGACACTGTTGACGAAGGTGATGTCTTTTAGAACCAACAACGCAGACACAAAGTTAGCGTGATGGTGCGACTTGAGAAAGTCCGTGAACAAGGTTCCGAGGGCGTAGACTTTCAGGTAGACAAAAGGAAACCACAGGATGAAAAACGTAGACGTGGTGATCAACATCATCCTGGTTATGCGAGATTGGTTTTTGCCATGACGGCGGCGGCGATCATTGCGTCGGTCGGTCCCCGGGTGTTGTTCGCTAGAGGAGGCGGAGCCGTCCGCTTGCTGCGAGAGTTGCGAGTTGTGGGTTGATGGCAGTGGCGGCGCTCCGGCGACGTCGGGCATCCGTATGGCGGTACTCACTGTCCCCGGATCGCGTGCCTCTGACGCAGCAGCGCGTTCGGCAACATACGCAGTGCGTTCGGCAACAGACGCAGTGCGTTCGGCAACAGGCGCAGTGCGTTCAAAAGGCACACCAGGTATGCTTGAACCTACTACACGATACATTACTGTTGGAACATCACGCGACTCAACTTGTCCCCGTTTGCGTAAAAACACAAAAATACAAGAGTACAAAACAGTGACGATTAGTAGCGAAATGAAGTAAATCGAAAGCGGTATCGCCTTCATGATCGCTATGTCGAAGGTGTTGACTCCCCCGTAAAGGTTGGTTTGAATTTTCAGCACCAGCTCCGGAATAAGCCCAATGTAACCGACAATGAAGCACAGAGCGGAGACTGTTTTCGCCCTTCGGAGCGTCATCATGCGCCGTAAGGCACAACACACGGCGTCAAATCGGTCGAACGCGATCGCCGTCGTTAACAATGCAGTCGAGTACAACATGCCAACACTCAAAAAGTAAACAGAACTTTCCCGGTTGTACGCTAAATAATCAGGCGCAGATGCGATTGCTATTGCGTCCGCAAACTTTAACAAACACATCAGGAGATCGGCCACCGCTAGGGAGCCAATTAACATGCGGGTGCTTGTCTTTATCCCACTTGCCCAATAAACGGCAACAATCATAAGATTGCCCGGAACACCAATGAGGAAAATCACAAGCCATACTGTAAACACTGCCCACCGTGTAACTTCTAACTTATAAACGTACCGGTATAGCGACAGACCCTCGGTAGTTGCGTTTATATCCGCCATAGCAAAGCCTGATATAACGTTTTATTCTCTCGATATAACGTTGCAAACGGGTTCAGTATAAAGTTTGTTTCGATGCGGTGAGAAGTCTCCACTGTAAAATGTACTGTACCAAGTGTTTCTCAACGAAACGAATTCTAGACAGAATCAGCATCCGCTTCTGAAATCCAATGTTCAATTTTGCGGGAAGATCAACATTTTCAGTCAGTTGCTTGGCGTAATGCTTCGGTAGTTGGTGGATCTTTACTTCTTGAATTGAAACAATTATAAACTGACAGCAGCATAGGAAATACAGCACGCCAATGTTTTTCGTTTTATAATAGCACTTGGATAAGTGTCAAGTTAGGAGAAATAATGTTCGCTGGCTCAATCAATTAAACAGAATCGAATGAAAATCTTCTGTCGAGAGAAATGACATGCTACAATACGAAGGTTGTTTTGTACACTTCTTGAGACAATGCACTCATGAATGGTAGCCTTTTGTTTGGCAGGCACACTCGAGCAAGTCCTCTAGACGCGGGCTAACGACGCTAAATCACCGCCCAAAGAGAAACTCAAATCACGCTTGTACTCGATCAAAATGCACACTGTAGGTTGACACCCGTGTATTTAAATAAGCTTGACTTCAGTTATATCTACTTTATTGAGGGAGCGATTAAAACACGTCACGCCTCAAGCTAAATTCACAACGCAAGGGATAAACCTCGTTCATGCGGTCACTGATCTCCATGGCAACCTCCAGCCTACTTATTTTTCACCGGAAAGGTAGAAAAAAAGCTCCTTTGAAACACAGGATGAATAATGATAACAATGTTGACTTGTTGTTGTCTTACTATGTTTGAGAGTTAAGTTCTAGACCTCAATGAGTTTGGATAAAACCTAGCTCTCTTTAGTCAAGGTTGCCCCCACCAGTGTCATCAATTAGTATACACAAACTGTTAATTGTTTTGTTCAAAACCAAAACTATACCTTATATTTGTCTTGTATTATGTACAACCGAGTATAGAATGATAGAAATGTTGACTACATTGCTACTAATTGCATCTGCATGGGGCGACTTCACAAAGCAGTAAGATTAATTTTAACACGTAGGGTCGTACTTGGGTAGTGACCCCGACAATTTTTGGGGTAATTTTTTTATCTGAAAGCCTACCGGTACTTGTTAAAAAAGAAGGTAATGGCATCCTGCGAAATTATTTCGTCTGAAGTTGATTAGAAATCGATAAAAGTATGTCGACAAATTTGAATCTCCAAAGATTGCCTAAAGGCGACTTTTGGAGATTCAAATTTCCGTGGTGTCCGTTTGTGAATGGTGCGGCAGGAGTAGCGCTTCTAAACAAATGGACGACTCCAGAGTTTGAATGAGTAAGTGAGAGTCCGCCACCAACGGTAAGAAGGTGGACGCAAGATTTGGCTTGATGAATATTCATAGGTAGTTACGCAATGAATTAGAGAATATAAATTTAGAGGGGGTGGGTATATTCTCATACCGGTTACATCGTGACACGACCTTGCCTCGTTATAAAGAATCAAACCTGGGGCCGATTTCACAAAGAGATAAGACTATAGTCTTATCTGAAGTTAGGACCAGTAACTGGTCTTAACTTAAGACTAGTACTATCTCTTAGCATTGCCTAGGACTTGTCCTAAGTTAGGAAGAGTTTTGTGAAATCGACCCCAGGGTAATTTGACATTTTCCTTGCTATTTGGCTGGGTTTCGAAAGGAAACCTTGAATTTTTTTTAGATTTTTTTAATCGAATATTAAGTGACAACATTTTTTTACAAAAACGGCCAGCTGACACTAAGGCCGACGTAAGTTATTGTAGACTTGCAAGTGAGCTTGGAATCCCCGCATATCCAACACCTCCTGCAAAAGAATGGAATAAGAAAATAAAAACAAATGTAATGGATAGTATTTTACTTTTTTTTTCTTCCTCAAAACAAAAAACCCAATTAATCTACTTTTCTCAGCAAATGAAGTGTCGTAAATTGGATCGTCATTGAACTTGAGTAATAATAAAATGCAATGCCAACGTAGTAAATGTTTACTCTGCAATTGGATGTGTGGGTCAACTTGACGTCTACAAGAATTCGAAACACCGACTGGCGCTTTCAGAATCGGGGTCAGTACGACTGTACTTCAGTGTTAATTCAGGAGGGATTTCGGGACGCCAGGGGACGGCAATCAAACCACGTAACTGTCCAATGTTTACAAAACTTTTCTCTCTCTGTCTCTTCCAAACAATGGATTGTTCTCAATATAATTAACACTCACCAAATCATTCTTCAGCATAAAGTCGAGTTGACTTTGCAGTGAGCTGAAAGTGGGCCGTGACTCTGGTGTATCACTCCAGCATGACGTCATAATGTGATACCTGACAGAATGGTTTACAAATAATTATGGTCGTGTCCGAATTGGCGGCTTGAACGTCTTGAGGCAAGACTACTATAACACAGTCTTTTAAAACAAGATTAGTTTATTCAAAATTATTAAATATATGCAAAAGCCTTACAGGTGTTTTCCACAGTGTGTCGGTTTCGGAAGTCTGGTGCCGCTCTTTAAACAGTCGATGATAACATCTGTTGTTTTGTTTGGGAAAGGCATGGCACCTACAATCGGAATCACAAAATGGTAAGTTACTTCTTGTCTCATCGAAAAACAAGTTTCCAACTTGTCTCAGTTCAAGGCGCCCATAATATTGTTCGTTATTCCAAAATCCATCGCCAGGAGAGGGCGTCTTCTCTATATATTATGGTACAAGGTTGTTTTTGTTGACTTAAAACAAAAATTGTGGCCAGTTCGTTACAATGTGTGGCTGATTATAAAAACGTTTTTGAAAAAGTTTTATTTTTGTTTAATTAATTTCAAGTGATTATGTGAATCGAAAGTCTACTCAGTCTTACCTAAAGTGACGAGTTCCCATAAAAGAACCCCGAAAGACCATACGTCACTCTTTGTTGTGTACCTGTCGTTCAAGAGGCACTCAAGGGCCAACCAGCAAACTGGAACCGCACCCTAAAAATCAACATAATACAACAATCCGTTACGTGTCGATCTTCAGAGGGCGCTGTTGACTGCTCTGTATCAGAGCCGTATATTGAGAGAGTTGCGACAACTTGCGATTAGAAGCCATTTTGTCTCAAAAAATGCATTGGCGAATACAGGGTGCCAGACTAGTCTGCCCATTGGGTTGTACTGCATTTTGGAACAAAATGGCGTCCAGCAACCACGTAACCGGAGAAAACTGGTCCCTCCATGTCGCAACTCTCTCAATACACACCTCTGCTCTGTATCAGAGAAGCCTTTTTCGGTCAATTGGTGCTCGATATGGGGCATGGTGTACCCCCCTATTGTGTCTTCATTGTGTGCTTGGAATCTCAGGAATTCTTTTGAGGATTTTAGGGGGGGGGGAGTTCTATACAAGAGGAAAATAGTGTGTTATAGTTTGGGAACATTGGGGGGGACCCTCTGCCCCATATCGGGCAGGCTATATTTTTCGGTAAACAAAAAATGCATGTGCGCACAAAGGATGCCAGACTAGACTGCACTTTGAGTTGTGCTGCATTTGGACCAAAAATGGCGTCTGGCAACCACGTGACTTATTAAAACTGGTCCCCCATGTCGTAACTCTCTCATAGACCTTATGCATTGACGTCATCACGCCGTCATCTTAGAGGTAAATCGATGATGCAACAATGGAAAGCACTAATCTATGCACGCGCGGCGCACATGATGGGCCAATGAGCGACCTTCTTTTGAACCTAGCCGAGGGTGCCCTACTCAAATGACGTCATTGTGCATAAGATCTGTTACACAACTCTGCTCTATATCATCTCGGGTTTGGATGTTAACACTTCATTTTTGTTGAAGCCAATAGCCACAGTCAAAGGCAGGGCGTGTCCGAATTGGCGGTTACAGCTACAGCTACGGCTACGGCTAGATTTCCGCGTCATCATGCTTTGAAGTACACTGCGTCCTCAGCAACACCCTCAGTAACAGTCGTAGCCGTAGCTGTAGCCGACAATTCGGATACGACCTTATAGACCTTTATCATGGTGCGGCCATCTTGATTTTCTCCCATTCAAATCAATGTATCCAAAACCGAGGCTGGAAGGAGAAACTGCTATTGGATACAAGGAGAATGACCAAGATGGTGTCGGCATGATAATGGTCTATTCTAATCTGACGTGAATCTACTCACCCCCGATATCATGCTGTATACGTCATCAGATTCCGTGACGTCACGCGCCAAACCGAAATCACACAATTTGCACACGAATCCCTCAGCTAAGAGAACGTTGCGTGCTGCTAGGTCGCGATGGATCAGCTGTAGTTAACGGGAAATAATGTGACTCTCTGTTTAGACAGCTGAATTAACATTTTTGCAAATTGGAAGTTAGAAAGACTGTTAGTGTTATTACCACAATGGAAATGATACCGATGTGAGTCTCAAGCAATAGCGTGCATGACCTCAGGGACAGAGATTTTTTAGTTTTGGTGTCCCTTTTACCCACACACACACACGTGTGTAAACACCGGCAATCGTGGACCCTCCTTTGTTCAACTCTTTGTGTTAGCAACCGTGGACCACAATGATTTCCTTTGTGATAGCAACCGTGGACCTATTATCCCTTTTGTTATAGGTCCACGGTTTGAATGTGGATACCTACCCACCCATACTCTATTTTTTACATCCCTGTGGAGACATCTTTTGTTCTTTCCTTTGTCCCTGTAGTTAAGAACCTCCCATAGACTTTGTACACAAAATTCCTTGTGGAGCACCAAAGTCTTTAGAATTCCCCTATGGAGACCCTTTGTTTTCCCTTTTCTGTTTTGTTCTCGGTCTCCATAAGGTAGTGAATATGAAGGCATGTATGTGTAAGGTGTAAACCGAGGACTTCTCTTTGTTCTCCCATTGTTTGGACATAGTTTTTTCAGCGACGTCCCCATTGGTTTTGTACACGAAATCAAAGCGAGGACGTCCTCGGTACACCTTTTCCCCGGATCCCTTTTGTTAAAGTCCTCGGTTTGAATGCGTACACATGCCCACACACACACTATTATGTAGTGAAGGTTAAAACAATTAATTTTCATTTTCATTTTATTTGTTCTGGCTGTGAAGCCAAGGACTCTCAGAAAAGCGAGCTTAATCACTCAACTAGCCAAGAACCAAATGAAGAGAAGACAAGGAAGGAAGTTTCAGTTTTAGATGTGAGGAGGAAAACCCCAGAGACTTATTCCGGTTAAAACACACGCGGTCAGGTAAGGACTGAAAACCCAATTCACATAGTGCCCCGGCGTGATTCGAACCAGGGTCCTAGAGGTGGATGGTGAAGATAGACCTCTACACCAACCTTACCACCATTTCAATAATGCCATGCCAAGCATACAAAGTCCACCAAAGACAGCTAGACAAAATGGTGAACACTTACAGATTTTCGGCAATATCTCAAAAACGCTACCACCTTTTAAAAATGAAATGTTCACAGGTCAGTTTTATGGTATATATCTACAACTATAATATATAGTATTGAAACAAACATTGAGTTCCAATTACCAAACGTATACAATCCCTTAAAGCCCCAGTGTATAATTATAATGCCGAAGGAACAATAATTATGCCTGCACCATGACGCAATTAACGTTGTCATAATAATAATTAGACATAAAATTATATACAATTATCTGGGAATTAATAGTAACTAATTGGATCTTTGGGGCCTATAAATCATTAGACCACTGATAACGGATTGTGTTCACACACAAGTGTTAGGCCTATGTGAGGGGTTGTTTGGCTGGCATTTTATGGGTCAACGGTTTGCCCAAAATGTGGCTTTTCCATTATGTGATAATGGGTTGATGGTGAACCTGTAGATTTTAAGAATGTTTAAAATGGTTGAAAAGTGTTTAGATTTTAAAAGCTTTGTGCAGTGATAATAATAAAAAATTGAAAATGCTACAATTGGTATATCATTATAGTAAGCCTATACAACAAACTGACATAAAGGTAGGCCTACAAGTAATGTTAGCAAGTATGGACAGAAGCAACATGCACAATTGAAAACTGCATATAGGCGACTTGATATGAAGTGTTCCCCATTATTTTCTGCAAGTTTCATTTTCATAGAACTGCTAAAGCACAACAAGTAGCTAATCACAAAACAGCCTTGCTTTATAATACCCGAATAAGGTGACCAGCGAAAATACCATGTCACACGTACATTTTGTGACTGGTTTTTCTGCTTATTTTTAACTTAAACATTTATTGAAATTTACAAGCACAACTTTCTGCTTAATGGCACTGTGCACGTTTGGTAATTACTCAAAATATATATTAGCATAAAAACTGACCTGCTAACGAGCAACAGAGAGCTGTTGATAGTATAAAACATTGTGAGAAACGACTCCCTCTGAAGTAACGTAGTTTTTGAGAAAGAGGTAATTTCTCACTAAAATAATAAAAGACTTCTTGCAAGAAGCCTTTTATTCCTATCTGAAAGCACACAAATTTGTACAACAAGGGTGTTTTTTCGTTCATCATTTTCTTGCAACTTCGATGACCAATTGAGCCCAAATTTTCACAGGCTTGTTATTTATGCATATGTTGGGATACACCAAGTGAGAACATTGGTCTTTGACAATTACCAAACGTGTTCAGTGCCTTTAAAGCATCTCTATAAAGTTGGACCCAGTTAGATTTGAAACGTATTTTTATAACGGGTTTGTCTGTGTTACCAAAACTACGAGAGTTTGGGAAAACGTGACCCAAACGAGGAAATGTAATAACACAATGCACTGTCAGATACAAACGGCATTGACCGACCACCACAGGGTTTCACATGCGTCATGGTGTGGTGATGGCAGTCAAAACCTGGCTCCCGGTTACCTTTTGCTTTCTATTCAGTCCAATGTGTATTCGGTTTGCGGTAACACCATGTGTATATCTACTTTGCTATGTAGATTTTGTTTCTTCGAGAACTTGTCTTGCTATATGTATTCTACTGCCTCGGAGTAGATTTCGGAATTCGGGAGACTATAACCAAGTTCTGAAAAGAACTGTCCTGTTTCTTAACACTGGATGATGCCATAGGACTGCAGTCCATTGTCCGGTTTTAATTAAATAATCAGTACTCCGCCATTTTGTTTTTTTTTATCTAAAAAATTCAGCATTCCCCATCTACACATAGCCAGATAGCATTGTAATGTCTTGTTACCATCCGGGGTCTTTTTCACAAACAAAAAATCCATCAATGACCAGCTCTCCCGGAATTCCCATAGGAATTGCACAGCAGTTGCTTGACCTTGGTGTCAACTGGGTGAAATGAACCATATGGTTTCCAGGTGTTTTTTTTCTGTATACTTCTACAATGGCTGTAAGCAGTGACCTGGTTGTTTATTTGGATGAATTGAGTAGGGTCCATATCTAATGGTTTTGGCCGTTTGAAATTGATTGGGTTCTACACAAAAATGAATTACACGCAAAATACAACTACTGACCGATGGCCTCACCGTGTAATTTGTTTTTGATGATGTCACGGAGGGTTAACTACTACCTGGGCGCCAGGAAATTGGCAGGGACTACTACTTTCGCTTAGTGTCCAACAGTCCAACTTTCAAAAACTCAAATAACCCGTATACACTCACATGTTTAGATGATATATATTCCATCCCATTAGCAACTTGGAAAGCGAACGTGAGCAGACGTAATGCGCTCACTGCTTCTTTCCCACGCCTGGTCCGGGGTGGTTGCATGCCCCAGGCTTCCCGTTTACTTGTGAGGTACGCCTCCAGCGTTCCGTTTGGAACGTACTCCATTATCATGTAGAACGGCTCTGTACAAATGATATTTAATCACAACAATGTTAAAGGCATGTACACGTTTGGTAATTACTCAAAATATATTTTAGCATAAAAACTGACTTGGTAACGAGCAACAGAGAGCTGTTGATAGTATAAAACATTGTGAGAAACGACTCCCTCTGAAGTAACGTAGTTTTTGAGAAAGAGGTAATTTCTCACTAAAATATTACAAACTTCTTGCAAGAAGCCTTTTATTCCTATCTGAAAGCACACAAATTTGTACAACAAGGGTGTTTTTTCTTTCATAATTTTCTTGCAACTTCGATGACCAATTGAGCCCAAATTTTCACAGGCTTGTTATTTTATGCATATGTTTGGATACACCAAATGAGAACACTGGGCTTTGACAATTACCAAACGTTATCAGTGACATTAAAGGTGAGCTGGGATTCTTTCGAAGTGGTGCACGATCACCACATTTAGTGCTTGATTGCATGGTCACCACCCTCCTTTGTGTGTTCATTGTGTGCTTGGAATCTCAGGAATTCTTTAGAGGATTTTAGGGAGGGGTACTTCTGTTCAAGAGAAAAAGAGTGTGTTAAAGTATGGGATATTTGGGGGAACCCTATGCCACATATCGAACATGGTATAGATCACACACCATGACAAAACAACGGTTAAATTTGGGTGGTGTCCAAAATGGCGGCTGTGGCTACGGCTACGGTGTTGCTAAGGGTGTTGCTATGGAGTCATATGCTTTAAGTGTATGTTCAAGTGACGATCAAGCCGCAGCCGCATCCGAGGCCGCTGATTTGGACGCAAACTTAGTTTTGCAATTGACCTGTATATCATCAGAGAGAATGTCATTTTGATTTATCTTCCAAATTGCCGTTTTGGAATGGGCCAAATTCTCAAACGGAATTTGAACTGTTTAATGAATGTCGCCATTTTGTTTACCTGCCACTGTCCATTTGAGAACAGACCAAAAATGATTTTCAAAATGACCAATTGGAAATGATGTGCAATTCGCCTTTGTTATGGAGTTTGCAATTTTTGATTTCAAACGCGACTATTTCCGTCATTCAAAGCCTTTAAAAAACCTGTGTGACACCATCTAAAAACAAAAATCACACGCTCACGCCATCGGACAGATAGGCTACTGTCCGTTTGTATTAGCGTGTAATTCATTTTTGTGGAGAATCCAATCACTTTCAAATGGCCCAAACCATTAAATATGTACCCCACTCAATTCATCCAAATAAACAACGAGGTCACTGCTTACAGCCATTGTACAAGTATACAGAAAAAGCCGTCTGGAAACTATATGGTCCATTTCACCCAGTAGTGGCTATTGACCCCAAGGTCAAGTAACTGCAGCAGCTGTACAATTTCTATGGGAATTCCGGAGAGCTGGTCACTGAACGATTTTTGTGTGTGAAAAGGATATTTACCATGCTATTCGGCTTGGTGCCTGGGTCGTTTCTCACAATGTTTTATACTATCAACAGCTTTCCGTTGCCCTTTAAATGTGTCCAGTGCCTTTAAATGAATTTGTATGGCACAATGGTACCAGGGTTTGCTCATCTCATCCCTGGTTCTTCTGGAGGTTGCTTTACAAAAGCTACCCCGAACCATTTGACATAGCAACTGTCTCTATAGTCTGAAGAAATTTAAATTTAGACGGTTACTTGTGAGTAACCAAGTCATTATATACCAGACAGTATAATGTACTCAGATCAGACTCACAAATGGCTTATTGCGACAGTTTGTCAAGCGCGCCTCCAAAGCCGTGTATACGAAAAACAAAGATGGCGTGCTCTTCTTCAAACCTTACCTACTCTTGTGCAGCAACCCAGAATTGATACAATGTAGGGATGTGATTGCAGCGACTGGAATATTTGTAATTCGTTCATGAAATCAGCCACAGTTGAGGAAGCCCCCCGGCCTGAGAAAATGTAAAAGAGAAAAACAGTTCCAAAAGCTTAAAATATTTGGCGTTAAATTTAAGTCTTCCGGCAACATTCATTTTGGATACATGGAAATGATAATAAGGGAGACAATGAAGTCAATGTTAACAGTTTAGTATAGAAAGAGTTGAAACTAGTAGAAATCAGCCCTAGGACAAGCCATTTTTAAAGGCACTGGTCACGCTTGGTAATTGTCAAAGACCAGTATTCTCACTTGGTGTATCCCAACATATGCATAAAATAACAAACCTGTGAAAATTCGGGCTCACTTGGTCATCAAAGTTGCAAGAAAATGATGAAAGAAAAAACACCCTTGCTGTATAAATTTGTGTGCTTTCAGATGTGTAGGAATAAAACTTCTTGCAAGAAGTTTTTATTATTTTAGTGAGAAATTACCTCTTTCTCAAAAACTACGTTACTTCAAAGGGAGTCGTTTCCTACAATGTTTTATACTATCAACCGCTCTCCGTTGCTCGTTACCAAGTAAGTTTTTATGCTAATATATATTTTGAGTAATTAACAAACGTGTCCAGAGCCTTTAAAACCAGTTTCCGGATCAATCTGACCCAAAAATGAGTAAGCCCCCCCCCCCTGTGACCCGGGATCCGGGTTAATTCTGAGCCGGGAGGGTTTCTTTTAGAGTACAGTGCTCTATAAAAGTAAAGTATGTCTGACATCGTCTTTGCCGTTACCGAAATAAAATGATTGTTTCAACAACAACAAAAGAGAGAAAAAAATTCACAAAGTTTCACCTTTGATGGTTTTAACGGCAACTGTTGTATCCACCCCGTCCCGGAGGATCCCGCGAGCCACTGCCTTGAGGACTTGCCCGAACTGCCCTTCCCCTAATTCTGCTTGGAGAGTCAGCCGGTGCCTAGGAAATTCCAACTTTGACGCGACTGCCGGATAAACACAGGGACAAGGGAAGGTACCAGTACCACTTGACGAGGGTTGATCTCTCTGGAAAGACAGTATTGACAAAAACAACCGCTGTGGCCCACGTTGATTTAAACACTAAAGCGTGAAGCACACATTCTCACACAACAGGAAGCTTGTGTTCAAAGTTCGATTTTACAAACTCTATTATTACCTTGAAGATTTCATTTTGGAGCATCATAAGTAATGCAAATTGTCTTACTTATTGAATTTACTTTCATATAAGTTAAAAATCATTTAAATCAGCCAATAAATGTCCAAGTTCTTGGTCTTTGTTTCCCAGTGTGTTCTGTAAACCCAAACACTTTTTGCACACAACCATATGGCGCTCCAAAGGTCATTTCTGATCTTTCCACTCCAATTTGAAGTGATTGCATAATAGCAACCCTTTTATATTTTACTACCATTGGAACGATCCGATCTTTCTCTTTCCAATGATGGTAAGCTTGGATATGGAAGGTGAACATGGACAAAACTACAGCTTTTTAACAAATGGCCTTTGTGCTCAGGCTTGAGTGCTTTTTTGTGTGTTATATTGGGCGACTAAAGTCACCATTGGGGCTCAAGCAGGGTATAGTGCACAGTCGACTATAGTCGCCATTGGGGCTGAAAGGGTTAACGCAGATGTGTAACATTGGTAACTGTCAAAGACCAGTATCCACAATTGATGTGACCCAACATATACATGAAATAACAAACCTGTGGATTCGTTTATAAAGCTCAATCGGTCATTGGAGTCACAAAGTGGAAACAATCCTTAAATGTTTTCACTGTTTTAAAACATTGAGTTTTGGACTCACAAGATCAAAACTAATCGTTTTACTCATTTCTCAAAAACTATTGCATTCCAAGCAAACATATTTCAAAGGGAGTTTTCCACCATGGCCATCTGTGCAAATCTGTGAACATTTATAGTTTTACTCTTACCAATGTTGTGCACACCCTTTAAAGGTATCGTACACGTTTGGTAATGACTCAAAACAAATATTAGCATAAAACTGACTCTGTAACAAGCAACGAAGAGCTGTTGATAGTATAAAACATTGTAGGAAACGACTCCCTCTGAAGTAACGTAGTTTTTGAGAAAGAGGTAGTTTCTCACTAAAATAATAAAAACTCCTTGCAAGAAGTTTGTATTCCTATCTGAAAGCACACAATTGTACAACAAGGCTGTTTTTTCTTTCATCATTTTCTTGCAACTTCGATGACCAATTGAGCCCAAATTTTCACAGGCTTGTTATTTTATGCATATGTTGTGATACACCAAGTGAGAACACTGGTCTTTGGCAATTTCTAAACGTGTTCAGTGCCTTTTAGGCCCTTTTCGAAACCAAGGTTTGGGCTTGGGCTGAGGCTTCGTCAGTTATTTAGAAGTCGTGTACTTTCCTCAATCAGGAGGACGGATACCAAGCCGAAGCCCATTACCAATCCGTGGTTTCGAAAAGGGCCTATGAACTACAGTTTCGGCTGTGGCTCCGTAAGCCATTTTGAAAACGTACACTGTCGGATGGGGCTTCAAAACTGTAGCCTAAGCCACATCATCTTTTCAATAAATTAAGTTTTCATGAGGTATATAATAATAATAATACGCAGTTCTTATATAGTGCTTTATACTCCCGATGGGTGTCTCAAAGCGCTCAGTATTTTTTCTATACAAGGTAAGTGGAGTTACGTGTTGAAGTATGAGACCTATTCCTTTGCATAGCACCATGTAATGGTTTACAATGTGCTGTGGCGCAATATGCAGCCAATCATATAGTGAACATTTTGTTTGAATAGTTACAAAAGGAATCTTGTTCGGATAAACTTGCTCTAATTTCAATTTGACATGATCCTTCCCTTATCTCTAGCACTTGACGGGAATGATTACAATACTTTAGTAATTTTTGGGCTGGGATTTGTTCATGAAATGCATCCTTATTAGTATAAGTAACATTATTTCACATAAAATTAGTTGTGTTGACGTAAACAACAATACTAATGATGCTATGGTAAATTTTATTGTAAATTTTAACTCTTATGTGACAAATGAAGTTCAATATTGCTTCACGACAAGTGTTTTACCCTTTGTGGAGTTGATATCATGCCAGTTGTCAGCCTCACGTCTTCATGTTGACGTTTCGTCGCTCGGTGTTCATTTCTTCTCCTTCTCTTTGTAATAATACACCACAATAAAACAACAACAAGGACAACGACAACTGCGCCACATGAAGAGATGAGCGGCGTCATCCATGGCCTTGTAAACAATTGTTGGGGCTCTGTTGGTGACTCTGTGGGTGACCCTGTGGGTAAAAATGTATAATATAGGTTAACCCGTCAATTTCAACAAAAAATACTTAAATTTTGTATTGAAGGGTGTGTACAACATTGGTAAGGTTAAAAATATAAATGTTCACAGATTTGCATATAACTTACAAGGTATAAAGATGGTCATGGTGGAAAACGTCCATTGAAATAGGTTTTCTCTGTCAATTTCAGCAGAAATTACTTAAATTTTGTATTAAACGGTGTGTATAACATTGGTAAGGTTGAAAATATAAATGTTCACAGATTTGCACATAACTTACAAGGTATAAAGATGGTCATGGTGGAAAACGTCCATTGAAATAGGTTTTCTCTGTCAATTTCAGCAGAAATTACTTAAATTTTGTATTAAAGGGTGTGTATAACATTGGTAAGGTTGAAAATATAAATGTTCACAGATTTGCACATAACTTACAAGGTATAAAGATGGTCATGGTGGAAAACTTTCCTTGAAATAGTTTTGCTTGAAATGCCATAGTTTTTAGGACATGAGTAAAACAATTATCACTGGTGATAAAATCCGTTGTTTGAAAACAGTGAAAATGTATAATGGGTTTTTTCACTGTTTTCTCATGACTCAAAAGACCGATTTAGCTTCAACTTTCACAGGTTTGTTATTTCATGTATAATGTTGAGTTACATTAAGTGTGGATACTGGTCTTTGACAATTACCAATGTTGTATATTTGCTTTAACGCGCATCAAAATTCATGCATTTCCTCAAGTTCATTCAGACGAGAGTTTCTTTTTTACTACTATTGCATTCGGTTTTGTTTTTGTACACACATGATTTCGCTTTCTGTAAGTCGTTCTGTTTCATTTATGACTATACATCTTCACCACTCTACAGTTGAATGTATACTACATTTACAGTTGACGGAAATTGAATGGTTGACCACAGCCTCTTGCTGCTGGTTTTTACAAAATTGACTAACCTCTGCGACTTAATGATTTTGAATGATCTTCAATGATCTGACTAGACCAGTGAATACTTAAACTGGTGAAATTGAATTACTCATTTTTGACTGTTGATTGCTGATGCAACGGAAAATTCTTTTTCAAACGAAATTGAATGAGCATAATAGAATATTACAAATTTTAATATTAACACTACAATTTAGAGACTTGCTGTTGTGTATACAGGGGGCAGATTATTTATGCCTGTTTTGTGATTATTGTTAGGAAATGCTTTAAAAAAGCAAGACAGTATTTCATTGATTAAATCTATTAAACCATAATTTGCCTCTCTTCACCAAGGAGTATTTATGGGTACCTATAACGAGGGTTGAGACGGTTTTTCAGGTATTAATTTATACTGTTCATACCTGATTGGTTTTCTTGAACATGTATCCAAAGTCGCTCCTCTCGATAGCTGACGTTCTCTAGAAACATCACGTGACATACGACGACGATAACACACGATCCGCACTTCAGCTCGATTACCATGGAGGCCTCTGAATCACATCCACCACTCGTCTCGTCGCAGCGCTGTGGTGATAAGTTCCCGTCATGCAACACCGTATAACCATCTCGCTGACCCTTGACCTCCAACTCCACGTGACTGGCAGGATTTGAATCCAGGGCCGTGCAAGTGACGTTCAAGGTATCACCTGACGGAATCGGTTCGGGGCTGTCGACACAGTCGCCTTCTTGCATCGCGCAAATACGAGTTGAAGACGGGGGATCTTTTTGACAGAATCGAAGGAAATTTGGAAGTGTAAGAACAATAATAACATCAAGTTATAAACCACAAGGGAAACTGACTGGGTAAATTTTAAACAAATGTTCACTACACCAATAAAGACATAGAGGTTTTCCCGGTCATTTTTTGGCAAAAAGCGACCAATTTAAACGTCGCGTTAAATCTAAAAATTGCCATTCATTCTTACTTAAATGCACTGGACACGTTTGGTAATTGTCAAAGACCAGTATTTTTACTTGGTGTATCCCAACATATGCATAAAATAACAAACCTGTGAAAATTTGGGCTCAATTGGTCATCGAAGTTGAAAGAAAATAATGAAAGAAAAAACACCCTTGTTGAACAATCTTGTGTGCCTTCAGATGCCTCATAAAGGCATCGGGCCTGAAGTCTTTCTCAGATTCAACTATTTTAGTGAGAAATTACCTCTTTCTCAAGAACTACGTTACTTTTTCCAAATTGAGTGCCAATCAATTTCACATGGTTTAAAAGAACGCGTGATAAGTTTAGTTGAATATAATGTTAAAATAGGAATTTGCATGCCTCAAAGTTTGACGGTTTCAACTGAAGAGGAAAAATGAATGCATGAAAGTGAAACAGGCCCTGTTTTTAAGACATGGTGAAAAAAACCTATTCCGTCCATACGAATGAGTAATTCGTACGTATGGATTATTGTTCCGTACGCACAGATTAGTAATTCGTACGTACGGAACAGTAATCTGTACGTACAGATTACTACAACAGGTCCTCATTTGTATGCCATACCCGTTCGATTGCCGTTATTCTCGTCACAAGCTGTGAGTACGAAATTGTAATCCGTACGTACGAATTAGTAATCTGTACGTACGGAATAGCTTTTTTTTTACCATGTCCTAAATACACTTCCAATAAATACACTTCCACTGCGCCTTGAACATCTCTTTAGATTGATTTGGCGCATTACAAATGCCTATTATTATTATTATTATTCCATAGGAAAACCTACACTACGACTGTTACATTTTATTTCCAGTGGGCCGTATGTAGCATCCATAGTTTCAATTACTCTACTTCCAGAGACTTGGCAAGTGATTTGAAGACCGAAGTCTCCTCTTTTCGGAGTATACACGAGTTCTCCATGGCTCCCTGTGTTCAATATAAATGTTTAAGATGTTGATTATTGAAGAAAAGAAAATTTAGTTAGTTTTAAAGGTACTCAAATTAAATAATTCTTCCAAACATCAGTACTTAAAGGCACTGAACACGTTTGGAAATTGTCAAAGACCAGTGTTCTCACTTGGTGTATCCCAACATATGCATAAAATAACAAGCCTGTGAAAATATGGGCTCAATTGGTCATCGAAGTTGCAAGAAAATGATGAAAGAAAAAACACCCTTGTTGTGCAAATTTGTGTGCTTTCATATAGGAATAAAAACGTCTTGCAAGAAGTTTTTATTATTTTAGTGAGAAATTACCTCTTTCTCAAAAACTACGTTACTTCAGAGGGAGTCGTTTCCTACATTGTTTTATACTATCAACAGCTCTCCGTTGCTTGTTACCAAGTGGGTTTTTATGCTAATATATATTTTGGGTAATTACCAAACGTGTACAGTGCCTTTAATGAAAGAAACCTTCAGTGGGTTGTCCCTTTGATGCAACAAGCATGACATTATGAGTAGGATGTCATGAGAAAGATTGGCAATGGGCCATCGGAGATCCTTTAAAAAAGTAAAGATAGAGTAACAATGGCAGCCATTTCGAAAATTTTGAAAATGTCTTGCTGTTCTACCTATATTTTTTCAAAGAAAAATCTGCGATGGCCTTAATTTATCCAAACATCTTTCTCCTTATAATTTGTCTGTATGCCAAATTCCATGCTTGTGTCATTGGCATTATTATTAAATATTTCTGGTATTGAACTTAATCAATGTAGCTCACAAGCCTGAGGAAACCTGTAAACAATGGTGCTTACTGTGAACCAGAAACACCGGGGTTAACCCCTACTCTTCCACGATAAGTGTTCTGGGTTCTTTTACGTGCACTACCAATCCTAGTACGCGGGACCAACGGCTTAATGTCCCATTCGTAGGATGATATTATTGCTCAAGAACACAAGAGCCACGACCAGGACTTGAACCCACACTCTGCTGATCAGAAACACCAAAGATCGAGTCCGGTGCTCTTAAAACGCTCGGCCACGACACGCCACGCCACAAAGGCACATTCCCCCAAATAATTCCACTATTTGCCCCGCTCATGATTTAACCTACCATTGTTGTCACGAACCGGCTCCTCTTCACCAATAATCCACCGGAACACCGGAAGCTTGAGACACGAAACCGTACATGTGAACAAAACAGGTGATTGACCCTCGACGAAGGTTGTGGTGTTTGGAGTTAAGGACACGTCCGGTAATGGCGAACACATCGGTACTAGATAAAACACAAGATGAAGTCAAAATAACATACAAAATTCTTGAAAATGTCGAGGTTTAAGATTAAATATTTGACAGAATTACTGATAGGTCAACACGGTTAACATATCGTAATAAGTCGGATTTGAAACTTTGCATGGTGGAGATACAATCTAGTAAGGTTTGCGTTAACACCATGTACATGAGTAGGATTTGAAACTTTGCATGGTAGAGATACAATCTAGTAAGGTTTGCGTTAACACCATGTACATGAGTAGGATTTGAAACTTTGCATGGTGGAGATACAATCTAGTAAGGATAACGGTAACACCATGTACATGAGTAGGATTTGAAACTTTGCATGGTGAAGATACAATCTAGTAAGGTTTACGGTAACACCATGTATATGAGTAGGATTTGAAACCCTGCATGGTGGAGATACAATCTAAAGGTTTGCAGTAACACCATGTACATGAATTGGATTTGAAACTTCGCATGGTGGAGGATACAATCTAGTAAGGTTTACGGTAACACCGTGTACATGAGTAAGATTTGAAACTTTGCATGGTGAAGATACAATCTAGTAAGGTTTACGGTAACACCGTGTACATGGGTAGGATTTGAAACTCTGCATGGTGGAAATACAATCTAAAGGTTTGCAGTAACACCGTGTACATGAGTAGGATTTGATACTCTGCATGGTGGAGATACAATCTAAAGTTTTGCAGTAACACCATGTACATGAGTTGGATTTGAAACTTTGCATGGTGGAAATACAATCTAGTAAGGTTTACGGTAACACCATGTACATTGAGTAAGATTTGAAACTTTGCATGGTGAAGATACAATCTAGTAAGGTTTACGGTAACACCATACATGAGTAGGATTTGAAACTTTGCATGGTGGAGAACTGGAGATACAATCTAGTAAGGTTTACGGTAACACCGTGTACATGAGTAGGATTTGAAATTCTGCATGGTGGAGATACAATCTAAAGGTTTGCAGTAACACCATGTACATGAAGAGGATTTGAAACTTTGCATGGTGGAGATACAATCTAGTAAGGTTTGTATTATATGAGTGGGATTTGAAACTTTGCATTGTGGAGTAACAAAGGTTTGTGGTAACACCATGCACATAAAGTGTGTTTAAAAAGTTATAAGATATAACTTCTTGAGGATCGCAAAGGTGTAAGCAAAACTATAACACACCACAGAACATCCGATTGGAGTGAACAGAGGCACTAGTGGGAACCAGTTAAAAGCAAGATACATTTTCATGGCAGGATTTGGTTGGTGCCAAGCTTCTGTGATCAAAATTTTCCGCCCTGTTCCGGTTTCACATAACAAGGAAATGGTTAGTCACAAAGTATCAACGATAATTCAATAACTAGTACGGAGCTCTGGAAGTACCAACCGACATGTTCAGATCATTAGATAATTTACTGCAGGATGATGACATCATAAACATAAGATGACGCCATCCTAAAGTAAGATGTAGTCTTTCCGATATAGTTTATCTTGCGATGCTGACTTCCCGAGATAATTCATTTTGGGATGATAACATCCTGAAAATGTCGAGAACCCAAGATGATTTATCTTGGGATG
This sequence comes from Plazaster borealis, assembly GCA_021014325.1. Classification (NCBI taxonomy): domain Eukaryota; kingdom Metazoa; phylum Echinodermata; class Asteroidea; order Forcipulatida; family Labidiasteridae; genus Plazaster; species Plazaster borealis. The sequence goes on along the minus strand of CM037465.1, from coordinate 2,201,897 downwards.
ACAGCTTCCTACTTTCAGGATGTCGTCATCCCGAGAAATCATCTCATGATGTCGTCATCTTACGTTTATGATGCCATCATCCTGCAGTAAATTATCTCAGGATTTCAACAAGTTGGATGGCACTTCCAGAGCTCCGTAATATAGCGTTCTTACACAAAAAGGTATCACAAAGCTTTACAACAAATAATGCAACAATCAACACTACAAAAGGAATGAGAATGGGGAAAAAAATAGCCTAAGCGAAACAAGTCTTGAAAAGGTGATTTTTAAACGGTGTTTTTGAATTAGTAAGAGAAATGGCATAACAAAGGTTGATAAGGAAGATTGTTTACAAAGGTTTGGAGCAGCTACATAAAAAACCTTTGGAAGGTGAAGAGTATCTGGTTTGAGGTTTTGTGAGAATCCTTGTATCTGAGCTGGAACGGAGTGTGTGATTAGGCTGGTATGGAGTGATAAGTTCAGTGATAAGTTCAGTGAGGTAAAGAGGAGCACTTCCAGTCCAACATTTCCTCGCTCGTACCACGAAGTGACCTATCTCATCCACAGTAAACAAAAAAAGTGTTTGGAGAAAAACACGATTGAAGTTGCACTATTTTTAAAACTGCTGTTTGGGGGTCTGCTGACTATTTTTATTTAATTGTTATAATGCAAAAATAAAGCTGAGTACTTTATTCGTACAGAACTGTCGACGTGTTTTCCTTCCTGCAACTATTTGTATTAGTAATTAATTCAGAAACACGTACGTCACTTTGTGAAAATGAAAAAAAAACCCCGAGTTTTGCCCGCAGAGCGCTTTGTACAAACCAATGATTAACTGATACCTATCAAAGATAAGTCACTTCGTGAAAATACAGCTACGCTTCATGAAACGTAAATGTAACACACGCGCCCGAACTGTGCGCGCTGTAGCGCTGTGTATATCATTGGTAAAGTGACGTATCTAGATAGGGCACTTTGTGAAATTACAAAAGGCAAATCTAGTGATACGTCGTTTATACCAATTAGTGTAATTACGAAACCATTACGTATAAGGTGCTGAAACTTGCTGAAAATGTTAACAGTAATGAGTATAATATGATTTGTCTATATAAAAAAAATTGCAAACATTTGTGATTTTTGACAGATTTGGTTTGTTCGTGGTACTGGCGACGATTTATACGCGGTGGTTAAAGGCATCGTACACGTTTGGTAATTGTCAAAGACCAGTGTTCTCACTTGGTGTATCCCAACATATGCATAAAATAACAAGCCTGTGAAAATTTGGGCTCAATTGGTCATCGAAGTTGCAAGAAAATGATGAAAGAAAAAACACCCTTGTTGTACAAATTTGTGTGCTTTAAGATAGGAATAAAAACTTCTTGCAAGGAGTTTTTATTATTTTAGTGAGAAACTACCTCTTTCTCAAAAACTACGTTACTTCAGAGGGAGTGGTTTCCTACAATGTTTTATACTATCAACAGCTCTCTGTTGCTCGTTACCAAGTCAGTTTTTATTCTAATATATATTTTGAGTAATTACCAAACGTGTACAGTGCCTTTAACCATTGTTTGCCACTACCAAATTATCCCCAAAAGAGAAGGTTTGTGAACACTTACCAGTCCAATATGTACAGAGAAAAGCAGCGTAGAAGAACCTAACAATCATGCGTGGATCCATGTCGATCGACTGCCACAAAAAAAATACAGTCAAAACTGTAAAATACCTCAAGTATAAACATTTGATAGAATACATAGAAAGTAAAAGCACTGGTATGCCCAGATGTATAAACAAACTTTTTGCAAGTTCAGGATGTGTTTTTGTAAAACTGAAACCAAAGTGTTTTTCTTGCATATTTTTAGAGCTTAGCAATTTCAGCTTGATCTGAAGCTGGGACCGGCAGCATTAACTGAGTTTACTTTTGTTTTCCCTGACCCGCATGATTTGTCGTTTTTTTCCACATGTTTGGTTCCCCCCCTGTTTGCTGGTTTTTTTTCCCCCTGCTCCATGCTCCACCCTCACTCGCCCAATCAGTGTCGGTCCCTAGTTGTCCTTTTCCTTTGCTTTTATTATTTGTTTCTACTATTTATTTAATTTTGTCCACTTTGTATTACTTATTTATATAGGGCCACTTACTTATTTTTTATGTTTGCTGTTGTTAACATTTTTAATTTTTGTTTGGATTACTTTTTTTATGTACTTGTTTCTCTGTAATTTGTGTATGGTTTAATTGTCTTGGTCAAATAAATAATAATAATACTAATAATATCATTCGGTTGGCTAGCTACGGAGCTCAAGAAATACGATACCACCTCTCTCGTCAAATACGGTCGTTTCGATTCAGCGGCTGAGGGTGCGGCCTTTTCGAATTAGCGGCTGAGGGTGTGGCCATTTCGATTTAGCGGCTGAGGGTGTGACCGTTTCGATTCAGCGGCTGAGGGTGTGGCCGTTACGATTTAGCGACTGAGGGTATGGCCATTTCGAATGAGCAGCTGAGGGTGTGGCCGTTTCGATTTAGCGGCTGAGGGTGTGGCCGTTATAGCGACTGAGGGTTCAGCCTTTTTTTGATTTAGCGGCTGAGGGTGTGGCCGTTTCAGTTTAACGGCTGACGGTGTGGCCGTTATAGCGACTCCGTACTTGGTCCCTCTCCAGGAAGGGCTACTGCACTTCCCTGGAAAGGGTCCCGCCGGAGGAAGGAGGAACGGTCCAGTTATTTAAAGCGGATGAGCATTGACAAAAATCTAAATGATGACGTCTCAAATAAAACAATAAAAATCTCCATTAACTAATTTAATAATCGAAAGAAAATATTGGTTTAAACAGTTTACTGTTATTATTTCAGAACAAAAACCCCAAAATAAATAAATACATTAAAACGCTTAATTGAACAGTTAATTAAAGCGGGTAAGCATTGACAATAATCTAAATGATGACGTCTCAAATAAAAAAATAAAAATCTCCATTAACTAATTTAATAATCAAAAGAAAATATTGGTTTAAACAGTTTACTATTTCAGAACAAAACCCCCAAATAAATAAATACATTAAAACGCTTAATTGAACAGTTAATTAAAGCAGGTGGGCATTGACAATAATCTAAATGATGACGTCTCAAATAAAAAAATAAAAATCTCCATTAACTAATTTAATAATAATAAAAAAAATATCGGTTTAATTAGTTTAAAATTATAATTTCAGCAAACGATAAAATAAAAATAAATACATTTAAACGCTTAATAAAACAGTTAACTAAAGCGGGTGAGCATTGACAATAATCTAAATTATGACGTCTCAAATAAAAAAATAAAAATCTCCAATAACTAACTAAGCAAAAGAAAACATCTGTTCAAACAGTTTACAATTATAATTTCAGCATAACATAAATACATTAAAACGCTTTCAAATTCATGCACTTCCCCCAATTCGACTAAACTATAGGGTTTCTTTTTAACTACTATCGCATTCTTTCAGTTTCGTTTTCGTGCACACATGACTTTCGTTCTCATACAGATTCGTTTTAGTCATTCTATTTCATTTCTAGGCTTTCAAGACTACATTTTTACATTTCTTCAGTTGAATTTCTACAACCTATTTACCAACATGATCAGATTGGTTTGTTTAGCAACCTTTTGATTACGTGATAAAGGTCCTATGAAGTGGTATTCCTTTCACATAACCTTTTTTTTGGGGGGGGGGGCAAATGATAATAATAATAATAATAATAATGGTACAAATTTATATAGCGCCAAATCCATCGAAAACAATGCTCAATGGCGCTTACAGAGTAACATTTAAAAACAAAAACCCTAAAGATAAACACAAAGTCTTTATCAGAATTAACAACAAGGTATAAAAATAAGTTTAAAATCAGCAAAACATTACAAGCGAAAAATTACAAGCAATTATAGAAAAAAGCAAAATTTTAAAATGCAAAGGTAAGTAAATGTAAAAATAGACCAGCTGTGACCACTAATAAAAAATAAATGATATTATAAAAACATAATTCAAAATACTTATTATCAGTTTTAATTTATGTTAAATTTGCATCGGGGATATAGAATATTATTTTATCCATAGATCAAAGCAATACCAATCACCCGATTAATGTGCCTGTAGATATTGTTCTTTGGACTCGGGAAAGTACTTACACACATCGGTGTATTGGTAAAATATTATTTATATATTGTATACAAAATAACAATATTTATTATCGTGATATAATGAAATTAGTTTTCCCTGTGTACAAGAGGAATGAATTAAAAGTAGATGTCATATAAAGCAATAGGAAACAAGAATACTTACAGTTTCATGAGTTTGTTATGAATTACTATGCCTGGCTTTTTCGATATGGTAATGGTGCCGCGCTTTCGTCACGTAGACCTAGGTATCGACTGACGATGCACACGCAGTTGTGACAATGCACAATTAGCCCTGGGCCCAATTTCATAGAGCCGCTTAAGCAGAAAGTAGTGCTTAAAATTGTCTGCTTAGCAAGTGTAAGCAGGATACCAGTCACATATTGTACATGGGACATGCTATTTTGGCTGGTAACCCTATTCTGGTAAGTATGATTTTGTTGTGCTTAGCTACTTTTTGTGCTTAAGCAGCTCTATGAGATTGGATCCTGGGCCCAATTTCATAGAGCTGCTATTAAGCACAAAAATTTGCTTAACATGAACTTTCTTCCTTGATAAAAACAGGATTACCAACCAAATTTCCATGTGTTGCATATTGCTTGTTACTGGAATTCAGCTGTTATTTGCTTATCCTGAAAATCACATGGAAATTTGGTTGGTAATCTTGTTTTTATCAAGGAAGAAATTTCATGCGAAGCAAATTTTTGTGCTTAGCAGCTCCATGAAATTGGGCCCTGGTATGTTTCACTGCAGCTGTCCAAACTCGTCGGTATTTTGAATCTTATTGGAATCTGTGTAGACTGACACCATCTTTAGAGTGCTGCAACCAGCAACAATACTTGACGGTATTTTCCATATAACAAAAGCCATATATCAAGAGATTTGTTCAAAAAAACTAAGCCCATTAAGTTACGTAAGTTTGCATCACATCCACACGTATCGATCTTTGTGCACCGAACGAAGGCTTGTCCCATGTCTACGTCACGAATTTGTCCCCTTTTAAGGGCGCGGGTTTCAGCCCTAATTCTGGTTTTTTTTTGGGGGGGGGCATATAAACCTCCTTTAAATTTTGAATAAACTTGCATTTATAGGTTAATAAATGCATATTTTATAGTTTAAAACTGAAAACAATTTCCAATGTATAGGAACTTTAAATTGAATAAGTTTTTATTGAAATTGGCCAGGAAAACAGCATAGCACAGCAATACAATCAATATCAATGAATGCAATATTTCTCGGATGGCATAAAACCACATGATACTCACTGGGGGTTCTATAAAACTATCCCTCACAGTTGACAAACATTAGGACCATAGAAAGAGTCATGCTCCCTAAAAATTAATGAATGATGACCCAGATGAATATAATGTGCTCTCTCGCCCTGCCGAAGAGACAAACGGAAATGAGAAAGATGCAAAGGCTGTGAACACAATGTTTTTTAAAGGCACTGTACACGTTTGGTAATTGTCAAAGACCAGTGTTCTCACTTGGTGTATCCCAACATATGCATAAAATAACAGCCTGTGAAAATTTGGGCTCAATTGGTCATCGAAGTTGCAGGAAAATGATGAAAGAAAAAATACCCTTGTTGTACAAATTTGTGTGCTTTCAGATAGGAATAAAAACTTCTTGCAAGAAGTTTTTATTGTTTTAGTGAGAAATTACCTCTTTCTAAAAAACTACGTTACTTCAGAGGGAGTCGTTTCTCACAATGTTTTATACTATCAACAGCTCTCTGTTGCTCGTTACCAAGTAAGTTTTTATGCTAATATTTGTTTTGAGTCATTACCAAACGTGTACGATACCTTTAAAGGGACACGTTGCCTTGGATTGGGCGCTTTGGGCTATAAAAAGCATTTATTATGAAATTAATATGGTTGAAAAGATGTATTAAGCGCAGAATATAATAATCCACACAAAAATATGCCTCGAATTTGTGTGGGTTTCCATTTACTTCGTGAACTAATACGGTCCGTCATTTTGTGGAGTAAAAAATGTGGATCAGTTTAATGCGCTCTCTCGCCCTGCAGAAAGCCAAACGGAAAAAATGAAATATACAACGGTCGCGAACATAATTATGTGTAAAGTTTTAAAAGAAACTTAGAAAGTTGCATCAGGCTATGATTGGCTCACTTGGTATTCCTAGTAATCTAGTAAAATTTGGCTGTTTGGAATTGCTCATTATCCTTTCCAAGAGTTGTTCATGCACAAGAACTCCTACTGTTCCTGCCGATTATAGGGTGCACCCCAGTAAATATGGAGAAAACAGAGCGTCGAGCTCATGAATATTTTGTAGGCCCTCAAAATATCCTATATTAGACAGATTTGAGAGCCCACTAAAAGGGGTAGAGTGTAAAAATGTTGCCCAATTGTAACCTGGGGGTTGTTGACTTCCAACTTGAGGTATTCTGGATGACATAGGCCCTGAAAAAATGGTCCTATTTGCCGAGAGGTGTAGGGACATTTTTCAAGATTGATGCTCGGACGTTTGGAAAATTACACCGGTGTAGGGGTGTTTTTATTTGGAGGGAGAAGTACTCGACGGGCCCAGGGACTCCCCATATTAAATTGAGCAGAGAATAAAAGTTCAAGAGTCAATTAATACTTTTCCCTTTACTGTAAAAAGCTGTGAGACTTTTAAGTATTTTTCGTGTATTTTTGAATATTTAGCCTTTTGCACTGAATGCTATGGGAGTGGAATTAGTGTGGTGCACCCTCCAGGGCCCTAAGTGTTATTTATGTCGCCATTTTGAATTGCGCCCTCTATCTTCATATTTGCGTGGTGAGACTGATGGTCTGAGAAATGAGTATCCAACGCTCAAAATAAACAAACTAAAAGTCACAGTTTTCACTTTCTGGTGATTCAAGACTCTTATTATTCACTTCAAAAGATGCCTTGCCTGTTACATTCACCGGGTAATACTTTAAAACAACAAACTTTATGCTTTACCTTAAGAAAACTGAGTAAGTTGTAACGATCATTAGAGAGAGGTTGAAAAAACTGTACTTTCGCCACCGTCTCGACATCCTGGATCTGCTACTTGTCAAGAGGGGGCGCTATACAAAAAAGAGTGATTTTGGCACTAACACCTACAGTGTTTTGTAATTAGTGATTAGTAATTAAAAAACATAAATTTGCCTCTGGAAATACAACCAGAGGAAAAAAAAAACCCAAAACGGTCCACCATTTTGTGGAGTCGAAACTTTGGTCCTGCAAAATGGCGGACCGTGTTCTGTCTTGAAATTGAACATAAACCAGTACTCATTTCCCAAAGCATATTTACGTGAATACAAACGCGAAAGGATTTAAACGCAAAGTCTGTACAAAAATGTTTATGCTAGCGCCTCGGGTGCCAATTGCCCCTCGGGTGTTCAAAACACCATGGATCCCGCCACAGCGTGCAACAATTGTATATTGATTTCTTTAAATCGCAGCTGGCTCATTTATGCTCGACGGAATCGTGTTAGTCTTTTTAAAGATATACACAGCGTCGTTGAAATAAACAAGTATTTCGTCACCGTCGGCGAAAGCAATCCCCTTGATGCCACGTGACGTCACCGTAGCCGCCTCGTCCTCAGAGACGGCGACAATGAACTTGTGCTCCTCGTCCCCGCTGACCTCGTCGTGTTGCAGAACCTGCACGTTCTTGTTGTCGTTGAGTTTGTTCACCAAGAAGAGCTTGTCACCGCGTACGACGACACCACCCGAGCAGAAGTTTCCCTCTGTCTCCTCGTCAATGATGTATCTGGCAGCCCCCTTTATGGACAGGTATGGATAGCAGCTTTTTCTGTCAACGCCGTACATCTCAACAGTAGACCCGGAGCTGACAAAAAGGTCAACCTTCATCTCAGTGGTGTGGGCGAAGAGGAAGTTTGGTTCGATGTCGATCTCTACTCGTTTAATGTACACTCCATCGGGGTCGAACATTGAGATCGCCTTCCCTTTAGAGTCACCGACAAAAACAAACCCCTGGCAGTCCACCGAAATACCGGAAAGCGTGACCCCCTTATGCCCAACAGGCAGTATGGAACCGAAAGTGCTTACTTCGGTTTTATCAAGATCAAAAATCACGAGTTTACCCATTAACAGCCCAAAAATAAGCTTATTTGTTGTAAAACATGCGACGCAAAGATAATTGCCCGGTAACTTTTTGTACAAATGCACGAATTTGTAATGATACTCCGAAGTAAACTGGTGCACGCCATTGGAATCTATTACAATCAATCCGCCATCTTGGGTTGGTGCAGGTATGACGTCCTTGATGTACTGGAATCCACTTCCGACGTCATCAAGAATGAACGAATCGGTGACAAGCCGACCAACTGGGATCCAGTTGTACGTGTCGTCTGAAAAATGGGAAGAACATGACGTATAAGAACTCTTTCACGATGGCCATTTACAGACTCATAATTCTTCACGGAAGCTCACCCTTATAAACTTCATAAAATGCTGGTAATTTCCTTCCCGGAAGTCACGGTATTTGCATTAAATTTGCATATTATAGGTTAGGCTTATAAGTCAATCTCAACAAAGAAATAAACAAACACCCCAAAACCCCAACAGACAAACAAACAAACAAACCTCTAAAAATGATGTCAGGAGTCGTTAGGATATCAAGACACACATCAGGCCCTGTTTTGAAGGAAAATGGATAACAAGAAACGGTAATTTTATCTCGGTTATACTTCTCGTCTTTGAGTCTCTAAAAAACAAACCCCAGCACCTTCTTATTTAATATATCCATGGACTCGATACATCTCTACGAACACCCCGACAACTTGGTTCTGCTAATGCCCAACTCCTACACAACATCCAACGTTCACTGCACTCTTGGGGAAGTCAATCGTTCTCAAGATCTGGCCCGAAACTCTGGAACACACTCCCCACTGAACTCAGTTGAAAAGAAAGCAACCATTCACATTTCAAAATTCAGTTCAAAACCTAAATTTTTCAAAATTAGTAACTGTCTTGTCTTATTCGTCGCAGTTCTGCTTTTCACTCGCGTCAGGAGTGGCAATCTGACATACGTTGCACGCAAAAACGCCCAATACTATTATGATTAGCTTCAAGCCGTAAAACAAATGCTTACAAAATATGAAATAAATATATATATAAAAAACGGTTGTTATTTTGGATCTGTTTTCAACAAATTAAAATAACTACCTTTCAAGTTGGCATTGTTATCGCCTTCACTTCCATTAGCCATCATCGGTGAGCTTTCCATATGTGTCGATCCTTTATATGGCATTAGATAATACATACACAACTAATTATAACAATGTTTACTTTTGGTACCATTCGTCAGAAAGTTTGATAAACAGTTAGATATTTTGGCGACCAGTGCTTGATTGTAGAAAACGTTAAGATTGACGTTGTTCTACCAATCAGCCCTAAGGTATTGCGTTCATTTCAATCCACTACTTTGAAACAATATAAACAAATAAAACCAACCAGTAGTAAAGACCTCTGTACTGATGACGTCACGGTTTGTTTACTGCATTACTTAAAGGGGCTGTTGCGTGATGATCAAAGCACGCATGTGGCTGTACGTGGAATTAGCCTCTCCCATGAATTATGCTAATTACATTCAGGCATGCGCACATACACTATTAGTTGGGAAACAATATAGAGTTGTGCACTACGCAGACGCACAACTGCGTATGCGTCACAACACCATCGGGGCCCAATTTCATGGCTCTGCTTACCGCGGAATTCTGCGCTTACGTATCATAATAATAATACATTAATATAGCGCAGCTTTTATACAAAATATATTCAGCTGCGCTGAATTGTGTGCTACAAGGGCTCCGTAAGCGCAGAATTCCGCGGTAAGCAGAGCCATGAAATTGGGCCCAGGCCCATGTACAGCCACGGAAAGGCGCGATGTTCCCTCATTTGGCCCACGAGTATTGACAGTGCGCTCTGTAAAGCTCAGGCTGCTGTCGGTCACCAACGCCATGAATTTGGGCCTTGAATTATTGCAATTTTTCGACAAACTAAACCAAACAAAACGAGTACATTTTGTTTTCAAATCTATTCAAAACAATGAAATCAAAATTACAAGTTACTGGAATCATTTAAGGCTATTCCAGCATTCATCTATTGTTTATATAATATTTACCAAATCCTTCATCTGCAACAACTTCCATGATTATTGAATTGTGAGTAGGCCTACTCTCTGTGTGAACAGGAAGACATTTGAAACTGATATTAAGTTGTTTATTGAAATTTTGGAGTTAATTATTTGGTTCTTGGGTCTTAAGTTTCAACTTTCAAGCTTCAAATATCAAGTCTTAAGTTTCAAGTATTAATTCTCGAGTATCAAGTCTCGAATTTCGAGACTCGAGTATTGAGTCTCGTTTCGTATCTCGAGTCTTAAGTCTTGAGTATTAAGTCTCAAGTCTCAAGTCTTAAAAGTCTTAAGTTTCGAGTCTCGTATCTCATGTCTCAAGTCTCAAGTCTCATTCTTATAACAGTCTTGATTTTCGAGTCTTGAGTTGCGAGTTTTGAGTCTCAGGTCTTAATTCTCGAGTGTCAAATCTCAAGTATCAAGTCTCTTGAGTCTCCAGTTACGAGTCTTGAGTTTTAAGTTTCGAGCCTCAAATCTATTAATGGTTTTTTTCTCGAGTCGTAAGTCTCAAGTAAGTTTAATCCCTTTCAAGTATTATTGTGACTCTCGACTAAGTCACTGGCTTTAGTCAGATTTAACCTACCTAATTGTGGGTTGAGCCTCATTTGTAATGTCATCCAAGAACACTTACCTTCATCCCTTTTGATGATTCGCCATTTTCTTGCAGAAGCCATTTTTAAAAGACATCCGATGACCATAATGACTAATAATGTCATAAAGATGATCGTCAATATAAAGACAAGAACGCTGTTGCAGCTGGACTGAGCTTCTATTACGCCAACTGAGAAAATCGGGGACAAAATACCATCAGAACAAATGTTTGTTTTATATTTGAACTTTTCTTTTTGAATGAATCTTGTCGTGTCTTTGCAACAAGGTCGTGACTCAATTCTGCAACAACATCGTATCTCGGTGTCCATTTTCTTGGTGTGTTAAACAACCGGGTTATTTAAGCGATCAATGACCTGTACGACATTCTAAAGCTTGCGTTTCACGAAAACACCGATTTTGATTAATGAACATTATTTGACAACATACAAACAAATGCTTCTCGTGATCGCTATTAAAGACACTGGACACCTTTACTAATTGTCAAAGACCAGTCTTCTCACTTGGTGTATCTCAACATATGCACAAAATAACAAACCTGTGAAAATTTTAACTCAATTGGTCATCGAAGTTGCGAGATAATAATGGAAGAAAAAACACCCTTGTCACACGAAGTTGTGTGCTTTCAGATGCTTGATTTCGAGACCTCACGTGAAGTCTCGAAATCAATTAAAATATTTTACTGAGAAATTACTTTTTTTCTCAAAAACGACGTTACTTCAGAGGGAGCCGTTTCTCACAATGTTTTATACTATCAACAGCTCTCCATTGATCGTTACCAAGTAAGTTTTTATGCTAACTTATTATTTTGAGTAATTACCAATAGTGTCCAGTGCCTTTAAATCAGCATACGGCAGAACCCCCTCATGAAAAAAAAGAGGACCAAAGGAAACCATCAAAAGAAATAATACAAGAACACACCAACTGAGAAAGGAAGATGGAGATTTCACTGTGGACAGGGGCGAAATAATTAAGGTGTGCTCAGACTTCTACCAAGAGCTGTACAGTTCTAAAACAACACAGTCTGAAAGAGAAGCAGCAGACGAGATAACATCAGATATACAGAAACTACCGCATGTAACGAAACAAGAAGTCGAAAACACACTGAAATCAATGAAAAGAAATAAGGCACCCGGGGTAGATGAAAATATAACAAGCGACATACTGAGGGAGGGCGGTCAGTTATCCATCCTCTATAATAAAATCTTCATGGAACAAAAGATACCAACACACTGGAAAGAAGCAAAGGTCATTCTTCTTCATAAAAAGGTGACAAAGCTGACATAAAGAATTACAGACCCATCAGTCTTTTATCTCATCTCTACAAAATTCTCACAAAAATACAATAAAAGGATTGCGACAGTTCTAGATGAACATCAACCAAGAGAACAGGCTGGGTTCAGAAAAGGCTTCTCAACAACAGATCATGTATACTCACTAAACCAACTTACTCATTGAAAAAGTCAACGAATATCAACTGGACTTGTGCGATTTATTGATTACGAGAAGGCATTCGACTCTGTGGAACACAAAATAATATCTGTTTCAAGCTCTGAGGACAATGGAAATCAGTGAAGGATATATAAAGTTACTGGAAGATATCTACACTGAAGCAACAGCAAGGATTTACATTGACAAAGACGTCTCACAGAAAATAAACATCAACAGAGGAGTTAGACAAGGGGACCCAATATCACCCAAAATATTCACTGCGGTGTTGGAAGAGGTTTTCAAGAACACATCACTGGATGAGAAAGGGTACAACATCGATGGAGAAATGTTAACAGATCTACGCTTTGCAGATGATGTGGCTCTAATCACTTCTTCCGTTAACGACTTAGAAGCGCAAATAAATGAAGTAAACAGCAAAAGTAAAGACATAGGTTTGAAGATGCACAAAGGAAAGACAAAGTACATGACAATCTTCAATACAGATGACTCAATAACGGTGGAGGACCAAGAGATCAGCAGGGTCATTGAATACAAATATCTGGGCCAAACAGTAAAAATGAACGGACAACACACAATTTGAAGTATCAACCAGGATTAAGGCAGGATGGAGCTCCTTTGAACGATACAGAGGAATACTTGGTGATAAGAACATACCAATGGCACTTTATAGGAGAAAAGTATATGATCAGTGTGCGCTACCAACAATAACTCATGGAGCAGAAACATGGACAACAACAAAACTGTATGATAGAACATAAACTCCGCACAGCACAAAGAGCAATGGAGAGACAAATGCTACATCTCAATTAGAGACAGGATTAAATGCACAGAAATACGAAAGAAAACTGGAGTAAGAGATATCATAAGGACAGTAAAACAAGCTAAATGGAGATGGGCTGGACACACTGCCCGAAGAAATGACAATAGATGGACAACAAGAATAATGGATTGGCAACCAAGGACAGGGAAAATGAAAAGAGGTAGATAGATAAGAAGATGGAGAGATGACATCAGGGTACTATGCAGGAACAACATGGACCAGAACTGCAAGAAATAGAAATGGATGGCATTTTCATAGGGAGGGCTACATCCTACACTGGATGAACACAGCCTAAATGATGATGATGATGAAGATAGTGCATGGTCTATGCGTGCGTGTGGTAATTCGAAGCAAGCACAACTTACGTGATATTTGAACAGGAGTTGACGCACTGCCGTCTGTAATGGCGCCACCAAGCGACGTGCAGTTGAAAGTACACGAAAAGGACTTCAAGGGTAAGTTATGCAAATACAACTTCGATGTTGCACTGTACGTCATCGAAAACTTATCGTATGTCCAATCGTTAGAGGTTGAGAAACCTATCGTATTTTTACCAACGCAGTCGGTCACCGACCAACTAACTTCAGGCCTCGGGTACACACTGTTGACAAAACACTCCAGTTGAAAGAAATATTGGTGCGACTCGAGTTTGACGTCACATTGGTCTTCCGGAGTTGTGACGTCACCACAGCCCGAAATGACAGGGTACTTTTGTTCTTGAATTGCTGTGAACAATGATCAGAATTAGTCTTATAATGTAAAAAATAAACGTGCCGGACAAATCACTCACACAGAAAATTAATACCAAAGTGCAGCAGACAATAACAAAGGGCGAGTTTTATAGAAAGCCAACTGGTATACCTTTGAACAGACCTTATGCACGGTACCCGGCTACTTAAATGGTTTGTATACGTTTGGTAGTTGGAACCCATTATTTGTTTCAATCCTATAGTTGTAGACCATAAAGCTAACCTGTGAACATTTCATTTCAAAAGGTGGTAGCGTTTTTGATATTGCCGAAAATCGGGAGTGGTTTTGTCCAAGCAGGAAGAATAATCTGCAATTGGAATACACACTCTGAGAAACGTTACTGCGGTCACGCTTCTCAGATTCAAATTTGTGGGGATAAAAAGGGACATCTTTTTCCATAACCGCAATACTTCGAAGTGAAAAGTTTCTCAAAATGCATTATACTACCCAAAGCTGATGTACTTCTTACCAAGCAAGTTTTGTATTGCCATTAATTTTCAGAGTCATTACCAAACGTATACAGACTCTTTTTAAGACCGTGACTAAAAAAATGGCCTTCTTTTAACCCTTCTTTTAACCCAAGACGCTAGTTGTCAGCAATATATGCAAGTAAATCAATTGTACTGAACAAATGTGCGCATGGTCAGGAAAAATAAAATCTGCTGCCACCTAGCGTTCTGAAGTTACCATTTCTTACCTCTCCATAATACCCTTACACAGCCTTGCCTTAGATCGGTGTTGTCTTGAAACACATGACAGCAATACATTTCTTCCCTGTTGTTGAACTTGTTCACCACCAGATTATTGTTAGCATCTAAACTGTACTGTCCATCTGCCGCAGCAACTCCGATATCAGGAAAAACTATATCCATACTTTGGCCGTCTTCAGTATTTAGGCGTGACCAGTACACAGTGACGTCATCTCGCCTTGAACCAGTTTGTGACATCACTGGACACGTGACGAGTTTCTCCTCTTCGAAATTTAAAGTTATTTTTTGGATATCCCCAACCGTGTTTGGCCATCTGTGCATTGGGAATGTTTTACCTGCCGAGTGGAAAACAAAATTCAATGGCACATTCTTATTAACCTTTAAAAGAGTGAACAAAATACCATTGTACGTCAAAGCAGATCGTGCCGCACTGTGAGCCACACTGTTTTATTACTGTCCAATGTTATTTCTGGGCACTGTGTATATTGCATTTTTATTCTTTTCATATCTTGATAGATCATATTTTGTCAAATAAATACAGCGGAAGGGGTTCCCCTTCCAAAAAATCTCTCACTCTGGCCACCAAAAAACACTACAATAAGCTTGGCATGACTCATTCACAAAGGTCATTGATCCTTCCAGACGGTGCTTATCCTCACCAGAAAAACTGCATGGACAATAACCCTTTGTTTCAGACCACAAGGGTAATTGATCCATTCAGGGCACTGGATCCTCCCAGGAAATACTAGAAGGGCAACAAACTTTTGTTTACACTCTGTAGAGAGCCATCCACGCAGTAAAAACTCCACAGTGGCCTGCTACAATGTTACAATGGGGAGAGCATTTTTGTACACACACATTATGGGAATCCCATGGAGGGGGAAGTCTTCCACGCCAATTTTGTGACATAGCCAAACTGACCCTGTGAGTGAAACCCCCTCTAAAAGGAGTGGCTGGGTCCAACTTACAAAGTCAGAAAGTCTGGGTCAGGTGCTGCATTGGATTGTGGTCATGTGATACAAAACACGTGATTGTGCCACCGCTTGAGGCACGCTCCTTCTTCGAAAGATAGTCGCAGGTGAGAATTGACCCGTATCCGGGTCAAAATGGTCCAGAGCCGTTTCCAGGTCAGTACCAAAATGACCCAAGATCTGAATCAGAAATGCGTTTCTTGTTGATAAACAATTTTTCGTGTTTAGAGGGAGGCAAGCTCGTATTGTAACCAAGCTTGTTCATCTCTAACTGAAGGCTAGTGAGAAATACAAGTTGGTGGTAAGACCGTACTCATTAGGTACGAGGTTGGTAGAAACACTGGCCATTTTAAGACTCTAGGTGGCAGCAGACCTCTTTTAATTTTTAATTTTCACGGTTTCAGCTATATGACTCAATGCACCTGGTTTCTTGGTTACTTCTTTTTGGGAGTCAAATTTCCTCTTTTTTACAAATCAATGCTCTTTTGAGTTGACCTGGGCTTAATTTAATATAAAAAAAGTTGTTTAGCAGAAAATTGTTTTGAGCAAATGTTTCTGCTCAGCAAAAATAAGCGGGGAACCAGTCACAGTATACATTACTTGTTCTTTTAGCTGGTGACCTGTTTCTGCTGAGCAAGATTTTTCTGTGCATAGTCTATTTCTTGTGCTTTACAGCTTTGAGACGCGCGCCATGTCACCTTGCATGCAGTTTGACTCGCAACAAAATGGCAGACCATGTGTGACGTCAGCCGCGCATGACGTCAGTGCAAGGGGTCGATTATGCCACCGATAGCACACAAAGACTTAAATATCCAAATGCATTGCTGGACAAAATAATCTTCTTACCCAAGACAATCAAATCCAGGAAGTCTTCTACGTATTTCCCGACGGATTCCTTGTACGCCTTACACCAATACCGATCAGTATCCGTCTGGTTAGCCGACTCGATGATCAAACCGTAATTATTGGTATTGGTGAACTGATAGTGCGGACTCAGACTAACCAAGGTGCCGCCGGGTGGGTGGTGATGTTGTAGGATAAGTAGTCGCTTTTTTGGGTCGCAGCTGCTCCCTTTGAACCAAACTATGTCAGCAATTACGTCACCGGTTGAAAAAACTGGACATGGTGAGTGGTACGTGTGACCTGTTTGTAACACCCGTTCATTACTTGATGTATGCAAGGGTCTTTCAGCACCATCTACCGATCAAAAAATAGATATTAAGTTACTACAAACATAGTTATTATAATCGCGAAACAACGTTTACTAAACACAAATGACAAGAACAGGAGCATTCCCAGTCAGAATGTGGGTCCTAAATGGGCCAAAATGCTGGGTAACCAATGTGGCTCCCATCGGCTCATGCACCGAAGAATCATATCCCAATATGGGTGGACCGTGGTAACATGGGATGGGGCCCATCTGGGGGAAAAATGGGGGAAATCTGGGGTTATCCCATATGGGCATTACATGGTATTTATCTGGGCATGTGTGCCAACATGAGGGTTACCACAATAACTAAATACAAGCTACACCAGTCAATTATAATAATAGCGTACAAGTATAATGTTCGTGTTTTACCCACACACCAATGGGTGTTAAGCACTACTCAGCACTTTCCCGAGTCCTGACAAAAAGGCAATCTACATGCATAAAACTCAGGTGGGAGTCTAACCCACGACCGTTGCTCCCTTTTCTTCACAGGACTAGAGAATGTCATGAGTATACATCAGTGCACACACCAGTGTATCGGTAAAATAAATAGCGATAGGAGGACTTGAAGTCCCAAGTTTTTATAGTGACAGGGATCGGTTTCACAAAGTACAAAGATTTTTCATAAAACCCTGCAGTGAGGGCCGCTGTCAGCGCTTGATGACATATTTTAATATTTCCATTGTCTTCACCACATCGTACACACTGGTCAGCTCATGGCATGGTATCCTAAGCTGGACCATGCCACACGTCCGGACTAGAATTGGTGCCAATCAACATGGGTCAGTGAGTTGGTTAGGAGGAGGGGGGGGGCATGACAAAACTCTGCCAGCATCCTTTGTGTACAAAATCGATATGTCTATTGTGAATGGAAAATTAAACCAAATTATGAAACTTAATTGATTAAGCAAACAGATAAGCTTAAGTTAACCCAGGTAAATACATGGACAAAACAACACACTTCGATAACAACATTTAAAACGAACCCTTTTAAAGGCATCGTAGGTAATTACTCAAAATATATATTAGCATAAAAACTGACTTGGTAACGCGCAACAGAGAGCTGTTGATAGTATAAAACAATGTGAGAAACGACTCCCTCTGAAGTAACGTAGTTTTTGAGAAAGAGGTAATTTCTCACTAAAATAATACATTCAAACTTCTTGCCAGATGTTTTTATTCCTATCTGAAAGCAAACAAATTTGTACAACAAGGGTGTTTTTTCTTTCATCATTTTCTTGCAACTTCGATGACCAATTGAGTCCAAATTTTCACAGGCTTGTTATTTTACGCATATGTTGGGATACACCAAATGAGAACACTGGTCTTTGACAATTACCAACGTGTACGATGGCTTTTATATGGAAAAAGCTTGTCAGCACATGCTGACAATAACACGGGGACGTTTCAACCAAACAAGTCCCTCGTTTGAGCGTTTAATTAAGATGAGTTGTCAATATTGCCATAATGCTTGGTATTGTGACATCACACTTCGGACGGCAATTAAGATTGATACACATTTTATTGGATCGGGCGAGTTGGTCTATCAAAAGCATTTGTAACCATTTGTTATAAAATGCATATGGTTAGAAAGACGTTACAAAAGTAGAATACAATGATCCACACAAATATGCCTCGAAATTGCGTGGTTTTCCTTTTACATCGTAAACAAACACGGTCGGCCATTTTGTGGAGTCAATTAATTTTTGACTCCTCAAAATGGCCGACCGTGTTATGCATTTTATAACAAACGGTTACAAACGCTTTTTTAGACCAACTCGTCCAATCCAAGGCAAGGTGTCCCTTTAAGATCACACTTGGCTCATCGAACCATGACACCCGGGTCAACTCTGAACCCGTGTATGTTACCTTGTCTTTTCGTTCGCTCGTGTAGTTTCGTCGAATCCAATTTCACGATTGGTGATAGACTTCTGTCCTTCCACAGCCCTCCTCCACTTCCGAGCACAGAACAACTGCGACAGAGCAAGTTGTTTATGTTGTCTGAGTCGTCGGAGGGTGTAATAATTATTGTGCAATTTTTAAGAGAAATGTCGTTTCTCTCTCTCATTTCAAGGGCGTCGAGATCAAATGTGTTGTCCATGTTCTGACATCTGATGGTCAGAGGATCTTTATTCCTTGTGATGGCGGCGAGTGTGACGGAGATAGGCAGAACGAACCTTAGATAAATATTCAACAGTCCCATTGCTCAGGAAATGTGGCACTTGAACTACGTCAAATGGGAGGAGAACGAAACTTTTTTAAACGGAAAATCCAAATATATCTCAGTATTGTTAAAATAATATTTTGTGTGAGGATGTGTAAGTTCTGCAAAACAATTATTTCTTTTATACAAACTGCAATTAGTTCCTTTAATCTCTTGTATCCTGGCAGAACCTAAACACGTAACTTTTCAAAACAAAATGACGTCATCATCATAGTCTCGAGAGTTTCCACCTCAAAAATAAAAAAATAAAAAAAACCCTTTTCGGTCGCGACGCAAATAACGGTCGGTCTGACGAGGACAAACAACAACATTTTTGTTGTTGGCCACATTGGCTGTGATCAAACCCCCCAAAAATTGTTTGGTCCTCAAAAGAAAGGTCGGGTAGGTTTTATTATTTTTTTAAATATTTTTTTTTATGGATATTGTATTTGGAAATATAAACTCTTTGGTATAAAAATATTAAGTCCAAACACAAAACACAACACTTTCACTGTATTGATCTCTTTTATAAAATGTCTTTGAATAGCATTTTATTTCAATAATAGTTTTTTCCTGTTTCGACATTTTCCGAACAACTTTTCTAAGATTTGTAAAAAAGGAAAACAACAATTTATTTGGGGGTTTTTTCGGTAGCGACGCAAATAACGGTCGGTCAAACGAGGACAAACATTTTTTTTATTTTATGTTGGCCTCATCGGACTGTGCAGAGCGAACCGGGAGTGGTGGCCGATTTTAGATGACTTTTGAGTAGTCCGCGCTTGACTTTTAGGCACGTACGGTTTAGTGTAACCAGGGGCCGATTTCACAAAGCACTAAGATTCATCTTAAGAAGAGTTATCAGTATTACCATAGTGATTTGTATTGTGACATCACTCTTTGCTAAGCAACTGCGATGGATTTGCAGTTACGATCAATCTTAACTCTTTGTGAAATCGAGCCCAGGTATAGTTAACCGGTTTAGTGTAATTAGGTTAGTTTACCTAAGCAGAAGGTGGCCGGTTAAACTACCCATTAGACTCAATTAATTCACTGGGTGAAATTTTCCTGGGCTGCTCTCACTGGACTTACAATGGTCAAGTTACCCATTTGCCCGACGGTTAGTTTACCCAATGTGAACACGACTTTTAAAAAGCGCGCAATTTTGCGTTCTACACCCGATCCATTTATATATAGCCACAGTAGTTTTGGTAGCCTTGATCAAGGCGTTGGAGTTTTTTCTCAATTTTATTTTATTGTTTTCATTTTTATCTACCCACCCAAGCTACCAACCCGCCCGAGCTGTGTGCATGCTAGCCTTGATTCAAGGCTGTTGGCGTAGTGTACCCCGGCCCGGTGCGGCACGATTCGGCACGATTCGGCAACAACTGCAGTGCATAGACAGTGTACATTGTACATGTTCAGTACATTGTACATGTACAGTACATGTACAGTTCATTGTACATGTACAGTACATGTACATACATTGTACAGCGAGAACAGTATAGCCAAGTCGTGAGTACGGTCGTTCTTTCAACCTCGAACGCGTGACTCAAACAACAGCCTTGACCGGTTTGTAAATGAAAGCTTATGTGTTTCTTTATATTTTATTGGAAATCCAATAAAAGCACTTATGCAGGATGTGGGCGTTTCATTCTAAACATTGGCCAATCACAGGCGCGATTGAGAATGACCTATTTGACCTGAACGACAAGGCTGCATAATTACTGCTGCTATGCAATCCATGACGACCACTGTGTTGGTTATGTATACGCTGTACACGCGGATCGGCCGGTCGCGGCCGGCTGGAGCGCCTTGATCAAGGATATGGACAACCCTGATCATTCGCCGTTCTTTTGGTTATTAATTCTGGAGTTGATGTAGTTTCTGCATTTGTGTTTTCCTTACATGTCCTCTCGAAGTCCGTCTTAACTCTGTGCAGCCACACCGTCTTCATACTTTTGAATTGTTCTCGGGCAGGGTCTTAAGAATTTACTGCCAAGCAAAAATTGAAAGGATACACAGTCACACATGATACATGTGAATTAGATTTTTAGCTACCTTATTCTAGTAAGTGTACTTGGAAATGTGCTTTAAATAAATAGGCAGCTCTGAAATTGGGCACCTCTTGGGGCGGCCCACAAGATATAAAAAGTGCAATAAGCTATTAATTGCCTCCATGATGAAACAATCAACAATGTTGTAGTTATTTGAGGTCTTTGTTTTGTATATATTCTACCTCCAATGAATGCACCAACAAGGATTAAATCACTGTTTTAATGGTGCAAGATGGAGACAGGAGATGGTCAATCGGGCTTATAGGCCATTATAAAACAAAGTAAAACGTCAGAAAAGCGTCTTCCTGATGGGAAATGGTGTATACATGTTATGTACTAAATCGATCCACTCAACCTCATATTCCTGCCCTCATTGTCTCGCTCAGCTGACAATTTGTAGAGAATACGCAACATTTTCAGATAGATATTATTATAACAAAATATTCCCAAATTCAAACCGGCGCGCCAGTGCATGCAAGTAGCCACATCTGGATACTAAATGCATATTCATAAGAATGAGTAAACAAGACTTCCGCCACTGACCAATGGGGTCTCGCCTTTCGCGCGCATTACAGTAATGAGTCATTGGCTTCAATACAAAACCATCAAGGCGTTGATCGGGACGTATAGCTAACAATATTATGAGCATGCGCACACTGATACTGCACACAGACACGTCCATGCACGTAGCTGGTAGCTCGGGCGGGTAACTCGGGCGGGTAGCGCGGCGCAAATAAAATACAAATTAAAACATTACAATAAAAATTATTTAAAAACCCTCCAACGCCTTGATCAAGGCTATGTGCATGCGTGCAGACGGTGTGCGCGTGCTCGTGTGAGCTGTATGCGCCACTCACCGATTCAACGCCTTGACGTTTCTGTCTCGAAGCCGATGACTCATTACTATAATGCGCGCGAAAGGCGAGACCCCATTGGTCAGTGGCGGAAGTCTTGTTTACTCATTCTTATGAATATGCATGCAGTATCCAGATGTGGCTACTACTGCACTGGCGCGCCAGTTTGAATTTGGGAATACTTTGTTATGATAATATCTATCTGAAAATGTTGCGTATTCTCCTCAGCTGAGCGAGACAATGAGGGCATGGCAGGAATTAAACAAAATGAGGTTGCGTGGAACGATTTGTTACATACATTACATACACCATTTTCCAGCAGGAAGACGCTTTTCTGATGTGTTTTTCGTAAGGCCCGATTGACCATCTCCTGTCTCCATCTTGCATCATTAAACAGTGATTTAATCATTGTTGGTGCATTCATTGGAGGTAGAATATACAAAACAAAGACCTCAATAAACTACCATTATTGGTTGTTTCATCATGAAGGCATATAGCTCATTGCACTTTTTATTTCGATTGGGCCGCCCCACCAAAAAGAGCTGCCTAACACCAAATTTCCCAGGTACACTCACTAGAACAGGGTAGCTAAAAATCTACTTCACATGTATTATGTGTGGCTGTATCCTGTCAATATTGTTGTTTAGCAGTAAATTCTTATAAGACCCTGTCTGAGAACAATTCAAAAGTATGAAGACGGTGTGGCTGCACAGAGTCGGGCTTCGAGAGGACATGTCAGGAAAAGACAGATGCAGAAACTACATCAACTCCAGAATTAATAACCAAAATGAATGGCGAATGATCAGGGTAGTCCAATGGGGGAACTTGAGTGCAGCGCATAAAGCTCCAGGGGCCGCGCCCGGGTTCAGCACTTGTAGCTGACTGACCAGCCGATTACCGGTCCAAATGGCTGAGACAATGCTACACACAAACGCCATTAAGTCGGTAACTATATACATCGCATCACATACAGCAAGCACGATATTGCATGGTACAAAGGTCATAGTGGAAGAAGCTCGTGATTGGACGTCAAAATGAATAATTCATTTGCTTCCCATCCTGTGTTGTCTGCAATAGGTCTGACGAAAGATTTAAATATTCATGAGCTGCATACTAGCATATCCGAGAGCCCCCCCCCCCATTTTCGTCCAATATTGGACGAAAATATCAAGAAACACATTAAACCCGAAAGTTACAGACCCGTCAAGGCTGTCGGCCTGACGGCCTCCGCATGCGGAGAGTGGTACGAGTGCGGATGACCTGCGCACAGTGTGTGTACGGGAGTCGTGAGACGTGATACACACACAGTGTATACGGGTGGGTCGTGTGATGTGATACACACCTTACGCACAGCGTATACGGGTGTGTTTACGGCGTCTTTTTTGGAGTGAAAAATGCGACTGCCTTGATCAAGGCTATAGTTTTGGAGGATCAATTTAGTGTACTCAGGGTAGTTTATAATATATAAGTACACAACTATAGTAAGCCAACAGATACAAATAAAACAATACTATAAAATGTAAACATACACTCACGTTTAATAAGGTGGAATTGTTGAAAGCGTTTCAGAACAGGACGTAATGTTTTGTGCTTCCACCTCGACAGAAAAAGGGAGTTTCCCCCAATGTGACATGGTACGTTAAAGGTACGTTAAAGGTACATTAGATTGGTTTAGCTGACAAATAGTTGCGGACAGTGTTTTCGTGTTTTGCGATCAACCATAAACATGAAATAACAAAACCTGTGAAAAATTCATTTCAGAGTAAAATATTTCACGGAAAATTGTTCTAGTACAAACTTCATAATCGGTAAGCTTTCAGACTAAAATTAAACAATGATGTTTTTATTAACCTTACCAATATTTTTATAATACATGTGAACCACGTAACACGATCTTCAAAATAGATAGCCATGTTCAACTTTCTTCGATTTTGTTTGGCTTAACCATCAAATTGTCAAATTATTTTAAATATTGACATTTTAACATCGGAATCAACATTTAATATAATAGTATACGAGTATTTTGAGTTGCATTATAGCAGTAGTGAAGTCTTGATTGTTATTACGATTATTCATTTGTCATCATACACATGAATAATATACAAAACAAGAAACGTACAACACGAGACACTAACTACTGACAGGAACTAAAACAGTAAAAGAAAAAATGATAAAATAAATAAATAAATATATAAGTACATAAACAGGCCTAAGTATTTTTTTTAAATAAATAAATAAATAAATAAAAATAATACAAATAAGCACAAATGTATATCTTTAATAATTATTTAAAAATAGATACGAATATAGTTTGCAAAAAATACTTAAATGTTTTATGTAAAAAGTAAACCTGTACAGGCGTATATTATACAAGTCAAATACAAATTATCAATTTGAGTTGTATTTCTTGGTGCTGGAGTTATAAACTAAAAAGCTACGCGCGGGTACTGCTTTTAAAGTGTCTGTACACGTTTGGTGGAACCCATTGTTTGTTTCAATCCTATATAGTTGTAGATAATTAATCAAACTAACCTGTGCAAATTTCATTTCAAAAGGTGGCAGCGTTTTTGAGAAATTGCCAAAAATTTGGAGCGGTTATATATGTCCATTCAGGAAGAATAATCTGCATTCCAATACACACTCAGAGAAGCGTGGGTATGGCCGTAATGCTTCCTCAGATTCAATTTTTTTAGGATAAAAGGTAATTTGTTTTTTCATAACCGCAGTACTTCGAAGTGAAAAGTTTCTCGAAATTCAATATACTATCCAAAGCTGCTCTACTTCTAACTAAGTAAGTTTTTAATGCCATTAATTATCAGAGTCATTACCAAACGTGTACGATATCTTTAAATTGAAAGGGTCATGAACTATGCTGATTCGCCTCGGACTCTGAACGTCTCGTGACATTGTCAAAGAATTGCGTGTCTACCAGCCACATATGTAAACACACACCCACACACCCTGACCCACAAAGCACTTTGAAGTGCGAGTCAACTTGTAGTACTGAATTCCTTGCGTATAGTATTTGTTATGGTCTACGGCTGACATTGTCATGATAATGGCAGACGCATAAGTAGTACGCATTGAGTCCCTGGAATGCTGACCCACAAAGCACTTTGAAGTGCGAGTCAACTTGTAGTACTGAATTCCTTGCGTATAGTATTTGTTATGGTCTACGGCTGACATTGTCATGATAATGGCAGACGCATAAGTAGTACGCATTGAGTCCCTGGAATGCATATACACGCATCCAACCATGGAGCTATGTATAGCAGCTCCAGAAACGAAGGTAAAACCAGAATATTGTATGAACTTCTCTGGTTATATGCCTATACACGCAATGTTTTCATTGAAACACGCATAAGTGCACAACAATTCTTCTGAATGTAATTTTCAAAGGCTAAACCCAAACAGTCAGTCAACAAACATGCATACAATGTATTATAACTTGATTTTCGTAAAATATATATTTATTTTGAGTCAATTATTTCTTCCATCGCATAACATTTAAAATCATGTTTTATACACTTCATACTTTCATTAAAATACCCGCGAAGAAAGAACTCGGTCGTTGTATAGCGACAGTTTATATTCATGTTTCGATAATTAATGTAATTCATTTCTTCAACTGGTATTTATAAAATTTAAAATCACGTTTTACACATTATTCAAACATCCGAATCCTTTGACAAATCTAACTCAAACCATGTTCGACTCTTTATAAATCGAAACAGCATGTTCGATCTGTCGTAGCTAACAAACTGATACAGACAATGCATGGGATCAGGCATAGTACCACCATAATCAGTTTGGGTGTTGAGTTACTGGGACTGAGGACTGTACTAGTAAACTGATTATGCTTTACATGGGAACAGGAATACCGCCATAATCAGAGTCTCACAGTTTAGGTGTTGAGTTACTGTATGGTGTTGGACTGAGGACTGCACTAGTAAACTGATTATGATTTACATGGGAACAGGAATACCGCCATAATCAGAGTCCAACAGTTTAGGTGTTGAGTTACTGAATGGTGTTGGACTGAGGACTGCACTAGTAAACTGATTATGATTTACATGGGATCAGGCATCCCACCATAATCAGAGTCCAACAGTTTGGGTGTTGAGTTACTGTTTGGTGTTGGACTGAGCCGGACTGCACTAGTAAACTGATTATGATTTACATGGGAACAGGAATACCGCCATAATCAGAGTCCAACAGTTTAGGTGTTGAGTTACTGAATGGTGTTGGACTGAGGACTGCACTAGTAAACTGATTATGATTTACATGGGATCAGGCATCCCACCATAATCAGAGTCCAACAGTTTGGGTGTTGAGTTACTGTTTGGTGTTGGACTGAGGACTGCACTAGTAAACTGATTATGATTTACATGGGAACAGGAATACCGCCATAATCAGAGTCCAACAGTTTAGGTGTTGAGTTTACTGAATGGTGTTGGACTGAGGACTGCACTAGTAAACTGATTATGATTTACATGGGATCAGGCATCCCACCATAATCAGAGTCCAACAGTTTGGGTGTTGAGTTACTGTTTGGTGTTGGACTGAGGACTGCACTAGTAAACTGATTATGATTTACATGGGAACAGGAATACCGCCATAATCAGAGTCCAACAGTTTAGGTGTTGAGTTTACTGAATGGTGTTGGACTGAGGACTGCACTAGTAAACTGATTATGATTTACATGGGATCAGGCATCCCACCATAATCAGAGTCCAACAGTTTGGGTGTTGAGTTACTGTTTGGTGTTGGACTGAGGACTGCATTAGTAAACTGATTATGCTTTACATGGGATCAGGCGTACTCAGAGCCCAACAGTTTGGCTTTTGAGTTACTGTATGGTGTTGGACTGAGCCGGACTGCACTAGTAATCTTTAAGTGTTAAGTGTCTTGCTCAAGGAAACAATGTCAAGTTAGGGACTCGAACCCACACTCTGCTGATCAGAAACACCAGCGCCTGAGTCAAGCACAGAAAACTAGAGCTACTTGGTCATACCGTTGGCAAACATGTTACAACAATTTAGTTTTACATTCATTACATTTTTTTATATACATTTATTACATGTCATTTTGCGACATAGGTGTTGGCTGAAATAATTAGGATAATGACCCCAAAATAATTCAAGCACAAAAAACAGTGATGTATTTATGGACGATGTGTCTCATTTCTTCCGTTTGTTTTTGTATACAAGTCGGCCATTGAGGGGGCAGATCCCCTCCCACTTAAACTATATTACACTTATGTACAAATCTGGGAGTGTATAATTTATTGGTATCTCCCCGTTGTTTGTATTAATTTATAACTCAAAGAGGGGAGGAGCTACTCCCACTTCTCCCCACTTCTCAGCTGTACTCTTATGTACAAATTAAAGATGCTAGGTCATTTTTTTTGCCGATTTAACCTTAAAATTTAGATTTAAATAAATAGCAAATTTTTCTTTTATAGATTTGAGAAAGTTACAAACCTTTTTTAAGGTATTGCAATGGGGAACAAAACCAGCCAATGATTAGTGGTAGTTGATTAAAAACTAAAAGTAAATTATTTTCGGATCCTGACATTGTCTCAGGCCCATCAGCCATGTACAAACAAGTTTGCATGTTCCATGTATTTTATGCATTGTCCATGGCCTTATAATTTTTATTTTATATTAATTTTTCCAAATTCATTGAGGTAAAAAAAGCTAGGGAAAAAAAAAAAATCTTTTCGGCAGAAATTGGGAAATGCAACCTTAAAGGTATCGTACACGTTTGGTAATGGCACAAAACAAATATTAGCATCAAAACTTACTTGGTAACAAGCAACGGAGAGCTGTTGATAGTATCAAACATTGTAGGAAACGACTCCCTCTGAAGTAACGTAGTTTTTGAGAAAGAGGTAATTTCTCACTAAAATAATAAAAACTTCTTGCAAGAAGTTTTTATTCGTATCTGAAAGCACAATTTGTACAACAAGGTGTTTTTTCTTTCATCATTTTCTTGCAACTTCGATGACCAATTGAGCCCAAATTTTCACAGGCTTGTTATTTTATGCATATGTTGGGACACACCAAGTGAGAACACTGGTCTTTGACAATTATTTCCAAACGTGTTCAGTGCCTTTAATTTACTTCCCACAGGTTCCTCTCTTTTGTGTTTCAAATTTGATTTATTTAGCTGGATCAGTGATTTGAAAAATCTTCTCCCTGTCATTAGGGAATCTGTTAGTTTATTTATATTTCGTCAAGCTCATAAGACTCACCTATATCGATGTTAAATTCTATTATGTGTGCTATGTTCTTATTAATGGAATAGCGCCTTATAAATGTTTACTGTAATGTTATGTTAAATCAGCTGTAAAGGGGCGGATCTCCTCCCACAACCCGTCCGTTCGCTTCTGTACAAATTAATTTTTGCTTCATTTTTGTCTTTCTTTTGTCGATTCTTTCATCTGTCACTGCAGCTCATATGTACCTGTCGGGTTGAAAATTTGACATGTTCACGTTCATCTAGAAAAATAAAAAATAAATAGCATTAGCTGAAATGAAACTTTAGCAATGAATGGGTAAAGATTCCCACATTCAAAGTTTCATTTGCACTGTATAAATCAAACATTGAAGTTACATTTACATTATCTCATACACTTTCGTGCCTTTTGCTATATAAATTTTATTTGGAACGCAAAGTGCACCACAATAACAAATTTAACTTTGGTATAAGAATTGCAAACTTCCCGTGTCTCGGGCAGACATAAGATTATCAATAGAGGGTGCCCTCTATGTATACGAAACAGAGCTGTGTATTGAGAGAGTTGCGACATGGAGGGACCTGCTTTCTCCGGTCACGTGGTTGCTGGACGCCATTTTGTTCCAATGCAGTACAACCCAATGGGCAGACTAGTCTGGCACCCTGTATTCGCCAATGCATTTTTTGGAGACAAAATGGCTTCTAATCGCAAGTTGTCGCAACTCTCTCAATATACGGCTCTCATACGAAAGACTTAAATGATCACGTTACCGGTGCGTCAGCGATCATCACGTCTAGAGTTCGCTTCAGGCTGAGGAAAGTTGGACGTGTTCGAGGGACTTCTTTCCAGCATTCCTTCATGATCGAAAATCTGTCATTTTGTTAGAAAAAATATATAAAATAATACAATATTTATGGTAAACTAAACAAATTAAATTCAAATAGCAATAACGAGAACAATAGCGCCAAATCCGCCCAAAAGACGCCCGCGGCGCTTTACAGTATACATTAAAAACTTTAACAAATTAAAAACAAGGCCAATACAAATAATATTTCAAAACATGAAATTTAAATGCAGTCAATAATAATTTAGCAATAAACAATGAATACCCTAAACAGTGTCCAAACAGCTCGACCCGTCCCTGATCAATGGGAGACTTTAGAACACTAGGTGGCAGCAGACTTACCAGGTAAACTTCCATTGTTTACGTAGTTCTGAGCATGCGCACATTACCGAGAACAATGGATTTACCTGGTAAGTCTGCTGCCACCTAGCGTCCCATAAGTCCCCCATTGAGACTCCTTTCAAAATGCAGCACTTTCCCGTCATAGAATTATAATGTTTCCTTTCATATATAAACCACTGTAAGCCAACGTTTTCCCAAAACAATTCGCATACGAACTTGACTTTAAAAATACACACTTGAAAAGCGGCCATAATGTCAAACTCGGATGCTCGTTTCGAGAACGACCCCTGTGAACACTACAGTCAGTCTCCCCACGGGAACAGACAAAGCAGTTCGCCCGTCCCCACCGGTCTGAGCTGGTACCAGTTTTTGTTCGGGATAATAGTGATGCATGATGGGAACCTTTGAACTGCAGTCGGCGCAGTGCGCAAAATCACAACATGTACATGTACACACACGATCTGAAGCATGGAGGCTCCATGGATAAATGTGAACGATCTTTCTAAAACAAGTAAGAACAATGTTGCCATCGAGCCCTATTTTCATTACAAGGCAAAGAAAGATATTTAATTATTTGCAATGGATTTTAACAATGGAGCATTGGTATTGATAGTCAAACCTTCCGTAAACAGGAAGAGGTGACCGGGATCATTAGGCCAGGAGGAATAGTCCAATACGTCAGCCCATCCCAGCGCCTCGAGGCACTCTTTGACCGAGCGAAACCAAACAGTAGCGATATCGGAACTTTGAGTCGATAGGTGGCAGCAGATTATACCAAGTATTGTGTATGTACACATAGTTTTATGCGTACGCATTAAACACCTCCAAGACATTGGTATATTACAGGTCAGTCTGCTGCCACCTAGCGTCCACAAAAGTCTAATCTCCCGTTGAGGTATGAAGACTTACACTTGATTACTGCAATGTGCTGGCTGTGGTAATCTGTAGCCTTCAACCAATGATTCAATGATTTCATTTGATGACATTCCACGGTAGGGATGAGCACCTAACCAAAGAGAATGCAATCGGTTAGCTGACGTAAATCTTACGTTCTTACGCCCTCAGCGACCATAATGTCTACCAATTGCTTGACTGTGCCTGGGGGGTCAAACGGGTATGTTTTGGAAGTTTCAGTTGTTTTTGCTTATGTTCGTCTGCTGATACTTTTGCTGCTGTTGTTGCAATTGCTTCTTTTACACAACGGGTGCCGCTGTTGATGCTGCTGTTGCTCTTTAAGCTGCAGTTGCTGCTTATGATGCTGTTTTTGTTTTGCTGAATTTGTGTTGCTGTATAGCAGCTTTCGTTTCTGTCCGATTCTGCTGCTAATTTTTGATACTGCTGTTGCTGCATATAGCTGCTGTTGCTGCTGCTGTTTTGCTTATGTTCTTCTGCTGCTACTTTTGCTGCCACTGCTGCTGTTGCTTGCTTTACCGAATTAGGTGCTGATTTAGTTTCTGTTGCTGCTGTTTCGCTAGCTGATTATTGTTGAGAGCATGACACGACAAACTACTTACCCAATGTCACGATTTCCCATAGCAGGACGCCAAATGACCACACATCGCTCATCGTAGTGTATGTGTTGTCCACGAGGCACTCCATAGCTAACCAGCGGACTGGGACCAGTCCCTTTGCAAGAAATTAAAAACAAACAAAACCGAATAGTTAGTGTTGTAGTCACAGAGTTTATAACTATGGCGAAGCAAACAGGCACACAGTTAGAGGTGCACAGGGGCCAGTCTACTTAAATTTAACTCTTACACGATGAGGGCATTATCATGCATTGATGTACACGGTGCACTCAACTTAAAAAGGGTATTCTACAATTTAAAAACAAAACGGACTTTGGAAAGCTCATGGCTTCGACGACTTATAGGTGGATTTCGACAACGTGCGGATATGAGGCAACGATTGGGGGCGCACTTCATCTTACCAATGACGTCATTTCATACTGATCTGTCGCCGATACGTCACGTGCCAAGCCGAAATCGGACAGCTTGCACACCAAGTCTTCACTCAGTAGAATGTTACGGCAAGCAAGATCGCGGTGAATGCACTACAAGAAAACAAGAGTGAATCTCTCAGAATTGGCGGGAAATATTCTTAGAATTGGCGGGAAATATACCGCTAGACTCTACTATAAGAGCAGATAGCGTAAGTAAAGATCTAATTCACAATAGATTGGAAAACAGTTTTGGCGAGTCCTTGCATCTTTGGACTGTGGCTAAGTAATCAGGATATGGGTTCAAATCCCGGCCATGGCACCTGTGTCCTTGAGCAAGGAACTTAACTGTAATTGCTTCCCTTCACCCGGGAGTAAACGGGCACCGTGAGGGCAGAGATGGTTCTTGTGATTGATTATGCTTAGTGCGCTACGTAATTGGCAGCACATGTTGTATACTCCCAAGGGAGCTGAGAAGGTTTAAGGAATTAAATAAATGGCCCAGTGACCAGGGGTAATAATGTTGGAGCACCATGAGCGTCAAATAAGTTAGGGATTTGAACGCAAGAAGTCACTGTTATTATTATTATTATTATTATTATTATTATTATTAAGTGCACCCAAGGTTCAAACTCATGGCTGTAGTAACAAAAGCAAGGTCGGGTTTTGAAACAATAACAATAATTATTGAAATGAGTTATGACACGGAGAGTTGCACTAACCAGAATTATTCGCTTTGAGAAACTAAAACAAGGAAGAACGTTTAAAATCACAATATTAGTCGATTCCGGTTTGAAAAAAATCAATCATGAACATTACTTTCGAATTAAACAAAACATGGTAGACTTTTAAATCAACTTTTCATTGGAGCAGTTAAAACAAATGAATATTCTGCTTAAATTACTTGAAAACATACATGACAGGAAAACATTTTCAAATGACAAAATCATTAAACACAAGTAGAACTTTAAGAATCTTGTGATTTTTTAGTTATACTTCATCTGCTTTTGAGGTAGGTCGTGCACGCTGCCATTTTAGCTCTTCGGCAAATTCTAGCTTTCCCATTGGTTGATTAGGTAAGTCACATGGTGTTGATACTGTATGTCCATAGCTGACGTAGAGGGCTTTCACAGCAGACACAAACAACAATTGAACTTATATACTTCTGTTCCAAGCCGTACGGTAAGAAGCGATAATGTAAATTCTACAACACCTCAGGAATATAAGTTCTGCTCACAGATACAACTTTACAAGTAACCAGTAGGCCTGTTATTCTACGTACCCCCGTATACGATAAGTAATCCATGCCATTGGCGATCTGGGATGCAAACGTCAGGAGTTGGAAGGGCGATGCTGGTTCAACATCAAGGTATTCCTCTTTTGACTCCTTCCAAGATAACTTCTTCTTCCTCAGGTAGTCTTGAAGGTTCCCTCCAGAGAGGAATTCAAGAATCAAGTAGAAAGGATCTGAGATGAGTACACAGCAATAAGAACAGATTTTAAAAATGATTATAAATAGACACGTTTTGGCCTAAGTATATAAACAGCCTATGTACCGTTAGTCGACATGCAACAAGTGTATGAATAACTTACTATAACTTTTAATTACAAGAAACGGACTTACAGCAAGTCTATTGGTGGTTTGCACGCGACATTTCCATTGAATAATAACGCTATACTTTATTAAGAAAATGAAAGTATACAAGAGTTTAAATGTACGTCTGTCAATGCATTATGTTATTGCTTATAATTACATCAACAGTCGGAGAAGAAACTGATATACATTTCTTTAAAAGGTTTCGAAATTTTACTGAGGATTTTCTGTTTCTAGTCAAGAATTGAATTCAAATTTATGTTCTGAAATGCAAATGTGCCATAACACCATACCCCTATCGAGCACCAAATGGTTGGGGAGGAAATAGTCTGTACTCTTTCTAATAGTGTAGCATTATGTTTGGGTGTTAATGAACAAAGGGAACAAGACATGATACCTGTTTCTATGCAGTAACCCAACATGGATACAACATTAGGATGCGTGGTCAGACTTTTGTGGACTGTGATTTCTTTCTCGAACTCCGCCTCAACATCGATAGAAGGTGACTCTAAAAGGAGAACAATTCACATTGATTGTGTAACTCAAAAGTGGGTCGGGGGAACCCTGTGAACATGGGACCCTGAGACCCAGGGACCCTTGGGACCCTGTATCAACCCTGGGACCCCGTAACTCTTAGACCCAGGGGCCCGGGCTCCTTAAAACCCTGGATCGATCCAGGGTCACAGTAACTCTGAGACCCGAAGGGATCCAGGGGCCGATTTCTCAAAGAGATAAGACTAGTCTTATCTGAAGTTAGTACCAGTATTACTGGTCTTAACTTAAGACTGGTCCTATCTCTTAGCATTGCCTATAGGACTAGTCCTAAGTTAGGAAGAATTTTGTGAAATCGACCCCAGGACTCTTGTTTGTACCCTGAATCGACCCTGAGACCCAGTGACCCAGGATACTTGGGACCCTGGATCGACCCTCGGACCCAGTGACCCTAAGAACCAAAGAACCCTTGATTCAGGGACCAGGTAACCTGGAAACCTAGGACCCTGTGACCTTTAGGACCCTGGTACCCTTGGACCCTTCTTGATGTCAATTCTGACCCGGTTTATGATATACATAAATGAGTTAAGCTGCACTGCACCCAGAATTGCATGGTTAAACGTCCATGTCACCGGTTTTAGTCAGACCTCATCTTTGAAACGTCCCATTTATCTAAAGTTTCAAAGCTTACTTTTCAGAATCTTGACTGCCACAGGTGTTTTGGTTCCGACCTCCAGGATGCCATCAGCGATGGCCTTGTACACATGTCCAAAGTTCCCACACCCTAGCACCTCAAGGAGCTCGATGTTCTCGCGAGGAAATGAGAAGTCATCCTCCGGAAGCTGAAAACCACTCTCCTCTAATACCATACTTCCCTGAAATGAAGGAAGTAAATTATATTTATCATTGATTTTCAGAAGAGCAAATTTATTTCCATCCTAAAGTTTTTCAATAAACACACAATCCAACCAACCTGTGAACGTTTCGACACACTCAATGGTACCCCCTTTTAGTGAAAGCAGTAGAGACAGTCTCCAGGCGACGACTAGAGACACACTGGTCGAAACGTCGAGAAACTGCTCTGAGCAGAGTCAATACGTATCTCTACAAAAGAGAAATTCTTACAAACGAAGTATAATTCTAAAAACTATTGAACGTAAATCCACTACCCTGCATGACGCCAAACATTCGGTCAAAAATCTCAAACAGTCCAAGTTCCTTATTGAGACCTAGCCAAATAGCATGGAAAATGTCAAATTACCAAGGGTTGATTCTTTGACTTAAAAAACAAATCCATAATGACCACCCCTCTAGGAATTCAAATAGGAAGTGTACAGCAAATCTCTTTCCATAGGCTATTATATTAGCCACTCCTGGCTGAAATCAAGCATGTCTTTCAAATTTGTTATTTGAATTTGTTTTATTGGGTCTAAATGGTCCCTATCCTATGGTTTAGACCATTTTGAAAGGGATTGTGTTGACCCCCAAAAAACATATTACACGTTATTATGTAACGTACTGTTGGAAATAGTCAAATGGTGTAAGTGTGCGCGTAGGTTCCGATGGGATCACACAGGGTTCATTAAAGGGAGGGTATACCTTTGGTAATTACTCCAACAACTATTGACCATAAAAACGTACTTGATTTAAAGAGACTGGAGAGCTGTATAACGTTGTTAGAAACGATCCCCTTTTAAGTATGTTTAGGAGAAAGAGGTAATGTTTCACTCCAGAATTTGAATCTGAGAAAGGCTTCAGGCATGAATCCTTTCTCAGGCATCTGAAAGCACACAATTCTCACACGACAAGTTTTTTTTTATTACTTTCATTATTTTCTTGCAACTTCGATGACCAATTGGGCCCAAAGCTGAGCCAGGAGTGGCCGCACTGCACCACATCCCAGTGTAGCCTATTAAGTAGTGCATAGGGATTATTCTACTGAAAACTGAAGACTGAAGCCCCATTTGTCACAGGTTTATTTTATGCATATGTTGGGATCATACACGAAGTGAGGATACTGGTCTTTGACAATTACCAAAAGTATACGCTGCCTTTAAAGCTTGGAATCCTACATCCATATAGTCTGTTCATAATATAACAAGTTATTTTAATTTTTATACGCGAGTCAATTTCAAATGAATCATGTTTTTACATAGTCACCCTAAACTGCATACAGTAGACATATCATAAGATCAAAGAATAATGAGAGGGGACCAGTTACTCTTTGACTTGGTGCCGCTTTTGCGGGTTACCTTACTTAAGCGGGCGCGTACAGTTGATCGGCCACAGGCCTAATTAAAAATAAAATGCGCCAGATTCTGGCACATTTTAATGAACCAGTTCCAGGGATGATGAGCGAGCAAGGCATGCTGTGGGAAATGGCGCGGCGAGGTCGATTACCACTGGGAACGGTTGAGTTATCGTCCAATGAGCTGCCTCATGAGGGCGCTGTTTGAGAGGGTGACGTCATTATGCAAGAGGTCTATACCGGTATAAAAGGCCTTTATCGAATACTCATTCTGTATCATTGATGCTTTACAAAACAAAAATGACACTAACAACAACAGTAGGCCAACGTACCCAAGATGATAACTCGTTGTCTTCGTTTATTGTTGGAGGCTGCCGAGGTTTTGGTTTACAAGCGAATCTCCAAACAATCATTATGGCAACACAGAAACACACGGCGACAGAAATGGTAACGATGACGTAAAACTTTACGTAAATCAAATTATCTGTTGGTGTTCCTTCATCGGGCTGCGTAGTTGACGTTTTTCCATCGGGCTCGAGCTGCGTAGTTGATGCTTCTGTAATCAAACTTGTGCCCGAAGAACAACTTGAGACTGTTGGTGCTAAGAGAAACATAAAATAATACTCTTGCCATTTTGTTTTGTCTTCGGCTTAGGCTCCTTCAAAATGTTACGGGAGAAAATGGTAACAATGACGTAATCTTGTTCATGTCATTCGACTTATCCGTTGATATTTCTTTATCATCGGGCTGCTTTGTTAATGGAAATAATAGCCGTTGATGTTTCTGTAATCAAAGTCGTACCAGAAAAACAACTTGAGATTGTTGGTGCTGAGAAAAAATTATTTAATACTTTTGCAGTTTTGTTTTGGCTTCGGCACCGACTTGTGCTCCGTCACTAATTGCGGAAAAACAGGGTTGCACAACGGCAATAATAGGGTCGTACCTTTAACAGTCGGATCCAACGGAAGCTCTCTCACGACGTAACTATCATTGTCTAAAAATGATGTCATGCATCTGACGCCCTCAACGTCCGCTATAGTGTTCGTACGCCATGTTATGCAACTTGAGGTCGTCCACATAAATGGGGCTGGACTGTGCCGCGAAACGATAACTTCGCGGCTCCAGTCGTCTTTTATGTTTATACACCACGTGATCTTCACAGCTGGGTTTGCTCCTGATGCTGTACAGTTGAACTTATTAATCAAACCGGATGTCAAGTCAGCCTCAAGGGTCACGACATCCGGTGGATCTGGCAGTGGGGAAAGATATTAGACTGGTTTCATAACAATTCAAACTTTACAACAAATCAGAAGTTGTGGGGTGTGTGAACTGAACATGCCAATTAATTTGGCGGAAATAAACGCAAACACTCTTGCGTAATCCAGCTGCTTATTTTTGTCCCACTTCGGGGAAGGGGGAAGGGGGAGGGGGGCCGTGCTCTCTATTCGGTGTTTCATTTGTACGTCCCTCGTGTCCCTTGAACGCCACAATAAATTATGAGAAAGCCCAATTTCACAAAGCTCTGTAAGTATAAAATGCAACTTAGCAGGTAAAGTGATTTGTTAATGTTATTCAAGCAATATTTGTCTACACTTATTTGTTTTCATGAGCTGAAAGCTTTAAGAAATTGAGTCCAGTCTGTCGGGGATTTGGATTTAGATGTCGCACAGTTCCGAGGCTTAAGTAGCCTACAACCCAGTAGTCCGGGCTGCACTTAAAGGCACTGAACACGTTTGGAAATTGCCAAAGACCAGTATTCTCACTTGGTGTATCCCAACATATGCATAAAATAACAAGCCTGTGAAAATTTGGGCTCAATTGGTCATCGAAGTTGCATGAAAATGATGAAAGAAAAAACACCCTTGTTGTACAAATTTGTGTGCTTTCAGACATGAATAAAAACAGCTCTCTGTTGCTCGTAACCGTGTACTGTGCCTTTGAGTATATAGGTCCGGATCACAATTAGGTGAAGGGCTACGATTTTAGGTACTGTGGTTCGGATCCCACCTTGATTAGGTAATTTACTCAATGCTTAGAATACATCATGATCAATGTACTTACGCAATACGTTAAGTTGTAGTGTTTTATTGATGTTTTTAAATGCCCCAACCGTACTACATCTCAGAGTCGAGCCGGAGTAATTTCTGTACAGCGTTATATTAAGACATGTTTGTTTCTGGGAATCTGGCCCCGGAGGTTCCAATGCTATGTCGTTCAGATGCCACTGCAGGTATCCATATTCCAGTTCATCAACGGTACATGAGAACGAGGTTGTTTCTCCCTCTATCTCGTTAGGCGTCGTTCTGGTTAAATTCATCTGGAGAGAGTTAACTGCAACCAGGATGAGAGAAAAAGAACGTCTTTCATGTTTTCAGGGTCTGGTTCGCCTTTAAGCTAATAAACACAAAATTATCTTGCTTATAGCGTAAAAAGGTTACCAGCAAAAATTTCACGCATTTCACTTGTTCAGCTGGTTTCCTGCTGATGCTTTTGCTGTTATAAGCAAATTAATTACGAGGTAGGCCTAAGCTTAACAGCTTCATGAAATTTGGTCCACACCCCTGATCAACAAACTGTCTAGATACAGATGATGCGGTGACGTCAGCACTGAAGGCGTGTGGCCATTTTGCCACTCCCATTCCAAGACAGATCATTTTGAGCACAATGACTGTTTCTATAGATTTATAATTAAACTTCTCGGGTTAGAAAACATTAATATAAAATACTTTGAGAATTTGTTTTCTCAAATTCGTCCTTATTAAAGTTGTTTTGCGTGAAAGTAAAACTAAGCATTCAATAATAAATGTAGCCTATAACAACTGCAACATTACAAATAGTACACCAGCGGGAAATCCGCGTTACGCACGCGTCCTGCTTCACTCTCAAAACTCCCGGGTCAAAATAGTTGATCCGGACTCCGGGTCCCATGCGGCCTGACACATTACCGGGTAAGGATGGCCTGGAAACCAGTTTAAAAATGGGATTTTAACTCACAAAGTGATTTTTTGGTTTATTATTAGGCAATATTTGTATATATGCGCTTATCATGAGCTGAAAGCTTTATGAAATTGAGTCCAGTCTATCAGGGATTGAGAATTTTGGAACACAGATTCCTGATCAAACTGACCCAAAAATGGGTCAGGCTCCACGGGATCCGGATCCGGGTCAATTATTCTGACCCGGAAGTTTTGAGGGTGTGGTTAATGAATTAATTTGTTATTGGGCGGTTGCTTAAAGGTATCGTACACGTTTGGTAATGACTCAAAACAAATATAAGCATAAACAATTACTTGGTAACAAGCAACGGAGAGCTGTTGGTAGTATAAAACATTGTTGGAAACGACTCCCTCTGAAGTAACGTAGTTTTTGAGAAAGAGGTAATTTCGCACTAAAATAATAAAAACTTGTTTTTATTCCTGAAGGCACACAAATTTGTACAACAAGGGTGTTTTTTCTTTCATCATTTTCTTGCAACTTCGATGACCAATAATTGAGCCCAAATTTTCACAGGCTTGTTATTTTATGCATATGTTGGGATACACCAAGTGAGAACACTGGTCTTTGACAATTTCCAAACGTGTTCAGTGCCTTTAATATCTAGGCTTGTGCAATATTATAGGCCTAATATCATTTCATTTCATGCACTGACAAATATCTATATGATGATTTACACAATGACCACGTGACAAAAAAGTTATAATGTTATCTCATTCTTCCCCTATTAAGCCTAGATCCAACCCCTCCCAAACCTGCACCCCTGCCGAACCGCCCCTCCCCCTGCTGAACCCACTCTGCCCAAACTCCCCATCCTTGCAAATTTGCGGGGTTCAATGCAGAATTCAAAGAGGAGTTCCAGTAACTATAGTCAGACACACAGAAAGACAACATTCGGCAAATTACACAGAGATTGTTCATACCGATTTCTGACATACAAACAAAAACACAGTCAATTTCTTTGTGAAACTTCCCAAGGGTTAGGACAACTTTTTTGAAACCAGACAGTTAAAGAAAAGTGTTTACATTTAACTGGTTAAAATACAAACGTGTTTCATACTGTCAATACTCACCGATGAAACTGGTTTTTATAGAAAAGACAACGAGCAGCAGCAAATACCTCGCAGCCATTCTTGATTCGAAATGAATAAAAGTAAGCTCTCACAAGCAACCTGGAAAAAACCTTGTTTCCTTAATAATATTATGTAGACCTATCCCTTATACGGATGACGCTATATGGAATCAACTTTCAGTTTTATTGAACTGATGGATTGTAGGTTTCGAGAGTGAAAGGTAAGTTGATTTATAGCATAACTGCCTCTGAGTGATAAGTCACAAAATGCTGTAGACGATGTAGCATTGTACATAATATACATGTAGGAATTGAGATTTGCATGGCAGAGATTATTAGTGCCTGTAAAAAACGTTCACAGGGTGTCAGAGATGTAGCGACCATGGCCCAACCTCGTCCCCAAGGTGTGTCGAGCAGTACGAGGTTGACCGCTCTCTCACCCTGGTATTGGATCATTTGCATATCCACAATTTTTGGATATGTATGCAAATTAGAATAGTCTGGCTGTGAACTTGATGATGAATGAGTATAACTTAACATGTTTACGTTAGACTTTTGTACACCTGTCTTTGTCCAATCAGGGTCCAAGTAAGGAGTTTCCCTCCCAGGGTTTACTATTGTAAACATGGTTGGAAATAAAGTAAACCATGGGGACGAGGTTGACCACGGCCCAATTTTATAGAGCTGCCTAAAGCATCAGACTTAACACAGCACAAACAACAATTTTGCTTACCACCAATAGGTTACAGCTAAAATTACCATGCCTGAATGTGCCACTGTAACTGGCATCCTGCCTGTTTTTTGTTTTGTTTTTCTTTCTTTTTTTTGCTTAGCAGAAAATTGTTAGCACTAATGTCTGCTTAAGCAGCTCTCTGAATTTCGGCTCAGGGCCCAGATTCGTAAAGCCTGTAAGCACAAAAACTTGCTAGCACGGAAAAA
Organism: Plazaster borealis; assembly: GCA_021014325.1. Taxonomy (NCBI): domain Eukaryota; kingdom Metazoa; phylum Echinodermata; class Asteroidea; order Forcipulatida; family Labidiasteridae; genus Plazaster; species Plazaster borealis. The sequence continues at coordinate 2,161,316 of CM037465.1, read as the reverse complement.
ACTTGCTTGGAAGAAAAAAGTAACCAGCCAAAATGTCATTACATTGTTGCCATTGGTTCTCAACTAATTTTTTGCTTAGAAAACAAATTTGCTGAGCAGTATTTTCTGCTTAACAGATTTATGAAATTGGGCCCAGGTAGGCGTTTCGGGTTAGACACCCCAAATGTGTTTTTACTCGTTCTTTAATGAAGCTGGACCATGGAGGACGGCTCCGATTCAGAAGTTACACAGGGATCTGTTTTGGGGCAGGAAACCACTACGTATGACTTTTCAAAGAATATGACCTTTCTAGTGTTTGATAATGACCTATACTAACGAAAATGACCCACTGGAGGGCCCTGAGTACTTATCCATGGTCCACCATTCTGAATGAGGTAATGACCTCATTAATATTTAATGCATGTCCTTTTGAAGAGTTCGAAGTTGACCTTTACGAAGATTTGACGTCTCAAAATGTTCAACAACAAAAACAGATTCTTGACCCTATGCTCTATTATGATGACCTCCATAAAAAAGTGAATTTTGAGAAGGCAATGACCTCATTGTTGGCCTCATTCAGGTGACCTCTTATGGTTGGTGTAAACATAGTACAGAATGATACCAATGCCGGTCAGTATCATTGTTCCGCTGAAAACAAAGAAGGTAACCTTGAAGTCTCCAGTTATCTCAAACAGAAAGCCTGTTGAAAACGAGAAAAGGCGTTGTTATGAATGCACGTTGGGGTGTTGTTTCTGTTAATGAGCTGCAATTCACTCACATTTGATAATACTGAGCGCTCGATAATGAGTTTGCCACCCCCGGCCTGAACGACCCGTTTCCATTAAGCAACTTCATTAGAGCAAACTTGCTATAAGCAAGAAAATATAGTGTTGCTGAGCAATGTCAGGTGCCAAAACACCGAATATGCTGTTTTTGACTGGTATCCTGCTTAATTTACTTAGTAGTTTTTTGTTAAGCTTTGTATTTTAAATCATGCTTCATGCTTAAATATCGCTCAATTGAACCTAAAAAGTCAAACAAAGCAAGCACATTGGTAAACCACAGACAAATTCAGAATGTTTAACCGGAGAATGGTGCCAAAAGCGTCGTATTCTGCGGTAAAAAGGGACCGCGAAATGGCTACTGGTACCCTGTTTATTTAAAGCAGCGATTTGTCAATGCTATGTATATCTCACCTGAAATAAATCCAGAGAAGGGGTAGGATAATCCTGTGATGAAATTTTGCCACGTATAAAGGAAAGCCACTCTGTTATCAGTAGTCAGGTACCGGGTTAATATTATGGAGACTAGGAACAGACTCTCTGTCCCGGCCCCTATAATGGCAGTCACGCCCATCTGACCTACAAAGGATGCGATAAAAGGATCCAGCGTGTATCCAATGACAGCTAGACTTGTCCCAATCCCCATCACTGAGCATTCGGATAAAAGTTTCGTGTGTATCACCAACGTAGCGAAGGAGAGCCCGATGAGGTTGCCAACTCCCCACGCCGTTGTGTTGAAGGAGGACTGGTGCGCGTCTAGTCCCAGAGACAACGCGTTCGGCACCATGTAGATGACTATCCCAGCATACCCAAATCCGCTGAAGAACTTTATCATTGTTAGAAGTAAGAACCGTACATCTTTAAATACAGCTAATCCCATGGTAGAGATCAGCTGACTGCAGCAATAATAAAGCCTCCCGTCTTCCTCTAATCCGTCCAAGTCTTGGTACCCTGACATCCTTAGGTCAACAGTCGATGAAGTCCTCTTGAATCTTGACCTGCCGTTGGATGAGCGGCAGATGAGCAAGCCGCATACCGTTAGATTGAAGCTCAGCCCGGCGAGAATGAGCAGAGCGCCACGCCAACCGTAGCTTTCGGTCAGTGCTTGCGTTGCCGGACCGTAGACCATCATTCCAAACGGGGCACCCAACTTAGCAAGGAATGATACGAAAGCGTACTTCTCGTGGAAGTGGAGGGCCATCTGGGAAAACATTGGTTCTTTCACACACGCTGCACCCGTACCTGGTAAATCAAGGAGCCAAAGTGTAGGGGACAAACACATCACTTTTTTTATAAGAATGGTTGATTAGATTGGATATTGCCTTTAAAGATAACTGTACAAAATGGAGCCTTGAAATACTAGAAAACGTTGTTCTAAAGTGAACAATAAACGTTTAATATCAGGTATGCTGCTGCCACTTAGTAAAACTACAGTAGCTTTGACGATGTCTTTAAAGGCACTGATACAAATTGAAGACTTGAATAACTAGGTAAATTGACCTCTTGCACCAATGTCACACGCGGTTGCTGTCTGCCAAGCACGCCATTTTGTGAGTCAAATTGCACGTGGTAGTAAGCGTGAATCTCATCGCGCAACCGATATTTTTTGTTGATTACGTCAGGTGAATTGGCGCAATACATTGTCCTAAAGGGAACAATGAAAGTTAAATGCCAATCGAATTGGTGGTTACAGCTACAGCTGCGACTGTTGCCAAGGGTGTTCCTACTACTTCAACGCATGATGACGCAGAAATCTAGCCGCAGCCGTAGCCTTAGCCGCCAATTTGCACACAACCCAATAGCAGGTATGTCTGCTGCCACCTAGCGTTGATGAAAGTCTCATTGTTGAAGAGTGACGGGGAAACAAGATGGCGTAACCATATAAAGGTCAACAGTGATCTGTGTAAAATTTTGAGTAAATTGTGACTTAGTTTACCTGTCAGTGCAATCATGGCAATAGCTAGGACGGGGACATTGTTACTCTGCGATGCCATAACGAGACCAAGACCACTCAAGATGCCGCCAGACACGACGACAGGACGGACACCAGTCTGATGTGAGACGGCCACAGGAAACGGTGCTGAATATAACAACAATATTTTTAATAATAATGATGATAAAAATAGGGGACTCTTATAAAGCGCTCAAATTTGTCACTCATGGCGCTCCAATAATATCACCCCTGGTCACTGGGACATTTATTTCATTCCTTAAACCATCTTAGCTTCCTGGAATCGACCAAGATTGTGATTTGAAACGTTGTTTTAGTTTCTCAAAGCGAATTATTCCGGTTAGTGCAACTCTCCATGTCATAATTCACTTCAATACTTATTGTTATTGTTTATAAACCCGACCTTGCTTTTGTGACTACAGCCATGAGTTTGAACCTTGGGTGCACTTAATAATAATAATAATAATAATAATAATAATGATAACAGTGACTTCTTATTAGCGTTCAAATCCCTAACTTATGACGCCCATGGTGCTCCAACATTATTACCCCTGGTCACTGGGCCATTTATTTAATTCCTCAAACTATCTCAGCTCCCTGGGGAGTAAACAATCTGTGCAGCCACCGCACAAAACTAAATCAATCACAAGAACCATCTCTGCCCTCACAGGTACCCATTTACCCCTGGGTGAAGCAATTATAGTTAAGTGTCTTGCTTAAGGACACAAGTGTCATGACCGGGATTCGAACCCACACTCTGATGTCTTAACCACCAGAACTTGAGTCCGGTGCACTCACTCATAATACACTAAAAAAAACTGCCTTTTATAAACGCGTGGAATTTAGTGCGTCCCCACCCCACACCCCTCACTCACTATTGGGCTCGTCATACCAATGTAATCGTGTGGTGGATGGCCGTAGAGACTACAAACAATTTCTAATGAAATAACCGTGATCAGCATAAATCGTTTTTAAGGAGGAGAGGTGGTGGGTGGGCAGGAAGAAAGAAAGTATGAAAAAAGGAGAGGAAACCCCTATGAGGTTATGGTTTCTGGAGGGTTCATGCTATAAGAGTTTGCCCGTCTTCTAGATGTTATAAGTCACTCTCCTCTCCTCCATGGACCTTTCGTATTGCAAGGATGCCAGAGTTGTGGGAGAAGAATCACATTCTTCTGGCTTTTGTGAAACTTTATCCAGTTCTTCTCAGAACCACCAATCCTTTTTAGGAGAAGATTATCACCAATTGCAAATAAAGTTTACAACTTGGTAGAGGTCCTCCGTATCTCAATGAAATATATCACCGCAGATACCACTTAATTATCTAATTGTAAATATATTTTAAATCTTTCAAGTATAGCCCCCAAAATTGATTAGCACTGTACATTCAACATGAAGGTATACATGTAGAGAAGATAATGACGAAATTATTAGTTTTAGATGTAGGAGTAAAACTGGTGAAAACCCAAGAAATTAGATAGGGACTGAAACCCCAAAACACATGCAGGGCTCCATTCAATTACGGAATTCGAGCCGAGGAAAGGCAGCGAGCACATTTTAAACTTACACAGTAAAAACTGCATTGCATAATACAGTGAATTGATCAGGCCAATCGTCCACAGTGTTGTTTGATATTCCTGGTGGATGTGAGTGATTAGGACACCCGTGGCTTTCAGGTTTCCGTACAGTATGAACTGGGAGAGGAAGACGGCAAATACAACGGACCAACCCCAGCCTCCCTCCCGGTAGCTTCTCGTTTCTGTCCCGGTCATTTTTTCCACGTCGTCGTAATCCTTGATCGGCTTTGAGTACAGACTAAATAGAAGAGGACAAACATATACTCCGAGACGAGCTGCACTAATGATGGTTCTGCTGACAGTGGTAAGTGCGAACACCGAGGAATTTTAACAGAATCCTTCTCTTGATCACCAATGAACTTTAACAAAATCCTCTTCTCGGTCCTCGGTCACTTATGCATTGTTCACAGCGGTCCTCGGTTACAATTATTGTACAAATCCAACGGAAACCGAATATAAAGTCAGCTTTCCATATACAAATACTATTTCAGGCAGGATCTGAATGATGTCTGCAGTTGAAAACACGTCCATGAGGGGTAACACTGGATTGGCTTTTTGTCCAAACACACAAAGATTCAGAGGACCGAAGTATTACCCTATTTATAAGCGACTACCACGCTGTGAATCAATTAGGAACTTGATCTAAATTGTAACGCATACTTGCATAGCGATACTGCGTGTGCTATCCATGGCTCTTCATCCTCTTGATCAGTGTTTGAATTTTAGGAGTTCGAACCCGCGGTTTTGGGTTTCTTTGGGGAAGAGGTAACGGTTGAAAAACAATACCTTGCCGTATGGAGAGGCGGGAAACCGGGGGTGGATGATGGTTACTTTTGTAACCCTGACCTAAAAGAAGGTCTTAGGTTACTTTTAAAGTATGTTATAGAAATATGTTTCCAATTTTAGTTTTGTATTTCACCTATGTTTCATATTATCATGCTTTCAGTCCAAGAAAGCCCAGCTCTTATTCTCTTGACAAACTCTTCTAGATCGAGTTTATTTCTAAATAATTAGTTGCTTTTAAAACTAAATTTCTTTTTATGCTGTGAGAATAAACCAGAGTTTTCTATGTTGCATGTAACTCTTGAATTATCAAAGTTGTTTCATTTCAAAAGGAAATTGGTCTAAATTTATTGGTTCCCGCTATTTTGAAAGCTCAATCTAGGGGTTCCATTTTATAGACTAGAGATCTGACGTCATCACTTTAAACAGTCTTCCATATTGGAACGGCCAAGTTTCTTGGCGATAAACCTTTGGCCTTTTTGTATAGGTGTCCCAAACTGGGGTGTGTTTTGGCGGTCGTAACCAATAACTGTTTCAGTCATTGGCTACTTAATTAACCAATGACAAATTAATTTTTGTTATACGATGATCTGACTTGAGTGTAACAACAAAAAATACATTGTCAGCAGCTTATAAAATGTAACATTTTACTCTGGTCATGTTTTATCTAAAAATGTCAGATTTTCAAATGGTGGAACAAGGGGGAGGACACAGACGTCAATGGGGGGGGGGGTGCCCCTGTTACGCCACTGGGTTGCCGGCTATCGCAGTAAAAGCCGTGCTTCTCTTGAGTTACTCTTTTACTAACAACAATTTGAAATCTTTCAAAAGTACGCTGTTATTGTTACCTATGTGATAAGAAATATATAAATAAATAAAACACACACATGCTGCCATCCAGGCGAGACACAACAGTAATATCATAAATGAAATTTCACCCCCACTATAAACTGCATAAAGTACAATATTAGCAACTAAAATAAATAAATAAATAAATTTATAAATTAATTAATTGATTAATTAATTAGTTAATTAATTAACTAATTAATTAATTAATAAATAAAAACAACAACAATAATCTTTATATAAACCAAACTAACCTAGAATAAAATTACAATACAATAGGAAATCAAACTACAATAAAGTACAGTTTTGCATGAAATTAATACATTACAATAAAGTACAGTTTAGCATGAAATAAAAAATCAATAAATAAACGAAAAATACAACAGTAATAGATAAATAAATTAAACTCGGCGTGATGAATATTCTATAGGCCCTTCAAAATATTCTATACTTGACAGATTTGAGAGTCAACTGAAAGGGGTACAGGTGTAAACATTTTAGGGGTTGTTGCCTTCCAACTTGAGGTACTTTGGATGACCTATAGGCCCATAAAACGGTCTTATATTTGCCGAGAGGTGTAGGGACATATTTTCAAGATTGATGCTCAGACGTTTTAAAATGTATACAAGAAGTAGCATATGGAGGTGGTTTATTTGGAGGAATAATAACTCGCCGGGCCTTGAGCAGAGGCCTTGAACCCGTGTCAAATTGAGCAGAGGATACAAGTTTAGGAGCCAACGGCTAATTTATCTTCACTGTAACGACTCAGCACGGCACTAAAACTGGATAGCTGAGACCATGACACCGGGTTACATTCAATAGTTAAATCATGTCAACGTTTTTTTTGCCTGATGAGGCGTCCCATACCTACTCGAAAAACCATCATAATTATAATAACAGACTGGTGCAGTGGGCCTATGATAATAATATCACAAAATTGACCTCTGGTGACTGGTATGCGTGTGAACGTACATGTACATACATGTACACGTGACTCAGAGACCTCCATGTACATGTATGTTGTCATGTTGTGATGAGGGTACATTGTAGGCCTTCGGCTACCATTTCAAAATAGGTGTGGCACTAAAGGTAGGTTTCTACTAGCAAGATTATAACGACATTTGCATGGATATTTTCTGGTTGATTTTGTATTAACAAGCTTGTCAATTTACCACTAACGTTACACTTTGGTCAAGCAGAATGTAAGTACATAACGAGTAGTTTGTGCTGTATGCATATTTCCCGTAGAAAAAACGCACCCGAAACACGACAGCGTGTGCACTTCAGTCCTGAGTATATGTATCACCAGTGTATAATATTATCAATGTACGTAGAATAAGGTCAAGAATAAGTTCAACAACAAGTGAACACTGTAAAGCAGATAATACTGTGGTAAAGTTTTAAGTTCGCTGTAGATAACACACCCACACACACAAACCACGGATTGGGTTTATGGGGTCCTGCTGTTGTTCTATGCATTCCCTTGTGAGGTCCAGGTGGAACCCCTGCTCTGATTATGGTTGAACAAAGAATTCCCTAATTTGTGGGGTGCATTAATTGTTCCATTGTGTAAAATACTCCACAAGTAAGCTCACAAAGTGGGGTGGGTGTGGGGTGTCGTGGCCGAGCGGTTAAGAGCGCCGGATTCAAGCTCTGGTGTTTGATCAGCAGAGTGTGGGTTCGAATCCCGGTCGTGACACTTGTGTCCTTGAGCAAGACACTTAACCATAAGCTTCTCTCCACCCAGGGGTAAATGGGTACCTGTGAGGGCAGAGATGGTTCTTGTGATTGATTTAGCCAAGTAGCGCATTAATGTTGCACAGGCTGTATACTCCCCAGGGAGCTGAGATGGTTTAAGGAATGATTTAAGGCCCAGTGACCAGGGGTAATAATGTAAAGCGCTTTGGGACGCCCTTCGGGCGTGAAAAGCGCTATATAAAAACTAACTATTATTATTATTATTAAGTACACATTACATTCTAAAATTACTTCCTGTGGAGACATCTTTGTTCTTCCCTTTGTCCCTGTACAGAACATTTTCCCATAGACTTTTACACAACAATCCTTGTTGAGCATGCACCCAATCTTTAAAATTCCCCCATGGATACCTCCCCCCCTTAGTTTTGTCATTGGTCTCCATAATGTACCGTAAGAGCACACTTCCACGTGGTCAATGTGTGGGGTCACTATGTGCAAACGCTGCGACATTTTATTGGGTGCACCCAATATAGGGAGAAAACAGAGCGTCAAAATATTCTATATTAGACAGATTTAAGAGCCCATGGGTACAATGTACAATTGCCTGATTGTGACCTGGGGGTTGTTGACTTCTAACTTGAGGTATTTTGGATGATAGAACAAATTTGCCCAGGGGTGCAGGGCATTTTTTCAAGATTGATGCTCGGACGTTTGGAAATTTACAGGGGTGATTTAATTTTGAGGGAGAATAATTCGACGGGCCTTGGGAATCCCCATATCAAATTGAGCAGAGGATAAAAATTCAAGACTTAATGGAAAATTTTCCCTTAACTGTAACAAGATGCGAGACTTCTTAGTGTTGCTGTTGTATTTTGGAATATACAGCATTTTGCACTGTGCTATGGGAGTTTATGATGCACCCTTCAATATATAGTGAACACGACTACTAGGCCGTATCCGACTTGGCGGCTACAGCTACGGCTACGGCTGTTGCTAAGAGGGCGTTCATAAAGGAAGTACTATATATACTTCAACGCATGATGATGCGGAAATCTAGCCGTAGACGAGCTGTAGCCGGCCCTACCAGTACAAAGTAATTATCATACAAACACATCTGGGAAATCCAGGTTTTTCCCACTGCATGTGTACATGCACAGTGTTGACTCATACGGGTGTGTCAATGTATCATGTAGGCCTGCTTATCACAGACCATTATTCTATCTCCAACAATAAAGATATACGAGCCGAAGGTCGTGTACAAATGTTTTTATTTGAATCGAATCGAAACTTTACGAATTCTCTGCACAATCAGTTTCATTTTTATGTTTGTTTGACTATACCACTCATTCACAGGCAATTTCTTTCCCTAAATAATTGAAAATGCCAAATAAGACCCAATCAGACAGCAGAGAGAAAAAATGAGGTTCATTTTAAATAAATTTCTCTCCCATCATTGTGTCTAGACCTCTTCCAATCATGATTTCTCAAAATTCCTCATATTTTGTGTATGACCATCTCACCAACAAAGATTAATAGAACACCATGTTTCTCTAAAGCGTCCAACTGGATTTCAACTTATAGACCAACAGTTTTTTTAATAAACGCGCCACATGCACATAACCTGTGCAAGATTTTTTTGTAATTAGGCGGGGAACATCGTTATTAGTATTTAAAAAAAAAACGAAAATGAAATGGTTTATGTGATGTCAGTGACGTTTCCTTGTACGTGTATGTCTTTAAAAGATTTTGCAATATTTCACAAACACAAGCATGCACATGACCAATAATTCAAAACCACTGTAATTGACACGAAAGTTTCACGGTAAGATTTGGCAATATTTCAAAAACACAATAACATGCACATGACCAATGATTCAAAACAACGGTAATGGACACGACAGTTCACGGATGTTGCCCAACAAACCCGGAACAAAGCCACAAATAGCAAAATATGGGCAGCCGCCAATGCAAAAGAAGAAATTAGTAGTTACAATCTCATATCATAGAGTCTACTGGTAAAAGCACAGAAAATGACACTGTGAGTCTGTCTGCATGATGGCACAGTGTGATTCTTCAATTGAACAAGCTGTCTTGTTGAGCGCTAAATAACAGAAGCTAACCCCAGATTGTTTTTGTCAATCATAAACTGTTCCTATTGTGTACAAATTGCCGACCATACCAATTGGCAAGGCTCAATAAACTAAGACAAAAGTGCAACTTAAGTTAACCACTCTTCTTTAATAACCCTTTTCCTCAACAATTACTTCCACAGTTCCTGCCCCTTTTGTTCCTCAGCTAGTTAGTTCATCATCAGAAAGTCAGGATGGCAATTTTACTTGCTATTTGGGCCGTGTGTTTTCTTTCTATAACAAGCCATGGAGCGCGGGGTGCCACCGAAGTTCAACAAATGTTAATTCCTAGAAATGACAGCCATGTCCCCATCCCGTGCGTTGGTCTCCAACCGAACGACAGACCGAGTCTTCTGTACTGGTTCATCGGTGAGACTTGGGAGCTAGCAAAGGACTCGCTGGTGCTGCAGTACTCTGATCCAAAGGTCGGCCAGAACCAGACAGTGAATGTCAGATACTCTCTCTCGCATGGCTTTGGTCTGGTCATCGGAAAACTCGACACCACCGACAGTGGACGATACTGGTGCCGAGTCATTCGGGCAGTGGGTGAGGAGAGCATTGAAGCGGTTGACGTCACATTTTTTGTCAGAGGTAAAGATTTCCGTTCCAATTTTTTTTTTTTTAAATCTTTGAACATTTTCACAAGGTGAACAGGGGCTGTCAAGGGTATACGATAGTATAAAAACTGTCATCGAAAGATTGAATAAAATATAAATATAAGAGAAATTAAACTAAACTAAAATGAAGTTACATTGCAATACAAAACAGATTACAATAAAGTACAGTTTTGCATGATTTTTATTTATTTATATATACATAAATAACTTAAACAAATCAAACACAGCAGTATTAAATACATAAATGAAACTAAACTAAAACAAAAATACAATACAATAGAAAAATGACAAATGAATATGTTTAAACAATTAGCAGTCAAAGTGTCTTTTGGATTGGAAACGATATCCCGTTGTTTGTTGATCATTTGTTGTTCTCACAACATTCTCCAAGGATGCACCCCACTAAATAGGGAGAAAACGGAGCGTCGGCGTTATTAATATATCTTGTAGGCCCTTCAAAATATTCTATACTGGAAAGATTATTCTGAGAGCCAAATGAAAGGGGTACAGTGTAAACCTTTTGCCCAAATGTGACCTGGGGGTTGTTGCCTTCCAACTTGAGAGGTATTTTTGAATGACATTAGGCCCCGAAAGTGGTCATATTTGCCGAGAGGTGTGGGTCATATTTTAAAGATTGATGCTTGGATGTTTGAAAATTTACAAAAATAGCATAGGATCCCACCAAACATTTAAATCTGAGAAAGGCATGACGCCTTTCTCAGGCATCTCAAAGTTCACAATTCTATGCAACAAGGGCGTTCTATCTTCCATTATTTTTGTGCAACTTCGATGACCAATTTAGCCCAAATTTTCACAGGGTTGTTATTTTATGCATATTATGTTGGGATACACGAAGTGAGAACACTGGTCTTTGACAATTACTAAAAGTATACCCTGCCTATAGGGCCTAAGTATAATCTTTCTCTTGATTTGATTTCTTCAAATTTCAGATTTGCTTCCCGGTCCAGTAATATGGTGGAAGCCTTCAGGAAGTCCAACTTCCAAAGTTAACGTAATGAAACATCAGATACTAAACTGTTCTGTCAATAACGTTTACCCGAACCCCGATCTTACATGGTCGTTCATTGGTTGCCGTACTACTGCCAATCAGTCAATTGAGTTGTTTACGTCCAATCAGCAATCAACTTACGACGTATTCTCCAAAACTTATCACGTGACGAAAAAGGCATATTTTGGCGCATTGGATCTGAAGACAGACGATAACTGTGAGTTCGAGTGCGTTGCTAAGGGAGTAGCAATCAGTAACGGATCGTCTTTTACTGTTGTTGAAATCTTTGCCACAGGTAAATTGAGGCCTACACAGTGATTCACAATACAGGGCGCCACCAACAGTTTTCCACGGGCGAGTTAGTTTTCAAAGTAGACACTTGATATATCCTCCTGTAATCGCACTTGACTTGGACATTATTGATTACGTGCAGGGAATATTTTTTTTAACCCTTGGATTATACAAAAATAAAAGTCAAAATTCACGCACCCAAAGAGAAGAAAATCATAAATTTCATCTTAAGTTTCAAAATGTGAATTCGAATTTGGGAACAATGAGGACTTTTTTGTTTGACTACGCCATCTTGGTTTGTTTTTAGCGATGGGTGTTGACTCTCCCGCACTGTTATAACGGCCTCAACAGTACGAACTTATCTTGGCGCTCTGGGTCGCAATCACTTATAGGCCATATTCGCTGTTATGTAAATCGCACTTTTAAAATTGTGATGCGTTTAGTTTTTAAGAAATTAGATATGATGTTGGATTTGTACGGGGACTTTTTCATAAGTTTTGACTTTCATCTAAACGCTAGGTGGCAGCAGACTTACTGGGCGTATTCAACGCTGTCGGAAACCAATTTCTCGTCGTTCCCATGGATGTTTGATTCCGTAGCATCATTGTTCCCCCTAGCGTGTTCTGCCCGTTCACAAGTGACGGGAGGGGACGATATAGAACAGCACCCATAAGAAGGAGGTTAAGGGGAAATTACTATGCTCAGAAGTACAATAATATGTTTGCTGCCACGTAGTGTCTCAATATCTCCTTCTATCGTTAATTGTACTGAGGGCATTTTCGAAACCCAGGCTTCAGTTTCGGCTCTACCATCGGTTTCGTCCACCTTTCTGAAGCCCAATGCCCAAAGCGCACAATTTAAAAAAAGCTGAAGGAGCTGGAGCCGAAGCAAAACCTTGGTTTCGAAAATACCCTATAGTTTCTCTTGTTTCTGTTCATACATAGCTCAGCAGCCGGAATCCAAGTCGCCGGGTACCACCGTAGCCTTTAGCATTCTGGCGATCATCTTGATAATATGCGTTGTTGCATTGGTGTACTTCATGTACAGAATGTGGCGTCGACCACAGCGACGCATTATAAAGTACGAAGGAGAACATGCAAAAAGGGAACCAATAGGTAAACTTAGATGCTCGACTTGAATTTACTTGATCGACATAATATATTTATGTTATAATACTTTTGTTGAGGCAGCAACTTTGAATAATTTAGTTAAGCTTTACGTTGTCCATGCATCAAAGAGTCGGCTATTAAGTTTTACACAATGCTTGACTCTTTATTTATTGTTCGAAAGACCAGCCAGAGTAAGCACAACCTTGTTTATACCTGTCCAACAGTCGAGCAAATGTTGCTTCGAACTTTCAATTAAATTCTTAATCCTGCCTGGTATTTACTGTCGTCAGGAAATGTTGTTGTCCCTATCAATGTGAACTTTGCTAGGCCTATAAGTTGTTACCCTATTTTAACGATGTTGGTGCATCACTTTTATAATGTAGGTACACCGGACGAGAAGACAGGGCTTTTTATGGAACTTAAATCGAATGAAATGAAAGATATCACAGGTAAGTGTCCTGGGTTTATTTAGAAGTGAGATAAATCCCGACGTTTCAACCAGTGTGCTGTGTGTGTCTTCAGGAGAACAGAGCACACTTTTTGAAACGTATCTTTCTTCTGGATCTTCTTAAAACCTCTTTGTTCAATTTTCCTTCCTTAAAGAGGGGTTCCGCCAAGGTCCAATTCAGTTCTAAGGATGCACTCAATTTCCAATAAGATAGAGTCAATAAGAAAGTTGAAAAAGTACATTCAAGTCACCAACTTCACATTAAAATGGTTCCACTTTGTTTGATATCCTTCCAGTGCGAATTTGATCAAAGAATATCCAATGAATTAACTCACATTTTTAATATGTCTCTGTTTGTACAGAACATTGCCAGTTCTTCCTGATTTTCGATGACAATTATTCAAAATGGCATTGAGTTTGACCCCTTTGACTGCCGCAAAAATCCTGTTTTGAATGTACAGACCCAACCTCGTCCCCATGGTTTACTTTATTTCCAAACATGTTTACAGCAGTAAACCCTGGGAGGGAAACTCCTTACTTGGACCCTGATTGGACAACGACTGGTGTACAAAAGTGTATTCAGTATTCACCATGTTCACAGCCAGACTATTCTAATTTGCATACGTATCCAAATATTTTGGATATGCAAATGATCGAATACCAGGGTGAGAGAGCGGTCAACCTCGTACACCTCGTACTGCTCGACACACCCTGTCCCTGGGGACGAGGTTGGTACAGACCCATTAAGCTGATATCCAATGACGTCATGTTTCATATTTCGCTTTTGAAAGAGTTTCAAATAAAAAAAACATTTTGCACAATTTTAACGTGAGGTTATAGAGACTTTCTCACTTTCATGGACTATTGGAAAAGAGTGCATCACAAAACTGAAGTTGACCTTAGAGCCCCTCTTTAATAACTGAAATTTCTTTTCAGCTGATGGAACGACCCAATGGTCATCACGACGTAGCCTCGAAGACTACAAAGATTTATTCAATAAAGACTCCGAGCAGCTAGGAGACATTCGGGAGGTGATTAGTGACAGTCAAGGCCTTTTACTTGCGACACCGAACGCTGTCATCCGTTATCCAAACAAACAGAACTCTGAACCAGAAATTTATTCGAAAGACAAGTTTCCAGGAGATGTGACGAGCATCGTCTTACACCCTCAAACTGAAACTTTAATAGTGGGTTTGAGAACAACTGAAAAAACAACTTTCAAAAGAGTAAAATCAAGTTTGATACGTGTTAACTCTGGCAATTGTAAACATTGGGTCGACTTGAATAAGGTCACCTCCCCAAAGGTCACCGTTGATGGCGCTGGTGCTATCTTTGTAGGTGACCTCAGTGGCAAAAGAATATACCAGTTTGAAATACACAGCAACAAACCCGGACTAGAGTACACGTTAGATATCGACAGGCTGAAAAATATCGTGGCCTACGGTTGGAAACATCTGTTTATCGTTGACGGAAAAGACACCATAAATAAGTTCATCTTCAAAAGAACTGGCGGTTGTCTTGATATGACGAAAATCAAAGATTGCATACAAATTAACGGTACCCTTGCCAAAGATAAAGGACTCGGTGAAATCGTAGTACATAACAACCGACTCTATGTGGTGTCCGGTGTTCAAATACTCGCGTATGATGTCGAAGTATTTGAAATGCTCCATAAATTCGAGACTGGCTTTCAAAATCTGCAGGGTCTCTGCTTCTTTGGGTTGACTGGTGTAGCATTGTATAGTACTGAGCGTGTCCAGATATACGAGATCGAGAAGAAAAAGGAAGATAAAGGGAATTCAAGTGCAACGGCGTGAGATTAAATATTTAAATTTGTTGGCATACAATTATGTCTCAAAGGTATCGTACACGTTTGGAAATTGTCAAAGACCAGTGTTCTCACTTGGTGTATCCCAACATATGCATTAAATAACAAGCCTGTGAAAATTTGGGCTTAATTGGTCATCGAAGTTGCAAGAAAATGATGAAAGAAAAAACACCCTTGTTGTACAAATTTGTGTGCTTTCAGATAGACATAATAAAAACTTCTTGCAAGAAGTTTTTATTATTTTAGTGAGAAATTACCTCTTTCTCAAAAAGTACGTTACTTCAGAGGGAGTCGTTTCCTACAATGTTTTATACTATCAACAGCTCTCCGTTGCTTGTCACCAAGTAAGTTTTTATGCTAATATTTGTTTTGAGTCATTATCAAACGTGTACGATACCTTTAAAGGTATTATACAGGTCTGGATTGGTATGGATGACAAACATCTGTGTTTAATTTGAGTCTGAAAGCTTACAGATTATGAAGTTCCTACTAGAACCACTTTTCTGTGGAATATTTCCATCTGAAATAATCACAATTCGAGAAAACTGTATCTGAAAACCTAAAAAAACAAACGCAACAATTGATTTCAGCGTCACAACCAAAATTAAGGACAATGTGTTTATACATGCAATGAACCCGGAAGTACTTTGATAAAAGCCATGTGACACATCTTCCACGGATAGTGCAATAAATTGTTTCCATTGTGGTCCTTTGGTGGAATACAACTCCGTCTGGCTGTGGCTACGGCTGTGGCTGCAGAGCTGAAGCCATGAAAAAGCCATGTTGTAAATCCTTCCAAACGCAAAACAGGGCCCCGTCGGAGTCAAGAGGCTTTGCTACGGCTATACGACTGTTGACTGCAAAGACAACGTTGATAGACTTCGATCTATTGTTGATAAACAAACCTCGCTGTTTGGCTTGGGATATGGATGGCCGAATGTTATTAAAACAATCAATCGTGTTAACAGATGCTGTAAACAAATTCAAGAGTTCTGCAAACTTTCAATTAAAGAAATACACCCCATGATTGTCTGCTTTGTTTCCAACAAACACCTGTCTGATTCTAATTGGCATTGTGCTCATTGACCTCGTTAGTGTCTGTTGAGCTATCGTTCACATTTGCTCCTTAAAGGGTGTGTACAACATTGGTAAGAATGGAAATATAAATGCTCACATATTTGCACATAACTCACATGGTATAAAGATGGTCATGGTAGAAAACTTCCCTTGAAATAGTTTTGCTTGAAATGCCATAGTTTTTACGAAATGAGTAAAATAATAGTATTTATCCTGCAGGATAAATTCCGATGTTTTAAAAAAAGTTAAAACACATAAGTTTTTTTCCCACTGTTTTCTCATGACTCCGAAGACCGATTTAGCTTAAACTTTCACAGGTTTGTTATTTCATGTATATGTTGGGTCACATCGAGTTTGGATACAGGTCTTTGGCAATTACCAATGTTGTACACACCCTTTAAATAAAAAGAAGAAAATAAACAAGAAAAAATACCTCAACACTATTTTTGAATATTTGTGTAACATTGATACAAACTATGGCTGTCTGTTTTTGCTTTGCATTTATCGCTTCCCATAGTTTGCCAACCTTGGCTTGCAAAAACTCGGGCTGTGACGTTGCAATAGAAAGGTCTATTGCCACTGCCTGATCTATCAATAATTGGCATTAGACTGGTGCTTTCAACTTCAGGCTTATATCAGTGCCCATAGCGCCCGGTACTCCAGACAGTCATCTCGAACCAATGTTTGTTTCTCTACGAAACCAAAAGTCTGTTTCAGTTTTGAATGTTATTTTGTATTGAAAAAATTAAGTTGTTTTTTTTTCTGATTTATTCATAAAATCTGATTTCGGAAAGTTATTTCCTTGAACTTGTATATATTAACCAGCTTATAAGCTATTCTAAAGTAATTGCGTAAAAATATGAAGTGTTCTGGAGGTTAATATGTTTCTTTTTAAAACTCTGCAAAGATATTTTAATATGTCCATTGTCTTAACCACATCATACACACCAGTCAGCTCATATGCCATGATATCATAATAAGCTGGACCATGTCTAACTTCCTAGAGGGGCGGGGGGGGGGGTTGTCAATTAACAGGGGTCAGTGATTTGGTTAGAAGGGGTCATGACAAAACTCCGCCGACATCCCTTGTGCACAAAATCGCTATGTCAGTAATCAATGGTAGATGAAAACAAATTTTAAAAATTAATTAATAATTAGCAAACAACTGTGCTCACCCAGGCAGTACCTGGACATGTAAACAACACACTTAAATAATTTTAAAAAAACGTTGAACAAATGCAAAACAAATCCTCTTAACCTTTTGAAGAAAAAAATGGTCAGCATGTGCTGACAACGTAACACGGGGGCGTTGCAACCAAATAGCTCCCTCTTTGCAGGGTTTAAGATTGAAGAACAACAAGCTGTAGATTTCAAACAAATTTGGAATTCCAATTTTGAAAATATCGTATATATTTTGCACTAAGGTAATTTAAAATAACTAACACGTGCGTTATTGTAAAAAGATTCTTTAAATTGCGAAATGTATAACTTTTAAAGATTGAATAACTTTGTATGTGGTTTAGCTGTAAAGTAAAACAAACCAATAGCGCAATAGACAAACTGAATTTCAATTGTGTTGCTTTTTTTAATAAATGCTTTTTGCTTTGTTATAAGACATTTGTTCTGCGGTATTTGAGTATATATGACACACACATAATGATTTACTTATTACGGAAAGTTAAAGGAAAACAAGCATTCAGTTGTTTACACAAAATGTATTTCTATATATGGTACTTAAAACTGTGGTTGTAGTGTAATCATTTCGAGACTTTGGTAGTGATAATTATTTTCTTTACTTGCGGAAATTAAAATAACGAAAACATTAATATTAAATAAAATACATGTGCCTTACAATTGAATGTTTCAGTTGCCATACTTAAGTGTTGTTGTGAATACCGAACTCAATCTCTGGTGTTTCTGATCAGCAGAGTGTGGGTTCGAATCCCAGTCGTGACACGTGTCCTTAAGCAAGACACTTAACCACATGCTTCGTCCTTCGGATGGGACGTTAAGCCGTAGGTCCCGTGTGTTCGCCCCGGTGTTCCTGGTTTGATCGGCAGCATATTGCGCCACAGCACCTTGTGAACCATAACATGGTGCTATGTAAAGGACTTGGTCTCATACTTCAAAAACGTAGCTCCACAATACCTTGCAGGAAAATAATGAACGTTAAAAGCGCCTTGAGCGTCACTGAGTGACGGATATGTGCGCTATATAAGAAGCCAAAATTATTATTATTATTATTATTAAACCGTAGTCCGGGTCACTTCAGATTAAGGAGTATTTTCTATATTTTGCAAATAATGTCAAAAGTTATTTTTGTTAAGCCATCTCAACATCTATCCCCGGCCAAATTAATTTTTTAATTGTGTTGAAGTTTAATGAAAATACCCGACTCCATGCAAATATCTTTATCCCAATCAAGGTTAAATTTCCTACCGAGGCTTTTTTCGGCCAAAGAAAACTCGATCTCGAGAATTTGATCCACCACTTTCGATGGAAGTCTTGATTCAAGTCTTGATTCAAGTCTTGTTTCACTTCGGATTTAATATTTTCTTCACTTCCTCGTGTCATATTATTCTCTCTTTCTCTTTCTGTTTTGCTTATCGTCACAAATTGTACAAAACGAAACAAAGTTCCTTTCATTTGTATTTGTTTTTCTGCAGGGATTTAATACTAAAACATAAACGACGTAAATAAACGGTACAACTTATGTACTGCGTGTCTTTATTCACTTATAAATTACAACTGCGTTAAAGACCAAATAGTTTGATACGAGAGGTAGGATGAGCAAACACGGAAAAGAGTTTCTCGTTTTGGCAATTTTACTAGGTGAGTAGAAATTTGTATTTTTCATATCTGTTACTGCATTTATTTCCACGATTACAGTCTGAACCTGGGTCATTCCATGTCAGACCAACGCACTTTTTTACCTTATGTCTTCTGATTTTGATAAAAATTGCTGTGCTTGTAGGTCCTAATGAGCAATGAATGCACACCAATTTTTAGCTTGATCCGACCTACCATGTGGTCAGGGCAGAAACCACAAAAAATGGACATTTTTTGAGTAAAACACCACCCTTTTGGTACAAATATGTCAAAACCATGTCAATTTTCATCGAATATATGCAAATTTGGTATTAAAATAATGAGAATTGCATGCTCAATTCAATTTCTTTTTGACAAAAGAATTGAATTGCTCGTAATACTTGCCCTGAAATTGAAAGGTCCTTTCAATTTCAGGGCAAGTATTACGAGCAGACGGCTGGGACCTCCATGGGATCTCCTATATCCCCGGTCCTAGCTGACATATTCATGGAAGAGTTCGAGTCATCGTCCCTTCTCACCGCTGACCTCCGACCCAGTCTGTGGCTCCGCTATGTTGACGACACCTTCGTCGTGTGGCCCCACGGTGTGGACTCTCTCCATGAATTTCTGCAGTACCTCAACCAACAACACCCAAGTATCAAGTTCACCATGGAGCAGGAACATTCCGGGAAGATACCCTTTCTGGATGTTCTTATTACCAGAAACCCAGACGGCACACTCCACCACAGCATTTACCGGAAACCCACCCACACCGATCGTTACCTGCACCAGCGGTCCTTCCATCACCCAGCCATCAAGTCATCAGTCAACCGTGCGCTAGTTCAGCGTGCTTACACCATATGTGACACGGACAGCCTCCAGCACGAGTTACAACACATCACTACTTCTCTACAGCGGAACGGATACAACGCCAAGCAAGTCAAGACTAGTAAGCCCGTCCCCCCAACCAAAGGGTCTCCTATACCCAAGGTCAAACTCACACACCCACAGTTAGTTTACCATACCTAGGTCCCCCCTCTCATCGCCTCCAACGCATCTTCAAGCAAGCGGGAATCAAGGTGTATCACTCCGCTCCCGGGAAACTCCACCGCTCTCTCCAATCGCACAAGGACAAGAACGATCCCTCCACCCGTGCAGGAGTCTACCGCATTCCATGTGAATGTGGTAAAGTTTACGTCGGGGAAACCGGACGAAACCTTCCCACCAGACTTAAAGAACACCGAGCACACGGAAGGAGGGGAGACTTCGATAAATCAGCCATCGTCAAACATTCCCACACCACAGACCACCGAGTTGACTGGGAAGCAGCAGAAATCATCGCTCCGATCCAGGCATGGCACCCAAGACGCATCAGAGAGGCCATCGAGATCCACAAACATGACACTGTACCCCAAGACATCGGCTTCCACATCAGTGACATCTGGCTCCCCCTCCTCCCGACCAATGGATCTTCTATATCCACGGTCACTCCCCTAGGCACCAACACTTAGTCTCTTACTGCCCCCCCCCCCTCGGTTACCCACCCCCTTTGACTGCTTAGGGTCATCTATACCCTCAGTCCCCTAGGCCCCACTCCATTATTTAGACTTATTTTATTTAGACTGCTTTGGGTCCCCTATACCCTCAGTCCACATAGGCCCCATACCCCCTTCAGACTGCTTTGGGTCTTCTATACCCTCAGTCCCCTAGACCCCACACCCTCACCATCCCCTGTGCTTGTTCCTACTGACACAGTTCAGTGAGCACACACTCCCCACACACCAGTCCAAGGCTCCAGTGCAGGATCCAGTTTTACCACGCATCACCGAGCTCCATTTCCCGCCTCTACTTCCCGCCTTCGTGCATCACCAAGCTAGTCCCCATCCACAGTACTTAAGCAGCATGCAGCATCAGAGTCCAGCTTTCTCCAGAAGACGATCAGAGCATACTGATCGAAACGTCGAGTTGAAACCAACGGTTCTTTTCAGAACCACCCCCAACTCACATAGAGAGATTATTACATGTACATGGTGTCACCGCAAACCTTTCCATATTGATAGAGCATGTCTCTCTATATATGTCTCTCTCTATATTGATAGAGCATGTCTCTATCAGAATCCACTAAGAAATACTTGGGCTCTTTAAAATTTACAACTTTATGACTATTTTTGTACAGTTGGTAGGTTATAAATTAGTCAATTTATAGATTTTACATTAGAAATCCACTAACACAACTTACTGTTCTGTTTCAATTGTTACTAAAATTAATCTTGGTTGGGGAATTTCTCATGTTGAGGGCTGATGTGGTCTAACCAGACTCATACTTTAAATTATCACCTGTGGAGTACCCAGGATTTGGCTATTTAAAAAAAAAAAAATGGGGGGAGGGCTCATTTTTTTCCTTCAAATTTCTTTAGAAGATTGTCAAAAATAAATGACCAAAAAATCAAACAAACAATTGACAAGCTGTATTCGTAGGCTAAGGTGAATATTCCGGGAATACAGTTTGATTTTGTGGACAAGAGTGAAGTGCAACAGTGCTGAGAATTCCTTTAGAGTCGTTTTTCATCAGCAGTGACTGTTCAGGGTACGCAACAGTTCCATGCTTTCTACCCGCACCCAGTTCAGCGGACTCACATCCAGGTGAAATTCATTTAAAAGGAACAAAATGCCAAGTCTGTGAGAGTCATTAAATTTTAAGAAGTGCAGTGAAGAATGCGTAAGGTAACTTTGTTTGGATTTTGAGTATTATCTTCAAGCAAACCTGAATCCTACATGTAGATCCTGATTAGTCTATCCATAGTAACAACACTCTGATAACAGGCCCGTAGGAAGCTCAAATACATTGGTCAAGCCCATTTGAGAACAAGTGTTAGGAGTCAATGCGAGCGCGAAGCCATTAAGGCGTGGGGTCCGGGGCCCGCTTAAGGGCCCGCTTAAGGGCCCCGGGAAATGTTTCATTCTAGATGCTCTTTGGTGCAATATGACGTAACTCCTGGTCACTTTTCCCTCACTTTTTGCGCCAGTTATAAAATTCATTTTTACTGGTTTACCCTCTAATAATATTTCTTAAGTACTCATAGCGCGAAGCCATTACGGCTTGGAATCCATGGCCCGCTTAAGGGCCCCGGGAAACTTTTAATTCTAGATGCTCTGTGGTGCAATATGATGTAATTCCTGGCCACTTTTCACTCACTTTTTGAGCAAACTATACGATTCATTTTTTATTGGTTTACTTTCTAGATTTCTTAAGTACTCATATTTCCATCTTCAATCGCCTATAGCTAGCTAAGGTATACAATCGCCAGCGCAGAATGGAAAATGAACTTGTAACTAAATAAGTTTTATTTCCAAGATTTGTTTTTTTGTTTTCTTTTTTTCACTTGATTCCGGTGGGAAGGGGGAAAAAATAAAAAAGGAAAACAATAAATATACATAAATACCTAAAATATTGGTACGGCCAGGGAGTACGGGGAGGGGGGGGTCAGAGGGGCTTGAGCACACCCCCTCCAAGGTTGTCAATTTGTTTGTTTGATTTTTTGTCATTTACTTTTACAATATTCTTAAGAAATTTGAAGAAAAAAAGCCCCCCCCAAAAAAAAAAAAGCCAAATCCTGGGTATGCCACTGCTGATAATTTAAAGTATGATTCTAGTTAGACCACATCAGCCCCCAACATGAGAAATTCCCCAACCAAGATTAATTTGAGTAACAATTGAAACAGAACAGTAAGATGTGTTAGTGGATTTCTAATGTAAAATCTATAAATTGACTAATTTATAACCTACCAACTGTACAAAAATAGTCATAAAGTTGTAAATTTTAAAGAGCCCAAGTATTTCTTAGTGGATTCTGATAGAGGAAGACATGCTCTATCAAGTCATTTTAATTTCGTTGATTTTCGGAATGATACATTTTTACAAAAATTGGGTCAAAGGTCACAATAACATATTAAAGGTCACGGTGACCTACTTTTCACAAAATTTATTTTTGACAAAAGAATTGAATTGAGCATGCAATTCTCATTATTTTAATACCAAATTTGCATATATTCGATGAAAATTGACATGGTTTTGACATATTTGTACCAAAAGGGTTGTATTTTACTCAAAAAATGTCCATTTTTTGTGGTTTCTGCCCCGACCATATGGTAGGTCGGATCGGGCTAAAAATTGGTGTGCATTCATTGCTCATTAGGACCTACAAGCACAGCAATTTTTATCAAAATCAGAAGACATAAGGTAAAAAAGTGCGTTGGTCTGACATGGAATGACCCACCTGCCATTCGGAGCTCCGTTCTCCAAGGAGACGAAACGTAGAAAAGGACCGTCTTGTTACCGGTCATGATCGGTAAAATACAAACAACACACGTTTCAGATTTTGTTTTTGTTTATCTAAAGGTTCATCTGCTGACTTATTCTCAGAAGGCCTTTTTTTTTAGCTGTTTCGCTAGCGGAGCGAAACAGCTCTTGTTTTCGTTAAAGTTTTTGTTATTATTGGGTTTTTTTATTTGTCTGTTTCAGACAAAAAGCCATTGAGATAATGCACGGTTCGTCCAAGTGGCCTTTTGCATAGTTTCTAAAGAGCAATTGCAATGAAACTTTTAGGGATGAAAGGCATTGGTGCAAGGAAGGTCTTAAACGAAATTCGTCATGATGACGTCATCACCTGTCACGTGACGTCATCTTAAAGGTTTCCGATTTAAATATTTGAAAACCCGTATCAAATCAGCCACAAGAGACCGTAGCTTTCTGATTGCGGGATTGGGTAGGGATAAAATAGGTCTTCAATTTATTCAGTGTGCGTGACCTCACATGACCTCTACTTCCGGTCGAAACCGGAAGTGCCTCGTAATTCAAAAGTGGCAAAAGTTATGAGCTTGCTTTTAACGATGTTAGTCTCTGGCATGAGTGGGCAATTAAAAATAAATACCGATGACGTCACGATACACAAGAGCGCCCTCTAGCGGCCGGTTGAAAACTGTTCAAAATGGACTTTTTGAAGATGTGTGTGGTGAAGTTTTGTGCAATCACTTCAAAATTTACACACATGTTGATCATCAGGCAGCCATCATATGTATGAAGTTTCAGATCAATGACGTCATCGGGGGTCACGTGACACGGCATTAAAGGTGCACTTTTTGAAGTCGTATATCTCCCGAAGTATTAGTGCGATCATGTTGAAACTTGGTAGGTTGTTAGATATTGGCACGTTCCTATAAATTGTGAAGTAACGTCATGATGACGTCATTATTCGACTTGTTATGATTTGTTCATGTTTTGCCCCTTTAAGTCAGAAATTGCTAACGGAGCATGCTTTAATCCAAATTCTTTTTAAAACAGGCTTGATATGTCATTACTGACTCGAAAAATATTTCACGTCATCATGACGTCATCATTTCTCAGGTTATATTATCTTAAAGGTACAGTTTTACAAGATATATAATAGACAAAGAATTCGATCTCACAACCCATTTAATATTAATAGTGTTATTAAGTTGATTATGTACACACTACAACACTTTCATATTCACTTGATTACTTTGAAAATATTAACGAAACAGCTCTGCATTTGTGCACAAATGCAATCATGTCTAGTTTTTTTTTTTTCTTCTTTTTTTGTTTTGTTGGGGGGGGTCCCTTTTGTTATCCTTGTTGTTGATGATGCATAGGTTCACCTATTGGTTTATTTTATCCGCCATTTCCTCTGTGGACCCTGATTCGATTCCGATCTTAGACATGTGGATTTGGGTTTTTAGTCCCAACCCAATGGCTTGGGTTCTCCACATTTAAAACTGTAATTTATTCAATATGTTGGCCTATGTTTAAGCCTAAGGGTTACAGTACAAGACACTTTTTAAGGTCAATAGATTTGATTACCAGAAAGATATATTAATAATAATATTTTTAAAAACAAAGCCCCCCCCCCCGCCCCTCATCCAGTTGGTACAGCTAGTTGAACTCTGCCTAGAAATTCACTTAAAGTATTAATTCTCTCTTTTGCTGGTGGCTGTTGATAGTGACGGTGTAAATTAAACATAAATTTTCTATTAGATGGGCAAAAATGCGTAATTTTACAAGATCAGTCAATCAATAAATCCAAGCAATTTATATAGCGCTGGTATCAACAAAAAAACATGATGTTCAAAGGCTCCCATCCTTTGAAAAAAAACCTTAAAGGGGCTGTGTCGTCATCATCCCTGTGAATGATACTGAAGAGGGAGGGCGCGCACGTACAGTAACTGAGTGACAGTCCATAATTCCATGTACAGCCACAGGCCTGATTTGATCATGACGACACAGCCCCTTTAAAATGATTTTTTTTTCAATTTCAGGACTTGTTCAACGATCCTATGGACAAGAGCCGAACCTCACAGGTGGGATTTGTTGTTTTTAATACTAGATTTATTGAGAGATTATATAACGTGTGAATTTTCTTTTTTAAGTGAGTCTTTTTACCGTTCCTTTTTGCTCTAAATTAATATTGTGGGTTATTAAGTGAAATCTTTGGGTTTCAAAATGACGTGCGAACACACAACCTTACGGATCGCGTTTGTGGAGTCATACTCTTGTTGTTCGAGTCCCTTTTCTAAAGAATTCCTCTGTTGGGTCCAAGTTGAACAAAGTAGTTCTTTGTGGGGTCCAAGTTGAACGAAGTAGAACTTTGTGGGGCCCGTTCGTAAGCCCATCACCTTAACGCACACCTATCAAACATCATAATAATGTACTAGATCTGGAGATTAATTTACGTGGAGCAAAGTAAACGTCAAAAACAAAGAGATCGAAAATGAAAACTTCCTGTTTTCCCAAAATCTGTTCAAGGAAGTAAAACTGTTGTGGTTGTGCTCGATTTCTTTGCAAAATGCACTGTTGCAATTTTTTTCCGAGGGCTGTCTACCGAAAAACACGATAATGTTGTGAGTATCCTCTGGGTACAGCCACATTTAATTGGTGGTGTGGGGGTGGTTGGGGTTGTTGGAAACCACATAGATTTACAGAGGCTTGCCAGACACCAGAGCACTACCTGATATACAATAAACAGGTGACTGGAATGGTTCCATTTTATCAGAGGGTTGGACGGTGTGGGCTGTGTTGACACTCAAGCTAAGCCATGTGGCAGATTTTGTACGCTGAGTATAGACCCATTGCACAACGCGCAGCGTACTCACAGTCACATGCGCCTATCCTGGGTGTCATTTTGGGTGTCAAAATCGTATACAAACATGCACAAAAGAGAGTTTTGACACCCAAAATGACGCGCATTGTTCGGGCGCGTTCGGGGTCTATAGAAATCAATAGGTCCCCCTTGCATGCATAACGCGAAACGCTACAGATACGCTGAGGGCACGCGCACGTTTTTACGCACAGAGAACAGCTATCGTCCAATGATCTGCCTGCTTTTTGAGAGTGTGACGTCATATGCAATGGGTCTATGGTAAAGAATGTTTTCCCAGCTCATAAAAGAACCAACAATCCTGGGAACTGACCCCACTCCTCGTATTTATGTGGAATGGTCCAATCAAGGACATCAAGGACGTTCAATTTGCTGTAGGCTTTGCAACTGAGAAAACAATGAAATACATAACTTGTGACTCCTGTATAGGAGGGCATGGGGATCATGACAGGGTTTTAAGCAACCTGCAGTAGGCAAGACTAGCTCCAACATAAAACACGCCCACATGGCACAAGCTGGCTCCTGCGCAACATAGGACGGCCAAGATAACGGGTTAAAATAACAGACTTCCAACAAAGAAGGTTTGCCAAAAGACACTTTCAAAAGACAAGGTTTGCCAAACTCATTATACTTAGATTTCAACAAGGTTTGCAAAACATGTATAATTATTTTTAATTGTTTTTAATATACTTGCGAAAAACAAAATTAAAAACCCCCATACATGCATGGATTTAGTTTTGATTTCAGTGGAGCTTCGTAATAACATTTCAAGTTGATGGCTTGTGACTGGCACCCCTGAACAAATTTAAAGATATTGAAAAAAATTATTGACAACACTAAGACTACAGCTCAGTTGTAAGAGCGCCGACACGTTAACCCGGAGGTCGCAGGTTCAAAGCCCGTTCTAGGGCAATTGATCTTTGTTCACTCAAATATTAAACTTTTGTTTAGATTTTGTGTAACCACTGCGTTTGCATAAAATGTTTTGTAGACTGCACTTTAAAAAATCCTAGGACAGAATTGACTCGGTTACCGGGTCCCAGGGAGCCTGAACAATTTCCGGGTCAGGCTGACCCGAAAACTGGTTAAAACAATGGAAATTGGGTTGGATTTTGCGTCAGTTTGACCCATTTTGGGTCATTTTGACACAATTTCAGGGTCACGCTGACCCATTGGTCAGGCCCCGGTACCCAGAATTGGGTCAATTCTTTAAGAACAATATGAGCTTTCAGATGGAAACTAATCCATTGTTTTTTAGATAATTACCAAAAGTACTTGTTTGATAAATGGCTTGAATGGACGGTGTTAAAGGAACGTTACAGAACTGGTAATTAAAATTTTCTTTAAGATCACAGATTTACATAAAACTTACACGGTCTAATGATGATGATAGTAGAAAACATCCCTAGAAATATTTCTGTCTGAAATGCCATATTTGATGAGAAATAAATAAAACTAATTTCCGATTGGAGTTTATCGCTCATGAGCGTTTTATTCATGCATTGTATAACACATGCAAATGTGTAATCGGTTTTTCACTATTTTCTCGTAACCCAGATGGCCGATCGATCTCAAACTTCTACAGGTTTGTCAGTTTATGTATATGGAGGATTATATAAAGTGCTTACACTGTTTTGTGAGCAAAAACCAATTCTGTAATGTTCCTTCAAGCGAAAGTATTTATTCGTGTTTATTTTGTTCAGACCCATGCAGTAAGTTGCAGCTGACGATGAACACGTCGGCACTGGATGAGGGTAAACCGGTGCGGTTCTTTTGTAGAAGCGAGGGATGCACCGATTCGAAGATTTTTTACATTGATGGGGTAATGCGATCTTCGAACCAGCCAAACTCTCGGTGAGTATTATAAGGAAGATTTACCACTGGGAAAGAATGTGGTGATGAGGCTTGGCCGGTGCTTGTTTATTGCAGAACTTTCAGTAATTTGTAAGGTGTTAATACAAAGCAGCATTTTTAATTAATGTAAAATTTACGGGTAGTTTATTTGTCTTCTTCTTCTTCTTCTTTTGCTTCTTTTTTTTTCTTTTTAAAGTAAAACCAGTACATTTTACTGATATAACACGTAAATGTCGAACACCGTTTAGTCATTGTTTATTTTTTATTTGTTTTATTTATTCGAAATGCTTTTATAACCGATGGGGTTTGACAAGTGGGCACATGTGACGATTTTACAGTTTGTGATTTACAGTTTGGTGAATCTGGTTTACATTTTGTCAACAACTGCTGGTAAAAATTATTTATTTTGGGTCAAGGTTACTGAGAAGACCGAATGGATAAAGCTCATGACTGTGATTTCTTCTTCGTCTTTTTATTTCTATGTTTGTTTAATTTGTTTTCTTTCTTCTTTTGACTGAGGTACCGTAGTGATTATACAATTTCACTGGATATGATTCCAACGCGAAATCAATCTGGATCGCTGCTGGAGTGTAAAATGTTCTCTATCGTTGACAGTATCCGTGCCAATCTCACCATGGACATCCAGTGTAAGTTTGCACAGTGTTTTCATTTCAAATTGAATCCTAGTCTTGGTTCCAAGACGCTCCAGTTGTGTAATCACGAGTACGTGTAGTCACGGAGAAAAACTTGTCTCCGCTATAGAGGGCGCTATCATTCCTGTAACCGCAGAGCTGTGTCTAACCGCTATCCTGGCGGCAAGCGCAGTTCGCGATAATGGGGGAACAGGGATTTAGAGCGATTAGGTTTTCGTGACCATTCGTTCGTGACTACACAACTGGAGCGTCTTGGATCCAAGACTAAGTGAATCCCACTAGTCAAACCAATTAGTCACTCTGAAAGTTGTACTTCTTTGTTTTTTGGAATAGTCAATTCATTTGCACCCTGATGTCTACTATGAACACATCTGGTGATTCCGTTTTAGTGCAAATAATATTGAAAGCAGAATTAGACCCTTTTCGAAACCACATCTTAGGGCTTTGGCTCCGGCTTATATTCCGTCAGTTGTTTTGAAAATGTGTGCTACCCGGTGCAAGGCTTCAAAACAGCCGGACAGAGCCTAAGCCTGGAGCCCAAGACAAAGCCGTGATTTCGAAAAGGGCGTTAACCTTAGTTTGGTAAAAGAACTCGACAATAATTACTCATGAAATGTGCCATTTTAGTAACCGTCGACCTTTTGGTTGAAGTCACTGAGATCCGGGTAATTTCGGACACTGAAATAATAACAGCGTTTTATTTTTTTGTTAGATCAACCTGAAACCGTTTTCATGACAACCGAGTCTGGGATCTGCAGAGGTACAACATGCAACATGACAATGGTCTTGTGGGGGGCATACAAGTTCACCTGCCGGTCACTTTCGTCAAGTCAGGCCTACGGGTTCCGATGGGCCATAACCTCGAAAGATGGCTATGATGCGGAAGTTCTAGAACCAACACAAGGTAAATAGACTGGACAAGCCTCGTAAGAATTCGAATATTGGGGTCTATTGTTAAGGCAACCAGTGGGAATTTTGCCGAGACGCTAGATGGGGACAGACTCTGCAAGTTCTTTTTTTTGGGGGGGGGGGGGGTGGGTAAACAAATTATTCAAACCATACTGGGTATTACTACGAAGGGAATCCTTTCTCAAAATAAACATCCACAATATTACAGAGCATTTATATGGAGCTCTACAAATCACACAGCGCCTCATTTGACATACATATAAAATAAACATACACTGCGTTAGACATGTCACCAATCAAATCAGCTTCAAAAGCCAAACTGAAGACAATATAATTTACACACCCACCTTAAAGGTATCGTACACGTTTGGTAATGACTCAAAACAAATATTAGCATAAAAACTTACTTGGTAACAAGCAACGGAGAGCTGTTGATAGTATAAAACATTGTAGGAAACGTCTCTCTCTGAAGTAACGTAGTTTTTGAGAAGGATGTAATTTCTCACTAAAATAATAAAAAATTCTTGCCAGAAGTTTTTATTCCTATCTGGAAGTACACAATTGTACAACAAGGGTGGTTTTTTTCATCATTTTCTTGCAACTTCGATGACCAATTGAGCCCAAATTTTCACAGGCTTATGTTGGGATACACCAAGTGAGAACAATGGTCTTTGACAATTTCCAAACATGTTCATCAGTGCCTTTAATGGCAAACAACTACACATGCTTGTTAAAGGAAACGCATCGGTAGCACAAACAAACATTTTGCAATCATTGTCTTTATCTAACGAGTGTCTGTATCCCCTCCAATAGCGACTTCACCTTTAAAGATCTGCACATGGTTAATTGGCCTATAACATCTCACATGACACACGTACCACGTCAATCTGGGCCCAATTTCATAGAGCTGCTTAAGCAGAAAATATTGCTTAACAATCGCTGCTAAGCAGAAATGAGCAGGATACCAGTCACAAATTGTGCATGTGACATAGTAGTTTGGTTGGTAACCTTATTCTAGTAAGTTGTTGTGCTTAGCTACTTTTTGTGCTTAAGCAGCTCTATGAAATTGGGCCCTGGGCGGTGATCGTCTCACCTATTTTTGCTGAACATTCACCCGTCGAAACAACGGGAGAATCCATCAGTACTGTAACGCAATAAGTAAACTCTGTCAGTCAGGTGTGCTGTAGTAACCTCGTTTTTGAGAAAAAAATTATTTCTCAGTAAAATATTTGAATTCATTTCGAGACCTCACGCGTGAGGTCTCGAAATCACATCTGAAAGCACACAACTTCGTGTGACAAGGGTGTTTTTTCTTCCATTATTATCTCGCAACTTCAATGACCAATTGAGTTCAAATTTGCACAGGTTTGTTATTTTGTGCATATGTTGAGATACAGCAAGTGAGAAGACTGGTCTTTGACAATTACCAAAGGTGTCCAGTGTCTTTAAGTGGATACGACATATGGAGATTGCGTTGAACTTGTGCTGTCTGTTTCTTTTCTCTTGTCATGTTCTTGATTACAGAGTCAGCATCTGTGTCTGAAAGTGACGGTGGTTGGAACGCGGTGAGCAGAATCACACTGAAGACCCAGGCTAATTACAATGGGAAAAGACTAGTGTGCAGCGTCTTGTACCCTGACAACAACACATACCAGAATATAACAGTCACTGTCACCGTGGAATGGCCGAGTGAGTATAAGACTCTTCAACCTCGTTTCCATATTGGGGGTTTTTCGTGATAAGAGGGCACGACATGGCGCGCTGCCATTTATGAACGAGGTTGAATTTTTTTTTTTACCCTTTTTAGATACATTGGCCGCCATTTTGTTTGGGCGGCCGTGAGTGAATAGAAATGTGAAACTTCGGACGACGTAATCTTCCGAAAATGAAAAATTAAAGTTATACGCGCCACATGAAGACCTCTGTGAGGTTTGGCAAAGTTAATATCAAAACAAATCTAAGGCGTTATAGAGAAGCACTTACACCACTAGACAGAAGATCGAAGGTTCGAACCCAGTAGTCAATAGTTATTTAGTTTTCCTATATCAGCCAAGTTGGACTTTGCACCGCCCAGGCCCAGATCTTAAATCTAAAGGTTCGAATCCTGTACCATCAAATTATAGCTCTGCTGGTGAAGCACTTGTACCAAGTAATAATAATAAATAAATAACGCTTATAAAGCGCTTTACATCCATGACTGGACCCCAAGGCGCTGTACACATTAAAATAGCAACAAACAGAGTAAAACAAAAACCAGAGAGCATAAACGATTTCTAAATATAAAAACTACAAAAATGGACCAGCCATACCGCGAAATTTAAAAAGTTATGGAAAAGCACTACTAAAAAAAGATTAGTAAAACTTACAATACTTTAAAAAGGTGTCCACCAGAAACTACACAAACAATTATATTATACCAGGGGTCGATCCCGCAAAGAGTCAGGACCAGTCCTTTTAAAACTAGTCCCAGGAGAAATTAAAACGTATGGCCAGTCTCCAAATTAGGACGTATGGCCAGTCTCCAAATTAGGACGAGTAACCAAGTCCAAAAGTCGGAGGTTCGATTACAGTTTCTTTTAATTAGTTTTCAACTCATGTTAACCTTCAGGTATTGTGATACTACTCGGTGTGACGGCAGCATCCGTCTTGGCTGTTTGCTTTTTCGGAGTCATTGTCTGCTATGCCTGCCGAACTCTGAAATCGAAATGGAGCCCACACCGTGACGTCACAGCTCTGAGTCGTCCAAGTGTCAAATCAAAAACGGTAGGTGTTCTTAATTGGCAAGATTGGGTTATAAAAACAGCTTTTCTGGTATCAATATTTTCCAAGTTGCTACTGAGCGTCCAGCATGACATCTGACAGCCATTCGAAAATCAACAACCATTTCCAGTTTACAACATTATATTTTCCAAATCCCGGTCTCACTCGTCGACACACAGAATACACTAAGTCTGAGTGATGTTTGAAGCTTCAATGTTGTTGATTGTATTAAAGAAGTAACTTGTACACATTGCGGGTTCAACAGTGAGTTTATCTCCCTTAAAAGGAGTGTTTACTCTGAAAACAGCCGTAGGCATAGCCTTTAAGTTTCCAAAAATATGTATATTTTGTTTGTCTTCAGTAGTCCTGCTGAAGCACAGTGTTCGAAACGTCGAAATGTGAAGTACACTTTAGTCATAGTGTTGACGAAAGCTAGATCACAAGTTTCAGTCTCTATTTTCCCTATTTTAGAGACTCTCGAAGAAATGTTCGGTTTCACTGGACATTCTGAACAAACCCAAACTGTTCAGGGAGAACTTTCCCCGGGAGCAAATCCAGATGCTGGACGTACTCGGCGAGGGGTCCTTCGGTGTGGTGTACATGGCGATAGCGGATGGCATCTTAGAGGATGGCAAGAAACACACTGTGGCGGTGAAGATGCTCAAAGGTAGGGGTCAATGCACTCTTAACTCCCGGGTAAGAATTGACCCAAAGTGCACAAAGTAGGAGAGCCCCTTCGATTCGATGATCTAACTATGTCTAGCTTGATGCAAGTTCTTGTCTTTGTGATCTCATTTCTTATACTCTCTCTTCTGGAACCCCCCAGTATCCTTCTAATATAAAATGTACAACATATTTGTTAACAGCTTCAGTGTCATCTAATGACGTGACAGGTTTCATGAAGGAACTGGATGTGTGCAAGACGTTAGAGCAGCACCCACACGTCATACAGTTGCTGGGTTGCTGTACTGATAAAGGTAATGCATAGTTTGTGGTCGAGTCGTCTCTGGCATAGGATTCAAATTCTGAAGGCTGAGTCATTGGAGTGCCGGTTCGAATCTCAGACACTTGTTTTCTTGGGCAGGACACCTCACCATATATTGCTTCCCTTCACCCAAGTGTCTAATTATAAATACGGAGTTACAAAGGGTGAGGTGTTACGATATGAGGTTAACCTCTTTAGCGCTCACATCGTGTCATGGCCGAGCAGTCAAGCGCACCGGACTCAAGTTCTGGTGTTCTGAACAGCAAAGTGTGGGTTCGAGTCCCAGTCTTGGCACTTGTGTCCTTAAAAGAAGGGGTTCGCCCCGGTAGTTCTGGCACGGTTTGCAACATGCGCACAGCAGACCATGTCCGTTTTACTGCTGAAAAGGGGGTGTTGGTGCAGTTCCCATCAAGACAAGCCAAAAAAGCAATTTGAGTTGAGAAACCTTAAGAAATGGACTGAGTATGTCTTATGACAACCGATACACGCGGCTTGATCTAGCCTCTAGGAATATGGGCTATAAAATATAAAAAAAACAGTTTAAAAAAAGTCTTTGAAAGTAAAGTTCCTTGGACTCACAGAGACAAATTACGATTCAAATAAGGCTATAACATAATTCATTTCCTATAATTGCTTAATCTCGAAGAGCCTTTCTGCTTAATCTTCGAGTTTGCATTCAATGGGGACCTTCAGAGCTTCTTACGAGCTAAGAGAAAGACCTGGACTGCTTCGTTGCCCTGTGATTTGACCTCTGACCTCATTCTGAAGTTTGCTCATCAGATAGCGAGTGGCATGGAGTATCTATCGTCCATGCAGGTGAGTGGGCACTAGTGGTCGCATCCCCAGTTTCGATAACCTTAGTGGTTACATTTTTGATCATATAAATGAGGGACCAGACTAACTTTTTGGTTTGTTGGTTAAATCTTTTGGTTAAATTTATCTTGAATGGAAGTTCAAAAGGCATCGCATTGCCAGTTACAATAATGAGCAATGACTGCAAAGGATGAACTTTACAAGTAAGGGGGCTGACTATTTTCCCACCTAGCCTCGCTTTGGTTACATCTGATTTGAATGAAATGTAAGCAAGAGGCCTCTACCACGAGAAAAGTAAATGGAGCTAATGATGGGCTACCTCCCATAAGTTTTCTTTTGCATCAGGCATATAATAATGACGTCAAGAGCTCGAACAGCGCCCTCATTGATTTCAAAGAAATAGCTCTCATTGGTTGACTGTTATGTGTGGCGCGTACGCGTACGAGTTACAAATGATTGACCTTAGCGATGAAGACTTATGCAAGGGGTCTATAGGTGGACTGAACATGACGTCACATGTCCCACAATCCTCTCTGAATGACCAATGTTCGCCATCTTTGATGATTTTAACATTTAGTTTTCCATTACAACGTCGAACTCGAAAATGGCGAATTAAAACAATTCAGAGATAAAGGTGGGACATTTGTGATGTTATTACAATCAACCTATAATGAACTGGAATCCGTCATGCAAGTCCTTCAACTCTTGTGAAAAAAGCAAGCTGTTTTAAGATAACTTCCATACTTCTATGTCATAATTTGGTAAACATGTTGCTGTTCTTGTTTTAGATTATCCACAGGGATTTAGCAACCCGTAACATCCTACTGACTGAGGATCTGACTTGCAAATTGTCAGATTTTGGATTTTCACGTGATGTTCTTTTCGAGAATCAGTACGAGATGTCTTCAAATGTGAGTTAATGATTAAAGATAAAGTACAGGTTTGTTAATGTCGCGACAAGGGATTAGTGTCACCCCTGAAGCTGACTGAATACAAAGTTGATATCAATGTCATTCCTCATAAGAAATATTTCGTCTGAAGTACTGCCAACTGTTAAGAAAACAGCAATTGAATAAATCAAAATTACTCTTGCTTATTCGACTGAAATAAGCACCGACTTGCACACAATTAAATATGTAAACAAAATACACCAATCGTATGTAATTGGTTTAGCTAAACAATGGTTAGGCCTACCTAAAACGCGGTGACGTTTTGAACGGTTGGTTGGATTTGCAAATCTCGCCTTTATCGAAAACGAGAAAACAACTCGAACGAAGACTATTATTTTTGCATGAAATTAAATTTTATTTTTTATATTTATATAAATACGTTTTTTGGGAAGTATTTATACCGAAAACATATTGTTATAAATGCTTATTTTTTAGATATCCCTTTTTTCCAATCACTCCCAAATTAGTGCGACCATTTTTAATAAAGGTTTTAAATATAAACGCCGAATGGGCAAAATTCTTAATTGTTTACAAGTAACTGGAAACGGAAGTCAAGTCTTATTCTCAGGTTTCTCTTTGTTGATTTGTTACATTTATTTTACTTTCATTATTTCATGGCAAAAGTTTACTTTTTGAACAATATGATGTAATTTGAATAGCCACATGCTACGTTAAACTGAAGAAGTAGAATAACCGCCTACACGTAAAATTCAATTATGGTTGGGACCAACTTGGTTCCGGTGTCATAGGGAAATCTGTCCCCCGGAGATTCTGTCTTCCATTATGAGAAATTAACATGGGCTGACGGAGGATGATTCAAAAGAGGGCGCTATCAAAAGAAGTTTGTACACAGTTCGCCATATATGGGGGGACAGCTATGAATCTCCTCCCACACCGGAAGTTCGAGTTTGCTCGAGACCTGCACAGTTTATTGAACACTAAAGGATAAGAATGACTTTTCCCCAACTTTAACCTGTGTATCTCTTGTCTACTCGTGTATTATTGGAGACACTTTGTTTGACTTTTAATCTTTTGTAAGTAATTATTGTGTTTTGTATTCAATCTTTTAATCCTGTTAATATCATTGTAATTCAGCTGTTTTTACTGCCATTTTGATAATGTAATAAAATAATCACAATACGAATGACTTTACTTCTTCAACAAATTGATGGTTTTATTATTTGACATTCCCCACACCCAGGGCAACGTACCAATCCGTTGGATGGCCATCGAGTCCATCGTAGAGAACAAGTATACAACAATGTCAGACGTATGGTCCTACGGCGTGCTATTGTGGGAAATATTTACCTTGGGTAAGTTTACCGATCTGAAATCTCCAGGGTCAAAGTCTATCCTGATTTGCGATTCACAGGTTCAATTGGTTCAAGTGCGTGTCGAGATGAATTAGACCATAATTCTTACAATAGCACCTGCAGAAACAATTGCAATCTCACACTGCTCAACCTCGGTCAAAAGGACACTCCCAGTGCTTCGTTTAACTCGTATAACGACCCCACTATCGTCACTATTTGTATTATTCGAAATGTGTTATCAATGGCTCCCCTTAGGCACCTTACATTTTGTATTTTGACCTGTACATTGGGTGAGCACGGAATCGACGGTGCTTCAGAAGAGCCATTATTATTATTATTATTATTATTAAGTATTATTTATACAGGGTAGCCCCATCAGTGTAAAAACACTGGTCTCCCTGGGGGCCCTGTAGAAAAAGCAATACAACAGAACCACAAAAAACCCATGAAAGAACAAACCCCATGTAAAGCAACAACAGCAATCTAAACCACAACGAACAAAAAAGAGCAAATAGAAACAAAAACAAATCAATGACTCCGTTATCGCCAGTACATAGAAGTGAAAGAAGCAAAGGTGTGCTCATTTCGCAATCTCTCGATGATAAAATACAGTTTGGGTAATACAAAAAATGATTCTACTCACTTTGCAAATAACCTTCTTAATGTCTTTTCTCCCCCCCCCCATTGTCACGATATAGGTTCCCATCCCTACCCGGGGATGGACGTCAAAAATGTCATCGGAGCTCTTCAGGATGGACTGCGCCTACCAAAACCATCTCACTGCAGTGACAAACTGTAAGTTCCTTAAACTCCAGGGTCAGAATTGACCCGGATCCGGGTCCCGTGGGGCCGGATCCATTTATGGGTCAGTATGACCCGGAATC
Source organism: Plazaster borealis (assembly GCA_021014325.1). Lineage (NCBI taxonomy): Eukaryota > Metazoa > Echinodermata > Asteroidea > Forcipulatida > Labidiasteridae > Plazaster > Plazaster borealis. The sequence goes on along the minus strand of CM037465.1, from coordinate 2,124,094 downwards.
TGTGTCAAAATGACCCAGAAAAGGGACAAACTGACGCAGAATCCTAGTCGAAATCCCCCTTTTTTACCAGGTCAGTCTGACTCAGAAATGCGTCAGGTCCCCCTGAGACCCAGAATCCGGGATTCTTTTTAGAGTGATGGAGACTGTTCGTCAATGTTTTAGGACGTGTAGTTATGTTGATCCCCATCCTCTAAATTTTCCAAAAAGTAACAAACCCCCCAAAACACACACCATACACACCTGACCTGATGTGAACAATGTTTCCCTCAAAATAGACCTTAGAACTGATGACGTCACAGTTTGTTAACCACTTTGCAGAAGAATGGGAAACAACTTTTTCTCTGCTAAACTGTCGGAAATGCATTACCCAGTTAGGGTTACACCCCTATGTTCCGACACCCCTATGTTCCGACAACCCAGGTGTATTTTCCTATTCCTAACCCTAACCCTAACCCTAACCCTAACCCTAACCCTATATGTAAATCATGAGGGGGTTGTCGGAACATATATATAGGGGTGTCGGAATATAGGGGTGTCAGAATATAGAGCAGTCACCCCCAGTTAGAGCACATTACCTGTTGCGACACCATCAGATCAGTATTTTGATTTTGGCAATCGAGATAAGCAGACGGTGATTGAGGGGGGTCTTCTACTTAAAAAGAAAAGCTATTTTCTCATACCGGGACAGTGCTTCAGGCTGACATATTTTCAACGGAGGATTACAAAATATATGAACCTATCCGTGATCAAATAGTTAGGAATGTCATTAACTTTTTTAAGCAATATACTATAAAACAAAAACATATATTCTTATTTTTTATTTTAGGTACGATTTGATGAAGAGTTGCTGGTCGCCGGAACCATCTGACAGACCAGATTTCTTCAAGTTACTAGAGATGACGCAATCGATGCAAAATGTTGCCCCGGTGAGTAATCTTCGGCCATAAATAAATGATAAAATTACTCACAGAAGTAGAAACTGAAAATTAATTAGAGTTTTGTCTGTTGTCTGTTTTTTCCATAGAGCTTTATTCAGATGTCGGAGTTTGTTCCAGATCAATATGAATGAGGCGTCAGGAATTTTCCAATTTGGGTTTTTCCGCATTGATAGGCTCTGTCTTTTGGCCTTGTGTATATAAAAAACACGCCCGAACTCTTAACCTCGTGGAGGTACCAATAAATGTTATGTATATAGGCTTAAAGACGGAGAGAAAGATACTTTGCAGATTGTGTGTGTTATCTGGCCGTACTGTAGTCTTGACTGGCGACGCTGTTTTGTTGTATTAGCCATCGGTAGTATAATGGTTTGGGTAATTTGTCACCTCAAAATATTTGAAAATGAGGAACGATTCATGCATGAATCGGTTCTCAGATTTCCGAGGGTTGGTTTCCGTGCATGAATGCTGCGGCCAGAGATGCAGATGGTACCTGCTGTCACCTCGCTAAACGTGGATGGATTTGACTTTCGTGTGAAAATACAGTGACAGAGAGTTATTCTCATTCCGCCATCTTTTCATAGACTTTAGATTACTAATAAAAATGTATGCCACATTCTGGCATCAAGCTTATTTTTCTTTTTCTTTTTTTTTGCTTTTGACTTTCAACATAGATGTAAATAGAAACAGAGTCCCTGTGTGTACTGTGCACTGCACATTTTAGTCAACGCAGACCGTATCTTTAATTAAGTGCACAATTTTGACAAAATGGCAGACCAAGATTGGTCAGACAGTGGCTGCGTGTGACGCAACCTCGTCCTGAAGGTGTGTCGAGCAGTACGAGGTTGACCGCTCTCTCACACCCTGGTATTGGATCATTTGCATTATCCAAAATTTTCTGATACGTATGCAAATTAGAATAGTCTGGCTGTGAACATGGTGAATACTGAATGAGTACAACTTAACATGTTTACGTTAGACTTTTGTACATCAGTCGTTGTCCAATCAGTCCAATCACAAATAAAAAAACGGAAATGGCCGGGGAGAAAACACTTGTTTGTCTAAAAATACAAACAAAATATTGAACAGACTTAAATATCAAAATGAGAACAATAACATTATTGTACAAAACAAAAACAATGGTGTTTGTGTATGGCCGGGCCATCTGCCACAGTAGATTGTAAGTTCTATAACCGATTTGACTTTTTAACCTAAATAACAAAACCTGTTGTTTATTACGTAGCAACCTATCAACAAATCTTGTACAAATTTAAAACAAATATTAGTAATAATAAACTATATAAAATAAACATAAAACAGTATCTAAGTAAAATCATTCAGTGGCGTGACGTGGGGTGCCTCCCTGCTCAGAGACATTGTATGCCTGTGATTAATAATTGTTAGTGGTTATAGCGCCCTCGTGCAACGCAATTATTTTAACTTGGCATTTCTTTCTTTTTAATAGGGTTACAAAGCATCTTACAAATTGGCAATAACTGTCATTAGGGTAATTGTATATTTTGGAAGATGGAAATAAAAATGGAAAATTTAGTTTCTTTGAGCTCTCGGTGACCAATATTGTTTGATTTAATATTGTTTGATTTTCTGATTATGTAATTCAACGCCCCTACATGCCCACCTGGGTCAAAATCACAGAGCTGCTTAACCAGAAATAGCGCTTAAAAGTTTTCTGATGAGCAAAAATAAGCAGGATACCAATCGCAAGTTGTATATTATGGCATGGTATTTTGGCTGGTAACCTATTGCTGGTAAGCACAACTGTTTTTGTGCTTTGTTAAGTCTGGTGCTTTAAGCAGCTCCATGAAATTGGGCCAGGGTCGCTACGGTACATCTCGCACATGCAACTGTCTATTCATTCATTTACATTGACTGCTTTGCCAGGTATATCATCACTTAGTCTTTTTTATATATACATCATATTATTTTTCATTTTTGTTAATTAAAGGCACTGAACACGCTTGGAAATTGTCAAAGACCAGTGTTCTCACTTGGTGTATCCCAACATATTCATAAAATAACAAGCATGCGAAAATTTGGGCTCAATTGGTCATCGAAGTTGCAAGAAAATGATGAAAGAAAAAACACCCTTGTTGTACAAATTGGTTTGATTTCAGATAGGAATACAAAATTCTTGCAAAAAGTTTTTATTATTTTAGTGAGAAATTACCTCTTTCTCAAAAACTATACTTCAGAGGGAGTCGTTTCCTACAATGTTTTATACTATCAACAGCTCTCCGTTGCTTGTTACCAAGTAAGTTTTTTATGCTAATATTTGTTTTGATTCATTACCAAACGTGCACGATACATTTAAGCGTTGTTGTTGTTTGTAAGTTGTTTTGTTCCTATATTCGTACGTCCTCTGTTTGTCCGTTTTTCTTGTCTCTGTCTGTCCACAGGCTGATCACTACAAGCCTCGGCTTATCGAATCGGCTTCCATATTGTTAATTTTCTCTGACTGTATAAACCTTAAACTACTCTGTTTGCCATTACATTGTATATGCATTCTGTAATGCTGTGTTTTTGACAGTATGGAAATAAATGTGAATTGAAATTGAAATTGAAATACATGTATAACGTAATTGCATTGCTACTTCGACCATTCCCCTGACCTAATAATGCCGGTCACGTCTTCCCTGTTTGCGAAAGATTCGACTACCAATGGTGGATTGTGGTTACATAGTGTAAATCCATTGCAAATAATTATTGTCATTCTTTGCCTTGTACTATAAACAGGGCTCGATCGCAACATTTGTCTTGCAACTTTGGTTTCAAAAGATCGTTTACATTATCAATGGAGCCTCCATACATTATCGTAGCGTGTGGTACATGCACATGTACTGTTATTGTGCACATTGCGCCGATCAGCAGTACAATCGTTCCCATAATGCTTTACTACATCCTGAACAAGAGTTTGTTCAAGCTCATCAGCCCTTCCCAGCGGTCTTGGATGAGATCGGTGGGGCCGAGCAAACAATGCTACGTCGTCATCAACATTTTCATCTTAGTGACATTTCCCTGTGGAGGCAAAATGCCTGAAATCAACTCATGTTTCACTATCGAAACCTACAAATCCAACAGTTCAATAAAAACTGAAAGTTTATTTCATAGCGTCTTATCAGTTTTGTTTAAAGGATAACAATATTAGTAAGGAAACAAGGTTTTCCAAGTTGCTTGTGAGGGCTTGCTTTTATTCATTACGAATCAAGAATGGCTGCGAGATATTTGCTGCTGCTCGTTGTCTTTTCAATGAAAACCAGTTTCATCGGTGAGTATTGACAGTATGAAACACGTTTGTATTTCTACCAGTTAAACACTTTTCTTTAAACCGTCTGGTTTCAAGAAACTAGTCCCAACCCTTGGGAAATTTCATAAAGAAAGTGACCGTGTTTTTGTGTGTGTTAGAAATCGGTCTGTAACAATCTCTATATAATTTGCCAATTGTCTGTTTGTGTCTGTATGTTATCGGCGGAACTCCTTTCTGAATTCTGCTTTAAATCTCGAAAAATTTGCACGGGGCAAGGGTATTGGTTTCTTCTTCAACCACGCCAAAAAATGAACAAAATCCATTCAGAATTGACCAAAATAAAATGAAGAAAAAAAAACACGAAAAGTATGCGGGCATTTTTCACTTATGGTGTCCGCACAAATCTATGGGTTTTCTATGAAAACCAGTTTCATTTCCCATACTCGTGGCGTGTCGTGGCTGAGCGGATAAGAACACCGAACTCAAGCTCTGGTGTTTCTGATCAGCAGAGTGTGGGTTCGAATCCCAGTCGTGACACTTGTGTTCTTAAGCAAGACACTTAACCACATGCTTCGTCATTCGGATGGGACGTTAAGCCGTAGGTCTTGTGTGTTGTGTAATGCACGTAAAAGAACCCAGTGCACTTATCGTAAAGAGAAGGGGTTCGCCCCGGTGTTCCTGGTTTGATTGGCTGCATATTGCGCCACAGCTCCTTGTAAACCATTACATGGTGCTATGCAAAGGAATAGGTCTCATACTTCAACACGTAACTCCACTTACCTTGTAGGAAAAAATACTGAGCGCTTTGAGACACCCATTGGGAGTATAAAGCGCTATATAAGAACTGCGTATTATTATTATTAATATGGAAACAAATAGTTTATGAGCCAATGGGAGACATGTTGTCACTCCGCGTTGAACCAGTTTGTAAGCCACTGAGTGATGGGAGACATGTTGACATGGATATGGATACCTGCGGTGGTATCTGAACAACAAACCATTAGATCCTGAGGCATTGTGCTCAAATGATCTGTCTTGTAATGGGAGTGGCAAAGAGGCAACCTACCTTCAGTGCTGACGTCACCGCATCATCTGTGTCTATACAGTTTGTAGATCAGGGGTGTGGACCAAATTTTATGAAGCTGTTAAAGCTTATACCTTGAAATTAATTTGCTCAAATCAAAATCATATAGCGGGACACCAGCTGAAAAAGTGAAAGGCGTGGCATTTTGGCTGACACTTCTTTTACTCAAAGTAAAATAATTTTGTGTTTATTAGCTTAAAGGCGAACCAGACCTTGAAAACATGAAATACGTTTTTTGGTTCTTACCCTGATTGCAGTTAACTCTCTCCAGATGAATTTAGCCAGAACGACGCCTAACGAGATAGAGGGAGAAACAACCTCGTTCACATGTACCGTTCATGAACTGGGATATGGATACCTGCACTGGTCATTGAACGACATACCACTGGAACCTCCGGGTCCAGACTTCCAGAAACAAATATGCCTTGATATAGCGCTGTACAGGAATGACTCCGGCTCGACTCTGAGATGTAGTATGATTGGGGCATTTAAAAACATCAATAAAACACTACAACTTAACGTATTGCGTAAGTACAGACGTGAAGTATCATTGAGTAAAATACCTGAGCAAAGTGGGTGGGACCCAAACCACAATGCGATACCTAAATGTAGCCCAATATCTAAACATACGGATAGCCCTGGCTAACATATAGGTACAGGGTGTGGGCTGCCCGGGCTAACATAGGTACAGGGTTTGGGCTGCCCGGGCTAACATTAGGTACAGGGTGTGGGCTGCCCGGGCTAACATTAGGTACAGGGTTTGGGCTACCCGGGCTAAGATTAGGTACAGGGTGTGGGCTACCCGGGCTAAGATTAGGTACAGGGTTTGGGCTGCCCGGGCTAACATTAGGTACAGGGTGTGGGCTGCCCGGGCTAACATTAGGTACAGGGTGTGGACTGCCCGGGCTGACATATAGATACAGGGTTTGGGCTGCCCGGGCTGACATTAGGTACAGGGTTTGGGCTACCCGGGCTAAGATTAGGTACAGGGTTTGGGCTACCCGGGCTAAGATTAGATACAGGGTTTGGGCTGCCCGGGCTAACATAGGTACAGGGTTTGGGCTGCCCGGGCTAACATTAGGTACAGGGTTTGGGCTACCCGGGCTAACATTAGGTACAGGGTGTGGGCTGCCCGGGCTAACATTAGGTACAGGGTGTGGACTGCCCGGGCTGACATATAGATACAGGGTTTGGGCTGCCCGGGCTGACATTAGGTACAGGGTGTGGGCTACCCGGGCTAAGATTAGGTACAGGGTGTGGGCTACCCGGGCTAAGATTAGGTACAGGGTTTGGGCTACCCGGGCTAAGATTAGGTACAGGGTTTGGGCTACCCGGGCTAACATTAGGTACAGGGTGTGGGCTGCCCGGGCTGACATATAGATACAGGGTTTGGGCTGCCCGGGCTGACATTAGGTACAGGGTTCTGGCTGCCCGGGCTGACATATAGATACAGGGTTTGGGCTACCCGGGCTAACATTAGGTACAGGGTGTGGGCTGCCCGGGCTGACATATAGATACAGGGTTTGGGCTGCCCGGGCTGACATTAGGTACAGGGTTCTGGCTGCCCGGGCTGAGATTAGGTACAGGGTGTGGGCTGCCCGGGCTGACATATAGATACAGGGTTTGGGCTACCCGGGCTGACATTAGGTACAGGGTTCTGGCTGCCCGGGCTGACATATAGATACAGGGTTTGGGCTGCCCGGGCTGACATTAGGTACAGGGTTCTGGCTGCCCGGGCTGACATATAGATACAGGGTTTGGGCTGCCCGGGCTGACATTAGGTACAGGGTGTGGGCTGCCCGGGCTGACATATAGATACAGGGTTTGGGCTGCCCGGGCTGACATTAGGTACAGGGTGTGGGCTACCCGGGCTAAGATTAGGTACAGGGTGTGGGCTGCCCGGGCTAACATAGGTACAGGGTTTGGGCTGCCCGGGCTAACATTAGGTACAGGGTTTGGGCTACCCGGGCTAAGATTAGGTACAGGGTGTGGGCTACCCGGGCTAAGATTAGGTACAGGGTTTGGGCTGCCCGGGCTGACATATAGATACAGGGTTTGGGCTGCCCGGGCTGACATTAGGTACAGTGTTTGGGCTGCCCGGGCTGACATATAGATACAGGGTTTGGGCTGCCCGGGCTGACATTAGGTACAGGGTGTGGGCTGCCCGGGCTGACATATACATACAGGGTTTAGGCTGCCCGGGCTGACATTAGGTACAGGGTTTGGGCTGCCCGGGCTACCATTAGGTACAGGGTTTGAGCTGCCCGGGCTGACATTAGGTACATGTGTGGGCTGCCCGGGCTAGCATTAGGTACAGGGTTTGGGCTGCCCGGGCTAACATTAGGTACAGGGTTTGGGCTGCCCAGGCTAACATTAGGAACATGTGTGGGCTGCCCGGGCTAACATAGGTACAGGGTTTGGGCTGCCGGGCTACCATTAGGTACAGGGTTTGGGCTGCCCGGGCTAACATTAGGTACAGGGTTTGGGCTGCCCAGGCTAACATTAGGTACATGTGTGGGCTGCCCGGGCTAACATAGGTACAGGGTTTGGGCTACCCGGGCTAACATTAGGTACAGGGTTTGGGCTGCCCGGGCTACCATTAGGTACATGTGTGGGCTGCCCGGGCTAACATAGGTACAGGGTTTGGGCTGCCCAGGCTAACATTAGGTACATGTGTGGGCTGCCCGGGATAACATAGGTACAGGGTTTGGGCTGCCCAGGCTAACATAGGTACAGGGTTTGGGCTGCCCGGGCTGACATTAGGTACATGTGTGGGCTGCCCGGGCTGACATTAGGTACATGTGTGGGCTGCCCGGGCTGACATTAGGTACATGTGTGGGCTGCCCGGGCTAGCATTAGGTACAGGGTTTGGGCTGCCCGGGCTAACATTAGGTACGGGGTTTGGGCTGCCCAGGCTAACATTAGGTACATGTGTGGGCTGCCCGGGCTAACATAGGTACAGGGTTTGGGCTGCCCGGGCTGACATTAGGTACATGTGTGGGCTGCCCGGGCTGACATTAGGTACATGTGTGGGCTGCCCGGGCTGACATTAGGTACATGTGTGGGCTGCCCGGGCTGACATTAGGTACATGTGTGGGCTGCCCGGGCTAGCATTAGGTACAGGGTTTGGGCTGCCCGGGCTAACATTAGGTACGGGGTTTGGGCTGCCCAGGCTAACATTAGGTACATGTGTGGGCTGCCCGGGCTAACATAGGTACAGGGTTTGGGCTGCCCGGGCTACCATTAGGTACAGGGTTTGGGCTGCCCGGGCTAACATTAGGTGTTTGGGCTGCCCGGGCTAACATTAGGTACATGTGTGGGCTGCCCGGGCTAACATAGGTACAGGGTTTGGGCTGCCCGGTCTACCGTTAGGTACAGGGTCTGGGCTGCCCGGGCTAACATTAGGTACAGGGTTTGGGCTGCCCGGGCTAACATTAGGTACATGTGTGGGCTGCCCGGGCTAACATAGGTACAGGGTTTGGGCTGCCCGGGCTAACATTAGGTACAGGGTTTGGGCTGCCCGGGCTGACATTAGGTACAGGGTTTGGGCTGCCCAGGCTAACATTAGGTACATGTGTGGGCTGCCCGGGCTGACATTAGGTACAGGGTTTGGGCTGCCCGGGCTAACATTAGGTACAGGGTTTGGGCTGCCCGGGCTAACATTAGGTACAGGGTGTGGGCTGCCCGGGCTAACATAGGTACAGGGTTTGGGCTGCCCGGGCTACCATTAGGTACAGGGTTTGGGCTGCCCGGGCTGACATTAGGTACAGGGTTTGGGCTGCCCGGGCTAACCATTAGGTACAGGGTGTGGGCTGCCGGGGCTGACATTAGGTACATGGTTTGGGATGCATTTAGGTTTAGGCTACTTCGGTCTCGGCACTGTGCGACATCTTAATCTCAAGTCTCTGACAGACTGGACTCCACTAAATAAAACTGTCAGCTCGTTAAAAGAATAAGCGTAGAAAAATATTGGTGTATTAACAAATCACCTCACCTAACTATGCTGCATTTTATATTTAAAGAGCTTTATGAAATTGGGCTTTCTAATAATTCATCGTGGCGTTCAATGGACACGAGAGACGTGCAAATGAAACACCGAATAGAGAGCAGTGGGTTCCCCCTCTCCCCGAAGGAGGCGAACCTCTTGGGAATGCTTATTGTTCCAACTAAAACAACGAAAAGTGGGACAATAATAAGCAGTTGGATTACGCAAGGAGTGTTTGCGTTTATTTCCGTCAAATTATTTGGCATGTTCAGTTCGCCCATCCCCACAACTTTGATTTGTTGTAAAGTTGTAATTGTTATGTAACCAGTCTAATATCTTTCCCCACTGCCAGATCCACCGGATGTCGTGACCCTTGAGGCTAACTTGAAATCTGGTTTGATTCATAAGTTCAACTGTACAGCATCAGGAGCAAACCCAGCTGTGAAGATCACGTGGATTATAAACATAAAAGACGACTGGAGCCGCGAAGTTATCGTTTCGCGGCACAGTCCAGCCCCATTCATGTGGACGACCTCAAGTTGCATAACATTGCGTACGAACACTATAGCGGACGTTGAGGGCGTCAGATGCATGACATCATTTTTAGACAATGATAGTTACGTCGTGAGAGAGCTTCTGTTGGATCCGATTGTTAAAGGTACGCCCCTATTATTGCCGTTGTGCAACCCTGTTTTTCCGTAATTAGTGATGGAGCCCAAGTCGGTGCCGAAGCCAAAACAAAACTGCAAAAGTATTAAATAATTTTTTCTCAGCACCAACAATCTCAAGTTGTTTTTCTGGTACGACTTTGATTACAGAAACATTAACGGCTATTATTTCCATTAACAAAGCAGCCCGATGAAGAAATATCAACGGATAAGTCGAATGACATAAACATGATTACGTCATTGTTACCATTTTCTCCCGTAACATTTTGAAGGAGCCTAAGCCGAAGACATAACGAAACAAAACAGCAAGAGTAAATATGTTTTTCTCAGCACCAACAGTCTCAAGTTGTTTTTCAGGTACAAGTTTGATTACAGAAGCATCAACTACGCAGCCCGATGAAGGAACATCAACCGATAATTCGGTTAACGTAAAAGATTACGTCATCGTTACCATTTCCGTCATCGTCGTGTGTCTCTGTGTTGCCATAGTGATTGTTTGGAGATTCCTACGCAAACCAAAACGTCAGAAACCTCCACCAATAAACGAAGACACCGATTGTCCGTCTGCGGTTCGTATATTATCTTGTTGTATATTTATTTATTACAAATATTGCATCGATCATAATATTGCATTATCAGAAAGCTTTTTACGAAGATTTTGCAGCGTAATTTGTACGTTCACAGTGGATTTGCGTTGTTGCGTCACTCTTCTGCTCAGAGCCAATGGCAAGATAATGTGCATTTGCTCTAAGATATTATTATTATCAATCCATTATATTGTATTATTATTAGATCCCTATTATTTTATCGTTCTGGTAATGAAACCAAGGAACTATCGAACGTGCCTTGAACTTTGACCCGTAGAGGCCTTAACATACATAGAACAAATTTCAATGTTTATAATGTGGCAAGAAAACCCCAAGAATAGGGAAAACCCAAGCAATCTGTTTTGCGTTTTTGCGGTCGTACTATTATCACCAATAACTGTTTCGGTTGAATTGTCCATTGATTATAATACGCTTCCGTAGGATCAGATGGTTTGTTTCCTGAAAAACTAATTGAATGTACACTTCCGAAAATCAATGAAATAATTTACTTCCCTAATTTCAGGAATGTATGGAATTAGAGGAGAGTGGTTTTCAGCTTCCAGAGGTTGACTACTCATTTCCTCGCGAGAACATCGAGCTCCTTGAGGTACTAGGGTGTGGGAACTTTGGACAGGTGTACAAGGCCCTCGCTAAGGACATCCTGGATGTCGGAACCAAAACACTTGTGGCCGTCAAAATTCTTAAAAGTAAGCTATCAAAATAAACAAATAGATGTTTCAAAATTGAGGTCTGACTGCAACAGGTCATTAATTCCTATACCTATGTTGACTTTGTAACTCAAAAACAGCTTTATCCATTAACTACAGGCAGGTTCAAAACGAAACAAACCCAATGTTTACAGCAATTTTCACCTCGTTGTTCAGCATATTTCGAAAATTAAATTTAAATCTATAAAAAACATCCGAAGCTCAGTCAAACGGATTGATTATAGCCATCAGTGGACAAACAGTTTCTGATATGAAAGTTTTAAACTACCGTATTATCTAAGAGACAAAGTATGCATTTACACAGTTTTACGTCACTTAGTGTTTAAAATATCAATATTTTATGAATTTAGTTGAATTTCGGAAATATGCTCAAAAAGTCGGATGGTTCGAGGGCCAAAGGGCACAAAAGGGTCACAGGGTTCGGGGTCCCAGGGTCCCAGAGTCTCATAGTCTCAGTGTCCCATGGGTTCCAGAGTTCCGGGGTCCCAGAGTCTCATAGTCTCAGTGTCCCATGGGTTCCAGAGTTCCGGGGTCCCAGAGTCTCATAGTCTCAGTGTCCCATGGGTTCCAGAGTTCCGGGGTCCCAGAGTCTCATAGTCTCAGTGTACCATGGGTTCCAGAGTTCCGGGGTCCCAGAGTCCAAGGGTTAGCTTGACCCGATTTCTAAGTCACTCAAACAATAAATTTACATTGCTCTCGTTTCAGAGTCAACTTCTTGCCATCTATTAGCGGATTTTGAGAAGGAAATCACGGTTCACAAAACTCTGACCAAGCATCCAAATGTGGTCTCCATGTTGGGTTACTGCACAGAAAAGGGTATCACATTGTTTGTTTCTTTCTTTGCATTTGCACATACATATAATTATGATACTGCAATGTTTATTTTACGTAAACGTTTCATTTTCAGAAACAGGACCGTTATTCAATAATGTATCGTGGAAAGCAACCATAGATTTGCTCCAAGTTTTCTACCTCCATGCTTTAAGTCTGTACACTTGACATTATTCAAGTTATGGCAAGTCACTCCGAGTTTCTATGTCTGCTAATTGTCGTATAGAATTTGCAGTTACTCAAAGTTACTTATAGACTTGTTTAAAGTCTAGGTCTTGTCTCACATTAATTTGTAATACTTTGAATAGGAGAATTTCTTTTTGTTGTACTCATTGCAGATCCTTTCTACTTGATTCTTGATTTTCTCCCTGGAGGGAACCTTCAAGACTACCTGAGGGAGAAGAAGTTATCTTGGAAGGAGTCAAAAAAAGAATACCTTGATGTTGAACCGGCATCGCCCTTCCAGCTCCCATGGCATGGATTACTTATCATTTAAGGGGGTACGTAAAGAAACTTAACTGTTTACTGGTATAGTTAATAATACATCCTGTATCAGCAGACATTAAGTTTGGTGTATTACAATGCACTGTTTATCAGAAGCAAAGCCAATTACACACCAGCTTGCCAGCGATGCTTGTAAAAAGCATATTTTTATGAGTGGCCAAACGTCCACTTGTGAAAGCGCATACAAGTCTTCTTGATTGTTCGTTCACACTATTTCCTGATAATAGGCCTACTAACAAGCCTATCTCATGCGTGCAAGGATTGTTTATTCAAAGGCGATTCGAAATTTAACGTAAAATTACATGTTCTTCCTTGTTGTGATCTTCAAAAAGTTATTATTTTGTTTAAGCCTAGCTTTCGGCTTTCGCAACGCCACAGCCATAAGTTTCGCAAACCTTGGGTGGAAAACAAAAACGAAACAAAACACGTGCAGCCTTCACTGAAACGGAAAATACGCAAATTGCTAAAACAATAATGCTATGAAATGACACATATCACTAATAAATAAATTATTTTATCCAAGGCAAAAAGTACACTGATACGAATGCAAACTTACGGATCTGGTTTGTGGGATCCTGCTATTGTATTAAAAATAAAAAGTTGTCATTGGGGGTTACGTGTTACCATGGCAACCGTTTGTTTGACCTTGTTTCAAACGATTTTAAGTTTTTTTAAGTGAATTTTTTTTTTTTCCTTGTCAACACTATTTAAACTTGTTTTTAGATTTTTTCGGAAGAAAATGGCCGTTTTTTAAGTGTTTTTCTTTTTCTTTGTCAACATAAATTAAATTTGTTTTTACATTTTCTCAGAAGATAGTGATAGTGATGTGTCACGTGATGGTAAACGCATTCTTGGATTTTTTTTTCTTAGCCCGTGTTTTAGGATTTAAACTATATTATTTTACAAGCTTTGTATAAATTGAAATAATATTTGTTACATGCTAATTTTATATACAGTCATCCTAGGCCCTAAAAGTTGGTGGAAATCTTGGTTTTTTTAGTGACCCCCTGCCGCACAGAAATTGGACAAAGCAATGATTAGAGCGCTCAAAACGGCGATTTGGAAAAAATACGGAAAGTATGCAAAGAACACAATTTTTGACCAAAAATGGGCAAACAATTATTTGTGATAAATTTCCCGCCAGTTCCGCAGACGATTTCCTGTCAATTCTGAGAGGTTCACTCTTGTTTTCTTGTAGTGCATTCACCGCGATCTCGCTTCCCGTAACATTCTACTGAGTGAAGACTTGGTGTGCAAGCTGTCCGATTTCGGCTTGGCACGTGACGTGTCGGCGACAGAGCAGTATGAAATGACGTCAATGGTAAGATGAAGTGCGCCCCCAATCGTTATTTGCATCTTCATTGTCGAAATTCAACCGTGCGTTGTTGAAGCCATGAGCTTTGCAAAGTCAGTTTCATTGTAAAATACCCTAGTTATCTCTTTAAAAAAAAGAGTACGATACCTACACCAGTGCATAGAACGCCCTCATCGTAGAAAGAATTAGAGTTAAACTCAAGTAGACTGGCCCCTGTGCATTCCTTACTCTGTGCCTTTTGCTTCACCATTATAAACTATTTGACTACAACACTGACTACAACACTGAATATTCAGGGTTTTTTATTGTTTTAATTTCTTGCGAAGGGACTGGTACCAGTCCGCTGGTTAGCTATGGAGTGCCTCGTGGACAACACATACACCACGATGAGCGATGTGTGGTCATTTGGTGTCCTGCTGTGGGAAATTATGACATTGGGTAAGTAGTTTGTCGTGTCATGCTCTCAACAATATGCGACAACAGTGCAACAGCAGCATTAATTTGATGAGCAAGAAAAGGCAACAATTCGGTGTCAAAAGTTGCAGCGGAGGAACATATTAAGCAAAAACAGCAGTTGCAACAGCAGCAAAGACCACATCTACAGCATGCAGCACCGATTCAGAAAAAGCCAGCAACAGCAGCATGCAACGGCAGCAAAGTAGCAACAGAAAAAACATACGTTAAAACAGCAGCATATGCAGCAACAAAAGCATTAAACAGCAGCGCCAGATTCAACAAAAACTACAACTGCTACAGCAGCACCAAATCGGCAAAAGTATCAACAGAAGAACATCAGCAAAAACAACAGCAGCAACAGTAGCATCAAACCGGCAGCCGATTCAATAAACACTACAACTGCTATACAGCCGCACCGATTTGCCAGTAGCAAGCAACAGCAAGAGCGACTAACACCAACAAGGTACACGGCAACAGTAGCAGCAGACTGCTACATCAGCATCAATAGCAAGAACAACATAAAGACGTGCTCGGACGCCCTCTTATGGCGCAATATTCTAAAACAACTCGTATACATTATTGATCGCTGATCAGGGCAGAAGGAAAAACATGAAATTGTCGTCAATATTGGTCCCTCCGCAGTATCACCAATTATTCTTCACTTTAGCTCCATTATAAATTTCTCATCTCTCAATCTCTTTGATGTTTGATACTGTGGTAAATAAACTGCAGTTAAGTTGAAGATTAAGCTAACCTATTATGTTCTCTTTGGTAACAGGTGCTCATCCCTACCGTGGTATGTCGTACTCTGACATCATTGATTGCTTAGTTGAGGGCCACAGGTTACCACAGCCAAGACATTGCAATAAACAGCTGTAAGTTTTCAGACCTCAACGAGAGGTGTAATGCTTAGAATTAAATCACTTGCTTGTAAATTAACATTTGGTCTTGGATTGTTGTTTCTAGTTTGTGTGTTACTTCAAAGCACCATCGGCTGATTTATTTGGCGGATTTGGTGCTTTTTGTTTCGTTTTTGCTATTTTCATTGGTTTTATTAGTCTACAACGAATCTTAGACTTGTTTAATTTTATACTTTTTCTAACAAAATGACAGATTTTCGATCATGAAGGAATGCTGGAAAGAGGTCCCTCGTACACGTCCAACGTTCCTCAGCCTGAAGCGAACTCTAGACGTGATGATCGCCGACGCACCGGTAACGTTATCAATTAAATTTTAACGCAGAGGGCACCACCCTCTATTGATTATCTCATGTTAAGTTTCAATTTTGTATACACAGTAATATTTTTGGGGGTTTCTGGCAGATTTTGCGTTACAAGTAATATTGCTTCGTTGAAAGGCAAGGCACGTATAAAGGCAAAAAGTGTACATAAACTATTTCAGGATAAGTTGCGGGAAAGTTTATCCACAAAGGGTAACTCATGAGGATAAGTAGCGGATGGATTTGTTTTTAAGAACTGGTTGTCTGCCCAATACGAAGGTCAGACAACCAACTGATAAGGGCCCCATTTCATGGCTCTGCTTACCGTAAGCAAAGAATCGGCACTTACGGAAGCAGGGAATTCCGCGCTTACGTCAAGCTTCACGGGTTAGCAGGGAATTTTTGCTTGTGCGCGTGCGTAGTCCACGTTACTAGGCATTCTACGCTTACACAGCTAGCGCATAAATTCGGCGCTTGCTCGGTACGGAGAATGGTGATCGCAAGCGCAGAATTCGGCGGTAAGCAGCGCCATGAAATTGGGCCCTGGTCTCATAGCCCTTGGCAATGTTCTTGGGACATTTATGCTCAAGGACACACTTTAGTCTTTTAGTACTTCTGGGAGAGAAAGAAATTAGTGCCTAAGATGGACCACCTCCTGGTTTCCAGTAGATAAGCGTCTCAAGGTGTGTGGTTCAGTCATCTTAGCAATAAATTGCCTGGTCTTGTTGCAATACTTTCCCGTCAAACCTATTCATGGAATGCTTGAGGATATCCTTGAATTTTTTTGAAAAGGTGCCTTAACGATGTTTTATAAATACAGGGCAAATGAAATTGTTCATGCAGTATAGTTTACCACGTAATGCTTAATTGAGTGGTTCATTTAAATTGTTGTTATATTTCTTCTATACAGATGTACGTGAACATGTCAGACTTTCAACCCGACAAGTACCTTTGAGCTGGTGACAGCTGAAAGAATCGACATCAACAATAGTTTTGAACTTAATTTTTTCCCGGAAGCGCAAGGAAAGACTGTGCGAGGTCCTCCCCCTTTATGGCTGATTTTAATTAACCATTCACAAAAGACAGGAAATGAGCAAAGAAAACTTAAGTTTTACAAAACAGTACAGCTGGGAATCGGGTTGAACTCCGCCCTTCAGATACTTAATACAAACACGGACGAATGGAATGGAATAGAAAAATTAAGTATAGGCCTACAGGTCAATTTGTACATAGGTGTAATACGGAAAACGCGAGGGGTCTGCCCCCTCAGTCACCGACGTAGGGAAAAAACCCGGAAGAAATGAGACCCCAGATTGAAATACATCGTTGATTTATGAGCCTGAATTGTTTTGGTGCCATTAAGCTAATTATTCGGTCCCACCGTAGAGAGTACCCGTCAACCCACCACTTCCTCTTCCCGTCCGGAGGCTAGAGTCAAGGGGTCGGGGTGGGGAGGGGGTCGGATGTCTTTCCATCCAACGGGGTTCGATTTTACAAAGAGCTATCCATCCTTATTGCTTTTGTAAAGTGTGACGTCACAATTTTAATTACAATGGAAATTTTGACAGCTCATATCTTTAATGTCAATAGTAATGCTTTGTGAAAGCCTTGCAAGTCTGAGATCGCAGTCATTAATTTATCAGCATCGGCCGTGTAAATGCCATTTGCCTTTTTTTATCCACCAAGCGCAACACCCAATCGAAATTTCAAACCCACAAGATGGCGCTGTTTCAAGCGAAATCATGTTTATGGCTATCATCGGGCATGAGACAAAAACACACCACAGACTCAGAAGCAAGTCTACTCTCTTCAGAGACAAATTGTTTAGTGCTCCATTGCATTGTGTAAAATGATATAATTGCCGCATTAATATTATAATTTGTTTCACTACGTATTATTGTTTAAGGATGTAAAATACTGTACATTTACAAGGAATAACATTGTTTTCTGTATAAATTTTAAATAAAGTTATTTCGATTTTAACAGTAAAACACAACTGCATTGCTGATTCCAATTGCTGTTAAATTTAAATGAGTGAATTATACTAAACCTATGATCCTTGCCCACACACTAAGAACGAAATCCGGCACGACGAATTGTTTATTCTTTTGAAAATCAGAGTGTATAAAACACAATTTTACATTAAAATGCAATTAATTGAATGTTTATAGATTCTGGTAGGCCTACATCTGGCTCTGTTTTTGACATTCGGGAACTAAATAAAACAACTTTGTTGCTTCAAATAATTATCATTATTCATTTTTTCGTGGCCGGGGTATTACGGGCGCAGTGTAAAAAACAAAACAAAATGGAAATGAGAAAACACTTGGATGTTTAAAAATACAAATTGAACAGAACTGTGTACCAAAATGAGTAAAATTACATTAATGTACTAAAAAACAATGGCATTTGTTTATGTCCAGGTCATCTATCACAGAATTGCGGGGTGTCATGGCCGAGCGGTCTAGCATCAGACTCAAGTTCTCACAGCTGAATCACCGGAGTGTGGGTTCGATTCCAGGTCACAACACTTGTGTCCTTGAGCAAGGGCTGAGACAGTATTATGCTGGTAACCCCTTATCGCTATTAATACAGCTTATGGTTTTAGAGTTACAGGAATTGTCTAAGTATGCCCGATGAACAGGGATAATAATGTTGTAAAGCGCCTTGATCTAGCTTCTAGGATAATGTGCGTTAATCAACAACCAATTAGTACAATTATTATTTGTTACTATTATAAGAAATGTTGTAGCTTCTAACTGATTAGCCTTTAAACCTAATAAAAAATGTGGGTTATTACAGAATAAAAAACCTTTAAAAAAAATGTACAGTTAAAAAAGTGTAAACAATTATAATAACATATCTAAAGTAAAATACTAACACACCCACAAAATGTATGTGATTATACAATACTATTATTATTAGTGGTTATAGCGCCCTCGTGCAAAGCGATTATTAATCGTATTTTTTGTCAATTTCTTTCTCTGTAATAGGGTTACAAAGCATCTTACAAATTGGCAATAATTTTAATCATGGTGACTGTATATTTTTGGAAGATAGAAATAAAATTGGAAATTAAAGATTCTTTGAGCTCGTCGGTGACCATTATTGTTTGATTTTCGGGTAATAAATTGTATTAAAATGTCTTGAAACACTTTGATACATTTGATGGCTATTTTTACTCTCTCAACAATACGATATAATAATCGCACAAGTAAAACTCAAAGCTTACTGTAGTTTACTGTAGTGCACAGTAGACCACTGAACTATAACTTTCTCAGACAATAAATTTCCTCTTTGTTTAATTGATATGAGATGGACTTTATACGAAACAAATAAATGATTTGAGTAAAAAAAACAATTAGTTATACTACAGTGATACTTTACTGTCAACTACAGCTTCAAGGTTGCAATGTGTTTCACCTATAGTAAATGATAATTCATATTCATTGTACAACATTATACAATAAAAAACAAATTTATTACATTATTAGTATGATTGATCAGTAACAGTGGTGGTGCAACGTGGCCAACTCATCTCGCATTATATTAATGGCGGTTTATTATAATGCCATCATTAATAGCGCCCTCTCACGCAACTTGTTCATTTATTTTTTATTTTTGATAGGCTGTGTTTTGAAAGCACCATAAAAATTGGCATCTAGCATAATATTTAAAATTATGATTGCATATTTAGGAGAATGAAAATAAAATTGAAAGTTTAGTTTGTTTCGAGCCCATAATCATTATTGTGTAATTTTCTGGAATGAAGGTCACAAGCGCGGCATAGACTGTTATCACGTCACCTATTTTATTATAGGCGCGATAGGGGAATTTCCTAGACAAAGAGAGCGTTGAGAACATGAGGAAATGCGCGGTAAAACGACGATTTTTATAACCGTTATCCTACGATGCATTAGTGTTTTGGAAAAGTCTGGTAAGTATTATATAATGTTCACAGAATAGTTGAATTTGGATTTTCAAACACATATCCCATTGGTACCGTATACTCCCGCATTTTTGCACAAAGCAATTCTCGGGTACACCAATGCATGGGATCGGTTGCAGTGTCGTTGTCCAATGTGCCACAGCCGTCCCCTCGTAGTCGTATTGTATAATGGTCACGAGCACGGACTGCCGCTGTTGCTCGTACATGTACATGTACATGTACATGTACATTGTACTAGCGTGCATACAAACATTTCCTTCCTCCATGATGTGTGTTGTGTAATGCACGTAAAATAACCCAGTGCACTTATCGAAAAGAGAAGGGGTTCGCCCCGGTGTTCCTGGTTTGATTGGCGGCATATTACGCCACAGCACCTGTAAACCATTACATGGTGCTATGTAAAGGACTTGGTCTCATACTTCAAAAACGTCGCTCCACAATACCTTGCAGGAAAATAATGAACGTTAAAAGCGCCTTGAGCGTCACTGAGTGACGGATATGTGCGCTATATTATATAGTAATAATAATAATAATAATAATAGTGGCTTCTTATATAATATAAGAAGCCACTATTATTATTATTATTATGATACAAACAAGTCTATGGGAAATTCATGACTGTTTTTGCGGCACGGTACGAACAATTCAGTGCTGTACAAACAACAAAATAATCATACAAATACAACTTTAGATGCGTTTTCCCCTCGCTGAATAAAGCACTAGAGGGAGGCGTGAGCGATGTATTGTAGGCTTTCAAAATAATACAATAACAGGCCTAAAACGGTTTTGTTCAAAGTGGGCCAAAAAAATTCATAATCATTCATAGGCATCGACCTAGGGGTCAACAAAAACTGTCAACAAACAAATAAACAAACAAACGGATAGAACAGTGGGGAAATACATCGGCGTAACTAGGGTACAATTTCAGGGGGGCACAAGGGGGTGCACCATTTTTCTAGGGGGGCACTTCTGGCAAAGTTTCCGTTTGCATTTTTCTTTAAAACAAGCCCATGCCCTTAATCGGGGGGGGGGGGGTGTCGGACGGCCCCCAAATAAAATAAACAATAAAAAAACGATTAAAAAGGAGAGTAAAAAGTCTGCAAAAAATAATTATTTAAAAAAGTCTGCATCGTAACTGTGACTTATTATGACATTTATTACATAAAATAATATACAAAGATGTAAATAGAGGACGCAATGGGTGGCATACGTCGTCTGAGTATTAAATATGCAGAAGTAATATTGATACAAAGCTGTAATTGAGTTGTTTTCAGATATATAACAACCAATATCATAGCGCAAAAATGGTGCACCAAATGGCTTGAATTGGGTATTCTTTTTTACAAAATGTGGAACTTCTGAGAGGGGGAACATCCTCCTCCCACTCCCCCTGCGTCGCTACGTGACGGGCGGCGCTAACGCACCGATGTACATTTTCTTTCATATTCGCCCCCTAAAAAATTTTTTTGAAGAAATCCTGGTACGGGCCTGAACAAGCCACTTTTTCATGGCCTTTTCATGTTACTAACTATTTTTTGTATAATTTATTAGATAATCTGGCATGAGTGTAACAAAAAATATATTTTCTGCATGTAAATGGAAAAAAGTTTTAAAAACATCGAAATTATCTCATCAAAGCGTATAAAATGTCACATTTTACTCTAGAAATTTCCAGTCACAAAAGTCAAGATTTCAAATGGGAGGAGGGGGCACCCGGGGGGCCACGGACATCAATGGGGGCACGTGCCCCCCCCCCCGCCCGTGCCCCCTTAGTTACACCACTGCCAGCAACAAGAAAAGTAGAGAAAGCAGAAAAAAACCTAATTTTAACCCAGTTGGCCTTTTAGGAATTACTATGATGTTTTATCATGGAGGTAGAATATACACCACCCAGCAATCATAAAGGGAGCAAGAAACATGATACCTGAAAACCCTGGTTCAATAGTTCAGAGAAATACGGGAATGTGATGTTCTCAGTTTGTCCAGATATACTCGAAAAACTCTCGGGTCAAACTCAAAATTTACCTGGATTCCGGATCCGTATTCCGTATTTCCAGGTCAGGCTGACCAGAAAGTGCTTAAAAATTTGATTTTTAACTCGGATTTTTGCGTCATTCAAAGTGTGGGAACCAGATGTTTCTGCCCCATGTGGGGAGTTTTGTTATACGGGCATATCTATCTGTGTAAAAAAAGTGTAACATTATAGGGCCTTTTTAAAACAATTTCCCTACTTTTGTTTCCTTCTAAAACTGGATTATATATTTTGTTGAATTCAGACACTCAACTGGGTTTGTTGTAAGCTGTGTTTATTGAAAATAATTATGGGAATTATTCTACCCATAAAAATAACAACGATGTATTCCCAATAAGAGGGGTCAAAAATAGTGCATCAAATTGGCACGACAGGGTTGTGTATCCCACTAAGCTCAGTAGCTGAATTGGTATACCCACTTTTCTCCATGTAAACATGGGCTCATTAAGACAAGGGAATTAACCCCAAAGGCTTGTGCCATTAACCATGACTGACATTTTTTTTATTTCGCCAGTTTCTCAATAGTATAATGACATGGGGGAGCAAAAGTCTTTGGTATCCTAGACTGGACCATTCTGTAAGAGGGGTGTCAGGTCCAGTGTTGTAGGTCTCCCCACCGGTCAGGTCCCAGAGTTGTGCATTTTAATTTTTTTTTTTTATAGGGCGGAAAAATGTTTTGCAGTCAATATGACTTAGTGCAATGAAATGGAGACATTTTGCTCTTTATTATTTGACACTAATTAAAACAAAGTTAATTAAACGAGGTTTCACCTGGTGTTCAAACCAGTTCAAAAGAGACTTTTTAATTGTAAACAACTTTTTTTAAGGTAATATGTCACACGATGTTTGCAACGTCTGATGCAACTCTAATGTTTTTCTTCCTCTTTTAGCAACAAAGAAATGAAGGTGGTTTTTATGTTTGTCATCATCACCCTACGACTGACTACGATATGGGTGTGGTGTGCTTCAGCGTCATCTATGGATGTGACAAATGACAAAGTGGAAGAGTGGCAGAGTGGCAGTGACAAGCGACAGGAGGAGAGGGTTGAACGTTCATTGAGGAGGTATTTGTTGGATGGAGGTCGGCGATTGAAACGAAACAGTTAGTCATTTCCTTTTCCCTTATCGTTTTGAAAATTTTAAACACAAAAAATCAACCGTCATATCAACGATACATAGTTGACATAATGATTATTTTTGTGACTTGATACAATGTTGATATATCCATGACAGATTTTTCAATATCAAGCAAAAATACTGTCAATGGCCTCATCGTTCCGACTCGAGCATCTCTTTCTCAAAAGGCAAAATGACAACACAACAGACACATGCAATATTGTAACAGAAGCACTCACTAAAGTAAACAAAACAATTAGGTAATCAGGTTTTGATACATGCCGTTAACAAACAAAGTATTTTGTATCGCCTATAATGACAATCACGATCCCCCAACCCCAAAATAAAATCTGGAAAATAATATCGAAAGGTTTGCGGCTTTGTTGACCGAACAGTACCTAATAAATAAAATTTAAAGAAACCATAACAACTCCGATTAAACTCAAAGCCAAACCAGAGTGGGGGTTTTGTGGTACTTTCAGGCATGAAATTAATATGTTTGTTTACATTTAAATTCACCTGTTTCAATGCTGCTAATTGTTATGCCGAAACCACGGTGAAAACTGGGAGGGGCAACTTTCATGTTTCATGTATCGTGGAAACCTAATTGTGTTGCCATATACATTGTGAAGGAAACAAAACACTAGCTGTAACCTTTGTAGAAGGATTATCGCTTTATCGGGTCCAACAATTCGAATAATTTTATGCAAGAGATTTCTGCAATCTGTAGCACCAAAATATATGAACAAAAGACATGAATCAACGAAATGGAAATCTCTTTTATTATTATAATGTACACATTGAGTTTGCTTTCAAAACAGAAATCATTCATTAACCCGTGACAGGAAGACGATGTTTACAGACGTACATTGCGTGATATAAATTAATGTTGTGGACTTTCCCACTACGTCATCCTTTTCGCTATAGTATGGCGCGCCGATTGTGTACAAATAGCAAATCAATCGGCATGTGTTGTTTTTTAGTTTGTTTGTTTGTTTGTTTGTTCGTTTGTTTGTTGTTTTTAGATGGCTCTTTGGAAAAGGCATCTACAATGAATGCACGTAATTATTATTAAGTGTTTACTTTATGTTTTTTATTTATTTATTTGACCATGCTCTTAGGTATTAGTATTTGCCAAAGAGAATAAGGTACATTTTATCCAACTATTCAGACAAACGGATACAAACAATATTCTGTACTGTTGACATTTATAATTTTCAAGTGTGCTGAAACCTAGCAGAATGGTTAGTGCTCATATTCGGTACCTTATGGAGACCGAGGACACAACAAAAAAAGGAAAATATGAGGACTCCGTATATAAGGCCAAATAAACTTTAAAAAACATGTTTAGCGTCCCCGCCCGCTTCCTTTTAAGAGGCCGCCTCCTTTTTTTTCCCCTTCTTTTTTTTTAAGAAAAAAATTATACATTTTTAACAATCCCTGACAATTTTTTTTTTTTTAAATAAATAAGATCGTATTTTAGACTTAGCAAACCGAAAAAAGCACACCGAAAAAGCTGGCAAACATCTTGAAAAATAGCCTGGCCGATTGTCTCAACCATTTTTGAAGAAAAGAAAAAAAGGGAAAAAAGACCCTCCTCCTGCCTTTTTTCAAAAAGTATAGTGCTTTTTTCAAAAAGGCAGGACGCTAAACATGTTTTGGGTTTTTTTGGCCTAAGGGAATTCTAAAGACAGGGTGCTCTCCACAAGAAATGTTGTGTACAAAGTCTATGGGAAGATGTTAATACATGTACAGGGACGGAGGAATGCTCCATAGTTATGCATATTTGACATTATTTGAGAATGTGTGCACACCAAGTATGTGTAAGCGTGTCTAACCCACGTACGTTCTGCTCCCATTGGCACTGCGATATTTAGTTATTGAATCGTGCACCAGCGTGCTGGTACCCGTCACAATTTCACGGTCCCGCGGTACAGCAATATTCCCTGACAACAGCAGGCGGCCTTAGCGTAAACAATAAAGTTTAACTCTATCTAGCGCACCAAATTCAAATTACTATGTTTTTTTAAGTATATACGGAACCCCCCCCCCCCCAAAAAAAAAAAAAAAAAAATCGCAAAATCCAAACAATGGGAAAGCAAAGAGAAGCACTTGCCCGGTTGAGTGGGTGGGGTGGGTTTATGTGTACACACTCAAACCGGGGACCAATATTAAACAAAAGAGTACAATAGGGTCCCGGTTGCAGGTGTTTACACACTTGTGTGTGCGGGGGGGGGGGGTGAAGGTGGCGACGTTCTCGTGAAAATAATTGTATGTTTTATTCACTTTCTATACCAGAGTTTTTACCACTCTGGTGCTGCGTAGAGTTCTCGGCCTTTATTTCGACGGCAATCAAAATGCGGGCTTACAGTTTTTCTGACGGAATATTTCTGTTTCGGACTTGTACTTGTATGAAATTTGAAATAAGGGAGCTTTAAGATTTTTACTTTGGAATTTTCTTCGATCTGGTAAGGTTTTCGGGTAACACCGTGTACAAATAAATCTCTCTCCTTTTTTGTTTCTGAAAAGCACCGGCGCACTGCGGTGATGCAACAACTCCTTTTTCGACACTTAATACTAGTCTTGTGTCTTGGTGTCCATCCGCAGGTGATAACACACATTTATACAAAGACGCCCTCTATACCAGCCCCAACACGGCGTACTTCCAGAAGCACCAAACGCATCACCTGCGATGTCCGAGTTGGCAACGGGGGGAAAGGCTAAGCTCAGTATTCTGGTGGTACACGGGCTGGGAAGAGCCAACCCTTGTGGCTAAGTATTCTGCACCGAATGAACGGGGGAAAAGCTTCACAGCTGGTGAACGGTACCGGCTGGTGGATGATCAATCGGGACTAATTATTTTCAACATCACTGATGAGGACGAGGGAATTTACGATTGCCGAGTCGTACCTACGGCTACGAAGAGAGAAAGGCATGGCAAGATTACTGTCGAGATACTGGGTAAGAATAAAGTCTTAATTTAACTTTTCCCTCAATTTTTTTTTGTCGCATAAAAATAAACGCCTTATCTCTGTGCCTATGTACAAATTGTTTTTGAAACCCATAACCCGCGAGTGTCTTTGGCTAGAGACCCTCTCGTGTCCTTCAAAATATTCCACTCTGTGGTACTCAACACCCAAATGTTTGGACTCTGATAAGATAGGTATGCCAGGCCTTAAGCTAAGAGTGGGTGGTTTTGGGTACAGTATCAAATCCATCAAAATACTCTACTCTATGTAACTCAACACCCAAATGTTTGGACTTTGATTTAAAGAATGATATGCCTGGCCTCATGCTAAGACTGTGTGGGTTGGGGGTACAGTACCAAATCCATCAAAATACACTACTCTATGGGATGGGGTAACTCAAGACCCAAATGTTTGGACTTTGATTTAAAGATTGGAATGCCTGGCCTCATGCTAAGACTGTGTGGTTTGGGGGTACAGTACCAAATTCATCAAAATACTCCACTCTATGGGATGGGGTAACTCAAGACCCAATTGTTTGGACTCTGAATATTGGTATGCCAGGCCTCATGATAAGAGTTGTGGTTTGGGGGTACAGTACCAAATCCATCAAAACACTTCACTCTATGGTAACTCAACACCCGAATGTTTGGATTCTGATTAAGATTGGTATGCCAGGCCTCATGCTAAGAGTTGTGGTTTGGGGGTACAGTACCAAATCCATCAAAATACTCCACTCTATGGTAACTCAATGCCCAGATGTTTGGACTCTGATTAAGATTGGTATGCCAGGCCTCATGCTAAGAGTTGTGGTTTGGGGGTACAGTACCAAATCCATCAAAATACTCCACTCTATGGTAACTCAATGCCCAGATGTTTGGACTCTGATTAAGATTGGTATGCCAGGCCTCATGCTAAGAGTTGTGGTTTGGGGGTACAGTACCAAATCCACCAAAACACTTCACTCTATGGTAACTCAACACCCGAATGTTTGGATTCTGATTAAGATTGGTATGCCTGACCTCATGCTAAGAGTTGTGGTTTGGGGGTACAGTACCAAATCCATCAACATACTCCACTTTATGGTAACTCAACACCCAAATGTTTGGACTCCTGATAAAATTGGTATGCCTGGCCTCATGCTAAGAGTGAATGGTTTTGGGTTACAGTACCAAGTCCATCACATTACTCCACTCTATGGTAACTCAACACCCAAATGTTTGGACTATGATAAGATTGGTATGCCTGGCCTCACGCTAAGAGTGGGTGGTTTGGTGGTACAGTACCAAGTCCATCACATTACTCCACTCTATGGTAACTCAACACCAAATGTTTGGACTCTGGTAAGATTGGTATGCCTGCATGGCTTCATGCTACGACTAGTACGATGCTTGGGGGTACAGTACCAAATCCATCAAAATACTCCACTCTATGGTAACTCAACACCCAAATGTTTGGATTCTGAAAAGATTGGTATGCCTCGCCTCATGCTAAGACCAGAGTGGGTGGTTTGGGGTACAGTACCAAATCCATCCAAATACTCCACTCTTTGGTAAACTCAACACCCAAAATGTTTGCACTCTGATAAGAGTGGTATGCCTCGCCTCATGCTGTGTGGTTTGGGGTACAGTACCAATCCATTAAAATTCTTCACTCTATGATAACTCAACACCCAAATGTTTGGAATTGGAAAAAGAGTGGGGTGGTGCCTGTTCCAATGAGGAGTCAAATTGTTTACTTGGCTTATACAGTCAGACAACTTCTCGAATAGTGAAAACATGGTGCACGTGCATCGTTCATATTTACATCTCAGCAACCGAAATAAGCAGTGATGATTTTAGGGATCTTCGAGTGCTATTTCCTCGTCTTTCACCTAATTTTAAGCCACTTAGTATCATTCTCATTCTGAGAGACACTCTACTAAGCAAGTGTTTAACAATTTTTTTGACGCTTTAAAAATGCAGAAATCTCGTGCACGTTATCAATTAGTTATTTTTGTTCTTCAATGCTTCATCTTTGCAGACTCTACATTTCCTGCAGGAGTCGTTTCCATGGATTCAATAAACATGACATTGTTGTCACAGAATATCAACCGACAAAATGGCGGTCGAATCAAATGTCCCCATTCAACCACAGATGCCACAGCAATCTACTGGTCCCTGGATAAAGGGGAAGGAGTCGATACTGATATAATCGGTGCCGAATACTCGAACAACGGCACCTTGGTACTCGATAAATATAAAGAAGATTACCAGATCGCGAGTGACGGAGACTTACAGATACTGTCGCTACAGCGCCCTCAAAGTAGATTTTGGTGTCATCGTTTTCTGAACGGCATGGCGGTAGGATACGTTAACGTCACTGGAGTAGGTATGAATCTTGAGGTATTTTCGAAACTGTTCCGGTGCCACTATGGGCTCTATCCTCATTTTGTTGAAGACCTATACCGAAAGCACACATTTTTAATGTTGTCGATGGGAGCTTTGGCTGCAGCTGAAGCCGTAGCCATCGATTCGAAAGGGCCCAATCAGGCGATAAGTTTGAAATGTAGCACCCACCTACAAGAAATGTGGAGGTGCTCCGATAATTAAATTTACGATAATAATAATTGAATTATAACACTTTTTATCATGCAAACAACAAGCTCTTAAAGACACTGGACACCTTTGGTAATTGTCAAAGACCAGTCTTCTCACTTGGTGTATCTCAACATACATGTATGCACAAAATAACAAACCTGTGAAAATTTGAACTCAACTGGTCATCGAAGTTGCGAGATAATAATGAAAAAAAGAAAAAAAAGTCACACGAAGTTGTGTGCTTTCAGATGCTTGATTTCGAGACCTCACGCGCGTGAGGTCTCGAAACCAAATATTTTACTGAGAAATTACTTTTTCTCAAAAACGACGTTACTTCAGAGGGAGCCGTTTCTCACAATGTTTTATACTATCAACAGCTCTCCATTCATCGTTACCAAGTAAGTTTTTATGCTATCAATTATTTTGAGTAATTACCAATAGTGTCCAGTGCCTTTAACACATTTTGTGCAGTACCTTTCCTGTTAATATTGAGGCGATGATGACATTGAGGAAGGAGTGAAATTATGATCAGTTAGGTTTCATTCCCTTTTTATTTAAAGATAAAAGTCAGAAATAATCTTGAAACATTTCTAAACTAGTATTTTCTAAAATTTATTTTGTTAAAGAAAGCTAGTGTACTGTCAAATATTTTTAACATGAATTTCCCACTATACGAATATTTTCAAAGTAGATTATTATAAGTGAATGCAAAATATTATCTATGGTTAGAAGAAATAATAAATTCATGTTTTCCTCGTAGTCCTCGCAAATCAAGAGCGGCCGATTATAACCGGCTGTGAACCGCTGCCCGGGGATGAATGTCAAGTGAACTTTGACCCTGATGAAGATCTTCAACTCGACTGCAGCGTACTAGAGGTCTACCCCAAGGTAACCTTGAATTGGAAAGACGTCTCTGAGTGTGATATCAACTTTCAGGAGGCGCCTTTGGAGAGTTTTGATAATGTCACCAAGACGTACGACCAGTACCAGCGGCTCATTGTCAAAGCAGGGAGCTTCTCTGCAGAGTGCCAGCCGAAGTTTGTTTGCAACGCGACCGGCGAAGCCATCCCAGTCCAACCTTTCGGCGTAGAGGTCCTCCAAGTTAAATCAGGTACAAATAAACAAGCAGTCCTGCCTTCGCTTGACAGATTAAACGATCCTACAAAGCAAACTTTTTCACTTGGAAATTCCTAACAAAATCCCTAACTCGGTTTTTTCATCAGTATTTTATGGGTATTTACCATGATGGTTTTATTATTATCTTACAGGTGTCCCCGGGAAGTTTGGAATCATCTTAGGTGTCTTATCCATAGTAGGGGCTTTGTTTTCAGTCTTCCTGTTTTTATTCAAGAGGAGATGTAACCATCCAAAAACAAGCGCTAGTTCTGCAGACATGGAAGCTAATGACATAAAAGGTAATGGCACAGGATGCCACTTAGTTCAAGGTACCGAATTAGTTTATTTTGTTATCCCCACTTCAGTTCCCATATGAAGCTATGCGACCAAAGCGAGGCTTGATGGTCAAATTAGTCAGTTCCCTATTTGTTTAATGATACTCGTATTGATCACATAAAAGTGAACATGACGTACCGTAGATGGTACGACACATCAAGTCTCGTGGGGCGCGTCAAGGTGCGCGATTGTAAAGCATGTTTGGGAACCAAGGCTCTCCCAAAAATAGAATAAACTCAATACTCGGTTTATATAAAGAACAAAATGTAATATCCCTTCAAATCCTATACTCGGTTAATAATTAGGTAACTTTCTCAACTGTTATTGTTTTGAACACTTTTTAAATGGGGACCAGCCAACTTAGTTTAGTTTTTGTTTTGTTTTCTGTGGTTGATCATCTGCACTATGACGTAAACAGTAAGTTTCTCAACACAACTATACTTTTCCGTTCCGTGCAAAATAAGCATTAGCCACAGCCGCCAATATGTATCAGGCCTAAGCCACTTGGGAACAGATTTGAATGATTCCGCTTCAACGCCATGTTCGGTTACAAGTGATTTGATTAACTTGAATTCACCAGACTAGTTCAGGAGTGAGTTTTCCTTCTCAGCAACCTCCAATAAAGGCTGGTCCCTTGTCCCACATATTATTTCATTTGATATTGTGTATGGATGTTCATACAAAAACTGTCAGTTAGACTTGGAAAAAATGACTGGACAAATTTACATGTACTGCTTACTAATTGACTGTTCTTAATAGTCTGTGTGCTAGATTGTGAGATGGCTGTGGAACCTACCACTAAAGATCATGAGGCTAAACAACAATCATGTGGTAAAGAACACGTTTAATTCGCTTCTTTTTATATAAGTTTGTTTAATTTATGTTGTTTAGTTTGTTTTATACAACCGCAAATTGTCTGGTTGTAATTTTCATATCGGCTTAATCGCCCAATTTCATAGAGCTGCCTTCTGCATAAACAAATATAGTTACCAGCCAAAATACCATGTCTGTGTACTATTTGTGATTGGTTACCTGCTAATTTTTATTTTCTTAGCCGACAATTGTTAAGCATTATTGTCCAAGAAACTGGGACTGGTTTTTAAATATCAGGGCCCAATTTCATATTTAAGAAGAAAATTTCGTTTAACATTTTTGTGCTTTGCAAAAAATAGCAGGATACCAATCAAAAATTGTGCATATGACAGGATATTTTAGCTGGTAACCCTTTTTTGGTAATCATGATTTTGTTGTGTTTAGTTACTTTTTGTTCTTTCCAGCTCTATGAAATTTTTCCCATACAGTTAGTAGGTGGCATCAGACATACTGGGTAAAGTGCAGCTATAGTTCTTGATCATGAGCAAATTTACATGAACATAATTAGTTCGCCTGTAAGTCTGCTGCCACCTAGCGTTTCAAAATCTCCAACTGAATTTGTCTTTGGGTAATATCATTTTGCTCATGAGCACTATCAACTTCGTTACAAATTAATTTCTGTCCTATTGTGTCCTACTTCAGTGACAGATGAAAGCCAAACTGCAAGGAACCAAACATCACAATCAGAACAACTTAAACCAGTCGAAGAGGGTAAGTGAGCAAATTACCTTCAAGCAAAGTTGATTTTGTTTTGGGGATATATAGCGCTTATTAAAACTACCACTTTGGTTTTAATTTGTATTATTGTGCTACTTCTGTCACAGATCAAAGCAAAACTGTTTTGACCCAAACATCACGAAATGAAAAAAACCCAGTTAAGTTGGGTATAAGTTAGCAAAAGACAACATTTTAAGGCTTAAAACAATTCCTAATCCTCATATAGCCTTGTAAGGTTCTGGACAACTAAATAAACGAACATGTGTGACAGTACTTGCCAGTATCATGAGTACTTTATTATTAGCTATGCAGTACGCATGCTCAAACCTCAGCTCATTAACATAATCATTAATATAATGTACAAGCCTCTTTGCCGAGATGAACAATTCAGGAGGATTGAGGACTGTGGGCCCAAATGAGTTATAAAATTGAAATGCCTGACCCAGTGATGATCAATGGTTTGAAATAACCATTGCTCATCACTGTGTCAGGCATTTCAATCTTATCCAAGTTCAAACATGTTGGTGTTGAGTGACCATAGAGTGGAGGATAGTGGAGGATTGAGGACTGTAGGCCCAACTAATTGCTTATCACTTGGTCATGTACATGTATAACAATCTTATCCAAGTCCAAACATTTTGGTGTTGGGTGACCATAGAGTGGAGGATTGTGGAGGATTGAGGACTGTCGGCCCAACTAACAATTGCTCATCACTGGGTCAGGCAGTAGACCAATCTTATCCAAGTCCAAACATGTTGGTGTTGAGTGACCATAGAGTGGAGAATAGTGGAGGATTGAGGACTGTAGGTCCAACTAACAATATTGCTTATCACTTGGTCAGGCAGTAGACCAATCTTATTTAAGTCCCAACATGTTGGTGTTGAGTGACCATAGAGTGGAGGATAGTGGAGGATTGAGGACTGTCGGCCCAACTAACAATTGCTCATCACTGGGTCAGGCAGTAGACCAATCTTATCCAAGTCCAAACATGTTGGTGTTGAGTGACCATAGAGTGGAGAATAGTGGAGGATTGAGGACTGTAGGTCCAACTAACAATATTGCTTATCACTTGGTCAGGCAGTAGACCAATCTTATTTAAGTCCCAACATGTTGGTGTTGAGTGACCATAGAGTGGAGGATAGTGGAGGATTGAGGACTGTAGGTCCAACTAACAATATTGCTTATCACTTGGTCAGGCAGTAGACCAATCTTATTTAAGTCCCAACATGTTGGTGTTGAGTGACCATAGAGTGGAGGATTGTGGAGGATTGAGGACTGTAGGTCCAACTAACAATATTGCTTATCACTGGGTCAGGCACTAGACCAATCTTATCCAAGTCCAAACATGTTTGTGTTAAGTGACCATAGAGTGGAGGATTGTGGGGGATTGAGGACTGTATTATAGGCCCAATTAACAATTGCTCATCACTGGGTCAGGCAATCCAATCTTATCCAAGTCCAAACATGTTGGTGTTAATTTACCATATTGTGGAGGATTGAGGATAGGCCCCAAAAACAATTACTTTTCACTGGGCGAGGCATACTGGGTGTGGAGTGACATAGGAGAGGAGGATAATATTTATTTTTTTATATGAGATATCACCCAACTCACAAGGCCGGACGGCCCCTTCAAGGTGAGGGCTATACACTTAACTGATTTGGGCTGTTGACCCAAATCAACTGTCACCAGGGGCACGTTGCCACCTACTCCTGGGGCTGAAACAGGGTTAACCCCTTCGCAGTCCGTAAGGATGTAGGCATGGGTATCATCCACTAGGAGCCTGGCTGGTAGAGCAGTATGCACTACCTTCCCACTTTGTTTACGAAGCAATTATGGTTAAGTGCCTTGCTCACAGGGCAGAAGTATCACGACTGGGATTCGAACCCACACTCTGCTGCTGACAAACACCAAAGCGTGGGTCCGGTGAATTAGACCACTCGGCCACGACACGCCAAGGATGGAGGATTGAGGTCACCTTTATGCAAAACAGCCTAGGGAGTAAGGGATATTTTTAAAAAGTTACATTATATTCATTCACTAATAGCCAGCATTAACACAAACTAAATACAGTGATGTTTGGGAATTTCTGATATGTAATGACATTTTGAAATTGAATGGTTAGATAAGGTTCTATTGTTCTGGGAAGTGATACTAATTTCGGTACAAGTGTGTAGTAGTTATGTTTAAGTCAATGTAACTATCTAATAGCTGGGAGGAAAACGAAAATATGCTTTTCAAGGGCATGGATACTGAAAGATAAAATGTATTTGGAGTTTGAAAATTAGACAGGTAAAATTCACCTGTTCAGGTTGTTAATTAAATGTTTTTACTTCTCTTTGTGATAGAAAATGAGTGTGATGTGAAACCTACGGCTAAACAACAACCATGTGGTAATGGACACAATCAGCTTGATCCTGTTCTTATTTTAGTTTATTTGCCAGAAATACACGTCTGAACCAAAAGCATATTAATTTAAATTTTGTTAATCTTTTATCCGAAAATCATATCGTTCCATGTTCGGCTTCTGTATTTTGAGACGCAATATTTTAAAGTAGGTAATTTGAAGCAGACACAATGGGTAATTTCCCTTGTGTACTTATGCATTTGGGTTAACAAATTGTGTTCATAAATAAAATGCTCTTTGTTTTCTCCTACTTCCGTCACAGATGAAAGCCAAACTTTACTGCCCCAAACATCGCAACCTGAAGAACTTAAACCAGACGAGTTAGGTAAGTACATGACTTACCTTTTCAAATTTAACTATACAAAGGGACATCTAAAGTTTGTCCATGTTTTATATTTACAAGTTAAATTCACAAAAGCAAATTCCACAGAAGCAAATTCGCAGTTGTGGTCTGGATTATTTGGTTGTTTATTTATTTAGTTCTATTGAAGTTTTTTGCACAACAGTGGAAATATAAATGTTCACAGATTTGCAAATAACTTACATGATATGAAGATGGTCATGGTGGAAAACTTCCTTTGAAAAACAATTTATTGCTTAAAATGCTATAATTTTTTAGAAAATTAGTACTAGTTTTTGATATCGCAAAAACCGAAACATAATGGGGTTCGTCACTATTTTCTACTTTATGAAACATATCATAAAGATATGTCACATCTATTCATTGGTTATTGGAAGAGTACATTCAATCCAATCCTCTAGTTTTCAAGAAACATATCATAATGGGATGGTACATTATTGGTTATTGGAAGAGTACATTCATTCCAATCCTCTAGTTTTCAAGAAACATATCATAATAGGATGGTACATCATTGGTTATTGGAAGAGTACATTCATTCCAATCCTCTACTCTAGTTTTCAATAAACATGTCATTATATTTTACCTCTTTCTCAGTGACAGAACATGTTGAGATCCACCCGTCAGGTTCTAATAGTTTCTCCCCCCGTACGTGGCTCATGCAAGCCCGCAATATTGTTGTTCACATCCACCAGTATGTCGGTGAAAAAACACCCACTAAGCGAAATCGCACAAAATCCAAGCAGATGAAATACGGGAAAAGGGGAGCTTCCTATCAACACGTTTTCATGGAAACACGTGAGTAAATATCTTGTTTTTAATTATTAGTAAATCTTTATTTTAATTTTTTTAAAGGACGTCTCCAATAGAGTTCCTTAGAAACTCCTGCAGACCCTGTATACAATATTATCGAAACGTCGACTCTTCTATCACCACTATAGTTCTTCTTTAAAATTCACCATTTCTGATCTTCAAACATTAGATCTTTATTACGCAAAGTTGCCATCGTAAAATATTTTGTTTCTCTATACACAGTTTCAGAGACAGAGCTGTCTCCATCCGGTCAAAATAACTTGGAAGTTCACAGGCCCGAGAACTCGAGTAGTCCACCTCTATCAATCATGGCGGATTCAACACTTGAAGGAGAACCAGGAGATGAAGAATATAAGTCAGATCTTAATGAGGCTTCTGTCATTCAGGAGACTTCGGATACCCATGATGACCCTCAAGAGAATGATGATCCACAGATGTCTTTTAGTGAGGCTGCTTGTGAATCTCGACAAGAAGTAGAAACGCACCACGATAAAAATGAGAATCAGCCTGAACAGCATATTTCGAATGAAGTTAATTCACACCTTCATCTGACCCAAGAAGAGGTGAACCTTCAAAGGGAGGATCCTCCGGAGATATCAATTACTGAGGATGAAGCTGGCCCACCAGGTATTGTTATTATAAGTGAGGATTCAAATAATCGTGTGTGAGCCTGTTTGGGTATAGACTGGTCCCCTGTCTTTATACAGGTACTGGTCTTACAAACGCAATGGTTTCATTGGGTCTAGACATGTACATGCTCTTGACGCATAACTAGACTGATACTGATAAAACGCACACGACGAGTGAGTGTAAACAGTATTGGTGTGCGAGGTCAAATCTATGCATGAAGCTGTCAGGTTCTTTAGGCCGGTATCTTTAGGCCGGTTCTTTAGCTACAGCTACAGCTACGGATAGATTTCCGCGTCATCACGCGTTGAAGTATAGGAAGTCCGTAGCAACACCCTTAGCATTAGTCGTAGCCGTAGCTGTAGCCGCCAATTCGGGGACACGGCCTGATTCTTGAGCCGTGAAGTGTGACGTCAGATATTCAGGCTAGTTTATGTGATGCCTTATTGATTTTTTATTACCACCAGTTGGTTCAGGCAAGATCCTTCAGAAACGTAAGAAGTCTGATGGAAAGTCTCCACCGAAACAAAAAAAAGGAAAAAAGACAAAGAAACCATCAAATTCAAAGGATGTCCGGAGTAAGGACAAAGATTCTTCGAAGCCAAAAGGAATGGGTAAACAAGCTGCGAGAAATTCTACGCAACCATTGGGAAGAGATATTGACAATGGGACTGATGAAGAAACGGAGCGAGTAGGCCTACCACAAAGATCATACGGTAAGCAAGTAGGCCGTATTGTGACAAGAGTCGTCCCCCCGTAGGCTACCGTGCAACGGGTGGTAAGATTTAAAGGTCAATTTCATAAAGCCTGTAAACCAGACTGGCACTTAGCAGAGTGTGACTTCATAACCACGCTGCTATAACCATAAGCTAAGTATTACAGACACGCTAGCTTT
Organism: Plazaster borealis; assembly: GCA_021014325.1. Taxonomy (NCBI): domain Eukaryota; kingdom Metazoa; phylum Echinodermata; class Asteroidea; order Forcipulatida; family Labidiasteridae; genus Plazaster; species Plazaster borealis. Next base: position 2,087,735 of record CM037465.1, on the reverse strand, counting down.
CGGGCGGCTCTTGGGAGCAGATGAGAGACGCAACAATGCGAATCCATTGTAAACTCTCTTAGCAGCTATCTTGGGCTAGTCTTGGGCCCAATTTCAAGGAGCTGCTTGAGCACAAAAAAGTAGCTAAGAAAAAATAGATATGCTCACCAGAATAAGGTTACCAACCAAAATAACATGTCATATGTACCATTTGGGACTGGTGTCCTGCTCCTTTTCGCTTAGCAGAAAACTGTTTAAAAAAATTCCTGCTTAAGCAGCTCTATGAAGTTGGGCCCGTCGTTGGGGACTACACTTTCGCTTACAAACACCTTTTTGCTGCATTGAGCATAACAACTTGCTCACCGTTAAGCAGTAAGTTGATAAGTGGGCCCAGAAAGGTTGCTTGGTTGCCCTTAGCAGAAATTCTTTTTCATAACCGCAAATCCTCAACATAACACTAGAGAAAAGAACTGAGCAGGTACAAGTGACGCAACAACGCAAATCTACGGTGTTAAGGCCCCTATGTGCATACGCAACGTCAAAAATATGTTTTTAGTTCACGTGTGCTTGCAAAAATTTTGCTTACCGGAAAAAGGTTTCACAGAAATAGAACATTCAATATTTTTAAATGCTGTAAGTCTAACATATTATTTGCTGCCTAAATACTGTGGAGTAGTATCTACTGAAATTTGTCTTTAATGTTGATTTTTAATTTCAGATTCCGGTTATTCGAGCATCCCTGACCGGCCTGACCCCAATCCACATTGTAGGCCTACTACTCAACAAGATGATGTTAATGATCAGCATACTGCTGAAGAAACATCCACAAATCAATCTGCTGATCAACAAATCACTCGACCTGTTTTTAATCATGACTGCAGTGCTGTGCCAAGCCCTTCAGATCCACTCAATCCAACTGTCAATCAACACTCTGATGATGTTCAACAAACACACAGAGAAGAACCCACTCAACATCTTCAACAACCTGATCATTGCTCCAATTCAGCAGCGCAACCTGCTGGTCCGATCACCACACAGCCGTCAACTTGTGCCAGACCCTTTGAGGAATTTCCTACTCAAGGACCGGCTCGTGCAAACCCAACGGAGCAAGAACCAGACCTATCCTCTATTTCCTTACATATCAATCCCCAAACTCAAACCGGGCTGCAGCCAAGTCACTCGTTGTTCACATCTCCGGGTTCTAACACGATTACCCGCGGGTTTGATGACTCACCCAAAACGTGCATCCCTGAACCATCGCTCCCTACAAGCACTCAAGCTTCTCTTGTAGATCAAGACGATCAACACATCCCATTGCCGGTATTGTCTCCGCAGTCAGACTACCGTGAACCAACTCCTGATGTTGGTCAAGACTCCAATAGAAGCAGACATCCAAATCGCTTTCAAAGCGACGATGAAGACATGGATTCCGTAAAAAGCGACAGTGGTAATGAGATGGAGCAAGACGTGCATCATGACGTCAACAATGACGTAGGTTATGATCAACAATACGAATCGACCCCTGTGGAGATGGATGAAGCAGTCGCTGGTGAAAACCGACAGGGTTGGTATCAATTCAATTTAATAACATTATCTGGAACAATTTTATCTACTTGAAACGAAGCTCTGTGGATATGAAAAGTATTTTAATTTCACTAACTCAAATTAATTTGTGTCATATTCAACTTTGTTTTATACTAGACTGAGTGAATGAATCGAATTTTCAACAATGTCCATTTTAATTTTCGCACGACCTTGTCCTTTTTACTGAAGATTTAATTCTCTATTTGATGAGCTAGGTTTGATATCTCCTTTTATCGCATTTGTTGGTCCCATAAAACTTAATTTGTTTTTCCTAAAATACGGTTTCTCCAGATATAGAAATGGTAGACTCCGAAGACGAAGTTGTTGAACGTCCGAAAAGTGACCCCAAGGAACGACAGTCAAAGACTCGCCTTTGGCTAAAGAAACAAAACCTTCTCAAAACTGGTAAGTCTTTTGAAATGTCGTGTACTGTCTTTATATCTTCTCATTTGGTAACAGTTCGTCTTGATAGGCAAGTTTATGACTTCTGATATGGCTACGGCTAGATCATTGTTTCAACCTTGCTGTTGCTGCTACGATCATCAGCCATCAGCCATAGCCGAGCAAACAGACCAGAGCTGGTTCAGCAGGAACAATACTTAACTCATTTATTTGCCTAAAGCTGATAAACGGAGTATACCAGTTACAAGCAAAGTACACTACATTGAAATTTTGACTGGTAGCCTTTTTCCCCTTTAAGTATGATTTTCATTTCCTGACAATTTTGTGTGCTTGCACTTACAGGTTTATAAAAATTGACACAAATCAAAATGTCGTTATCACCTTTTGCTCCACCATCTTGTGGTTAAAATTTGCCGCATAAACAAACGAATTAAATGTTTAACATTCAATGTGCATGGTTTGATCCATAACGGTAATTTCGCGCTCCGTACTTTGTGTGAGGCGGACGAAGCAGCATTGAGTAAGGTTTTTTTTCTCAAGAACATATTTTTACTGAAGTTTTTTTCTTCTTCTTTCTTTTTTCCAGAAAACTTCGTAGACCAAAGACCGAAAGTTTCGGCCGTTCATTGATCATGGCGTGTTGACAAGGGGCAGTTTTTATTAAAATGAAACAACGGCCGAGTTCTAAGTTGTTTACCAAAAGGTTTGTGGTAAATTACGGGGAAGCCATTTGGTAAAAGTTATGTAGGTTAAAGATAGGAGTCAGTGGTCAGACACTCCGTGTATGACGTCATAATGGGAATTGAAGTAACTTGGCCAGGATTGAACGATTACTAACCGTCTACCACTTAATAAGTTTTTAATCCTGTGCACTAATATTTAAATATTTGACTTTCATTGCATGTTTGACTTTTTAATACATCTGATAATGGTGTAAATTCTTCAATAAATTGGAAATTCCCAAATATGCAGTGCAAGAGCTCCTTTTACGGCCTGGGAATTCCTAAATGGGCTTACGTCATTGATGGAGTGTCTTGGTTTACAGCCGCGGCCCGTAAGTGGGTTTTGCATCTTTGTGTTGCTTTAATTTTAATACAAAACACGTTTTACTACAAATCATGTTTTATTTAGTCGGTCATACATTTTGTGAAACTCGAGGCCGCCCTTACAAAGTGGCGGTCAGTGTTTGTAAAAAAAGAAAGGTCTATATATTAAAAACATCCCTCAAAGACCACTTTTCTGTCTGTATAGACGATGTGACCTCTGTTTATTAAAAACATCCATCAAAGACAACTTGTCTGTCTTAATATTAGCAGCTTTAAAAATATGTAGTTTTAAATAGTTAAAATTTCCTTTTAAGTTACTATTATTATCTACCTAAATTGCAGATGGTTAATTTGTTTATATAGCGCCCCCTTTTTATGGGCAATGTGCAATAAATCGTGCAAGTCTCGCGCGTATTCAAACATTTTGTGGGACCACTTCCGTCCCACCTGCATCGCTTTAACGCGTGAAGGAAACAAACTCGCGCACTTTAATGGGTCCCGATGTTCGAATACGCGCGAGACTTACACAGTATATAATAACTCTTGTTACCCTTTGCATGTGACCTCAGTCACATAACTTGCTATGCAGAAATAGTTTACTTGACTATGTTTGTTACAAATACTTCTCAGAGAATTCGTACTCAGAAATTTACTCTTAGACTTATAGTTGAAACAAATCTGCACAGCAGATATGGGTCAGCCGAAACAAAACCTATACCAGATGAGACTCCTAAAAATATTAACATTTGAAACTATATTAATGAGTAAAGTTTTCATCTACAAGTTAGTTGTGGGTGCACCGTGACAGCTCTTTTTTCTAAAGAAAAATGCTAAAAATCTTTCAAAAAGGGAAAGTTACATATTTGTAAATATTAGTTCGTTCTAGCTTATAGAATTCAAGCCCTTTTCGACACGACGGCTTTGGGCTTGAGCTTCGGCTTACGCTCTGTCAGTTATTATGAAGATGTGCCCTTTCAGTATGCGGAGCTTCAGAGAGACGTACGGAGCCGGAGCCGGAGCCGTAGTCTCGGAAGGGGCTTATGTCTGATTGTATGCATAATTCGTGTGTAATTGTATTTGCCGTGGTATCGCCGTCTTTGTTCAACCAGCTGGCGCTTTTTATTTTGCAGCATAGTTTATCAATGGCAAACAATTTAACCAATCAAATGTGCGCATTTTCGATGAATAATTCATTGCCACAATGAATATTAATTACCACTCAAAGCGTGTGTATTTCGGAGCGATGGACGTGTACACATACACGCCACGCTGTGGCTATCCTGTTGGCAAGTTTGAGGTATTGGAACCGGAAGTGCAGTGTAAAGAAATTGTAAATGTATACCACTCGTTGACATTGCACTTCCGGCTCCAAAACGTCATCACTCACCAACAGAATAATGCCTTTTCGAAACCACGTCTTGGCTTCGGGCTCCGGCTTAGACTCCGTCCGGCTATTTAAAGCCTCGTACTGAAAGCACACGTTTTCAAAATAACTGAAGAACCCCAAGCCGGAACCCAAACCCAAACCGCGGTTTCGAAAGTGACCATAGACAGGTAGGCTACCGTACACCATGCGTGACGTCACATGGCTGCAAACTGCAGTAAACGGGCCCTCATTTAGAATAAGTTGACTAAATGCGTGCAACTGGACTAAAATACTATGAGCTAGAATGTTTAAGGTCTTAACTTTACTGGCACCTATACACATTATTCATTATAATCATAACAAACACCCATATTGTGGTATTGTGATAGCAAAGCCCATGAGTGACACATAGGAGTGACATCAAAAATAAGCAATGTAAATTAAAATAAAATAGAGATTCCTGAATAATAATCAAAATTAGAGCCAGCTTAAATAGTCAATGTACATTGTAAGATTCTGAGCATCACTTTACTATAGCCATTTATACTTCTTAAATAAATGAAGGGCTAACTGACCTGACCTTATCACCTCATCAAAGAAACTGATATCCAGGAAAAACAAAGATTTCGCTCTGAAAACCTGTGCGTAACAACATTCAGTACTCTCCTCAGTGAGGATGTTGATGCAATAGCTATTTCATCAAATTAATCTTTAAAAGAAAGTGGGTGTCCTGAAGACCCCACTATTATGTAACAACGCATTCATGAGACAAGTATTTCCCGCTATATACTTTTCAATTTTCACCTTTTCCTAGAAGATATTTTAAGTGCAAAATTTGGATATATATTGCAAAATAATTTAACAAAAAAAATAGTGTTTTTATAATTTAAATGAAAAGTAATTAAAAAGCAACAAAAAGTGTTTATATTTAGCAAAAACCATAAATGTAACCAATGTTGGAGTTGAAATAAATTAACACTAACAATTATATTTAAAGACAACTAATAATTTTAAATTAATTTAAATTAATTAATTTTAAATAACAACAAATTTTTGAATTTAAATAAATAATTTATAAATTAAATTAATTTATTACCAATTGATGCTGGTATTAAACAAGAATGCTGGTGTTAAATTGTTAATTAACACCAAATTAAACACTTAAATGTGTAATTTGGTGGATATTAATTAATTCCAGTTATGTGTACACTGCAACACGTTTGGTGTTACTCAACACCAGTACCTGGAATTAAATACATTCAATAAATTACATTTAAAACTGTAAAAAAAAATATCCACAAATAAACTCTCATTTATTGTATTAACAATAACTCACATCATAACATTACAATTTTGTTCAATATAAAATATTAAAGTATAATTCTTTCAAAATATAAATATGAAAAAATGTATTCATTTTTTAAAAAATAAATAAACAAAATAAAATCAAAATCAAAATAAAAAAAAATAAAATTAAAGGATCAAGAAAAAAAAAAAAAAATAATCAAGCATTTAACATCATTTGAAACAAATAAAATCACATTATATTTAAGGATCAAAAAAATTAGCACTACTGATATGAGTATAAACAATAAAAACTAGCATAACACCATAAATAAAAAAAAAGAAAAAAAACAAAAATAAAAATATAAATATAAAGTATGCTAAAAAAGCTGAAAGCTATAAAAACTTATTGAAAGCTAAAGTAAAGTAGTTTTATGTTTAAATGAATATGTAGTGACATTTGTAAAAAGATTACCAAATTAATAAAGTTATGTTTTAAACTTTAAATAATCATGACACAAACTTTAGCCTTGAATATAATCATAACAAAATAAAATAATCTTAATGAAATAAAAAAAAAATATAAAAAAAAAAAAAAAAAGATTAAATAAAATGTCTCTAATCTTTGTATGTATTCAAAAATAAAGGTTTTTGATTGTTTTTATTGTGTCTATAGACATTTTGTTTATTTTTTTTGAGTTTTACATTTCCAAGGGATTTTTATATTTTTACACTTTTTATTTTTGATTTTCAATACATAATATATTATTTAGGAGATATATGATATCACCAAATGCAACAAAGTGTCCTTATGTTTGTGTTTTCTGTTGGTGATATGAATCTCTCTTTTGGGCTGGGGTGGTGATATGGGATGATGACTGATCAACACTCTGTACTTCCAGTGATGTCACTGATGATACTTTATACTGACTGCAGGGGAGCTGAAAATTGAATGAATTTCAGGTTCAGGTTTATTTTCAGGTTCAGGTTTATTAGGGATAAAAAATTACAATAAAAATAAAATAAAAATGTAAAAAAATAAAAAAAAAAAATAAATAAATTAAATATATTTTGTTTTGTTTTTCTCCTGTAGAATATGTGATTTTTGTTTATCTCTGTGCATTTTGGGTCCAGCAGAAGAAAAGCAAAAACACACTGTATACAAAGGGCAAAACATTGGTGATATATAAAATAAAGAATTATTGTATATTTTTTTTTGGTCTTTATTGTTTTCCAGGTTTGTTTCATGCAGCCAAAAATAATATGCATACAATATAAAATAATATGAATGAAAAATAAAATAATATATTACAGTAAAGGCCCAGCCTCCAGTCAGCACCATCATCGTCCTCACCCCCTCCTCCCCTCCCTCCATCCCTTCATCAATATCCATGTTATCATCTGATATTGATCTGATTCATCATCATCAACATCAACATCAACATCTTTATCATCAACATCTCATCATTATTGATAAAATCTTTTTCTTCACTTATTTGAAACTTTGAAAAAAAAAAGAATTTAAAAATAGAGAATTTAGACAATAATTATTTAAATTATTTTTTTTTATTTTATTTATCCCTCCTTTTTTGCCTTATTCATCCCTCCTATCCTCGGTCCCCTTTGATCCTCTCAGTCCCTCTCCTGAGTCCCTGTTGAAGTTTTTTGTATGTTTGTATTGGCTTGTACTGTAAGCTTGATGTATGTAAAGAACAAGAAAGAAAGAAAGACCAAGATTTTTGAAGATTTAACCATGGAGAACTCATTGATTTAAACAATTTAATTCCATCCACATACAAGTACATATACTACGAGTACTACCAGTAAGACATTGTCCACCCATGCACACACACACCACAAACTGACCACAACGTGCATTTAATGGGAACGTCGTGGACACGTCGTCGGTAAAGGTTCTACGTGGTTCTACGTGTGTATTGTTCGCCCCACAACACTTCACACACTTATTTCGCCCCGCACCGCTCGCTCGGGCGAAACTGAAAAAAGCTTCTCAAAACTAAATCACCTTACCAAATCCGCAAACTCGTCGCCCCCCCCCCCTGAATGACCCCTGGGATGGACTGTCCGGATGCGTCAATCTTGCTTGCTATAGGTTGCTTATCAAAATTGGTCAAAAACAATTGTTCACTATGGTATAATTGGTATCTGTTGCGTGCGAGCGAAACTTTCTTCGACGTCTGCTCTTCTTGCACTACATACACTACTCCGCTCCGGCAGCCCATAATTTCGTCTTGACCAATATCAGGGCCATTCGACACACGCATGCGCTTTGCTCAAAAATTAACACCAGTATTATGTAACACCAGTGTTTGGATTGCAAATCAATGCTGTTGGTGTCAATATGACACCGACTTTAATTCCAAAAGAATAAATAAAACTTGGTGTTGGAAATTTAACACCACAGTTTTTGCAGTGTATATACTTCTAAACGCGGTCAATGAATTTTACAAAAAGTCCCTTGACTTCTTGCATGGAAACTATTACGTCTGCATATTATATAAAGTTATAAATTAAGAATCCGTGAATTGGTATCTTGACAAATGATCACTTCATGCACGAGTATGTAGCTTTTTAACCTCGCCTCATTTCATTGCATTGCCTTTTCGAAAATATGGCTTGAGGTTCGGCTCAGGCTTTGTCCGCCTGTTCGAAGCCCCATACTGAAAAGCACCGGTTTTCAAAACTACTGAAGACGGAGCCTAAGCTGAAACTGAAGTTTCGAAAGGGCTTCTGGAACCAATAAGTAAATTGAAAGCTAGATTTCGTTTTACCATTAACAGAAATTGTTTATGACACATATTTGTATAGACTTTAAGTTACTGTCTTGCCATAAAGCGCCCTTTTCCGACTGAAATAACCTAATTATTAGAAAGGTAGTAGACATTGTGTGTTAGGGATATACAATCGGATTGCTAAAATTATTAAATAATAGCACTGCAACTAAATTTTAACCATAAAGTTATCAAAGTTACGGTTTAATTGTGATGATGCTAGTCTTAAAAAATTGGAAGTATATTTTGCGTTACAAATTAAGTTTACAAGCAGCTATTTCATGATTTCGAAAACTTGACGCTTTAATACAATAAGCATCCTTTTATCCAAAATCATGAGCGAGTTAGGCAAATCAGCTAAGATATGAGATAAATGATATTAACATTATTAAACATTACAACAACTGACTGGTACTTGGTTTTAAGAATATAATGATTTTCCCGCACATCCATTTGTTTTTAATGGGGTGGGGAGACGGGGGCAAGGCGAAAATTGCAGCTGAACATAACGCATGTAAGAAAGCAACATGTTCGGGATAATTTACTCTGAAATAATATGGGGTTTTTTAAGCAGTTTTACTTCGTAACTTTGCTTACAATTTAAAGTAATCTCCTCTTTCAACAATTAGTGATTTGTTCTGTATACATTGTATTGTACAAAGCTTTGTTGTTTTATCTTTGTAAAAGCTCTTTGTGTTTATTGTTTATGTAGGGATCCCAAGTGCGCCATCAGTGTTTATATTATGAAAAGTTTACTTTTAGAGTTGTCACGTGACAATCACTCTCTTTTTTCCTTTAGCTTCGTTCTTGAGAGAGCACATTAGAATTTGTCTACATTTTGTGTGGAGCATGGCTCTTGCCATGCTCCTAATACTATGTATCTAGGAGGGATAGTATCCTATAGAACTCCCTGTGAGTATTGGAATGTCTTAAAATATCTTTTGAGTTCAGAAACATTGTGATTTGTGCTGTTCAATCGGTATACTATTTGTAAACTTGTATGTGTAGCCAGCCTCGTGTTGCGCTGACCTTTTGCCCTTTGGCTGTACATAAAGTGACTGTGTGTATTTGTATTGTGTATTTTTGCAGTCAATGTGCGGTGTCGCACTGGATTAAAATCAGTACAGGAGATTACTTTATACTTTACAGTCATCATGTAGAATTTGTTACTTTTATTGTATTGTCTTTTGGTGAATCCTCGTCCTTTTTAAATAGAGGACCGGCCTCCTTCCCGTGTCTCTACATTTATTATAGTACTCGCCAAATAATATAGGATTGGCCTTCAACAATGGTTTACAATAATAATTGAAAAATCTTCATTAACTTCAAGATTGGTATTTGAGTGATTTTATAAGACATTGTAAACAATATGCAAAATCGGACCAGTGTCTTACTATGTGTTGATTGCAAATTGGCGCTTGCATCAATAAAGACATCAAAGCAGTTTTTCATAGTTAACGAACATCGCATTTGAGCGCCGCAGTTATGAATGGGTTGGGGTCAGGGTGGGGTGATAGTGTTGGTGTATAGTTAGTGTGGGTGGTGTGTTTAGTGTCTGTGTTATGGTTGTTGTGTTAGTGCAGTGTTTTAGTAAAAGCAGTGTTGATTGGTGTTAGTGCTGGTGTAAAGGGTTTGGGGTAGGAGTGTGGGCGCTGGTGGGTTCGTATCAAAATGGCGCGGGCCAAAAAGCTTATCTGCTCTCAACACATATCATTAACATCGTGCACTGTGACAGTATACCTCTCATTTTAGAATGAGGGACCAGACCAAAACAGTGAAAAAATCTGCACTCAACACATTGTTACAAGCTGGGGAAAATTACTCCTTTTATTCCTATAAAGGGATATAATAATAAGTGAACTTTTGTTAAAAGGCCAAACATACGAGGCACCATTGATCGAACCCCTGGTTGGTATGTAGCGTGAGGTATTCGGGTTAATGCGTGTTCGGGGTTTTGTGTAGCGCCGTATAAAACCAAAGGAATGTTGTTCTGAGGTTGAGATTTGCGTTGTGGGTGCTGAGGAGAGTACTGCTTCTGGTGGGTGTGAACCGGCGGACAGATAAGCCAGTGTTGAGGCTGTCGTGTCAACCCGTAGCTCGGGTAGTGGTCCGGCGGGTGTTTGAGGCCCTCCAGCAACGCAAATCCTCCCGGGAATCTCGGACCTGAGGATAACCGGTGTCGAAGCCAAAGGCATTGTGAGTAACTTTAAAGTAATTTTAATGCGATTTATGGCTTGCTCATCAAATGCCCCATTGCTCTAATAAACGCAACCAGTGATTAATTGTTGATTAAGTTCATCCAGAATCTTTCGTTGTAAAGGCCTATGCTGGGGATAACTGAATATTGTTCGTGTAATTTTTTGTGAACTTTGTACAGGCGTAGCTTTCCCGTTAGTAAACGATAGTGTTGTAGTAAAGGGTTTAATGGTAACATTTGCAGGAGTTCCCGTGACGTTACCTTATTGTGGGTCGAACCGTCCTGGGGTGTGGTCGGGGTCACCGCAACATCCAGCGGGGCCGACTCGTGTGGGTCTACCTATGGTGATGGTGGGGTGCCGGTCTACTTTTCTGCTGGATTTTCTGCAAGTTGGCAGAGTCCACGCAACGAGCTGCTACACACAAGTTTAGGTCAGCTCGTTGATGAGTTTAACTAATTCATGGATACTTGTTTTATATTAAAGTTGATTGTATACTTATTTGTATTAAATCACTGTTCTACTTTGTAGCTATATAGTATCAGCCCTTTGATAAGAAATTGGAGCTTGTGAAACTATAAGATTGTGTGGAGCAAAACGGATGGGTATTTCTATTAAATTATATATCTTTTGTTGGACCTCTAAATCTGTTGTCACTGCTTTCCTTTCTTGTGTTTGAGTTGTCTGTCAGTGATCTGAGTGGAGTGGCGCAAGGGTCCGCTCTGCGACATTATGGTTGTATTGCTAGTGCAGTGTTTTAGTAAAAGCAGTGTTGATTTGGTGTTAGTGCTGGTGTAAAGGGTTTGGGGTAGGAGTGTGGGCGCTGGTGGGTTCGTATCAAAATGGCGCGGGCCAAAAAGCTTATCTGCTGTCAACACATAGTAATATCATTAAAATCGTTCACTGTGACAGTATACCTCTCATTTTAGAATGAGGGACCAGACCAAAACAGTGACAAAATGGCGCTTTAAAATATTTGTTAAACACAAAAATCCATCAAAATCCAATTCAACTTCAAGATTTAGCACTGTAATTCTTATAGATTCATGGGTGTCACCAGGCCAGGCATATTCATTTGTATTTAGAGTCCACAAACTTGAAAGTTGACGAAGGGCTGTCCATAATTGTCATCATCATCACAGGAGTACATGGGGGCAGTATAGTGAGGGGCTGAAATATCTCAACATCTTTCAATTGAATTTGTAGATGCCGTGAAAAATAAGGAGACAGTGCTAATGTATTTTACAAAGTACTGTATTCACATGTACCAATTCGTGAGTACCAATTCAAAGGTACTATTCAAAAGAACCATTTCACAAAGTACCAAACAAATATTACCAATTACAAGTACTAACTCATCTTGAAAAGTAGTAGTGTATTATAACATTGGCAGTGATGACAATATTGTGGACAACCTATAACACAAGATAGTTGGAATTTGATGAATTGTGTAAAGTCCATATAGTAGAAATGCTCCCAGGAGACGGCAGCTGGTCGATAAAAACGTCCCATCAAAAATCCTTTTTCCTGGGTATGGCACCTTTGGAATTGTCCAAGTTGGAGAGACTTGTCGAGATTAGACTCGATGCAGTCCATCTTGAGCTCTTGGCGCAAGATCCATAACTCCGCAATCCATTCTGGTGCATTCCTGACATCTCATACGCTCCTCAATGCTGCAGAAAAAAACTTTGAACACTAGCTAATTTAAATCAGTTCAAGGGGTGTGACTTAACGAAAAATTAGAACTCTGTTTTGATTTGAGCCACAGCCCTTAGTCTGGAGGATAAAGATCCCACATAGATCTCGTTTCGAAGGATTTGAAAACAGACTCCCACATCAACGCGAAAACAATCAAGAATGTTGGGAGACTTCTATCATTGCTTGATGGAAAAATTTGCCACTTTAGAGACAATTTGTTTGGGAAATGTTTGGGAAAAAAATCATCAGAAGAAATCACAGACCTGATTTGTGTGTTCGTTTTCCTTCTAAAATTGCCGGTGAGCTGGGTATCATTATAAAAACAAGACTGGTTTGAATATAAAACTTTAAGCTGTTTTAACTTACCATTAGTCTAGTAGTTTGTTCTCAGAATCCAATAACTCTCTGAGGCAGATCTCAAGCTGGTCTGGTAACCCGACTTCTCGATGCATCATGAACTGCTTAGAGAGAAAAATAAGGTGTTTTTGATAAAATTAAATTGTGTCGAATTTTAAATGGAGCTTGTTGTACTTCAAGAATGTTTGTAACAAGATATTCGTTCCAATGTTGAAGGACTTTCTTGAGGAATGCTCTCAATTTTTTGAACTATCAAACCATACCAGTCGGTAGCTCTTTCCTTCGAAGTTCTTGATGTAGTAAAGACCTTCAAAGTGATTTCTTAAAGTTGTCAATTGCCAATGTTCTTTGCAGTAGCTACTGATGAAGATTTTGAAAATTCTGTAGACCATCATCTCAAGTATTTAAAAGCTTATTTTTAACCTGATACGTTACCCAAGTCCTTCATTGTTTGTCCCGGTAGACAGCAGGGAAGATTACATCTTCTAGAACTTATACTTTACCTTTCATACCTTAGGTCTACCTATACTTAACCGTGGAAGAAGTCACTGAAGGTTTTACTCCATATGAAAACAAAAAGAAACATTAGCACCTGAAAGAAGACAAAGTTAGAAGCTGTGGGAAGAAAGTGGTTAGTTTTGCCACATGTCAGATTTACCTGACCTATACCCATTATACTTTACCTTTCATACCTTACCTAATCATACTTTACCACAGCTGAAGTCAATGAATTTCTTGTTATTCTATGTATGGGAACAAAAAGAAACATTAGAACCTGTGGGAAGAAAGGGTTAAGCTGTGGAGGGAAGTGGTTAGCTTGTCTGACCTTATACCCATAATACTTTACCTCGATACTTAACCTGATATACATAACCATTTCTGCTGTCAATGTACTTCCGGTAGTACTTCCGGTCACCTCTTCCGGAGAGCATTTGACCACAGGTCACGCACCAGAGCCACCAGCGGAAGATTCTTCACAATACTACTTAGTCTTGGCTCAAGGGCTTACTTATTTTTTATCAGGGATTCTAACAAAAAAAGATTGAAATGGTCCCTTTTTGAAAAGATTCACCTTTGAAACCAAGACTAAGTAGCACCCTACTATACATTACCTGATGACTCCAACCTGTTAAAGAGAACACAGTTAGTCTATTTTCTAGGCCTAAAGTCTGCTATTATTCTAGGCCTCATTTCTACTTACCATTATAGTTACATACCTCTGCATCATGACTTCTTGTTGTCACGCAGGATCTGCATCTTTAGGACGTCAAGAAGAGGTTGAAAAGTGATGCAAGACTCTGTAATTTGCTTTTAGAAAGCGCACATCTCCTCTAGGATTTGCCAATTCTCTCCAATTGTTTTGCCGCAGCGCTCAAGCGTAATTTAAGCCGTACTAAGTTTTGACTAAAAAAGAGGTATTACAAATCTTTCTAATTGTGCGAAACTTTTCTCAAATCCTTAGTCTCTAAATATTTGGGCTCTGCTTATCTTTCACCTCACAGTGTGTGTGTGTGTGTGGGGTTGTTTTTGAGCTAGCAATTTTTGGGGGCAGAGAGGCGTGTTCCTAAATCTTTGATCTGTTCGATCACAATTTGTATTTTGAGTTCCCACTAATCTTTACTGATATTTATTATATAATGTTTGAGCCCTAGAATAAATTATGTAATACTTTATCCACCTAAAAAGTAGAACGGCAGTTATCCTACATGTGGAAAGGATTTGTAAGCGATTGAGACTTACTTGCATCAAGAAGTTTATTGGGACATTAATTTTTATTTTTACTGGCGCTTTATTAACTTCATTTGATTGGTGTGTAATTTACATCAGAAATATCAATCGATAATTTAGCTTTTCTAAATTGTTCTTTTAATATTCCTGATGTTAATTTATTATTTTTTATTTGATATTGTTTCTACAATTGCTAATTGTTTTTCCTGAATCTGAAATATTAGTTGATTAATTTAGCTTATCTAAATTAATCTTTTAATATTTCTTAGACAAGAATTTGTCATCAACTAAATTTGCATTACAGACTCATTTTGTCAGCACTATTTCTAGTCAAATGAAGTGTTGATGGATGGCTTCGGTTTATAGGCCCTATCTGCTTTGGTACGCAGGAGTGGGCTGGAGACCCACTATTACATTTTAATAAGTTAAGCATGGTTTACCGCGATTCGCTTTATTACAACATAAAAGTAAACATGACAACATCAGTCCATCAGCTTCAACTTCCCAGAAAGTTGCCATTGAAATAAAAAAAAGGAAAAAATAGCATCACTGGCCACGACCAACATGCTATAGAAACCAGAGATCATCAGTTGTAGAGTCACCATGGATAACTTTAGGACAACGTCAACAAGTACCTGTACAAGAAGGGACGGGTACTGATGGGGAGGAAAGTGGGTTAGATGTTCTTTCACCTTTGCGATGTCCCCAAGATCTTGTCCTACCTTTGTAGAACTCCACATCGTCAGAAAACCAATACCACACACTCCAAAGAAACCTTCAACTTCAATGGACAGCCAGAATCACCAATACCACACACTCCACAGACGCCTTCCTTCAACACGTTGGGCAAAGACAGTTTAGAAAGAAAGCCTGCAAAATATAATCAGTTTTTTATTAGTGATTTTATAATATTTGGTGTTAGTCTTAACTCAATTGAATGTTTTACAAGGAGTCCTCCTCACTCTCATAGAAACTCAAATACCATTGGTACTCAAGGCCGAAACTAGACCCTTGATTATGGCGGTATGCCAGATCCCAACAAGTAAATCATAATCAGTTTACTCATGCAGTCCTCGGTCAAAAAGTGTCAAACAAAACATGCAGTTTGATTTTGAAGAGTTTGTGGTGCGTAGGGTAATAGAAGCATGATACAGTTTGGTTTTTGAAAAAGGTTGTTTTTCTCTTTTACACATAAAACAGCCGTCTTCATCAAACTCTTCAAATTATTAGTCAAATACACTCTAAAATCTCCCAGGTCAGAATTTACCCGGATTCCGGGGTCAAGCTGACCCGGAAATTTGTCAAAATGGAATCTGATTGGGATTCTGTATCAGGTTAACCCGGTTCTGAGCCATTTTGACAAAGATTTGGTAACGGTGTAACTTCCCCCCCCCCCGATTATTATTTCAAAAGAAATCTTGGGGGGGGGGGTAAACATTGCAAGTTATTATTGACTTCATCCTCACACTACAGGGTGTTTCAAAAAGAAGTATACATTTAGAAAAATGGTTCCAAAATGGATTTGTTATTAGTGTACAACAAATCTTGCAGTGAGTAAGTATTGATGGACAAAGGTCATAGCTAATTACTTTTATCAGATTTTAATTGGCTTGCGCACAAAAGTGAAAGGGCTAAAACAGAATCAAACACAGTAGTAGGGAAGGTGAGGTATGTGCTTTGTTGCTCACAAAATTGCTAAGAAATTGGACAAACCCTCAGTTCTGCATAAGTCTTCAAAATGGCCACCGTCTCTTTGCACACAGACTTCTGCCCTCCTCCGCATGTCATACACAGTAAATAGCTAGTGTTCACTCATGCAGAACAGCTGAGGTTTGATTTGGTAAAAAATTAATAGCTAGGACCTTGGTCCATCAATACATAGTGCAAGATTTTTGTAAGAAAATAATAATAATTTTGGAACCATTTTTCTAAATGTATACATTTTTTTGAAACACCCTGTATTGTTGAGCATAGCTTCTGAAGTCTAAATTAAAGGTGATATACAGGCTTGACTGGGTAGGATAAAAAGCATTATTGTTTAATTTTAGTCTGAAAGCTTACTGATTATGAAGTTCATACTATAAACAAAATTTCTGTGAAATATCCCTTCTGAAATTAATATTCGACAAAACTGTGTCTGGAAACCTAAAACTTTAAAACGCAACAGCTGATTTCGGTTATTCCAATAAAATGTAGGTAAATGTGTTTACATGCTAAAAAATGTGCATGGTTTGTGTTTAGTGTTTGATTTGGTGCTTTTTCAAATAAGTTGGAAAAAAAGTTTTGGGAAAATAATTTATGCTCTCAACATTTTCAGATGAAATATATATTTTTCTCAGAGAGAAGTTGGATCTATGAGTCAGGTTAAAAAAAACTTATATTTAGGAATTAAAAAACAATTTTTGTCGTTAAACGTCATAAAAATGTAATCTAGATATTTGTTATATATTTTTTATTTTTCTAAATTGATTCGGGATATCACCTGTTATTATTATCATTATTCTCAAAAGAAATATTCAAAAATAAATGGTTTATGAAATTGATTCGACTTGCCGCAATATGAAAACCGGGCAATGACCTGTCATTATTATCATTTTTGTATTTGTTTTTTAAATTTGTATCTCATGAGACTATACTTATCGTAAGTCGTGGGAACGATGTGAAAAATACCCAATTCTTTTTCTGGCCCGTACCAACATGTCAGTACATTAAAACTACCCCCCCCCCCCCGCAACAGAGAAAAAAATTAAAGAAAAAACCTCTCACCCCATTCCACTTATTAAAGCAAGCCCTTGCCGATTTGTTTTTATAGAAAGAAAAAATAATAATAATAAATAAATAAATAAATAAAAGACTTCACGTTACTTTCATCACCTCCAGCAGTTCATGTTTTTTTGTTGCACCCGCATGAAACGCCCTTAGACCGCGCATGACACGCTCTTTGACCCCTCATGATTATGAACGAGAAACAATTAGCGTTGAATTCAGCAATCTTTCCCAGAAAAAAAAATGTTTTTAATAAAATGCAAAGTCTATGTATTCTACTACTAGTCTCTCGCCAAAACCATGCAGGCAAACGGCGTTCAGCACCGCAACATCCTCCCCACCCCGACCACCACCACCACCACCAGGTAACACAAACTCATAACTCACTGTGTCCGCCTATTTCGGGCGAGGTATTAAATTATACTTTCAAAATAATCAAATAACTCATTAAATATTTTTATCCAAACAAAGGTTATCTTACCTCGGGCTCAGAGGCTGTTGGGCGGTGTCCATCGTTGTGGTCCTTCGGGCAGAGGCTGTAGGCGGTGTCCCTCGTTGTGGTCCTTCAGCAAAAAGGCCCTGCCGTGCTCACCAGACATGATCTCCCCTGGTGCAAGACCTCTCAACAACTACCGCAACTTCTTCGGCAAAATGTCTTAAACAAAGGTAGATATTATTGCCTCTTTAGGTATGGGTCAATTCTAAGAATTGTCCGAAGACCGGCAATAATAGAATGAAGTTATTTCCAGTTTAAGAAATGTGGTTGGGTATGCGAGAAAAGCGACGTCCAAATCCACAATGCTGAAGAACTCCGGCCATTTTGTTCGTCATGCTCCTCTACACTTCAACATGTTACAAACAGCACATCATGACAGTAGTAATACTGTTGTATGTGTAGGGCGTTCGAATAACTGCGCCTGAAATTTAACTCATTTGCATATCAATAGAAACCTTCGGAAAGTTATGTGAGCAACAGGTGCAACAAAATAAGCCCCTCCCATTTGCTCTGCCAGACTTTGTGCTCGATATTCGTGCACTGATAACAGGGAAATCTGTCCCCCCGGAGATTCTGTCCCCATACGGGAAATTAACATGGGCTGGAGGAGGAGGATTCAAAAGAGGGCGCTATCAAAAGTAGTTTGTACACAGCTCGCCGTATGGGGGGGGGGGGGGGGCGGGACACAGAATCTCCTGCCACACCGGTGTCCCAGGGAAATCTGTCCTGCGGAGATTCTGTCCCCATACGGGAAATTAACATGGGCTGGAGGAGGAGGATTCAAAAGAGGGCGCAATCAAAAGAAGTTTGTGCACAGTTTGCCGTATGGGGGGACAGAATCTCCGGGGGGACATAATCTCCTGCCACAACGGCAGTTTTTTAGGAATCGTGTACATGTACATGTTTGTGGTGTGTGGATTGCGTAGAAAACTTTGGCGCCAAGTATAAGCTGAAATTAACTTCCCAAGTTTGTGAATAAAATAATTAGATTGCTTCGAAAACATGATCGCAATGTTTTACTGCAGCAATACAATTATTCAAATATCTCTGTTGTTATTAATAATTACAGAAATTTATACACGATTACGAAACACAAGGCAAATTTCTCCGTTTTTGCGGGGCCCCTACTTGATTAAGTTTAAAGGTAGGGTCATAGATTGGTAAATTCTTCAAAAATAATGAACTTAAAAGCGTACTTGGTGAGAAGCACTGCAGCTGTTGTTAGTATTGTTAGTAGCTAGTGTTGTTAGTAATTTGAGAAATAAAAGATTCCCTTTGAAGTAATATGGTTTGGAAAAAATTTCATCCCCAAATCATTTGAATCTGAGAAACGTTTTCTGCATGAATCGTTTCTGAGATTTCTGAGGGTTGGTGTGCGTTCGCGAATGCTGCGGCCAGAGATGTGGTTGGTACCTGCTGTCACTTAGCTAAACCTTGATGGACTCAACGTACGTTCTTGTAAAAATACCGTAAATGTTTTTTGGGTTTTTTTTCTCAGCAAGTAGACACTGTATTCAGCTGAAACGTTCAAGAGATCTAATTGCAATGACAGCATAATCAATACTGTCAGGGTTAGGGATAGGGTTAGAGTAAACAGTTTGCGTTATAGAGTTAGGGTTAGGGTTAGAGTAAACAGTTAGGTTACGGCTTGGGGGAGATCATGATATTAGCTTTGGGTAGAATTGAGTGCTAGGTTTTAGGTTGTTTTGGACTTGGGGTTACAGTAGGGTTACAGTTATATGGTAAGGGTTGGGTTACAGTTACAGTTAAGATGAGATTAGGCTAAGCTTGGGGTTAGAGTCGAGTGCTACGTTTTAGGTAGGTTTGGACTTAAGGTTAAGATTTTGATGGGGTTGGGAGTGGTTTCACAGGGTTGAAAATATGTTTACGGTTGGGTTTCAATTATTAATTGAACTTATAATAGCCAAAATCCCCATGGAGAGAAGACAAAGAAGGAAGTTTCAGTGTTAGATGTGGGAGGAAAACCCCAAATGAAAGCAAACACAATCAGGTGGGGACTACCCAATCTACACAGTTCCCGGCGGGATTTGAACCGGGGTCCCCAGAGGTGGAAGGCGTGGGAAGATACCACTACGCCAACCTGACCGTTACAGTTACCGCTGTTGGGCTTAGCCATTAACTATGGTATAGGGTTCGGGTTCGGGTTACGGTTAGGGTTAGGGTTGGGGTTAGGGTTAGGGTTGGGTTATAAGGGTAAGAGTTAGGGTTGGGGTTGGGGTTAGGGTAAGGATTAGGGTTAGGGTTAGGGTTGGGGTTAGGGTAGGGGTTAGGGTTAGGGTTAGGGTTAGGTTCAGGCTTATGGTTACAGTTATAGGGTTAGGTTAGGGTTAAAGTTATAGGGTTAGGGTTACAGTTATAGGGTTAGGTTGAGGGTTACAGTTATAGGGTTAGGGTTACAGTTATAGGGTTAGGTTGAGGGTAACAGTTATAGGGTTAGGATTACAGTTATAGGGTTAGGTTGAGGGTTACAGTTATAGGGTTAGGGTTACAGTTATAGGGTTAGGTTGAGGGTTACAGTTATAGGGTTAGGGTTACAGTTATAGGGTTAGGTTGAGGGTTACAGTTATAGGGTTAGGGTGAGGGTTACAGTTATAGGGTTAGGGTGAGGGTTACAGTTATATGGTTAGGGTTACAGTTATAGGGTTAGGGTGAGGGTTACAGTTATAGGGTTAGGTTGAGGGTTACAGTTATAGGGTTAGGGTTACAGTTATAGGGTTAGGTTGAGGGTTACAGTTAGGCTTTGGTGCGGGTTGTCGGGTTGGGATTAGGGTTAGGTTTAGGGTTAGGGTTAAGGTTTGGGTTACAATTATAGGGTTAAGGTTGGGGTTAGGATTAGGGTTTGGGATGAGGTTAGGGTTTGGGTTAGGGTTAGGGTTAGGGTTAGGGTTAAAATCAGGTGGGGACTACCCAATCTACACAGTTCCCGGCGGGATTTGAACCGGGGTCCCCAGAGGTGGAAGGCGTGGGAAGATACCACTACGCCAACCTGACCGTTACAGTTACCGCTGTTGGGCTTAGCCATTAACTATGGTATAGGGTTCGGGTTCGGGTTACGGTTAGGGTTAGGGTTGGGGTTAGGGTTAGGGTTGGGTTAGGTAAGGGTAAGAGTTAGGGTTGGGGTTGGGGTTAGGGTAAGGATTAGGGTTAGGGTTAGGGTTGGGGTTAGGGTAGGGGTTAGGGTTAGGGTTAGGTTCAGGCTTATGGTTACAGTTATAGGGTTAGGTTAGGGTTAAAGTTATAGGGTTAGGGTTACAGTTATAGGGTTAGGTTGAGGGTTACAGTTATAGGGTTAGGGTTACAGTTATAGGGTTAGGTTGAGGGTAACAGTTATAGGGTTAGGATTACAGTTATAGGGTTAGGTTGAGGGTTACAGTTATAGGGTTAGGGTTACAGTTATAGGGTTAGGTTGAGGGTTACAGTTATAGGGTTAGGGTTACAGTTATAGGGTTAGGTTGAGGGTTACAGTTATAGGGTTAGGGTGAGGGTTACAGTTATAGGGTTAGGGTGAGGGTTACAGTTATATGGTTAGGGTTACAGTTATAGGGTTAGGGTGAGGGTTACAGTTATAGGGTTAGGTTGAGGGTTACAGTTATAGGGTTAGGGTTACAGTTATAGGGTTAGGTTGAGGGTTACAGTTAGGCTTTGGTGCGGGTTGTCGGGTTGGGATTAGGGTTAGGTTTAGGGTTAGGGTTAAGGTTTGGGTTACAATTATAGGGTTAAGGTTGGGGTTAGGATTAGGGTTTGGGATGAGGTTAGGGTTTGGGTTAGGGTTAGGGTTAGGGTTAGGGTTAGGGTTAGGGTTAGGGTTAGGGTTAGGGTTAGGGTTAGGGTTAGGGTTAGGGTTAGGGTTAGGGTTAGGGTTAGGGTTAGGGTTGAGTTGGGTTAGGGTCGGGGTCAGGGTTAGTGACGGGGTTTAGGTTAGGGATGGGGTTAAAGTAAGGGTTCTGTGGCAAAGTGTCCCTATAAGCAGCTTTTCTCATAAAATATGACACTTGGTTGGTAAACGCCCACTTGTGCACTGAGGAGACGCACAAACGCCAACCAGTAGTGTAAGTTTACACAGGCGATGTGCAATTTACATATTTCATGGGAAAGGTCCATTTGGCAATATCCTCCTGTTGGCTTTTATTTTTTATTGTTGGCAATGGCGTAACTTGTTTCAATGTTTGTTTAGATGTTCTTCGAATTCCTTACAAGGGAAGTCAGCAAAGCTGCCGTGTCGTGACCGAGCGGTCTAGTTCACCAGACCCAAGCTCTGGTGTTGTCAGCAGCAGAGTGTGGGTTTGATACCCAGTCGTGACACTTGTGCCCTTGAGCAAGGCACTTAACCATAGTGCGTCCTACTCTACCAGTCAGTCTCCTATGTGGATGATATCCATGCCTACATCCTTACGGACTGTGAAGGGGGTAACCCAGTTTCAGCCCGGGGAGTAGGTGGCTTCTCTTTTCTCTTTTTGTGGCGTGTCGTGGCCGAGCGAATAAGAACACCGAACTCAAGCTCTGGTGTTTCTGATCAGCAGAGTGTGGGTTCGAATCCCAGTCGTGACACTTGTGTCCTTAAGCAAGATACTTAACCACATGCTTCGTCCTTCGGATGGGACGTTAAGCCGTATGTTGTGTAATGCACGTAAAAGAACCCAGTGCACTTATCGAAAAGAGAAGGGGTTCGCCCCGGTGTTCCTGGTTTGATCGGCAGCATATTGCCCCACAGCACCTTGTAAACCATTACATGGTGCCATGTAAAGGACTTGGTCTCATACTTCAAAACGTACACTCTAAAAACGTCCGGGTCAGAATTGACCCGGATTCCGGGTCATCAGGGGCCTGACCCATTTCCGGGTCAGGCTGACCCGGAAAGTGGTTAAAAATTTGATTTAAATCCGGATTCTGCATCATTTTGACCCATTTCTGGGTCATTTTGACACAGATACCGGGTCACACTGACCCGGAAATGGGTCAGGCCCCACATGACCCGGATCTGGGTCAATTCTGACCCGGACGATTTTAGAGTGTAGCTCCCACAATCCCTTGCAGGAAAATAATGAACGTTAAAAGCGCCTTGAGCGTCACTGAGTGACGGATATGTGCGCTATATATAAGAAGCCACTATTATTATTACTAATAAGTGAACTGGGTTCTTTACGTGCATTACACAACACACGGGACCTACGGCTTAACGCCCCATCCGAAGGACGAAGGACGAAGCATGTGGTTAAGTGTCTTGCTTAAGGACACAAGTGTCACGACTGGGATTCGAACGCATACTCTGCTGATCAGAAACACCAGAGCTTGAGTTCGGTGTTCTTATCCGCTCGGCCACGACACGATTGGTCTTCTCACAAAGTTCTCTTACGTCTTAGACGATCCACGCATTCACCGCTCGATATGTACGTACTCGTGGACGCCGCCATGACAGCTACGGAAGAGAGTAGCAACGCAGAAGACTCAATACGGCACTAAAATGGACTACTTTCGCTTGCTGTGCGCAGGCATGGCATGACGTAATGTTACCGTATTTGGTCACCCGGAAAACTGAATACGCTGGAAAGATGAAACCGCGACACCGGTATACGGCCTACATGCCGGAGAGACCAAAAAGTCATGTTACGCGCACGCGCAACGATGGTCCACATAAACCAATGTTTTGTACATGAAGCGTTGGTCATCGTTACCAGCGTAGCGCGCAGCATACCATTTATAAATTACGGCGGCGGCCATATTGCTACTGGAAGGCGAGGATTCTGAAAAACAGTGAGATTTTAACCTTTTTTTGAGGAGTGTTTTTTCTGGACCCGCGCCGAGCTCACTGTGAGAACAAAAAACATGTAGAGCCTAATTTTCGCGAGATCCGGTTTCAAAAGAGAACTCCAGGTGCATTTAAATGTGTAGGGCAAAAAGTTTCTAATATGATTTTGTACATGTGACTCTATGAGGTTCGTAGTGGAGACGATAGCGGATCAAACCTCATAGTTCTGGGGCTAGGAGTACATGACCCCCACCACTGACACACCCATTCTCCCTGCCCCCCCCCCACACACACTTGGAAGCAACGCCCCCTGTGCCCCCCACCGAAAAATTCATAGCTACTCCGCTGCGTTATAGTACAATGCATCCAAGAGCCCACGCAAGAACCCCTTGTAAACTTGAAGAGGACCACGATTGCATCACGCCTCCAATTCATGGTAACAGAACGCTCCACTGCACATAAAGGTGTGATTTCTCAACACAGGGATCCGGAAACTATTATTAAAATAGAGAGTGTCACAGTTAAACACCAGTCTCGAAACCAGACACCCCCGCAGAATAAGTGGAATGTCCGGTCTGGTTATCCATCCTAAGACAATTCAAGTTGCGCGAAGGAGGCTGAAGTTTTCCTGCACGTCTTGGGAAATTGATGCTGTCTCTAAACGGTGTCATTTACAGAAACGTATTGCCGTGGTGAGGTGCTCTTGATCTTCAAAACTTGCGTCGAAGTTAAGGTAGGCATTTCACTTGTATTCTTCTTAAATAATTATTTAAAGTCTACCTTGTTGTTTATTATTTAATTTGAAATAAAAAGTTGCATCTCCTCAAGGTGATCCCTCTGCTGCCGCTTCCCACTTGGGTGTTAGTGTGACCCCATGGCTGTACACCACAATGTTTCTTCACAAGATCAGTTGACTTTCTTGATTGGTCATTTTATGGTCATAGCCTATCTTAAAGAGGGGCTCCAAGCAAATTCACTTTTGTGATCCACTCATTTTCAAATAAATAGAATCCTTATGAAAATGGAAAGTCTCTACCCTACTCTCTTGAGGACTTTATCTATTGGAAAATGAGTGCATCACAAAACTCATGTTGACCTTGGACTTTTTTGGAGCCCCTCTTTAACACAACCCCCACTTGTTTTGCATTGCTTACTGTACTTTGTAACCGAATGTCGGTCACTTCGTACCCAAGTCACTTCGTACCCAGGTCACTTCGTACCCAGGTCACTTCGTACCCAAGTCACTTCGTACCCAAGTCACTTCGTACCCAAGTCAAGTCATACGCGTATGACGTGACTTGGGTACGATTGTTAAAATCAACCTCCGTGTAAAGTGTCCTGTTGGTTTTTTGGTTTTTCTAACAAATTTATTGGATCGGCTTTAATTTTTATATTATGATCAGAAAAGATTCATAGAAAAGAAAAAAATAGTGCAGCGAGAGCGATATGTTTATGAGTACGATGTTATAATTTTGCATAAAATATAACCGGAAAACCACGCACCCCCGCACGTCAGCATCACCCTGAAAATTTGAGTTTTGTGTTTCCCGGCCATCATCGGGGCATTTCAACGATGATATTTCCACATTTCTTTAACAAAAACCATCACCCTAGACCACCTCCCTTCCCCTACCCCCCAAATTTTAAACCGGATTCACATTGAACTCGGAGAGGTCTTTTGTCCAGTTCGACTGCCGGCCGCGGCGGGCCGGCCACATGACTCAGACAATTGAGGTACGAAGTGACTTGGGTACGAAGTGACTTGGGTACGAAGAGACCTGGGTATGATATTTTGGGTACGAAGTGACTTGGGTACGAAGTGACTTGGGTACGAAGTGACCGACATCGTTTGTAACCAATAGGCTATTATTATCCTCTCTTGTTTTCCTACATGACCATTCTTACCAATGTTGTACATACCCTTTACATTTTTGCGCAGTAAATGCATTGGTAATTTATTCAAATATGTTTAGCGCCTAAGGGACCATTAGAACACTGTGCAGGTACGGGATGGGAGTGCGGCTCGGAGAAATTGTTCATGACAATTCATAAAATGTTCATAACATGTTCATAATTTGTTTTTACTCGCACGGCATTTCTTCATCGCACGTCAGAAACGCCGTGCGAGTAAAAACAAATGATGACGTCATGAACAAGTTTTCCGAGCCGCACTCCCATCCCGTACATGCACCGTTTTCTAATGGTCCCTTATAGCGGGGGTGCGTGCTGTAACTTGGTTCAGAGTTCATAATTCCATGAACGCCACAGGGGAGGCCTCCTCCTGCTTTGATCATGACGAAAAACCTCTTTAATTCGTTTGGCTGATTATCATTTGTGTTATTATTCGATAGTATGGATGAGGTTTTTGTGAACTCTTCTGACCCAACAATGGATGACACCATGAGTGCTCTCAAGTCATCGTTGGATGCTTTAATCGTCAACTCGGATACTTTCTTTCTTTTAGTGATGGCGTGTCTCATTTTCTGTAAGTTCGAATATTAGTTGTTCACCAGGAAAACTTGTTAACACTTAACATCTGTGCGTGTTTTCACGTTTTAAAAAGAAATTAAGAGGAAGACCTACTATTTTGTCATTTTGTTCAAAATTACGGTGATTCCATTTGTTCACAGTCTGTTTTGCACTGTGTTTTTTGCATTCTCCGAGTGTGTCCTCGCTCGTAAACAACAACGAGTCAATTTTACATCTGCTCATTTTTGTTATACAAATAAATTCATCAGATTTATTGTGATTTGTTGGCAGTTATGCAATGCGGTTTCGCCTTCTTGGAAGCCGGCTCCGTCCGCAGTAAGAACACCACCAATATACTGATCAAAAATCTACTGGATGTGTGTAAGTTTAGGGCTTAACCAACCCTGCGCATTAACACCCCTATACAGAGCCCACAATATCACTAATTAGTTAATTACTAAATAATTTGTTAATGGCATGTCATTTTTTTTTTTTTTTTTTTGGGGGGGGGGACAATTTCTGCATCGAATCCATCTACCACTGGTTAAGGGGTTTATTTGATTTTGTAATGGATGTTGAACTTTATGTTTCCCTTCTGTTAATGTTCCTCTTGAGGCATTGGTAGCTGAAACGCTAAGTTTTGACCTTTTAAAAATGAAAAATCAAGCACACAATATTCATCGCGCGGACGGAACTCTCGCGGACTCTAGCAAAGGAACTAAAAATGTAGTGTAACGAGCAGGGTTGTCAAGACCACGGACCACCTAATACTCGAAAATGGCTTTTTTTTCTCCCTGATTTTGACATTTTAGTTCAAAGTGCCTCTCTGTATACATTCTGTCAACCCTTCTGGACAGGTAAGGATATAACTTGACCTAAATTAAGAAAGATAAAGCGATGGCCGAATGCGGAACTTGAGTAATTTTGTTGTACAGTCCATCCTCATCAAACGGGAAAAATTGTATTTGTCAGAAAAACTTCGTTCAGCTTGTTCAATTCGATGTCGGTCACTTCGTACCCAGTCACTTCGTACCCAAGTCACTTCGTACTCAAATTATCATACCCAGGTCACCCCAATGCCTTTGTTTACAAATCCATGGGGGCATTTATTATTGTGTATACAAAAAAAAAAAACAGCTAGTCTCCCGAGTTGGAATGATTTTGTTTCTAGTAAGTGTCAACAAAATTTTAGAAAGTTCTGGGGTGAATGAGTCAACATTACAAGGTACACAAACGGTGAGGTTGGTGACTGATGATGGAGCATCTAATCTCGGCAAAGAGGTTTAGTAAGCCAGCAAAAACGGTCCCTAAGTTCTTGGTCAATTATTGTAAGGTAGTTGTAATTATTATGTGTGGTCAGTTGCAGCCTGCAATGGTCTTCATTGGCCACCATCATCATACCTTGGTGGTCATTTTCGAATGTCGGTCACTTCGTACCCAAGTCACTTCGTACCCAAGTCACTTCGTACCCAAGTCACTTCGTACCCAAGTCACTTCGTACCTCAATATTGTAAAGACCTTTCCGAACAAGAGACCTGCATGTGTAGTCACGGGCGTGCATGATTATCTGTGTGTTAGCCCCATAAATTGGGCCATTCACTTCGTAGCTTTTGGCCCCAGCACTGTTGCAATTCTATGTTTGTGCCTTCTGAAATTTAAATTCTGCTACGTTCTCGATCATGAAACTTGGTCGCTCATTGCTCATGTATTGGAACCTTGTTCATGTCTTTACTTATCCCAGACCGAGTCAGTGGTTGCAGTGAATTAAGGCAGCCATTCAACACCGCATTGTGTTATTTTTTAATGGTTCCCGTGTCTTTTGTTGCACACACAGTAGCCGGGGTAAAGAGTTTATTTAATTGCATGCCTACCATTGAAACCCAAACAAAGAAAGACTCATGAGCCTAGCAACCCTCTGGCGCACAGAGTCCCGGATCGGAGTAATCTTAGTGAGGCCACGATAGCTGTTTAGCAAACTGTTGAAATGAAGAGATGAAACTGATCCCAATTATTACATAGAGCTTAAGCAGAAAAGTATGCTTTAATTAGCAAAAGCAAACAGGGAACCAGTCACAGACTATAATCTGTGTTATGAACAACACAGGCAGGTAATTTTGTAACATGGATAGCATTCACACGACGTGGATTTGCGATTTCATAACATCGATGTTATGAAATCGCACGGGACCCTCGTTTGCAGCGCTCGTGTGAATGGGGCCTATTACATAACATAGTTTTTTAGCTTGGCTGATAACCCTTTTCCAGTAAGCAAAATTGGTAATTTTTTGTGCTTAAGCAGCTCCAATTTCATGAATCTGCTTACCGAGGAATTCTGCGCCTATACGGCCCACTGTAAAGCTTTGCAGGGCACCGTAAGTACAGAATTGCAGTAAACAGAGCCATGTTTTTGATTCCTGGTTTAAACTTGATCACCGCCTTTTTTTCAGGTATTGGCGCCGTGGCGTACTGGGCCGTGGGTTATGCCTTCGCCTTCGGTCCCGGCAACGTCTTCCTCGGTCACCGCTACTTCTTCTTTGAGAACATGCCTCCAAGTTTGTACTCACACTGGTTCTTTCACTTCGTGTTTGCCGCAACTGCTACTACCATAGTCTCCGGAGCCATGGCGGAGAGAACTGAATTTGGCGCCTACCTCATCTACAGCTGCGTCATTACAGGTACTTGAACAATTAGCCACACCCAGCAACGGTGCTGGAGGACTCTGGTTCTGTCTCCCCCTCGAGACTGGTCTTGGGGTCATTTGTTGTGGACTCGGACTCTAATACAGCGGGCCGAGCAGAAACAAGAATACTTAAAAATAAAAAAAATAAAAAAAACTAAAAAAAATTTACACAAAATTGAAGTGAAATGTTGTAATAGTTATGACATAAAAAGGAATTTGTTTCCATATGATTAGTGTAGTGTCTTGCCTGCAAGGAAATGACCTGGAATGTGCAATGTCACTCTTTTTGTAAACGAAGGTTATGGTCTATCGACTGAACGGCGGCTGATTAAAAATGTATTAATATTTGTTGGAAATGGTTAACAAAATAAACAACGTTTTTCTTTCATATTTTCTACACCACAGGGTTCATTTATCCCATTGTTAGCCACTGGGCGTGGTCAGCGGAGGGGTGGCTCGGTGCTGGACCTGGCCAAGAAGGTGTAACATACCAGGTAAGTTTATAAAATAATAAAACATACGTTCGAACATTGTATCTCCTCCATAGACCGTGTGCGGTATTCGAACATTGTTGGTTCCCTTGCGTCGATTTCACAAAGCACTAAGATTCATCTTACGATGAGTTTGATGACGATTTCTAATGTGACATCACACTTTGCTTGACAAGATTGATGCACAGTTAAGATCATTCGTAGCTCTTTGTGAAATCAGCCCCTGTTGCATGGTTTCCCCTATTAAACCCTTGACACAACGCGCAGTGCACTTACACGCGAATATTCTGTCCGCCATTTTGTGTGTCAAAATGATGTACACAAAGGAAAGGGGGAATTTTGGGACGCTAAAGTGGCAGCAGACTTACCAGGTAAATCCATTGTTCTCGATAACGTGCGCAAGCTCAGAACTACGTAAACAATGGAATTTTACCTGGTAAGTCTGCCTCCACCTAGCGTTCCAAAGTCTCCCATTGACACCCAAAATGGTGGAAATGGTAGACGCACATATTGCGGAGGTGCGTTCCGCGTTGTGCAAGGGGTCAATGAATTGCTTTAACGTGTGAAGGAAACAAAATCAGAGATTTGGCACAGTCAATCTCGAAGACAAATTGCTGTAATGTTCAATAAGAGATGTTTTCAAGTTTAAGTTTAACTTTTTGGTTCTGTATTTGTTGGTTTTTCTTGTGAGTGATGCAATTATTTGTTATCTTCGATGTCTTCTAGGACTTTGCCGGGAGCGGAGTGGTTCACATGGTGGGTGGAACGGCTGCCCTGGTCGGCGCAGCCATGGTGGGTCCGCGTCATGGTCGATTCAATAAAGACGGAGAAGCCGTAACTATACATGGCCACACTGTACCGGTACGAACTGTCAATATTTTTACTATTTTAAGTCATATACCACAAGGGAAACTGCCAAAGTGGGGAGACCGCCAACATTAGGGCTAGATATCTCAGTTGGTAGAGCGCCGGTGTCATAGGGAAGTCTGTGTCCACCGGAGATTCTGTGCCTCCCCCCCCCCCCAATATAGGAAATAAACATGGGCTGAAGGAGGATGATTCAAAAGAGGGCAAATAAGACACTTGTAAACAGTTTGTAGTATGGGGTCTGAATCTCCTGCCACACCGGCACATACCCGGAGGTCGCAGGTTCAATTACCGCTCAAGTCAATTTGTCTTTGTTCAACCCCAATTTGAACTAAACACATCTGGGTGGGGTACCAGTCGCAACAGCTGACAACCATATTTTTTTTTGGCAACCGTGTTTTCTTTGCTTAGCAATTTCTTGAAGTTGCTTACAGCCTTACATGGAATTAGACCCTGTTCATCCAACTAGAAGTTCCCGGTGTTTTGAACAGTAAACTCTGAGAAGACGAGCAGAGTTTACTGTGAAAAAAGTCGAGACCACACCGGTTCTTCTCAGAACCAACACTTCTCCAAAAAGACATGGTTTTACAAGTTTACTTCTAGTGTTTTTCTTATGATCCACAATATGCAAGGCTTAAAAAATTAGTAATTCACTTTTTTTCTCATCTTTTCCTTCCCATCTTTGTTTCAACCGTAATAACCTATTTCTCCCTTTCACCCGCACCCTGTACTCTAGCAACACCCTTCGATTCACTGGTCCACGTCTTTGGAATGCTATCTCTAGCGATTTAAGAACAATGCCGTCCGTGGGTCGATTTAAGATCTCATACAAAAGAGTCCTCCTCTCCCACTAAGTAACATAGCTTTTCTCTCCACTTATCTATTTACTTCTGTCGTCTTCAGTTAGCCTGGTTTAATATTTTTTGTATTTTCTCGTCAGCATTTTGTTTTGTCATTGTGTGTTTGTCTTGTCCTTGTTTCTTCTTCGCTGTTTGTTTGTTTGTTGTCTGTTTGTCTGTTTAAAGGCTGTTGTCTACAAGCCTCGGCTTACTCTAACAGCCTCATGCTCTCGCTCCTCTCTTGTACATAGTTAATTCCTAGTTATTTATTATTATTTACTTTAGATTATATTGTTTCTGTTTACTTTAATGCGCTTCACATTTTGTTACATTTCTATGTACTGTTTAATTCTCACAATTGTTCTTTTTTTTGTTCAACAAGAATATGGAATAAACGTATTATTGAATTGAATTGAATTGTTTCACAGCTCGCAGCCCTGGGTGGTTTTATTCTCTTCTTCGGCTTCTTCGCTTTCAATGGCGGCTCCCAGGCGAGCATCTCCCAGCCTGGAGACGGGGAGGTCGTTGCTCTCTCCATCGTCAACACTATCATCAGCGGTGGCCATGGTGCTCTGGTTGCCTTGGTGATTAAGAAGCTCGGCTTCAATGGGCAGTGGAGTTTGTTGATTACACTCAATGGTGGACTAACCGGAATGGTAAGTGTCTTCATTTGGTACTCGATATGTGTCATGGTGTCCCCCCTTTCCTTAGAGGTTTTTTTTTTTTTTTTTTGGGGGGGGGGGGGTGGGGGTGGGGACTGCTTCTGTACTGAGGTTGCTTCTGGTCACGTAAAGAGATGGCATCAGACTGAACAGATGCCTGAAGGTTCCACAGTTTCCCTTTTTTCATAAATATTGAAAACTCTAAAAGAATAATGGGATGTTTTCATTTTTAGTGACGTCAGACTTTCTCTGTTATTAATTCAAACATAGGTGGCAATCTGTGCCGGCTGTAACGCACTAGCACCATGGGGCGCCGCCATCGTTGGCATTGTGTCAGGCGTTGTCTACGTCTTCTGGAGCTGGGCCGTGTGCAAACTAAAGGTCGATGACCCTTTGGACGCTGTAGCAGGTAAGGACGAGCCAAGGGTCACAGAAGTTGAAAGGTCATTCTTCCCCAGGGTCTCAAACTTGGCACTTATCTAGTAATCTGTATACGCTCTGATGACAGTCGTTTTTACTTCACGTTTGCTTTTTTGAAGAAAACTTTTTTTCATGAAGGGGACAAACATATAGGAAACAATGGTAGACATAATACATGTTTTCCACCAACTTATTTCATTCGAAAGCATAGGTAGATTTTGATTGTAGCAAAGGACTAGAACCAGGATTCACGAGGGGAAAGGCATGGAATGAAAGAGTCACTTGGCCGCCCTCGTCCCCAACGTTAACCTTTTGTAAAATTTGAACTTTTTTTTTTTTTTTTTTTACCAGCAGGTCAAGTCCCGATCTACTCTTTTATTCTTTGTTCAACCTCAATTTTGTTTTCTTTTTTACTGTTAACTTCCGCTTGTTTGTGTATTTATCTGCAGTTCATCTCGGAGGGGGGTTATGGGGCGTGTTTTCCGTGCCAGTTTTTCGGTTCGGAGAAGGTGTCGTTTTCAGCTGGAGTCAAGAGGCATTTGCTGTAAGTAATTGAACTCGATTTCAGAAACACCTTTTGGAAACCTTTCTCGTACAAAAAATGATCTTGTGAAAGAAAGTAAAATTTTTCACCGATTGATGTTTGCAGGCTTTGGGTTGGAATGCTTTGGGTGCACTGGTCATCATGACGTGGACAGGAATACTGACCGCCATTTTGTTTGGAATGATGAGGATCTTTGGCATTTTGCGCGTGTCACCGGAAATAGAGGCCAAAGGTGAGGACATGTGCTGCGATATTGTTTGGAGATGTGAGCTTTTACAAAATGTCGGACGAAGTTAAAGGGGGGGGGCTCTAAGGTCAAATTAATGGTTGTGATCCACTCATTTTCAAATAGAGTCCTTATGAAAATGGGGGAAAATTAAAAGTCTCTATTTTCTAACCTCGTGTTAAAACGGTGTAAAAACTAAAATGACACTGTTTTTGATACCCTTCAAGTGCAATAGGATTTTCTCAAAATCAACAAATATTCGATGACGTCACATTTCAAATTTATGGTCTGTACATTTGTTGTACAGATCATGTTAAGTTCATTCCCGGATCATGTGATGATATTAGAAAAAACGGCATTGATTTTCACTGACACAAAAATTCCTATTTGGAATGTACAAACCCATTAATTTTTTTATTTTTTTGTTCGATGACGTCATGTTTAAATTTCGCTCTCAAAGAGTATCAAATAAATGGAATTTTACACCATTTTAACGTGAGGTTAAACACTTTTTTCCCCTCTACTTTCATGAGGAGTCTATCTATTGGAAAATGAGTGGATCACAAAACTGAATTCGACCTTGTGGCCCCTCTTTAACTGTTAACAGACAAAAAAATGCACACATACCTACGCTTAGACTCATAACAAGTCGTCTGTTTTCTTTTCTCCCACCAAGGTCTCGATATTGCTAAACATGGTGAGTCTGCATACCCACTTTCAAGCTATGGTCACGGCTGGTCGTCGGAGGCTGACCTTATCGAGGTCAAAGTTCGTGGAACAATTAACAATTCGTACCCGAACGATTCAACAACAAACTCAGGCGAAGGCTCGCCAGCGTCAAGTAAGTTTATGTTTTTGCTCGAGGTCGAGGGTGATATAATTTCGTAAGCTCGCATTCTGATTGAAAAAATTGTTTGAAAAGTTTTGAAACTAAATATGAAGGCTAACTTGGTTTAAGACTGCTTCAAAGTGGCGGAAACAGAGGGGGCAGGAGCGGGAGCCTTGCCCTTCCTCATGCCCCCCCCCACAAGAAATATATTGAAATGAATAAAGAATATATAAATAAAGAATAGATACATAAATAAGTAAACAAATAAAGTAATTATTTTTAATGAGATTAAAAAGAAAATGCACAAATGAATGTTTTTTATAAACCCAACAGCCCCCCCCAAAAAAAAAAAATAATAATAATAATAACAATTATATATATAGAAAATGTACATAAATAATAAATAAATTAACTATGTCCTTGCCCCGACTCCCAAGCACTTCAATTTAGAGTTGTTGCCATGTTAAAGGCACTGAACACGTTTGGTAGATGTTAAAGACCAGCGTTCTCACTTGGTGTATCCCAACATATGCATTAAATAGCAAGCCTGTGAAAATTTGGGCTCAATTGGTCATTGAAGTTGCAAGAAAATTTTGAAAGAAAAAACACCCTTATTGTACAAATTTGTGTGCTCAGATAGGAATAAAAGGCTTATTGCAAGAAGTCTTTTATTATTTCAGTGAGAAATTTTCAGTGTACAGTGACTTTAAATATACTGTGCTTCAATTTTGTTGGTATATTCTTTCTTTTTCCTCTTTAGGTGAACGTGGTATTAAGACAGAAAGCAACAGTTGTGTTTTACCGGTTCAAGTATTTCAACTCCAGCCCAAGGAGCCAGAACTTCCGAACGAAGAGATTAGTAACAAGAATAGTGAAGCCCAATAGACCTTTATCCTACTGCCACCATCTTGGTACTGTTCCCTGTATCCAGTAACAGCAATGAATGCATATATTCAATGTACGAAAAAGTAGCCAGACTGTTTCTCCTTCCAGCCTCAGTTTGGTTACATTGATTGGAATGGGAGAAAATAAAGATGGCTGCAACATGATAATGGTCTATAACATCAAGGCATTAGTCCCGGTGTGGCAGAAGATTCTGTCCCCCCGGAGATTCTGTCCCCCCATACGGCGAACTGGGTACAAACTTATTTTGATAGCGCCCTCTTTTGAATCATCCTCCTGTAGCCCATGTTAATTTCCCGTGTAGGGACAGAATCTCCGGGGGACAGATTTCCCTGGGACACCGGCCGCAGTAGTTACTAGAGTGGACTCCGATTTGAACAAAAACCTTAGATTACTTCAAAATTAAAAGCTCATAATATCCTCACCATGTCTTTGTACGCACTGGATGAGACTATATAGGGTAATTAATCCAAAAATTAACGACCACTGGAGAGCTGTTGATATTATAAAACATTGTTAGAAACAACCCCCTTTTGTAGTTTTTGAGAAAGAGGTAATTTTTCAACAAAACATTTGAATATGGGAAAGTCATGACGCCTTTCTCAGGCATCTGAAAGCACACCATTCTATGTAACAAGGGTGTTTTGTCTTTCATTACTTTCTTGCAACTTCGATGAATTATTGAGCCAAAATTTTCACATGTTCATTATTTTTACATATATTGGGATATACACCAAGTGAGTATACTAGTCTTTTGCCAATTACCAAAAGTATACCCTGCCTTTAAGTAAACGTTGTTTTTTTGAAATCCTAAAAGGCCCGCCCTCCCCTACAGTTTCCAAAGGGGCTTTAAGCAATGCCAAGAGCCATGGGTAAAATTCCCGGGAAATTTATGAAAATGTCTTTCTCCCTTTTTATTTTATTTTAAATCTTTTACTTGGAATGGCCTGAAGTACAAGTATAACTATCTTTTACCATCGGAAGTTTGTGATTTTATTTGTATAAATATATTTTTGGTTGTTAATATATTTTTCTTCCACGGCGCTAAAGAAGGTTTGAGAAAACAAAACGGATAGGGAATGTAAAGCGCCACCCCCACCCCCCTCCCTACCCAACTTGAGATGGCAGATCCAAATTCTATACACTGCAAAAACGTGGGTGTTAAAATTGACACCATGGGTGTTGTCACATATAGATAGGCCTACAACAAATTAATATCAAAATTTACAACATAGGGTGTTAAAACAACACTAATTTCTGCCAGCACAATGTCAATGGCGTTTTTTTAACACCCTATGGTGTTAATTTTTATTCTCTTTGTATTCTCTCCCTTGGTGTCAATATTATAACACCCCATTTTGTGCAGTGTAGTGCCAAATTCATCAGTACTCAATGCAATAGTTTAGTTTTTTAAATTAAATTAATATCGATATCGTTTAATGTATTCATTTTATTTTGTTCAAGGTTAGTGTTAGTTTTACATTTTGCTACTCTTATAAGGTTCATTGGGGATTCTGTGATTCATAACAAATTATGTTTATAAAACACTTGTTATCACTATTTTACCTCCTATGTTTATGCTTGAGCCGTTTTTGTATTTTGAGAGGCTTTGGCATTTTCGTATCGTCAGACGTTGAAAGAATCGGCGTTTTATTAATCGTTTGTGAATATTAGATATCAGAACATAACAAAATGGACTTGTGTAAAATTAAAAGAAAGTAGCAAGAAAAAAATACAATTTGAACTTATATAGTTACTGACTAAGTTGTTGCATGTTTAATTCTTAACCCTTTAGTGACATGGGTTTACTGCCTGCCTTAGCACCTGGGCCCGATTTCATAGAGCTGCTTAAGCAGAAAACTTTGCTTAACAATTTCCTGCTTAGCAGAAATGTGCAGGATATCAGTCACAAATTGTACATTTTACATGGTATTTTGTCTGGCAACCTTAATCTGATAAGCATAATGTTGTTGTGCTTAGCTACTTTCTGTGCTTAAAGCAGCTCTATGAAATTGGGCCCTGGTAATACTGGTCGTTTTAAGTTGGCAATTTAGTTGGACCTACAGTCCTCAATCCTCCACTCTATGGTCGCTCAACACCAACATGTTTGGACTTGGATAAGATTGGTATGCCTGACCCAGTGGTAAGCAATTGTTAGTTGGGTCTACAGTCCTCAATCCTCCACCATCTTCCCCTCTATGGTCACTCAACACCAAAATGTTTGGACTTGGATAAGATTGTTATACCTGACCAAGTGATAAGCAATTATTAGTTGAACTTGGATAAGATTGAAATGCCTGACACAGTGATGAGCAATGGTTATTTCAAACCATTGCTCATCACTGGGTCAGGTATTTCAATCTTATAACTTATTTGGGCCCACAGTCCTCAATCCTCCTGAATTGTTCATCTCGGCAAAGAGCTGAGGTTTGAGCATGCGTACTACATAGCTAATAATAAAGTACTCATGATGCGAGCAAGTACTGTCACACATGTTCGTTTATTTAGTTGTCCAGAACTTTACAAGGCTATATGGGGATTATAAATCGTTTTAAGCCTTAAAATGTTGTCTTTTGCTAACTTATACCCAACTTAACTATTTCTTTTTCATTTCGTGGTGTTTGGGTCAAAACAGTTTTGCTTTGATCTGTGACAGAAGTAGGACAATATAAATACACATTAAAACCAAATTGGTAGTTTTAATAAGCACTATATAACCCCCAAACAAATTCAACTTTGCTTGAAGGTAATTTGCTCACATACCCTCTTCGACTGGTTTGAGTTCTTCTGATTTTGATGTTTGGTTCCTTGCAGTTTGGCTTTCATCTGTCACTGAATAGGACACAACAGGACAGAAATGAAAGTTGATAGTGCTAATGAGCAAAATTTTATAACCCAAAGACAAATTCAGTTGGAGATTTTGAAACGCTAGGTGGCAGCAGACTTACCAGGCAAACTAATTATGTTCATGTAAATTTGCGCATGATCAAGAACTACATAACTGCACTTTACCCAGTATGTCTGGTGCCACAATAACTGGGCAAAATTTCATAGAGCTGTAAAGAACAAAAAGTAACTAAACACAATAAAATCATGATTACCAGAATAGGGTTACCAGCTAAAATATCCTGTGATTTGCATTCACTTATAATACACTTACCTTGAAAGTATTCGTGTAGTGGGAAAAATCATGTTAAAAATATTGTTGACAGTATTACCAACACCAGCTTTCTTTAAACAAATATGTTTGAGAAAATACTAGTTTTAGAAATGTTTGAAGATTATTTCTGACTTTTATCTTTAAATAAAAAGGGAATGAAACCTAACCGATCATAATTTCATTCCTTCCTCAATGTCATCATCGCCTCAATATTAACAGGAAAGGTACTACACAAAATGTGCTACGGCTACGGCTATCGGTACGGCTGCGGCTATTGCTTATTTTGCACGGAACGGAAAAGTAGTTGTGTTAAGAAACTTACTGTTTACGTCACAGTTCAGATGATCAACCACAAATAACAAATAAATCTAAACAAAGTTGGCTGGTCCCCATTTAAAAAGTGTTCAAAACAATAACAAGTTACCTAATTATTAATCGAGTAGGATTTGAAGGGATAATACATTTTTGTCATTATATAAACCTTGCGAGTTTTAAATTCATTCTCCTTTTAGGAGAGCCTTGGTTCCCAAGCATGCTTTGCTTTATAAACATGTGATGGAAACACAATCGCGCACCTTGACGTGCCCCACGGGACTTGATGTGTCGTACCATCTACGGTGCGTCATGTTCACTTTTATGTGATCAATATGAGTATCATTAAACAAAATGGAACTGACTAATTTGACTATCAAGCCTCGCCTTGGTCGCATAGCTTCATATGGGAACTGAAGTGGTGATAACAAAATAAACTAATACGGTACCTTGAATTAAGGGGCATCCTGTGTCATTAGCTTCGGTCTCATTAGCTTCGATGTAATTAGCTTCGGTGTGTGCAGAACTAGCGCTTGTTTTTGGATGGTTACATCTCCTCTTGAATAAAAACAGGAGGACTAAAAACAAAACCCCCACTGCGAGTAAGACGCCTAAGATGATTCCAATCTTCCCGAGGACACCTGTAAGATAATAATAAAACCATGATAGTAAAGACCCATAAAATACTGATGAAAAAACCGAGTTAGGGATTTTGTTGGGAATTTCTCAGTGAAAAGGTTTGCTTTATAGGATCGTTTAATCTGTCAAGCGAAGGCAGGACTGCTTGTTTATTTGTACCTGACTTAACTTGGATGACCTCTACGCCGAAAGGTTGGACTGGGATGGCTATGCCGGTCGCGTTGCAAACAAACTTCGGCTGACAGTCTGCAGAGAAGCTCCCTGCTTTGACGATGAGCCGCTGGCACTGGTCGTACGTCTTGGTAACATCACCAAAACTCTCAAAAGACGCCTCCTGAAAGTTGATATTACAATCAGAGACGTCTTTCCAATCCAAGGTTACCTTGGGGTAGACCTCTAGTACGCTGCAGTAGAGTTGAGGATCTTTATCAGGGTCAAAGGTCACTTGACATTCATCCCCGGGCAGCGGTTCACAGCCGGTGATAATCGGCCGGTCTTGATTTGCGACCACTACAAAAACAAAAGGAAGTTACTATTTATTGTAACCATAGATGAACTTGTGCAATCACTTATAATTCATTTAGCTTGAAAGTATTTGTATATAGTGGGAAAAATCATAATAGCTATATTTGACAGTATCAACACTAGCTTTCTTTAACAAAATATGTTTGAGAAAATACTAGTTTAGAAATGTTTCAAGATTTCTTCTGACACTTATCTCTAAATAAAAAGTAAATGAAACCTTTAACCGATCGCATTTCACTCCTTACTCAATGTCACCATCGCCTTAATATTAACATAAAAAGTAATTATAAAGACCCTTACAAAGATTCTGCCTTTTGATTGGTTTTAGAGCGCGTCACATTGTCTTATCTTTACTAGAAGGACGCGCGAACGCGACGCGCTAAACACTTTCTGGTACAGGTACTGTACCCGTAGCAGCCGATGTACTATCCCATGGCAACCGATGTACTATCCCATGGCAACCGATGTACTATCCCATGGCAACCAATGTACTATACCCATAGCAACAACAGCTTTTTAGTACCTTGTTGACGTCTAGGCACATATTGAGGCTGCTTTTACTCGTGATCCCCGGAGAAGTCTATTTTCCATGGGCTTCGCCTCGGGAAAAGAGAACGCGCCGAGGATCACCTCGGGCGTCGTAGTTTTAACCATAGCTCTCGAAGCAGTCAATATTTGTATACTACACATAATGTGTTAAGAGCTTGTTGTTTGCATGATAAAAAGTGTTATAATTCAATTATTATTATTATCGTAAATTTAATTATCGGAGCACCTCCACCTTTTTCTTGTGGGTGGGTGCTACATTTCAAACTTATCGCGTGATTGGCCCTTTCGAGTCGATGGCTACGGCAATTCAGCTGCAGTAAAAACTCCTGTCGACAACATTGAAAATGTGCGCTTTCGGTATGGGTCTTCAACAAAATGAGGATAGAGCCCATAGTGGCACCGGAACAGTTTCGGAAATACCCCAAGATTCATACCTACTCCAGTGACGTCAACGTATCCTACCGCCATGCCGTTCAGAAAACGATAACACCAAAATCGACTTTGAGGGCGCTGTAGCGACAGTATCTGTAAGTCTCCGTCACTCGCGATCTGGTAGTCTTCTTTATATTTATCGAGTACCAAGGTGTCTTTGTTCGAGTATTCGGCACCGATTATGTCAATATCGACTCCTTCCCCTTTATCCAGGGACCAGTAGATTGCTGCAGCATCTGTGGTTGAATGGGGACATTTGATTCGACCGCCATTTTGTCGGTTGATATTCTGTGACAACAATGTCGTGTTTATTGAATCCATGGAAACGACTTCTGCAGGAAATGTAGAGTCTGGAAAGATGAAGCATTGAAAAACAAAAATAACTAATTGATCACGTGCATGTACGAGATTTCTGCATTTTTAAAGCGTCAAAACAGTTGTTATAAACACTTGCTTAGAGTGTCTCTCAGAATGAGAATGATACTAAGTGGCTTAAAATTAGGTGAAAGACGAGGAAATAGCACTCGAAGATCCCTAAAATCATCACTGCTTATTTCGGTTGCTGAGATGTAAATATGAACGATGCACGTGCACCATGTGTTCACTATTCGGGAAGTTGTCTGACTGTATAAGCCACTCCTCATTGGAACAGGCACCACCCACTCTTATTTATCCAATTCCAAACATTTGGGTGTCGAGTTATCATAGAGTGGAGAATTTTAACGGATTGGTACTGTACCCCAAACCACACAGCATGAGGCGAGGCATACCACTCTTATCAGAGTCCAAACATGTTGGGTGTTGAGTTACCATAGAGTGGAGTATTTTGATGTATTTGGTATACCTGTACCCTCAATTCACCCACTCTTAGAACGAGGCCAGGCATATCAATCTTATCAGAGTCCAAACATTTGGTGTTGAATAACCATTAGAGTGGAGTATTTTGATGGATTTGGTACTGTACCCCCAAGCATCGCACTCTAGTCGTAGCGTGATACCAGGCATACCAATCTTATCAGAGTCCAAACATTTGGTGTTGAGTTACCATAAAGTGGAGTATTTTGATGGATTTGATACTGTACCCCCAAACCACCCAGTCTTAGCATGAGGCCAGGCATACCAATCTTTAAATCAAAGTCCAAACATTTGGGTGTTGAGTTACCATATAGAGTAGAGTATTTTGATGGATTTGGTAATGTACCCCCAAACCACTCACTCTTAGCATGAGGCCAGGCATACCAACCTTATCAGAGTCCAAACATTTGCGTGTTGAGTTACCACAGAGTGGAGTATTTTGATGGATTTGTTACTGTACCCCCAAACCACCCACCTTTAGCATGAAGCCATGCAGGCACACCAATCTGATCAGAGTCCAAACATTTGGTAGTTGCGTGACCATAGAGTGGAGTATTTTGATGGATTTGGTGCTGTGCCCCCAAACCACCCACTCTTAGCATCCAGAGTCCAAACATTTGGGTGTTGAGTTACCACAGAGTGGAGTATTTTGAAGGACACGAGAGGGTCTCTAGCCAAAGACACTCGCGGGTTATAGGTTTCAAAAACAATTTATATAAAGGCACAGAGATAAAGGCGTTTATTTTTATACGACAAAAGAAATTGAGGGAAAAGTTAAATTAAGACTTCATTCTTACCCAGGATCTCCACAATAATCTTGCCATGACTCGGCAATCGTACAGCCCCTCGTCGTCATCAGTGACGTTGTAAATAATTAGTCCCGATTGATCATCCACCAGCCGGTACCGTTCACCAGCTGTGAAGCTTTTCCCCCGTTCATTCGGTGCAGAATACTTAGCCACAAGGGTTGGCTCTTCCCAGCCCGTGTACCACCAGAATACTGAGCTTAGCCTTTCCCCCCGTCGCCAACTCAGACATCGCAGGTGATGCGTTTGGTGCTTCTGGAAGTACGCCGTGTTGGGGCTGGTATAGAGGGCGTCTTTGTATAAATGTGTGTTATCACCTGCGGATGGACACCGAGACACAAGACTAGTATTAAGTGTCGAAAAAGGAGTTGTTGCATCACCATAGTAAACCGGGTTTTTTTTTCAGAACCACCACAACCAAAAAAGAGGTTTATATGTACATGGTGTTACCACAAACCGGGTCGAAGAAACATTTCAAAGGATAAATTTAAACTGTCCGTCATCAAAATAAATGTAATTCGGAAGACATTTTGCCAAAAGGTTGCAATTAACTAACAAGCTGAACCCCCTCATTTCAAATTTCATTTAAGTACAAGTCCGCAATAGAAATATTCCGCCTGAAAAACTTAAACCCGACATTTTGATTACCGTCGAAATAAAGACACAGAACTCCACGCAGCACCAGAGTGGTAACTCTGATTTAAAGAAAGTGAACGAAACATATAGGGCCTACATGACATTGAGTTATTTTCACTAGACTGTGGCCACCTTTATCCACAACAAACGCACATAACATTAATCGAATGGTTGGGCCCGATAAAGCGTACTGATATTTCTTCCATGGTTTAAAGGCCCTGCACTATTTGGTAAGATCGAAAAACACAATTAACGTTCACAGATTCACACATAACTTACATGATTTTAAAGTAAGTAATGGTAGAAATGGTTCCTTAAAATATTTCTGCCTAAAATGCTATCGTTTCTGAGAAATGAGTAGAACGATAGTTTTTATCACGCGTGATAAAAACTCGATGTTTGAAAAAACAGAAAACACGGTCTCTATTTTCTCGTGACCTCGATGACCAATTGAGCTCAAACTTTCACAGGTTTGTTTGTTCATGCATATGTTGAATCACACAAAATGTGGACACTGATTTTGAAAATACATAATCCAGTTTTATAAGGAAACAAAGGTAAGAAACAAAGGTAGGGAAATTGTTTTAAAAAGGCCCTATAATGTTACCTTTTTTTTTTTGATGTGCTAAATAATAAATTTAATTACAAAATACAGGATATCCGATTGGTAAATTTTTCAGATATGCCCGTATAACAAAACTCCCCACATGGGGCAGAAAAATCTGGTTCCCACACTTTAAATGACTTTTTAAAAAAATAGTAAGTAACATGAAAAAGGCGATGAAAAAGTGGCTTGTTCAGACCCGTAACCAGGATTTCTTTTTAAATTTTTATTTTAGGGGGCGAATATGAAAGAAAATGTACACCGGCGCGTTAGCGCCGCCCGTCACTTAGCAACGCAGGAGGGAGTGGGAGGATGATGTGCCCCCTCTCAAAAGTTCGAAATTTTGTAAAAAAAAGAATGCCCACTTCAAGCCATTTAGTGCACCATTTTTGCGCTATGATATTGGTTATCATATCTGAAAACAACTCAATTACAGCTTTGTATCAATATTATTTCTGTATATTTAATGCTCAGACGGCGTATGCCACCCATTGCGTCCTCTATTTACATCTTTGTATATTATTTTATGTTATGAATGTAGAGACACGGGAAGGAGGCCGGTCCTCTATTTAAAAAGGACGAGGATTCGCCAAAATACATCAATAATAATAA
This sequence comes from Plazaster borealis, assembly GCA_021014325.1. Lineage (NCBI taxonomy): Eukaryota > Metazoa > Echinodermata > Asteroidea > Forcipulatida > Labidiasteridae > Plazaster > Plazaster borealis. Next base: position 2,044,215 of record CM037465.1, on the reverse strand, counting down.
ATGCAATCAATGACGTCTAAAATGAAATAAACTCTCCTGTACTCGTTTAATTTCTCCAATACAATAGCACAAAATATGCAATACAATGCAAAAAGTCACAATAATATACACTACACAACTACACAATGCACTGTCAAAGGAAGGTCACGAAAAGGTCAGCACACACGATCTGGCTACACGGACGCACGTGTGACGGTGCTACCTGGCAAATACACACATGGTTTTACAATGATTCCGATCAAAATAGAGCCCTACGAATCACAGTAATTCAGGTATAAATGAGGGTTTGCATACAAAATAATACTCACAGATATCTCTACACCTCTATTACTCCCATATAAATAGCTTTTTGTACATGTACATCAGGCTTCAAATTAGAAAAAAAACCTACATGCACCAGTGCATGCAGATCAAAAAGTTTACATGCACCTTCAAAAAGTTACATGCACCATTTAGTTTCAGTGAAATAGTTGTTGGGATCGGGTCCGCCGGACACGGGGCCATCACCACCGGCAGGACCACCGGGATCGGTGTCGCCGAGACCAGGGCCGGGCTGACATGGAGCAGACTGATCCCGTTGAGTACTAGAAGTACTAGCTTCACCTTCAGCGGTCTGCTTCCCTTTTTTCCATAAAAACAAGAGTGAAGTTTGCTTCTGTTTCGGCATGGTTGACAGCTGATAAATACACGTACACAGGACGAACATTCACTACACACGTGCGAGTGCGAGATGTCAACATTCAGGCAAACGAACGACCGTACCGTTACATAACACACAAACACATCGCTGCACACACGCGTTGTATAGGGCCCATAGGGGCTACTCCTTCTGCGTCAATTACCGCAACCCCAGGGATTAGTCTTTCCTCAAGGAGGGAAGTTGAATGAGCCAGATTTTGTACGTGCGTTGCATAATTGGGAATAAGACAGTGAGTTCAGTGCGGTTATGACCAAGACTACCATACTATTACTGTTTGTGCGCGCTAATACTGCCTGCCTGTCACGAAATCTATCGAATCGAGCATGGTGGTGACATCGGTCGATCGCGCAAACATCGTTCAATTGCGCAGGGCCAATTTTGTGAAATCTATTAATCGCGCAGGGCAGTCTTACTGCACGATCAACAATCATGTTGGGTAAGTTGCGCGATCGGTTGATCGTGCAGCAATGGGTACGCAATCTACATACAGATCGCGCAAAGGTTTGGAAATAGAAATGGAAATGAAAAGACTCGGTACACATGTGCAGTAATAAATTCTTGTCAATTTTATTTGAAATAACTTGAGGAAAATCAATGGAGTTTCGGTAAGGTAAATTGAAAATGTTTCTCATTTAGTTCACAATCACAATCACATGCATTACAACAACAAAAAACACTCATAAAATCCACATGCACGGCGTGCATGTAATTTATTGGAGCTGCGTGCACATCGGAAAAGTTACATGCACTGTGGCATGGTGCACGCGTGCACCCGGGTAATTCGAAGCCTGATGTACATGTACATGTACATGTACGAGCAACAGCGGCAGTCTGTGCTCGCGCTCGTGACTCATTAAAGAGCTTTCGTTTTGGACGACGGATGGTTCTACAACGGTTGAACGGAACCAATGGGATAATATGTGTTTGAAAATCCAAATTCAAGTATAGTGGTGTAAAATCGTCGTTTTACTGCACATATCCTTGAAATCTCAACGCTCGCCTTGTCTTCGGGGATTCCCCTATCGCGCATATATAGGTCACGTGACAAGAGTCTATGGCTTGTGACCTTCATTCCAGAAAATTACCAAAAGGATTATGGGCTCGAACAAACTAAACTTTCAATTTTATTTTCATTTTCCTAATATGCAATCATATAAAAATTATGCTAGATGCCAATGTTTACGTTGTTTTCAATTAAAAAAAGCCTATTATTCACAATAAAAAATTAATGAACAAGTTGCGTGAGAGGGCGCTATTAATGATGGCATTATAATAAACCGCCATTAATATAATGCGCGATGAGTTGGCCACGTTGCACCACCACCGTTACTGATCAGTCATACTAATTATAATTTTGTTAACACCCAATAGGCAAATAGGTAAATATACACCCAATGGGTAAATAGGCAAATAGGCAAATAGGCAAATAGGTAAATATACACCCAATAGGTAAATATATAAACATTGTGCTGCAAAAATGGGCATCCTAACACGGACGCAATGTCGTAACGAACAGACCGCCGTTTTATTGTATAATGTTGTGAAATGATTATGTTTTATACTTATAATAATAGGGAATATCGGTTAGAAATTATCATTTACTATAGGTGAAACACATTGCAACCTAGAAGCTAGTTGACAGTAAAATACCACAAATAGTTAATAACTAATTGGGTTTTTTACTCAAATCATTTATTTGTTTTGTATAAAGTCCATCCTCATATCAATTAAACAAAGAGGAAATTTATTGTCTGAGAAAGTTATAGTTCAAGGGTGTTCAGCTGTGTGAATACCTGACCCCGAAGCCTTTCTATACAAATCCACGTGGTCTACACTACAGTAAACTACAGTAAGCCTCCCGCAACCTTTGAGTTTTACTTGTGCGAGGTTCTGTTTATTAAATGCTTCTGTAGTTTATGATGGCTTTATTATATCATATTGTTGAGAGAGTAAAAATAGCCATCAAATGTATCAAAGTGTTTCAAGACATTTTAATACAATTTATTACCCGAAAATCAAACAATAATGGTCACCGACGAGCTCAAAAAATCTTTACTTTCCAATTTTATTTCTATCTTCCAAAAATATACAGTCACCATGATTAAAATTATTGCCAATTTGTAAGATGCTTTGTAACCCTATTACAGAGAAAGAAATGGACAAAAAATACGACTAATAATCGCTGTGCACGAGGGCGCTATAACCACTAATAATAATAGTATTATTAATCACATACATTTTGTGGGATAAGGAGCAGGGAGCTCGCGCATACGTCAAGCCACTGAAAGCTACGTCTTTACACAATGATTTTACTTAGATATGTTATTATATGTTGACACTTTACAAGTTTTTTTTATTTTAGGTTTTTTATTCTGTAATAAGCCACATTTTTTTATTAGCTTAAAAGGCTAATCAGTTAGAAGCTACAACCTTTCTAATAATAGTAACAAATAATAATAGTACTAATTGGTTGTTGATTAACGCACATTATCCTAGAAGCTAGATCAAGGCGCTTTACAACATTATTATCCCTGTTCATCGGGCATTCTTAGACAATTCCTGTAACTATAAAACCATAAGCTGTTTTAGCGATAAGGGGTTACCAGCATAATACTGTCTCAGCCCTTGCTCAAGGACACAAGTGTTGTGACCTGGAATCGAACCCACACTCCGGTGATTCAGCCGTGAGAACTTGAGTCTGATGCTAGACCGCGAGTCGGCCATGACACACCGCAATTCTGTGATAGATGACCTGGACATAAACAAAGGCCATTGTTTTTTAGTACAATAATGTTATTTTGCTCTTTTTGGTACACAGTTTTGTTCAATTTGTATATTTTTTAAACATATAAGTGTTTTCTCATTTCCTTTTTTTTAAGTTTTTTTTTTACACTTTTTTTTATCGCCCGTAAGTACCCCGGCCACGAAAAAAATGAATAATGATATTTATTTGAATCAAACAAAGTTGTTTTATTTAGTTCCCGACTGCAAAAACAGAGCCACATGTACCAGAATCTATAAGCATTCAATTAATTGCATATTAATGTAAAATTGTGTTTTATACACTCTGATTTTTAAAACAATAAACAACTTCGTGCCGGATTTCGTTCTTAGTGTGTGTGAAAGGATCATATAGGTAGTTTGATTCACTCATTTAAATTTAACAGCAATTGGAATCAGCAATGCATTTGTGTTTTACTGTTAAAATCGAAATAATTTTATTAACATTTATACAGAAAACAATGTTATTCCATGTAAATGTACGGTAGTTTACATCCTTAAATAATATTATACGTAAAGCTAAATGTTGTAATATTAATACGGCAATTATATTATTTTACACAATGCAATGGAGCACTAAACAATTTGAAGAGAGTAGACTTACTTCTAAGTCATGGGGTGTGTTTTTGTCTGCCTGATGATAGCCATAAAAATTGTTTCGCTTGAAATAGCGCCACCTTGTGGGTTTGAAATTTCGATTGGGTGTTGCGCTTGTTGGATAAAAAAAGGCAAATGGCATTTATACGGCTGATGCTGATAAATTAATAACTGCGATCTCAGACTTGCAAGGCTTTCACAAAGCATTACTATTGACATTAAAGATGAGCTGTCAAAATTTCCATTGTAATTAGAATTGTGACGTCACACTTTACAAAAGCAATACGGAGGGATAGCTATTTGTAAAACCGAACCCCGTTGGATGGAAAGACATCCGACCCCCTCCCCCCCGGACCCCTTGACCCTAGCCTCCGGACGGGAAGAGGAAGTGGTGGGTTGACGGGTACTGTCTACGATGGGACCGAATAATTAGCTTAATGGCCCCAAAACAATTCAGGCTCATAAATCAACTATGTATTTGAATCTGGTTTCATTTCTTCCGTTTTTTCCCTATGTCGGCGACTGAGGGGGCAGACCCCTCGCGTTTTCCATATTACACTTATGTACAGATATTTTATTGTATAATTTATTTCTCTGTTCCATTCCATTCGTACGTGTTTGTAATTAAGTAGCTGAAGGGGCGGAGTTCTCAAATTCTCAGCTGTCCTGATATGTAAACAATAAATTTCTTCTATCATGTTTCTGTCTTTTGTGAATTTTTAATTAAAATCAGCTATGAAGGGGCGGATCTCCCCGCAGTTTCTCCCTTCGCTTCTGGGGAAAAATATGTGTTGTCCACAAGGCACTCCATAGCTAACCAGCGGACTGGAATCAGTCCCTTCGCAGGAAATTAAAAACAAAACAAAATCGAACTTTCAGTCAAGGAGTTATGGCAAAGTAACAGGCACAGTTTTGAACGGGGTGTACCGGGACCAGACTAGTTAACTCTTATATTCTTGGGACGTTTTATGCGCTGGGTGTTGTTATGTGAGTGACATAAAACAAATTGAAGTGAATAACTTGTTAATTATACAGTTAAAATGATAAAAAGGGCAAGAACTGAGATTGCAAAGCTGGCTTTCATACAGCCTTAGAGTGGATTTCATCAAGGAGGGCACGGATCACGAGGTAACAATTGAGGGCGCACTTGATCTAACCTTTGACGTCATTTCGTACTGCTCTGTTGCTGACACGTCACGTGCCAAGCCGAAATCGGACAGCTTGCACACCAAGTCTTCACTCAGTAGAATGTTACGGGAAGCGAGATCGCGGTGAATGCACTCAAGAAAACAAACATTTAACAAGAATGAACCTTTCAGAACTAGCGGGAAATAGGCCTATATCATAAATAATTTATATAACCGGGTTATCGCAAATTGACCCCTTTAAAGGCCCTGTACACGTTTGGTAATTACTCAAAATATACATCAGCATAAAAACTGACTTGGTAACGAGCAACAGAGAGCTGTTGATAGTATAACACATTGTGAGAAACGACTCCCTGTGAAGTAACGTAGTTTTTGAGAAAGAGGTAATTCCTCACTAAAATAATAAAAAACTTCTTGCAAGAAGTTGTTATTCCTACATCTGAAAGCACACAAATTTGTACAACAAGGGTGTTTTTTCTTTCATCATTTTCTTGCGCCCTCGATGACCAATTGAGCCCAAATTTTCACAGACAAATCCAAGTCCAACTGCTTGTTATTTTATGCGTATGTTGGGATACACCGAATGAGAACACTGGTCTTTGACAATTACCAAACGTGTACGATGCCTTTTAAACAAAAAAATTAACCCCGTTATGATCGGGCTTTTTTTTCTCTCTGTTTCTCTTTGTTTGGGTGGGGGGACTAACAAGGCTGAGGGTAGACTTGATTTCAAGTCTGAGTTCGCTGTTATTTCTCTGCATCAGCCACGCAAATCTCCCCCGCAGATTGGCTACCACACGCTCTGACTCGTGATCGTAGGTTAATGACGGAGGTAAATCCTCAAGAGGGCGCTATTTCAGGCAATAATGTAATGGCTATCAGGTAGACTAAAACCACGATCACAGACTTGGAACCAAGTCTAGGCTGAGGGAGGCACTATGCCATACAAAGTTCTGGAGAACTTGTTTTTATGAAACATGCCACTAATGTTCATTTTACCGCTGAAGTTCTATATGATTACGTACACAAATCCGAAATTTTACTATAAAAGGGCAATTGTTGCACTTGTTCACCAGTTTTGGAAGGAAAATAAATCGTATTTTGCGCATTATTTCCTTAATGATAGGGTGAAGAACACTTTTTATGAAAAGTGTGTGTACTTTTTTAATTGATAAAAGAAATGATTTTCAAATGATATGTGTCATTTCATAGCACTATTGTTTTAGAAATGTGTGTGTTTTCCGTTTCAGTGAAAGCCGCACGTGTTTTGTTTCGTTTTTGTTTTTCCACCCAAGGTTTGCGAAACTTATGGCTGTGACGTTGCGAAAGCCGAAAGTTCTGTATAGGTTTATAAAATAATAACTTGCTTGGAATTTCAATAACAAAAATACAAGTGAACAAAGTTCAACTTTGGAAGATCAAAACAAGGAAGAACATTTCATTTTACGTTGAATGCAATTGGCTTTGCTTTCGTTTTTGTTGTCCACCCAAGGTTTGCAAAACCCATCGCCATGGCTGTGACGTTGCGAAAGCCAAAAAACTGGTGTGCGCGTTCACAAGTGGACGTTGGACCACTCATATGCTTTTTACAAGCATGGCTGGCAAGCTGGTGTGCAATTTGGCTTTGCTTACGATAAACAGTGCATTTTAATATGCACCAAACTTAATTTCTGCCTATACATGATTTATGAATTTACTACCATACAGTAAACAGTTAAGTTTCTTTACGTACCCCCTTAAACGATAAGTAATCCATGCCGTTGGCGATCTGGGATGCAAACGTCAGGAGCTGGAAGGGTGATGCTGGTTCAACATCAAGGTATTCCTTTTTTGACTCCTTCCAAGATAACTTCTTCTCCCTCAGGTAGTCTTGAAGGTTCCCTCCAGAGAGGAATTCAAGAATCAAGTAGAAGGGATCTGAAATGAGTACAAAAAAGGATATTCTCCTATTCAGAGTATTATAAATTAAATGTGAGACAAGACCTAGAGTTGGAACAAGTCTATGGGTGACTTGAAATAAGTGCAAATATTCTATGGAACGGGTACAAGACGCTCGAAGTGACTTGCCAAAACTTGAATAATGTCCAATCAGACTTGGATCAAATCTATGGTTACTTTCCAGGAGAAATTATTGAATAACTGTCCTGTTTATTTTTCTGAAAATGAAATGTGTACGTAGATAAACATCATTATATGTGTTAATGCAAAGAGGGAACAAAACAATGTGATACCTTTTTCTGTGCAGTAACCCAACATGGAGACCACATTTGGATGCTTGGTCAGAGTTTTGTGAACCGTGATTTCCTTCTCTAAATCCGCCAAAAGATGGCAAGAAGTTGACTCTGAAACGAGAACAATGTAAATTGTTTGAGTGACTCAGAAATCGGGTCAAGCTGACCCTGGAAACATCGGACACTGGGACTCTGGTGAAACTTGCTGTCAAGAGTGAGTTTCCTTCGTTTTGAGCCACCCTGTAGTGAATTGATAAAGCTGATTTTGAGTTAAAAAGTCTACATAAATATAGGTAAGAATGACCTGTTGCAGTCAGACCTCAATTTTGAACATCTCTTTTATTTTGAAAGCTTACTTTTCAGAATTTTTACGGCCACGAATGTTTTGGTTCCGACATTTAGGATGTCCTTAGCGAGGGCCTTGTGCACCTGTCCAAAGTTCCCACACCCTACCATCTCAAGGAGCTCCATGTTCTCGCGAGGAAATGAGTAGTCAACCTCCGGAAGCTGAAAACCACTCTCCTCTAATTCCATACATTTCTGAAATTAGGGAAGTAAATTAAATATCATTGATTTTCGGAAGTGATTAAATTTGTTGTTCAGGAACAAACATCTGATCCTACGGAAGCGTATAAGTGCCGCCACATGAATACGAGTATCCCGCTCTTATAGTGTACGTACAGGATAAGTCTATAGTTATGGGAGCGCACAACATACGCTGCAAAATCTTCATGGTCGTTTGTGAAGAAAAAAATTGCTCACGCACATTTTTCTGCATTTAGTAAAAATTGAGTTATCCCTCAAAAGCTTTCTGAAAATGACCCTGATGATGGCATGGCTCTAAATCATGATGCTGAAATGAAATATTTGTAAAACAAAAAAATGCAAGCAATAATAATACGAACCGCAGACTGCCGGTTGGTGTCTTCGTTTATTGGTGGAGGTTGCCGACGTTTTGGTTTGCATAGGAATCTCCAAACAATCACTATGGCAACACAGAGGCACACGACGACAGAAATGGTAACAATGACGTAATATTTTACGTTAAACGAATTATTTGTTGATGTCCCTTCATCGGGCTGCATAATTGATGTTCTTCCATTAGGCCGCGTAGTTGATGTTCCTTCATCGGGTTGCGTAGTTGATGTTCTTCCATCAGGCCGCGTAGTTGATGTTCCTTCATCGGGCTGCGTAGTTGATGTTCTTCCATCAGGCCGCGTAGTTGACGTTCTTCCATCGGGCTGCGTAGTTGACGTTCTTCCATCGGGCTCGGGCTGCGTAGTTGATGCCTCTGTAATCAAACTTGTAACTGAAAAACAACTTGAGATTGTTGGTGCTGAGAAAAACATAAATACTCTTGCTGTTTTGTTTTGACTAGGGCTTAGGCTCCTTCCCATGTTACGAGGAGGGGGGAGCAGTCAGTTTGAGCCGTAGCCAATGTCGTGTGTGTAAAATAGCAATGATAGGGACGTACCTTTAATATTCGGATCCAACAGAAGCCCTCTCACGATGTAACTATCATTGTCTAAAAATGATACCATGCATTCGACGCCCTCAACGTCCGCTATAGTGTTCGTGCGCATTGTTACGCAACTTGAGGTCGTCCACATGTACGGGGCTGAATTGTGCCGCAAAACGCTAACTTCGCGGCTCTGCTCGTCTTTTATGTTAATAAACCACGTGATCTTCACAGCTGGGTTTGCTCCTGATGCAGTACAGTTGAACGTAAAGATCAAACCGGAAGTCCAGTTAGCTTTGAGGGTCACGGCATCCGGTGGATCTGGCAGAGAGGAAGATTTTAGACTATGGTTACATAAAAATGAAAACTTATACAACAACAAAGTTGTGTAGGATGTGAGCTGAATATTGATGAGTGTTCCATTAGGAACGTTTCACGCTGCAACAGATTATTACAATGCCCAATAAGTATGAAATGTAGCTTAGAAAATTCATTTGCCAATCAAAAATACGCATGGGAAATGTCGCAGTAATAATGTCCATTACGTGGCATTTGTGCTGTTAGACGATTCGCAAAGCTTTATTTTTGTCTACGCTAATTAATTTATGACCTGAAAGCTTTATGAAATTGAGACCCGTCTGTCAGAGATTTAGAATTTAGTTGTCGCACAGTGGTTTGTGCGGCACCATAATGTAGAAAAGCCCTAAATGTAGCCCGAAACCTAAATGCAGCTCGAAACCTAAATGCAGCCCACACCCTGTACCTAATGTTAGCAAGGGCAGCCCATAATGTTTGTGCTGCACCGTAACGTAGCCCGAGGCCTAAATGTAGCCCAAACCTAAATGCAGCCCACACCCTGTACCTAATGTTAGCAAGGGCAATCCATAATGTTTTTGCGGCACCGTAACGTAGCCCGAGGCCTAAATGTAGCCCAAACCTAAATGCAGCCCACACCCTGTACCTAATGTTAGCAAGGGCAGCCCATAATGTTTGTGCTGCACCGTAACGTAGCCCGAGGCCTAAATGTAGCCCAAACCTAAATGTAGCCCATCAACCCTGTAGGCCTACCTATGTTAAGCCCGGGTTACATTAAGGTATATGTTACGGGATAAACTGAGGTCGGGGTCACCTTTAGGTACCACACAGTGGTTGGAAATTCACTTTGCCCAAAGTATTGTACTACTCAATATATAATATTTTAGAATGCATAATGATCAACGGAGTGACTTACGCAATGCGTTCAGCTGTAGTGTCTTAGCGGTGTTTGTCTGTTCCCCAACCGTACTACATGTCAGAATCTTGCCGGAGTCATTTCTGTACAGCGTTATATCAAGGCATATTTGATTCGGGTCCTCTGAACCAGAGCAGGGAGACGGGTATAATGGTATGCCGTTCAGAAGCCACTGCAGGTATCCTTGTTCCAATCCATCAACGGTACATGAGAACGAGGTTGTTTCTCCCTCGATCTCGTGAGGCGTCGTTCTTGTCAAATTCATCTTGAGAGAGTGGACTGCAACAAACCATTTCAACATGGAGAGGCACACAACCCAATTCAACATGGAGGGGCAACATGTCTCCCCCTTAAAGGCACTGAACACGTTTGGTAATTGTCAAACACCAGTGTTTTCACTTGGTGTTTCCCAACATATGCAGTAAAATAACAAGCCTGTGAAAATTTGGGCTCAATTGGTCATCGAAGTTGCAAGAAAATGATGAAAGAAAAAACACCCTTGTTATACAAATTTGTGTGCTTTCAGATAGGAATAAAAACTTCTTGCAAGAAGTTTTTATTATTTTAGTGAGAAATTACCTCTTTCTCAAAAACTGCGTTACTTCAGAGGGAGTCGTTTCTCACAATGTTTTATACTATCAACAGCTCTCCGTTGCTTGTTACCAAGTACGTTTTTATGCTAATTGTTTTGAGTCATTACCAAACGTGTACGATACCTTTAAATCAATTCAACATGGAGTGGCATTGCCGAGGATTGTTTATTGTTTTAAGCAAAATTTTGTCCTTGGATTTATAAGGTTGCCCCTTGTTTACACTTACTGCCTTAGAAGATATTACAATCAAAAATACTTTGAAATATTTGTTCTTGAATTCGTAATAAGTTGTTTTGCATAGAAGTACAACTGAGGATTTAAAATCGTACGACAACCGCAAAATCAAACAAAGATTTCCAAATAATAGTTTAGAGACTGACTTATAACATTAAACAAAACACCAGCACCTCATAAATGAAACTTTCCACGGTTTTGAGCTAGTTTCTTGAAACCAGAAAGTTAAAGACGGATGTTTAACAAATATCACTGCAGAAATGCAACCCTAGTTCAAATTATACTCACCGATGAAACTGGTGCTTATTGAAAAGAAAACGAGCAGCAGCAAATATCTGGCAGCCATTCTTGATTCGAAATGAACGAAAGCAAGCTCTGACATGCAACCAGGGGAGAAAAACCTGTTTGCTTAACAAGGATAAAACTATCACTACTTTGTATCTGATTATGTTTGGATTAACTTTCAGTTGAGCTCCTGATATGTATATTGTAGGTTTTGAGAGTGAAACAAGAGTTGCATGTTTACATCTTCACACGAGGAACAGCCACTGACTGTTTTAAAGCTGTAACATATTTTTTTCATAAAGAATTGGGGTTTATAACGGCGGAGTCTAATTACATGCAAATGTGTTCCAATGTAAAGCATAATTCCTAAATTAAACGAAACTTCCCTGGAAGTTGAAGTTTGATGGGGATTCTATGTAGTCATCGGGAACATGAAAGGGATCACATGAGATTGCGCCACGGACCATGTAGCTTCAGTCTTTAAAGATCAGACGAGTAGGGCCTACATCTTAAAAAGGTATAGTACCATGAAGTCCAATAGGGCGGGAAAATCCTATTAGGGAGGTCATGTGATCCCTTTCGTGTTCCCGATGACTACATGTACATAGAATCCCCATCAAACTTAACTTCCAGGGAAGTTTCGTTTAATTTAGGAATTCTATTACGTCATCGGTCACACTTCATGGAACACATGAGATTTCAAAGCAAGAGATGTACGAGGAGGACAAACCAATTTCTTCCACGAATCATAATTATGTATTCCTCTTACACAGTCATGATACATAGACCAAAACATAACTCTGACTATCTTATGTAGTATTATCCCTCAAAACTCCATCAGCAAACTCTATGCTGGTGTGAACTGGCTTGTCATAAAACTTTGCAAAAGTGCACTGAGAAGTCCAGCCAGCCGTCTGTAAGATGATTATGTTCAATCGGTACAAATCTGTTTTGCCCTAGACGTGGCTGCTGCCCTCACACTGTGAAGCTTGAACAGCTGAGTATCAACATCAGAAAAAGTCATTACTTCACGTAACCATCTACTAATTGTCGCCTTGGACACTGCTTTATAAGGCTTAACAAAGCTAATAAATAATTGGCCCTCGTCTGAGTCACGTATCTTCTCTGTCCGTGATAAATATTCTGTTAGTGTAACACATACACATAATTTATTATCTTGTTTGGTAACAACTTGACCACCGGAGTAACCTGGTCGGCTCTGCTTGAGCAGTTCACTGAAACTAAAAGTAAAGGAACAATCAGATTCTGTATAAATCATATTCTTTATTAGTTTAACAACTTCAGTGACTGTCCTCTTGATGTTGTTAATACTAAACGCAATCAACATAACCAATTTCAACGTAAGAGTTTTCAAAGTTAGCTCTTTCACTGGTGAGCAAGTTTTCAGATAATCCAGTACTTTCTGGACGTCCCAGGTGTGGTTGTATATCTTGGAAGTGTTGGTCTTAGATTAAAAACTCCTCTCATAAATCTTATTACCAGTGGGTGAGCGCCAACAGTTGTACTGTTCTGTGATGTACCATGGAGGTACATAGTGCAGATAGCGCAGATCTGGCTGTGTTGAGAGCACTATAGCCTACTCCTGAGTGAAACAACTCTGTTCAGAAGTCCAACTCATGATTAATTTGCGGATGCCAGTAAACAGCCTCGATCCTAGTACAAAATTGTATCCACCTTTACGTGTATGTTCTGTATTGTCTTCTTGTACCCTTGCGCCATGACGCCATGATGATAGTGGTATAGCTGCTGGCGAAAAATGTCGCTTTTACTTCGAGCGATCTCCGGATACAAGGCAGGCTATCAGTTGGATTTGGCAGGCGCAGCAGACTGACCAGCATAATATGCAACAACTGCGCAAACCATGGTTGGGTCGTCAGTAGTATAGAAGGCGTATGACCACGTTTTTAGAGTGGATCATGATCCACAGTCGTGTGGATCATGTGGGTCGTTTCTGCGTTGGACCGCAACCAGTTTGTTGAATGGCTTATCTCCGTCTAGCGGCCACTCGCGTGTCTTTGTTTGTTGAATGGCTTATGTTCTGGTATCTGCGAAGGCGTATCTCCAAGGGAGCGCTAGCTTACTTTCCGCCAGATAGTGTCAACCGCAGGAATAAGAATAATAATGGCCAAAGGTCAGAGCTTCGGTTTCCAGTTCAAACTTTATTTCCACGGTGAACTATAACAAAAAAGAACAGAGAAAACCTTTGTTTACATCTGAACAACTAACGATATTTATGTAAAAAACAACTATAATCACGAAAAACCTTCAAAACGGTAATAGCTTGAAGAAAACAGCCAAAACCTTAAATATAGGGATCGCTCCAACACTGAGGTCACGTGGGGTCCGTTTTACAGTTAAAAACAGGTATCGCTCCTCTACTCTTAAATATACTATAAGAATGGCAGAAAAACACTAGTTTATGCAATGACAACAAGGAATGGATATATCTATACCTTAGGGTGATCCAAAAGTCTGAGATTTAGAGAGAAAACCAGCTGATTCTGGACAGATGTGGGTAAAAACTGAGCGAGGCACATAATAAAATACAGTGAAAATCTAAAGGCTCAGAAGAACTCGTTGTTGACCAAGTTATTATAAAAATAAGCCTAGTAAACTATCATTACTTACATGACTGTGGTTTCGGGGTGTTTACAAAATACGTGTGAAGTCTCTACATCAAAAGGATAAGGATTAAAACAGTGTATTTATGAAAAATGCTCATCAAAATCGTTCGAGCCGGATGGCTGTTGAAACCATGGAGTTAGTCTATCGTCTCTTTCCGTCAAACGTGAAGGGCGCCCTCAAGCGTTAGTGGAAGGCAGGCAGTAAAGTCCGATACACTCCCCGTCTAAAAATACGTAACATTGAATTTTTACTTAAACAACTAGTGAGGGTCACTAACTGGAACATGAGGACTGGGTAAATTAAAAGTCTAGGTCCGAGAATTTCTTAAGTTGACTTTGGTGCCTTCTCAATCAGTAGGAGCTCTGAGATTGGTCTTGAGTAAGTACGCCGGATTCCTTCACTGCATATCATGACCTCCACTTTTCGAGCTCGTCCGTCATCGCTCAGGTGGACCTTGGTGACACGGGCAAGAGGCCACTGCAATCTCGGGAGTTCCTTGTCCCGTAGTAGAACGACATCTCCATCACTGATGTCTGGCTTGACAACTGGCCACTTCTGTCTGGGTTGCAGGCTTTGAAGGTAGTCCCTTTTCCAACGTAGCCAAAACTGGTCCGCCAAGTACTGTACGCGCCTCCATCGTTTGCGACTGTACTCATCCTGTTTTACAAAGCATCCGGGCGGTGGCTGAAGTTGCTTGGACTTGGACGTCAACAGCATGGAGGGGCTGATAGCTTGAGGGTCGTCAGCGTCTGAGGGTATCGCGGATAGTGGGCGTGAATTGACAATGGCAGATGCTTCGGCCATGAACGTCACAAGTACTTCATGTGTCAACTGGTGCTTTCCAAGCTGCAGAAACATTGCGTCGAGGACACGTCTAACAGTACCAATCAAGCGTTCCCAGATGCCCCCGAAGTGTGAAGCATGTGGAGGGTTGAAGACCCATTGGCACTGATTTGCTGACAGGTAGGAAGCGACTTGCTCTTTATCCATTTCGTCAAGAGCTGCGGCTAGCTCGTTCTTTGCTCCAATGAAGTTTGTGCCCTGGTCGCACCTTAGTATTGCGACTGGTCCTCTTATCGCCACAAATCTACGGAAGGCTGAAATGAATGCTGATGTGTCCATAGACTCTATGACCTCTAGATGAATGGCTCTACTGTAGAGGCATGTGAAAATGACAGCCCATCTCTTTGATTCAGAACTTCCGCCTCTTGTTTTTCTTGTGACCACTGTCCAAGGCCCAAACACATCCATACCAACGTTGGTGAAAGGTGGTGTTGCTGAAACTCTGTCTGCGGGTAGATCGGCCATGATTTGGGTCAGTGGCTTTCCCCTCAGCCGTTTACACGTAACACATCGGTTAATGATGCTCCTGATGAGGTTGTGGGATCCAATTATCCACAGTCCTGCTGACCTAACGGCTCCTAGTGTCAACTGTCGGCCTTGGTGTTGTACCTGTTGGTGGAAGTGTTCTGCCAGGAGTCTAGAAACGTGGCTGTCCTTTGGAAGGACGATGGGGTGGCAAGTTCCAAAGTCGAGATCGGAGCGCTTAAGCCTTCCTCCCACTCTTAATACTCCATCATCGTCAAGGAAAGGGCTCAACTTAAGAAGTGGGCTTTTCTTGCTGATTGTCAGGTTGGGGTTAATCTGTGCCTTCCTCAGAGTTCGTATTTCCTCTTTGAAGTAATTACTCTGAACTGCCTTGAGGATGGCCTTCTCCGCTTGTTGTAGTTGTGGAACAGATAGTATAGTTGACGGCTCTTCCCGCGTGTCATTGGGGGCATCTGCTGTAGTTCCATTCTTTGATGCTTTAAAGGTTTGAACCTTTCGGACAAGGAGTCCGATCGCTTGTTTTAGATACCGCCAACTGGAAAATCTGGAAAAGTGACTACAGTTTAGGGAGGCTTCAGCGTCTTGTGCAGTTTGATTACAAGTTTCCTCCCCGATGGTAGTAGCAGACGTCACGATCAGCTTGCGTACTTCTGGGTCACTCTCATCAAGCGTTTGTTCAATTGATTCTGCAGAGACTGCCTCTGATGTAGGGGGGTCAGATTGCCATAAGAATTCTGGTCCGCGAAACCAGACTGTGTTGGTCAATTCTCTCGCTGGAACCGATCTTGAGGCCAGATCTGCAGGGTTTTGGTCTGTCGGGACATGATGCCACTGGTTAGGTTCTGATGCGGTGTGGATCTTGTGTACTCTGTTCGCCACATAAACATGAAAACGTCTTGATTCATTAGCAATGTAGCCAAGGACCACTTTACTGTCTGAGTAGAAGGTCGTCTTGTCGATGATAACTTTGTCTCGAAGTTCAGTTTCGAATGTCTGAGACAGCATTGTGGCAAGGACGGCTGCGCAGAGCTCCAGACGTGGGATAGATACTGCGTGAGAGGGGGCAACCTTTGCCTTAGCCAGTAGTAGGGATACATGTGGTCGACCATGTTCGTTCAGGAGTCTCAAGTAGGACACTGCTCCTGTGGCGAGTTGGCTTGCGTCGCAGAAGATGTGGAGTTCTCGTCTTCTTATTTCACCAAACTGTGAGGGTTTGTAGCATCTCTCTATGTAGATGTTCTGTAGGTCATACAACGAATCTCGCCATCGGTTCCATCTAGGGAGGCAGGTTTCTGGAAGTGGTCTATCCCATATGTCTTGAGGGACATTCGTCTCTTTTCTCATCTCTGTCATTAGTTCGCGGAGGATGAGCTTTCCCTCGATAGTCACGGGTGTAACGAAGCCCAGGGGGTCGAAGATAGAACTGGCTATCGAGAGAACTCCTCGTCGAGAAAATGGCTTATCTGGTAAGTTCACTATAAAAGTGAAGGCGTCCTTCTCAAGCGACCAGTGCACTCCAAGTGATTGCTGGACGGGTAGTCTGTCATGATTGAAGTCTAAGCTCTTTACGTCTTTTGCCCTCGCTTCCTGTGGGAGTGCGTTCATCACTTCCTTGCTGTTTGAAATTATCTTATGGAATCTCATGTTCTTACTTGCAAGGGCATCTCGGGTCCGTTGTATCAGACTTATGGCTGTCTCTGGGTTTGGATGAGAAGTGAGTCCGTCATCAACGTAAAAATCACGGCAGACAAACTCTGGTACATCGGCGCCGTGTGTAGATCTACCTTCCTCGGCAATCATTCTGATGCCAAATGTGGCAATGGCGGGTGATGAGACGTTACCGAATAAGTGAACGTTCATACGGTGGTCGATGATCGGCCTTTCGGGGTCATTGTTCTGAAACCACAGGAAGCGCAGGAAGTTTCGATGTTCGGGATTCACGTGAAAGTTGTGAAACATCTGCTCGACGTCTCCCATAACTGCAACTTCACCAACCCTGAAACGCAGGAGTATGCCGAGTAGGGTATTCATCTGGTCAGGTCCCTGGAGTAAGACTTTGTTCAAAGAAACGCCGCTAAACTCGGAGCTGGAATCGAAGACAACACGAATGCCTGGCTTCTTTGGGTGTCTAACTGGAAAGTGAGGTAGGTACCATACGGTCCCACTCGGGGTAGTGACCTCGTTATCTGGAACGGGTGTTGCGTGTTCCTTGTCAAGTATTTTGCCTAGAAAGGCTTGATATTCCTTCATCAGTTCTGGCTTGCGGCGGAGTGTTTTCAGGAGGTTGTTCAAGCGAAATTGTGCTTGGGATCGGTTGTTCGGAAGACGGGTTTGACTGTCTTTGAATGGTAGGGGGAATTCCAGATTTCCTTTGGAATTGGTGTGGACAATTTCTGTCATAATCTTGATGAAACGTCGGTCCTCAACTGACAGGGCCTTCTGGTTGTCGTCCTGAGTTTCGGCGTAGATGCTAGAACATGTGTCGTGATGGGTACTGAGTAAGTCCTTTGCGTTGATGTGGTTTTCGCATGTGCCATGGTAATCAGGTTGGACTTCATAAGTGTCGGGACTGGGTAAGAGAGCAGACGCCTCTGTCAATATTGTGCGGTTAGTCGAAACGTGTTCTCTGCCTTTGATGCTACTTGTGCACATACGGCCGGAGACTGTCCAACCCATATCTGTTCGCTGCGCCCAGGGGGTGCCTTTGGGTCCATTTCTCGATTCTCTGATTTTGAGGGGTTCTGGACAGCTCCTTCCAATCAACAAGCTGATATCAACATCGTCTCTTGGTCTGGGGATCTTGTTGGCGATCTCGTTTAGGTGAGGGAACATCTTGCACATATCCGGAGACGGGATTTCATCTCGGTCGCCTGGTATGTTCTCGTTTTCTAGAACCGTGGGTAAGTGCTCTTTGTGACCAGTCATGGATTCTATGACTAGGCCGTGTACTCGTCTTCCATTTGTTAGGATTCCTCGACCGCCGCAGGTTGACAGTTCATATTGGTAAGATGGCCCGTCAATGTTGAGTGCTTCAAAAAGTTTTGGGTCTCCAAGGCAGGCATTTGACTGGTCATCAAGGACGGCGTATGCATTGATGGAGACAGATGGTTCATTTCGGTGGTATACCTTGACTAGTGCGATCTTGGAACAAGATCGTGCCATAACACAGGTCGTGTATCTTGTACATTTGGTGTTGGCTTCGAGTGTGACTATCTCTTTGGCTTTCTCTACTTCGGGCTCCCCGCCATACGGTGAGGTGGGGGCATGCATAAACGAAGCATGTGAGGTACTATCGCACTTCTTGCACTTAACTTTGGTCTGGCAGTCTTTAACTCGGTGATTCTGACCGCACTTGAAGCACAGTCCCTTTTGTTTGCAAAATTCTCTCCTGTCTGCCATTGGCTTTCTGCCGAAGGTGATGCAATCTGCTAGGTTGTGGCCAGTGCGATCGTGGAAAACGCACTTTGAGGTGATGGGGGTTGTCTGATGTGCTGATAGGGGACTGTTCGTAGCCATAACACGGAGAGGTGATTTATGGGGGGGAAACGAAGGGTTAGGTGCTTCCTTGTATGTCTTGCCTGTCACGGTAGTGGGCGGATACAGATCCGGATCGTTGCATGTTCTCGCTCTTTCTTTCAGAAATTTTGCAAGCTCCTGAAATGGTGGGTAACAGTTGTGAATCTTCTTATACTTTGACACTTGCTCCCTCCATTTGTTGTGAAGATACATGGGGAGCTTTTCAAGCACTGGGTGGAGGTTGTATGGGTAGTTCAGAACATTGAGTCCGGGCAGGTCCTTCATTTGTGCTGCTATGTCCATGCACGAGTCTGCAAATTCAAGTAGTTTGTGTCATTCCTCTGCTCTCATTTTGGGGAAAGTGGTTAGTTTCTGTATTATCTGGGATGCGATCTTTGTTTTATTCCCAAACCGCTCTTCAAGCTCTTGCCATGCCTCGTCGTAAGCCGTTTGTGGGTTAAGGACGTGTCGGTGTCGAAAGCGGTCAACCAGTTGTTTAACGTCACCGGCAGTATACTTGGCCAGGAATGCAAGTTTCTGTGTTGCAGGAGTTTCGGCTTGGTCTATCATAGTTTCAAATGCACATCTCCAGGGTTGAAACATGATGGGGTCTCCTCTGTAGACGTCTGGTTCATGGGCTGGTTGTCTTTGTCTCGCAAGTGTGTCTGTTATTTGTTTTGTGAGATCAACCGATGGGACTTTGGGTACAAATGGTGGTGACGAAGCAGCAGCGGCTATTCTGGCACAAAACTGAGATGCATGGTCATTCGAGGTTTGAGCAGGTGTTGTGGGGGTGTAGTCTACATTCTCGTTGAGTTCGGCTTGCACTAGTGCTTCGGACCTGGCTCTTTCGGTGGCGGCCGCTTGACGAGCTCGTAAGATCTGTAAGTCAGCCTCAGCAGCCGCCGTACTTGTTCTTTGTTCGAGATCATATTTGGTCTGCAACAGTTTGTTCTCGGCGTCGTGTCTGGCATGTTCGAGCTCCCTGGCTGCCTGCTGACTGACCATCTCTGTCGTGCGTTTGGCGATGGCCTCTTCAAATACAACGTTTTTTGCAGCGGCGGCGGCGGAGGCCAGTGCGAGGGCTTTCATGCTCAGCTGGGAAGATGAAGCTCTGGAAATTTGAGAGGATTTCAGACTTCTTGACGAGGCTCTGGAATGTCGTGAAGTGCTTGACGCCGTTTCCAAGGCCAGGGAACAGGCCCTTTCTGTTGCCTCAGCAATGGCGATGTTGACATGGTTGCTGTGCTCAAGGAAGATTGTTTTTGTTTGGATTGCATGGTCGTTGTAAGACGGGGATGTGTTATAGAGTCTTTCAAGTTCCTTCCATGCCTCGGTGTATGCTTGAAGGGCACACTGGGTAGCTGCCAGTTTACGTCGTAATAACTCTACCGTGTCCGCTGGATTTTGAAGGGCTTGGAGAAGTCCTTCGGTGTTCTTCCATCTGTGATTGAGTTCGTGTTCAGCCCCTTGTATGTCGTCTGCTGAGGGGCACGAAATTTCCTCGGACGTTTCACTCTGGAGCGTAGCCATTGTGTTGTGAAGGTCCTTTGTCTGATTCAGATGTAGTCACATGTACATGTAATGTTCACAGTCATTTCACTGTTCTGGTATCTGCGAAGGCGTATCTCCAAGGAGCGCTAGCTTACTTTCCGCCAGATAGTGTCAACCGCAGGAATAAGAATAATAATGGCCAAAGGTCAGAGCTTCGGTTTCCAGTTCAAACTTTATGTCCACGGTGAACTATAACAAAAAGAACAGAAAACCTTTGTTTACATCTGAACAACTAACGATATTTATGTAAAAACAACTATAATCACGAAAAACCTTCAAAACGGTAATAGCTTGAAGAAAACAGCCAAAACCTTAAATATAGGGATCGCTCCAACACTGAGGTCACGTGGGGTCCGTTTTACAGTTAAAAACAGGTATCGCTCCTCTACTCTTAAATATACTATAAGAATGGCAGAAAAACACTAGTTTATGCAATGACAACAAGGAATGGATATATCTATACCTTAGGGTGATCCAAAAGTCTGAGATTTAGAGAGAAAACCAGCTGATTCTGGACAGATGTGGGTAAAAACTGAGCGAGGCACATAATAAAATACAGTGAAAATCTAAAGGCTCAGAAGAACTCGTTGTTGACCAAGTTATTATAAAAATAAGCCTAGTAAACTATCATTACTTACATGACTGTGGTTTCGGGGTGTTTACAAAATACGTGTGAAGTCTCTACATCAAAAGGATAAGGATTAAAACAGTGTATTTATGAAAAATGCTCATCAAAATCGTTCGAGCCGGATGGCTGTTGAAACCATGGAGTTAGTCTATCGTCTCTTTCCGTCAAACGTGAAGGGCGCCCTCAAGCGTTAGTGGAAGGCAGGCAGTAAAGTCCGATACAGCTTATCTCTGATCTTCAGGTCACTCCTCCTGACCTAACTTGCCTGGAATCGTGTCAATTGAAAAGTGTGCATCGCGATCGTCCGTGTGAGCACCACATCATGAACATAACTTTCCTTGTAGAATTTCCAAGACTTACTGGCTTTATGCAGCCACTCCAGCAAGGTCTCTGGTACAAAATCTCGAATATTCTACTCAGATTCCAGACAGAAAAACCTCGATGGAATAAACAAATGCAACAATCATCATGTACTCAGCTGATGGCAAAGACATGCACTGGCATTTTTAATACAATTTACGTGATTTTCATCACATAATTTTCCGTTTTATATTTTAAATTGTTCATGAAGTGGTTCTTAAAGGCAGTGGACACTATTGGTAATTACTCAAAATATTTATTAGCATAAAACCTAACTTGGTAACAAGTATTGGGGAGAGGTTGATAGTATAAAACATTGTGAGAAACGGCTCCCTCTGAAGTGGAGTAGTTTTCGAGAAAGAAGTAATTTTCCACGAATTTGATTTCGAGACCTCAAAATTAGATGAGGTCTCGAAATCAACTTGCATCTGAAAGCACAGAACTCCGTGTGACAAGGTTGTTTTTTTCTTTCATTGTTATCTCGCAACCTCGATGACCAATTGAGCTCAAATTTTCACAGGCTTGTTATTTTATGCATATGTTGAGATACACCAAGTGAGAAGACTGGTCTTTGACAATTACCAATAGTGTCCACTGTCTTTAATGGTACTTTTTAATGGAACTATTTCTTAATAATTTGTGTAAAGCGCCTTACTTGTTTTTTTCATGAATTTTGGCGCTAGGGGGGCCTATATAAATAATGTATTATTATTACTTTAATAACAGCGGCAATTTCCTATGGAGGACGCCTTGTTTACTGATGTTTGATACCAGCTATATGTCACGTGACGTGGAGAGCGCAATCGGTATATACTAAATGGGTTATCAGTGAGTTGGAAGGGTTGAAATTGTATGGACCCATATGCCAAAAAATTTACATTTAATAAATAATGAAACACAAAACAATACGTCTAAAACAAAGTCACGTTTTTATTTATCTCTGCCATCGGAACTATTTACAAGGTAAAACGTTTACGAAAAATCTTACAACTTTATTATTAAAGTAAATTATTATTTATTATATTATATTATTGTATTTAGATATTGACAAAATAGGGAGACCGCCAACATAGGGCTAGATAGCTCAGTTGGTAGAGCGCCGGCACGTTAAACCGGAGGTCGTTGGTTCAAATCCCACTCTAGTCAATTTTTCTTTGTTCAACCCAAAATCATATTATTATATTTATTATACAAAGATTGGATTCTTCTCACATATCAGGAGACGGCAAATAAGTCTCTCCTCAAGAAATTAAAAGTTGTAACAAATCTTTCAGAGAACTTACAAATGCATTGATAAAATGAACATGTGTAAAACACTGTCTCTGAACTCAATAATCAGAAATAAACTTAACTTAACTTTAAAGAAACCTTGCAAACTCCTTAATTTCAAGTTATAAATAAATACAATTAAACTCACCTAAAATAGAGAGCCAACATTCATATAAATCAGTGTTGTATGACTCGAGTCCAGGACTCGGACTCGAGTCCGTCTCGAGTCACAATTTCGGTGACTCGGACTCGGACTTGTCCCCGAGGACTCGTGACTCGAGACACGTATTTTCACAAAAAATACCTTTTTTAAATATTAAAAACAATTCCGATGATCCGATTGTCATTCCCGGAGTGCACATGGAGGAATATTAACGTCTAGCACAAGAAGTACACTGTCGTATGGTGTTGCAAGTAATAGTGTTCGTGATTATTGTGTAGATGGCCATGTACGTACAGCGCGTGTATGTTCGATTCGTATGTTCAATACGCATAACACTGGGATCATCTAAGCGCTTTCGTCAAGTGCGTCTGACATTGCGCACTCTGTAAGTATCCTCCACTGTTCTCTATCAGCTGCCAAGTGCCAGGTATGTCGGTTCTTGATGTTCAGGTCCGTGGCTTTCAGGTCTTCATTTATTCTTTTCAGCCATGTTGTTCTTTGACCGCCCCTTGGCAGCTTGTGATGACGTAAACACTCCATAAGCGCTTGCTTGGCTGGTGTTTCATCAGGTAGTCTCAGGAGATGGCCTGTCCATCTCAGGCGTCTTTTGGCGATTTTGACACTCCAAGGTTTCTCGTTGGTTTTTTCATAGAGCACTTTGTTTGACACCTTTTTGGGCCACTGAAGGCCGAGGATTGAACGCAGGAGCCTCCTGTGAAAGGCGTCTATTTTCTGTTCTAGTGACTTGGTTAGTGTCCATAATTCACTGTTGTATAAAAATATGGATGCTATGAATGCGCGGAATGTTTTGAGTTTCGTTGCATGGGAGATCGACTTGCTGTTGAAAACACTTCGAAATTTGTTGAAAGATACCATCGAAAGTACTTTCCTTCTGGTGATGTCCTCCTCAGTGTCCAGTAGGGAGCCTAAGTATTTACACTTTTTGCAGCTGGTGTTAATTCCGTTTCTGCTGATGTGATGTTTTTCTGTCTTAGCGTTGTTTACCTTGAGGTTTCGCTCTTTAAGAACCTCAGGCCCCGTTCCCACTGGACCCCGCATTGATCTCGCAATTTGAGAAAAGGGCGATCAGACCCCGCAATTTCTCGAAAAGGGCGATCAAAGGGCGATCAAGCGTAAGTGGGAACGCGAGGGCGATCAGGATCAGACCTCGCAAATTTGATCCACCTCGGGAGTAGGATTAAAGCGGGATCTGATCGCCCTTTTGGATTAATGGGCGATCAAAAGTCTAGTGGGAACGCAAAGGGCGATCAGACCCCGCAATTTGAGGGCGAACATCCGGTACGGTAGGCCCGAATGGCGCGAAAACGGTGTTCTTTTTTCTTCTATTCCCAGTACGCACCACGCATTTGGTGACATAAGAATTGCAAGTAAAGCATAAAGCAGTATTGACGTCGCGTGACGATACCAACTACTGTACATGTACTTGAATGCTGTGTGAGTTGGCAGCGGCAGCACACACGAGTCTTATCAAAGTCTGCTCTAAAAAGCATGCACCCATCTCCGGCGTGCGTTTATTATTCAGAACGATGTCTGTACACGCATTTACTATGGCAGCCGGTACCCAGAAGTAAGCCATTTTGCAATGACATTTAGCGTGTGATTTTTCTCTGTGTGGAAGGGCAACCCGACTATATTTCTTTTGAAGCTATCTCGTACCTCGTACTCACGATCGTGCCTTGTGATCGACCCCATTATATTGTGAGACATTACGGATTATATGATGGGTCCGAGGATGACAATTATTTTCAAAAGCCGCTGGACTATCTTTGATGTTCAAAGTGTTCATAAATATGGACAAAAAACGGTCTTGTTGAACAGACGGATTTCCTTAAAAAACTATGGAGTAGAAATGGGACTTTTTGTGACCCATTCATCTAGGAATAAAAACGAGGCAAAAATTTAAAAGAATTTTCAGAGTGAGTTTGGCGGTGTATGATTTTTCCTGTCTGTTTTGTATTTGTTTTTAGAATATTTTACAAACGATCTTTCTTAAAAAAATGTACGCTGTTTTTTTTCTTTCTACAATAATAATATATCGGCATATAAGCCGAAGGTCAAAATCAACGTATAAACCGCGGTTTATAATCAGAAAATTACGGTACACGTTCTGTACAAAACGCATCCACACTAAACCCAAACCGACCTGCGTTGGTGAACTTTGAATCCACTTCCGTTCCCAAAAGGGGGATCAATGCGCGATCATACTCAAGTGTAGTTGCGATAATCGTAACCCTCCTCCCGACGGTCGGAACGACCGGAGGGTTACGAGTTAGACAATGGCAATATGGTGCGAAATGTAAAATGTGAACAAAAAATCGAGACTTGTGACCAGATTTGCCCAATTTTTACCACTTTCAAAAATCATGACCCACATTCCAACAACACGGACTTGATCTTGAATGTGTAATGAATCCATTCATAACACTCAAAACATCATTGAAAAAATATTTAGAAGAAAAAAAAGACAAAAACTTACCGGAGACTGAGTGAACATGGTGAAGTGCCAAGCGTAGACGAGACGAATACCAGACCACTCTGGAGCAGACTGGATGAACATTTAAACCATGCACTTTTCGACCAATCAGCGTAAACCTGGGAAAACAGACTTGGGTGGAGCTTCGGCTGTAACCCGCTAACCGGCTATTCCCACTTCCGGACTCACTGCACTGGTGTGCTTGTTGTATTATTGTCTTGTACATGTACATACATGTAAAACAACGTACTTGTTACTGTACACTGTACATGTACATCGAACGTGTACGGTGTGTACTGTGTGCACGTGTGTGCATACAATGTATCGGGGCGAATTAGCCACGCATTGTAATATCTGTACATTATGAGTAGGCATATGGATGTGTGTGTTGTTTATTAGGCTTGCAGGGGGGGGGCGGTAAGTTTGTAACTTACTCTGCTCTGATGTGATCGGCAATAGACAATAGACTCACAATAGATGACTTTTAAATTATTATTATTTTTAAATTAATATTTTAGTGAAGGTGATTCAACCAATTTGGCATAATTATGTAGCACGTTGTTGTTTGATCATCCCCTCACTGTTGCACAGAAACAAAGTTACGAATGATGTTTTATTGATGTTCAAATTTTGTATTAAAACTTTTCTTGAAATTTTATTTTCGTGTCACTATGTGATTGCTACAATAGAATGTAGGATGGGTTACCCTATTACCGTGGGGGTTAGGACGTTTTTCGATTAGAATAAAAAAAATCAACAACCTATAAAAAGTGTCCAGTTATTACTATTGTTGAAGTATTACTTTCCACTTTGACATAAAAATACATCGTTTGTCTGATTAAATTTGTCCACAAAGTCTCTGAAAGTGTGCATGCGCCTGAGTGATTCTGGAGGTGAACCTCCTATTATCGTGGTAATCAGAAATAATTTTTTTAAATGAACTATCTCTACATTAAAGGAGCTAAATCCAAAGATAATATTCAAATATTTACCTAATACTGGGATTACAATGTTTAACTTCCCAGCAGATGGACAAATTTTGTCTTTTAGCCATTTTAATTACCGAGTACCGACAATTTCCTTAGTCACCCCCCTGCGCTCAATTTTGGAACAATCCGATGACGTAGATTTCAAGCGCAAAGTAGTAATCCGCGCAAGTTAAAACATAACTGCGCAAGTTCGGAAATTGCGTGCATTCGCCTGCTACAAGTATTGTACTTGTGCAAGCATTATCTGTAATTTGAGCGAGTTTTTTTATTTTGTGTGTTAAACTTACATATTGAGGGCGCCCTTTGCAAAGATGCTGAATTTTTTAGCGTTTTTAGTTTCCTGTCCTTATTTGGACGCCAGACATTGGTTTACGTTTTTAAGGTGAAAATACGTACTTTCGATGTCAATCTTTTTTTTACCGTGGAACTGGATCTGGGCACTGATATTTCAATGCACAGAACAACATTTAAGGTAAAAATGTTAATGATATAATGGCACTTTTGACAGACATGGTCAGCGAAAATTCGTCCAGTCGGGAAAATAGCGTTTTTTTCAAGTTTTTTTTAATTTAAATTATTTCCGCAACAGTTCATTTTTATTGTTTTTACCAGATCGGTAAAGGGTTCTTGGCTATCGATTCACCATATGAAAGTCGTCTATAGATAACGTTTTGACAACGAAAAAAGTGAATTTTCTGCTACCACGGTATTAGGAGTACCACGGTAATATGAGGCTTGACTATACCATAAATGATAAGTCTCATTGCTCACTTACTCTAATGTGCTACAAATTATGCATTATCAGTTCGTATCGATTGACACGTATAGATATCCCTGCTGACTCCACTTTAAACATAGAGCAAGGACCATCTACAACAATGAAATATAATCTTGATTTTGTATTATAAAATTATATAGTTTTCACAAGATTGATAAAAGTCTGTGCAGGATCTTTAATGGCACTTGTTATGCGGGAGCTATTTCGTTTGTGAGTTGTGGAGAGCTGTGTATTCAGGGCACTTATAAAAATAGTAATAGGTCTACCGCCTTGAGCTTGATTTATTCACTTTGGAGCCACTAAGATTCAAATTGATGCCTTGATAAGCAACTCAATTTACATGCAAGGTTTATGCACGCAGGTCTATAGTACACTGAGCAAACGACTCACAACTATAGTGTTCCCGTCACTTGGTAGCAGAAAAAAAAATGGATGCAGCATATGACAATCTTAGAAAACAATACCCATTATTACCGGCTAAATTAAAATACGAACAGGAGAAAATTATTCAACACATAATAGATAAAAAACACGTTCTTGGAGTTCTGCCAACTGGATTCGGGAAAACGTTGACGTTTGCAATACCACCCCTTTTGAAAGATGGTGGGGTTGCACTTGTCATCTCCCCCTTGAGGGCTTTAATGGCCGACCAAGTGCAGTCTCTGAGAATAATGGGCATTTCAGCCGTCGCCCTCATGGAGGAAAACACATCCGATGATGTAAAAAGTAAGTTGATTTTAAGTTTCTCATTTAGTTTTATCAAAATCTTTAAGTCTGGTTTGTATTTCAGTCAATTTTGTTTTAAACATGTTAAATTGGCGAAAGTAGTCTCCTGGTGCAATTGTCTTTTGTTTTGATTTATTTTTGTCGTTTTTTTTCTTTAAGCCAACAGGTGTCGCGGCGTCAAAATAAGGGTCGGTCCGGAAATCACAATTAAGAATTTGATGAAAAGTATGTACTGTATTTATACAAACCAAATAAAATAAATGCATCTCAAAGCTATGTATGAATGTGCTATCTGTACAATATTTGTTCACCCATCTTAATAAATTGGAATACTTGAATTTTTACACTGTTTTTAATAATAAAGACGTTTAGTTGTTTTGTCATTGTTGTTATTTCATTGTATAAAAACTAACACTTGTGTCTTGTGTACAGGTGTGAAGTCAGGAAATGCCCAGGTAGTTCTGATGACACCGGAAGGGCTCCCATCATGGATTAATGTCATCAATACCGAAGGCTATCGGGCTAAACTGGTTGTCATAGCCTTTGATGAAGTACACATGCTGCCAGAATGGTAGGCCTACAGTAAACAAAATAACCCGTTGTACAGTAGTTCCTAGGCTTTTTTCAAGGCCTTCGTGGCTTTGACAGCTACGTAGAGCCGCGATCCCAAGCGACACGAAGGTGAGACCACGCGGTGGGCGGTAAGTTTGTAACTTACTCTGCTCTGATGTGATCGGCAATAGACAATAGACTCACAATAGATGACTTTTAAATTATTATTATTTTTAAATTAATATTTTAGTGAAGGTGATTCAACCAATTTGGCATAATTATGTAGCACGTTGTTGTTTGATCATCCCCTCACTGTTGCACAGAAACAATGTTACGAATGATGCGCGTTCCATGCAGTCGCTCCGCTGTTTACTCTGTGTCCAAGCCGGGGAGGCCTTGACAAAATGCTCATATAAGTTCCCGTTCCTCTCGTGTGAGGGGCCGTCGAAAGTTGTCAACACTTTTTTCTGGTTGTAAAGAGAGTCCTAGTCTTTTGAGGAGTTCAATCCCCGAAATAGTATAGTATTTATCAACATTTCTCTTTCAAAAATTAAACACATCATTTAAATATAAACATTGTAGTCATAAAGTCGTTAAAAGTGATCTCCGATCCCCCTCCCCGTCATTCTATGCATGCTGGACCGTTGAACTGATTAAAACTTTGGATGGCCCTCATGTGAGTTGAAGAAATTTATTTTCATTATAATTTTCAAATGCTTCTGCTCTGGGATGTAAAGAGTCTGTAATTGTTCAAGACTCGATCCACTTATCAGTCATGTATTTATGTAGTATACGAAATGTAAGGGCGATAATGTTAAGGTCTGAAAACAACAGATAAGATTCTGGAACACAACGTTAAGTTGGAAAATGTGACTAGCTCATTTAATTCAAAAACGGTAAAACACACACGAACTATTAAGTGATTTCATTAAAAAAAAAGTGTACACATTCATCAATGGAAAGGGTCGGTTGTCATTGGAAACCTGGGAAGAGAACCAGTGACTATGAATATGTTTGACCGGAAAAACATAACAACAATAAGACTACATGTATAAGGTGTATTTGCGATATTTACTTTACACGAATAAGTAAGTGGGAGATTTTTATTTAAAGGCATCGTACACGTTTGGTACTACTCAAAATATATATTAGCATAAAAACTGACTTGGTAACGAGCAACAGAGAGCTGTTGATAGTATAAAACTTGTGTGAAACGACTCCTCTGAAGTAACGTAGTTTTTGAGAAAGAGGTAATTTCTCACTAAATTAATAAAAACTTCTTGCAAGAAGTTTTTATCATTCTATCTGAAAGCACACAAATTTGTACAACAAGGGCTTTATTCTTTCATCGTTTTCTTGCAACTTCGATGACCAATTGAGCCCTAATTTTCACAGACTTGTTATTTTATGCATATGTTGGGATACACCAAGTGAGAACACTGGTCTTTGACAATTTCCAAACGTGTACGATGCCTTTAATGGATAAAATAAATAAACAATTCATACAACGGGTAAACAAATGTCAAAGACTGACGATGGTCCTCCACACCATTTTAAAAAGTAGTCCAATGGGGTGAAACTTTCAAAAGATGTACAAGATGTTTTAGTGTGACCGATAAAGCATCCCCAAAAATATCGTTTGAACTAATAAATTGCCGGCCAGTGACAACTATTTGTACCTAACATACGATGCAAGTGTACAAATTCACAGTTAGGTTCTTGAGATGATTGCCTCTCAAGCCATTTTAATTGCAGCCAGATGTGCAACTTATCCATTTGCAAAAACAAGGAATTGGCAAACACGCTTGAATTGGTATGGATATTTACATTTCTTCTAATGACACACATTTAAAAAAATATATATACAAACGGTTCTTATTTAGATTACTTGATCACACGGGCCCGTAACAAGAGGGGCGGGGGGTTGACGCCCCCCCTGCAAGCCTAATAAACAACACACACATCCATATGCCTACTCATAATGTACGGATATTACAATGCGTGGCTAATTCGCCCCGATACATTGTATGCACACACGTGCACACAGTACACACCGTACACGTTCGATGTACATGTACAGTGTACAGTAACAAGTACGTTGTTTTACATGCCGTACCCCAATTTCGCGCATCACAAATATTCGCGCAGGTACCTTTCCCGACGCATATTATTTTGTTTACAATACGCAGTGACTCAATTTTTTTTATTTCATGAAAGTATAAAGCCTGATAAACAATTTCCTGCGAAGATGTGGAAAATCAAAGCCTTTCCGGTAAGATTTTAGATAAACTACAAAATGTAGTATACAATCTTACCATTTTAGACTAAATACAAAACATAGCTAGATAAGATGGTCGATTAAACCCCCCCCCCAAAAAAAACACTGAAAGTTCTGTGCGTATCGTCTGCCATACTTCAATACTTAAATTACAAGACCACGTGAATTTCATTTAACAACAGAGGGCGTACAAAATACTACGGAAGGTTGAAGTGGACGTGCGCCTTATAATCCTTTTTTCAGAAATTACCAATTGTTTGCATTTAACTGGACGCGGGACTTACCAACTTTGTGATAACAGCGCAGAGTCCATTTCCCACCTCGCCAACCCCACCACCCCT
This sequence comes from Plazaster borealis, assembly GCA_021014325.1. Taxonomy (NCBI): domain Eukaryota; kingdom Metazoa; phylum Echinodermata; class Asteroidea; order Forcipulatida; family Labidiasteridae; genus Plazaster; species Plazaster borealis. The sequence continues at coordinate 2,013,333 of CM037465.1, read as the reverse complement.
TCCCGTAAATAATTATCACTGCCGATTTCAACCGGCAGCTTCCCTGCCGCACGGACTAAAGCATTTAGAAGAAAGGCGGGACAATAGCGACTCGGTAGTGGCGTTCCAGCCCAAGTGCGCGAATTCATGTGACGGAAAACGAAACTTGACAAATCGGGGTAGATTGCAGACGACGAGTTTCGTTGTGCTTTGACGATGTTCTGCGGGCTTTAAATTCTCCTCTCAGGTGGGCTTTGACATCAGACAATTAAAATTAAAGCTAAAAGTTGTTCTTGATTCTGTTAATCAAGTCAAAATTCAATTTCAATTCTTACGTGCGCGAATAATGGGGATACGAGGATACATGTACAAGACAATAATACAACAAGCACACCAGTGCAGTGAGTCCGGAAGTGGGAATAGCCGGTTAGCGGGTTACAGCCGAAGCTCCACCCAAGTCTGTTTTTCCCAGGTTTACGCTGATTGGTCGAAAAGTGCATGGTTTAAATGTTCATCCAGTCTGCTCCAGAGTGGTCTGGTATTCGTCTCGTCTACGCTTGGCACTTCACCATGTTCACTCAGTCTCCGGTAAGTTTTTGTCTTTTTTTTCTTCTAAATATTTTTTCAATGATGTTTTGAGTGTTATGAATGGATTCATTACACATTCAAGATCAAATCCGTGTTGTTGGAATGTGGGTCATGATTTTTGAAAGTGGTAAAAATTGGGCAAATCTGGTCACAAGTCTCGATTTTTTTTTCACATTTCACATTTCGCACCATATTGCCATTGTCTAACTCGTAACCCTCCGGTCGTTCCGACCGTCGGGAGGAGGGTTACGATTATCGCAACTAACTCAAGTGGGAACGCGGCCGCGATTTCCGCCTGCGGCTAATCCTGCTGCTTGATCCTGATCTCGCATTTGTGGATCCAGTGGGAACGCGGTCTCAGGTGCCCTCCGTTCTATTTCCCTAAGTGGGTGAGTATTGTTACTTGCCCATGTGATGTCATCAGCATATTGCAGCCCAATCTCAAAGTATGATGGTGGACAAATGGCATAGTTGTGGTTTTCGAGTTCCGCAGGTAGGGGTTGGGACTGAGACTGCAGTAGATTGGCAGAGTAGTTATGATCTTGGAGATTCAGTGGTGCCGCTGGTGTTTGTACATTTAGTTGTCTCAGTGCTTTCGCAAGGTAGATTGTGAAGAGAATGGGACTCAGGCAGTCTCCTTGAGGTACGCCAATGTTGGTTTTGAAGGGCTTACCTAAGACTGTACCCACTCTAACTTGTAAGCGGACTTCTCTGAGTATGATTGCCAAAAGATGTAGTTCATCCTGCTCCAACATTTCTTTAAGGTCTTCAAAAAGAACTACTCTCTTCACGGAGTCAAATGCCTTTGACATGTCAAGAAGCAAAAGGTGAAGTTCGTAGCTATCAGCTGTGATGGCCTTTTCTGCTAGGATCTTCAAAGTGAAAACTTGTTCTGTGGTGCTTCTACCGTGTCGATAAGCGGCTTGGGAAGCCGGTATATGGTCATTTAGTCTGTCAGCGATTCTCCAATATTAATGCTGGTATTCTGTCAACGTTAACACCATAGTCACTGCTTGTGCTTGATGCATATTACCAGGGAAATGGCATGTCTTGTACCTGTAAAACACAGCCTGCATATTGCACTGTGATGGCTGTGTGTTGTTTGCACCAGTTTATACACATGGTCGACACACGTCACAGACACACGTCACAGACACACACACACACGACGTCAAGTTTGGTCACGTCACTAGTAAAAAGTAGTACATTGTACAACATTATTTTTAAATCATGGCATCTGCCGTTCCGCCCGTATTGGTTTTTTCGGTTATACCATGGAGGTAGTTCTACCTCCATGGTTATACCAACTTATACAAAAACTTTAACAGAACTTTGTTCAAATAAAATGTGTTTTATTTTTTTCATTTCCGAATCTTATTTTACGACATTTGTTTGCAACCAATATATTTAAACAAGTGACTCGTGACTCGGACTCGGACTCGGACCAAGTGACTCGTGACTCGGACTCGGACTCGGACCAAGTGACTCGTGACTCGGACTCGGACTCGGACCAAGTGACTCGTGACTCGGACTCGGACTCTGACCAAGTGACTCGGGACTCGGACTCGGACTCGACCCAAGTGACTTGAGACTCGGACTCGGACTCGACACAGGTGACTCGACTACAACACTAGCTGATATAAATGTAGAGACACGGGAAGGAGGCCGGTCCTCTATTTAAGAAGGACGAGGATTCACCAAGAGAAAACAGTAAAAATAACAAATTCTACATGATGACGTGTGAAATATAAAACAATCTCCTCTACTGATTCAATTCTAATAATCCAGTGCGACACCGCACATTGAATACAAAATAGCTCATACATAGTACAATACAAATGCACGCACTACACAGTCACTTTAAGTACAGCTAAAGGGCAAAAGGTCAGCGCAACACGAGGCTGGCTACACACACAAGTTTACAAATAGTATACCGATTGAACAGCCCCTATAAATCACAGTATATCTCGAATCAAAAGGTAATTTAAATCAAAATAATACTCACAGAGAGTTCTAGGACATTAGCCCTCCCAGATACATAGTTTTAGGAGCATGGCCAGAGCCATGCTCCACACAAAATGGAGACAAATTGAGACAAATTATAATGTGCTTTCTCGTGCTCAAGGCTACCAAAGGAAAAAAGAGAGAGATTGTCACGTGACAAGTCCAAAAGTAAACTTTTCATAATATAAACACTGAGGGCGCACTTGGGTTCCCTACATAAAAGTTGAAGTTGTCATTGAAGACATAGAGAGCTTGGAGAAAATGGTGAAGAGCTATTGCGTAGAGCAGTCCAGTCTCGGCTGATGACAAATGGTGGAATGTTTGGTCTGACCAGAATTTGGGGCCAAGCCAGCACTCCGACCATGCCTCAGTGACAGACAAACTAGATCCTCATTGGACAATTTAAAAAAAGGGTAACTTATGGCTCTAGAGTGATTGGTCCGTTTTGAAACAGAGAGGGGAAAGGACAGATAAATCTTTACGACTTCACAGCTTAGGGAAGCTGTGAAAGTGTGGTCAAATTAAGGAGCAAGGAAGGCAGGAAGGCTTTTGTGGGTCTAGACTGACAATACACAACCTTAGTTAAAACTAGTGATTAACAAAAGGTGTGTCTGCACATCTTCCAAGTAGTTGGGAGATTAAAGCATGGTTGAATACCCAGTAGGTGAAGATCAAAGACAGGAGTTAAAAAGACCAGTTGAATAGCCTGGCATAGTAACACAGCTAAACAAAGGGTCGCTATGTGCAATTGTACATGTATCAAAATATACAATGTAATATAAAACATTATTTAAAAAGCAAAATACACTTGAACCTTAGACCATACTTGGGTCAGGGTTTACATTATTATTATTATTATTATATATTTCTGGTAATGAAACCAAGGATGCCTCACAAGTGAACTTAATCACTGTAGCTCGCAAGCCTGAGGAAACCTGTAAACAAGGGTGCTTGCAATGTGAACCAGAAACACCGGGGTTAAACCCCTACTCTTCCACGATAAGTGTTCTAGGTTCTTTTTGTGCACTACCAATCCTAGTACACGGGACCTACGGCTTAATGTCCCATCAGAAGGACAAAGCAATTATGGTAAAGTATCTTGCTCAAGGATACAAGTGTCATGACTGGGACTCGAACCCACACTCTGCTGATCAGAAACACCAGAGCTCGAGTCCGGTGCTCTTAACCACTCGCGGCCACGACACGCGGAAGGGTCTATTCCATTGCTCTTTAACCTATGTCAACACTGACATCATGAAACGGGTTATCCTCAGAACCCATCTCTTCATCGTAGCTTGGTAAGCGATTTGGATGTCTGCTTCCATTGGAGTCTAGACCAACACCGGGAGTTGGTTCACGACAGTCTGACTGCGGAGGGAATACCACCCGTGGGATGTGAATTTGAATTTCTTGATCTGCAAGAGGAGCTTGAGTGCTTGTAGGGATCAGCGTGTCATTAAGGAAGCGAAAAATCGGAGAACCTGCTGGGGATAAATAGAATGAGGGATTTTGAATCTGGGGAATATTAGGTAAGGAAATAGAGGAAGTGTCTTGTTCTTCCTCTATTACGGGTTGTATAAACGAAGGGGTCCTTGAGCAGTAAATAACGGAAAAAGATGTTAAAAATGGTTTCGTGATTGGATCAGGTTGTTGGGTTGGATTTTTTATGTGTGTATTTTGAACACAATCAAAGTGTTGATTGGTAATTTGATCGAGGAGTGGATCTGCAAGAACTTCTGCAGACAAGCTTTCTCGGCCAACCTTTAAGCTGTTTAAAGGTAAGCAAATTATTAAGCTTACTGTGTGTAAGCGTAAGTGAATAAGTCATCAACGACAGGCCCAATTTCCAATTTCAAAGAGCTGCTTAAGCAAGAAGTTTTACTTTACATTTTTCTGCTAAGCGAAAAGAAGCAGGATACCAGTCACAAATGGTACATGTGGCATAGTATTTTGGTGGGTAACCTTTTTCAGATTAGCATAACCATTTTTGTCTTACTTAACAGGCATGTGAGCGGGTCATGGAAAAAAACCAGTAAAACTTTTTTTTCATTGTCCGGATTTTGGGCCAGTGCTATTTGCACACAGTGTCCGGATTTTGGGCCAGCCTTATTTGTACGTGTCCGGATTTTGGGCCAGTGCTCTTTGTACATGTCTGGATTTTGGGCCAGCGCTATTTGTACGTGTCTGAATTTTGGGCCAGCGCTACAGTCAGGTATAATAGAGATCAATGGGTACCACACACACGTGAAAGACAGTGTGCTCAAGGTGTTGGCTTTTTAATACCTTTTTTAGTAAAGTGCCCTCTCTTGGTGGAACGGGACGACGACATGGGTAAGTATAATGGAACATCGCGCTTAACGAAAACTGAACTACAGCGGCTCTGATCAAAGACTAACGTGGAGCATTTTACCGGGTCTAGCCCCCGACTCATGTATCATAATCAAATCGCAGTTAAAGTGCTTCCCGATGCCAGGTTCCCCTTCTCTGTGTGAGTATTGTGCAGTAAAATTACTTGCTGCTCGATGTTGGAGGTAAAAACAAATAAAAAACGTGGGCCAACCACTCACGGCGAAGGCGGGAAAAAAGCGGAGCCCGCAAGAAAAACGCGGAATGGGAAATAAAAAATGCAGATTTCAGCGTAAACCCGGAGGTCTTACATGCCTGGTCTTAGCTACTTTTTGTGCTCATGTAGCTCCTTGAAATTGAGTTCAAGACTAGATTCGACAGTTGCTAAGCGAGTTTAAAATGGATTTGCATTGTTGCGTCTCTCATCTGCTCACAAGAACTGCCAGCAAGCCAGCGCGTCTGTTACTCTACTTATGATTAGCAGAGTGCTTATGAAGTACAAACTCTGCTAAGAGTCATTCTGATTAAGAGGCTTCATGAAATTGGCCCTTTAATCTTATCACCCGTTGCACGGTTGAATGCAAGGGGGGACGACTCTTGTCGCAGTACCTGCTTACCTATATGGGCCCAATTTCATAGAGCTGCTTAAGCACAAAAGTAGCTCAGCACAACAAAATGATGCTTGCCAGAATAAGGTTACCAGCCAAAGTACGATGTCACATGCACCATCCCTGACTGGTATCCTGCAAATTTTTTGCTGAGCACAAACATTTTCTGCTTTTAAGCAGCTCTGTGAAATTGGGCCATGATCTTTATTCCACTTGCTCTGGCTCTTCATCAGTTCCATTGTCAATATTTATTTCAAATGGTTGCTTAGACTTTCTCGTAGCTTATTTGCCCACTCCTGTTGGTTTTAAAGACTCTTTGTCCTCATTCGGAACATTCTTTGAATTTAAAGGTTTCTTTTTCTTCTTTCTTTGATTTTTTTTATTGAAACTTACCGTCAGATTGTTTAAATTTCGTGGAGATCTTACCTAAACTTTCAACTAGTGATGGTTCAGGAGTCTTGCTCTGCTGGTTATCGTCCTGTACGACGTCATCTTGGATCTGTGAAGATGTGCCATCCGAGGCTGTAACAGTCTGTGTTTCAGATGATGCTCCAAGAAATGGATCTGTAAAAATAATGGTGATTTTGTGAATTATGAAAATCAATAAAGCATCTCATAAACTAGCCTGACATCTCAACTTTAAGGCTCGTGATTAAAGCCAGATACTTGCCTTTAGAACCTGGCAGCTTCCTGCCAACCTTTAACATCGAAAACCAATACTGTGTGTTTACATACACTCTACACTCGATAGTCGTATGCATTTATCACTATCAGTCTAGTTTACACGTCAAGAGCATGTATATGTCTATCAAATGAAACCATTTGGTTTGTAAGCCAGTATTTTCTTGCGGATAAAGACAGGGGACCAGTCTATACCCAAACAGGCTCACACATGATTATTTAAATCATCACACATATTTTCAATACCTGATACATCCTCAGTAATTGATATCTCCGGAGGATCCTCCCTTTGAAGGTTCACCTCATCTTTGGTCAGATGAAGGTCACAATTAGCTTCATCCGAAATCTGCTGTTCAGGCTGATCCTCATTTGTATCGTGATGTGTTTCTACTTGAGGTTCACAAGCAGCCTCACTGAAGGACATCTGTGGATCATCATTCTCTTGAGGGTCATCATGGGTATCCGAAGTCTCCTTAAGGACAGAAGTCTCCTGAAGATCTGACAAATCTTCTTCATATCCTGGTTCTCCTTGAAGTGTTGAATCCGCCATGATTGATAAAAGTGGACTACTCAAGTTCTCGGGCATGTGAACTTCCAAGTTATGTTGACCAGGTGGAGAAAACTCTGTCTCTGAAGCTGTATATAGAGAAATAAAATATGTTACGATGGCAACCTTGCGTAATAGTTATCTAAAGTTTGAAGATCAGAAATGGTCAATTTTGAAGAAGAACTATGGTAATAAAATGCTAAATGTTTCGACAAGTGAGTGATTGGATTTTGTGGGATTTCGCTTGGTTATTTTTTCAACAACATATTGATAGATGTAATAACTATAATTTGTTGGGCTTGCATGTACCACTTACAGGTGGAGAAACTCAACATGTTCTGTCACTGGGAAAGAGGTAATATATGACATATTTAATGAAAAGTAGAGGAATGGAATGAATGTTATCTTCCAATAACGAATGATGTACCGATCCCTTTATGATGTTTCTTGAAAATTATAGATTTGGAAGGAAAGTACTCTTCCAAAACCCAATGATGTAACATCTTCATGATGTTTCTTGAAAACTAAAGATTTGGAATGAATGTACTCTTCCAATAACCAATGATGTACCATCCCTTTATGATGTGTTTCTAGAATACTAGAGGATTGGAATGAATGTACTCTTCCAAAAACCAATGACGTACCGTCCCTTTATGATGTGTTTCTTGAATACTACAGGATTGGAATGAATGTACTCTTCCAAACATCAATGATGTACCATCCTTTTGTGATATAATTATTGAAAATTAGAGGATTGTAATGAACGTACTCTTCCAATAGACTGTGCAAGTCTCGCACGTATTGGCACGAGAAAACACGTCAAACAATTATTTGTTTCTGAAATCAAATCTTTGTTTTAAATTACATCTATGAAAAAATCTGAACAACAAAAATACGCAATACAATTTTTATAAAATTAGTCTTAGCTTTTATAATAAATACGCAAATAATTTTTTAATTTTTATTGAAACAAAATTATAACTCTTGGACAAGGATGCTTATTTGATCTTGACTTTTTAGAAACTCCTTTTGTAAATACATGCTGAATAATGTGCAACCACTAAAAAATTGAGGACGCTAACACCTCAACGACCATAGACTTCAATGAAAGGCTTAACGTCATGGGAATTAAAGTGTCTGGCGATTATCGTCGTGCGACCAAAACAAGCGTTTACATACGTTTCGTGATCAGAGGTGGGCACAAATTCTTTTGCAAGTAACCGGAAGCCGAGATCAAGATTAATTCTTGGGTTTTCTTCAGTGTATTGTTGAATTGATTTTACTTTCATATTTGTTATCACTTACTATCACTTACTATTACATTCCCAACAACATAATTAATTTGTATGGACATAAACTACGTTAAACTAAAATAATTCATTGATGAAACAAAATCTCGCCCACGTATAACTCCATGGTTGGGACCACATTGGTCCCGGAAGTTCGAATACGCGCGAGACTTGCACAGTCTATAACTAATGAACAGATGATATGTTTCTTGAAAAACAAAATAGTGACAGACCCAATTTTATATCTTGGTTTTTGCGATATCATGACTAATGGAATTTACTCATTTCTAAAACTATACCATTTGAAGCAACAAATTGTATTTCAAGGGAACTTTTCCACCCAGACCATCTTTATACCATGTAAGTTATGTGCAAATTTGTAAACATTTACATTTTCAATCTTACTAACGTTGTGCAAAAAAAAAACATTGAAATTACTTTTAAGTATGTAACCACATAATCCAAACCACAACTGTGAATTGGGTTTTGTGGAAATGATTTTAACTTGCAAAAAATAGTTAATGGCCTGACGTTTCGACCCCAGCAGAGTCTTTCTCGGAGAGGCTATCCGTTCACAAATTTCTCATTATTATACTGCCCGAACTATTAAATACGGATGCGTTTAAATCTAAGGGCTATGAAGATAAGTAAAGATAATTAAATACGGAAGCGTTAAAGGGATTATTATTGGTTTCTGCCCAACACAATGTCAAGGGTGTGTGATAGAAATTTCATCATAAAAGCGCAATTTTTCGTTAACTTGACCTTTCACGTCTGGCGGACGATCGATCGCCATCATATCGGGACTGTGACAACTTATAAATTAACAAACTACATTACGTCACCAAGACGTATTATTCAATTCTTAATAGTTCCCCTTGAACGAAAGCGTATCTTGAGGGAACAAAATCATTTGAAAGTGTATTTTCAAAACAATCTATTAAATTCCCTAGAAATCATATATTTAAAAGGAACAATTTGGGGGAACAAAATATTATGAGGGAACAAGATATTGTTTAGAGGGAACAAATATATTTTACCTTTTTGTTGTCTTAAAAAATTGTTCACCTGTCCCTTTTTGCTTAGTCTGTTATTTTTTAGTTGCAGTTACGATACAGATTTTTTTATCATTTTTTGGGGGCGGAATTTTTCTTAATTTTTCGTTGGCATACTTTTTTATTTTAATTCTTTAATATTATTATTAATGCTATTAATATTATTATTATTATATATATATTTTGTTTTATGTATTTTTGGGGGGTTCCGCCCCCACCCCCTGGTTACGGCCATGGGCTTGTTTTAAAGAAAAAGGCAAACAGAAACTTGGCCAGAAGTGCCCCCCAAGAAAAAATGGTGCACCCCTTGTGCCCCCCTAAAATGTTACCCTAGTTACGCCGCTGAGTGGAAAACAAGGTAGACGACTCTAATTGTCACAGTACTTGCTTACCTACTGATTTTACTAGCTCCACATGTTAAATTCTGATGAAGGAATGGAGCTAGAGTAAGGGGCCATTCAGAAAAGTCAATGTCAAAAAAAAAAAAAAAAAAAATTCGAAATTGTTCTGACCCACCCACCCACCCCAAATTTTGAATGGCTTCATAATATAATCTATACACTGAAGGACAAAGTAATGCCTCAAGTGTACCAGATATTTTAGATCAAAGGTCTCCAACATCAGTTGTTTTCAATGGCTTTTCCTGGCTTAAACAATCGACTTTGTAGGGTTAAGGATGATGACGATCTTGGCCAGCTGGAAATTTTTCTTCCTTCTTTTTGTTTGTTAACATTGTCGCACCCCCGCATGCCACCGTGCAACGGGTGACAAGATTAAAGGGCCAATTTCATATTAAGTCAGTAAATCACACTGGCTCTTAGCAGAGTTTGTACATCATAAGCATGCTGTTAATCATAAGCAAAGTAACAGACATGCGCACCTTGACGTGCCCCACGAGACGTACCATCTACGGTACGTAATGATCAATACGAGTATCATTAAACAAATAGGGAACTGACTAATTTGACCATCAAGCCTCGCTTTGGTACCATAGCTTCATATGGGAACTGAAGTGGTGATAACAAAATAAACTAATACGGTACCTTGAATTAAGGGGCATCCTGTGTCATTAGCTTCCGTCTCATTAGCTTCCATGTCTGCAGAACTAGCGCTTGTTTTTGGATGGTTACATCTCCTCTTGACTAAAAACAGGAGGACTAAAATCAAAACCACCACTGGGAGTAAGACACCTAAGCTGATTCCAATCTTCCTGGGGACACCTGTAAGATAATTTTAAAAAACCATGATGGTAAATACCCATAAAATACTGATGAAAAATCGAGTTAGGGATTTTGTTGGGAATTTCCCAGTGAACAAGTTTGCTTTATAGGATCGTTTAATCTGTCAAGCGAAGGGGTCCTCCCTGCTTGTTTATTTGTACCTGATTTAACTTGGATGACGCAGAAAGATTGGCCTGAGATGGCCACGCCGGTCGCGATGCAAACAAACTTCGGCTGGCAGTCTGCTGGGAAGCTCCCTGCTTTGATGGTGAGCCGCTGCTCCTGGTTGTACGTCTTGGTAACATCATCAAAACTCTCCCAAAACACCTGAAAGATTTTATCACACTCAGAGAAGTCTTTCCAATCCATGGTTACCTTGGGGCAGACCTTTTGTACGCTGCAGATGAGTTGAAGATCTTCATCAGGGTCAAAGTTCACTTGATAATCATCCCCGGGCAGCAGTTTACAGCCGATTATAATCGGCCGGTCTTGATTTGCGAGGACTACGAGGACAAAAGGAAATTATTATTTACTTAAACCATATAGATGAACTTTTGCATCCACTTATAATTCACTTCCATTCAAAGTTTTCGCATAGTGGGAAAAAGCATGTTAAAAATATTTGACAGGATCAACACTAGCTTTCTTTAACAAATTATGTTTGAGGAAATACTAGTTTAAAAATGTTTAAAGATTTTTTCCTATGATTTTTATCTTTAAATAAAAAGGGAATGAAACCTATAACCGATCACATTTCACTCCTTCCTCAATGTCATCATCGCCTCGATATTAACATAAAAGGTACTACACAAAATGTGTTAAAAGCTTGTTGTTTGCAGGATAAAAAGCGTTATAATTCAATTATTATAATCGTAAATTTGATTATCGGAGCACCTCCACATTTCTTGTTGGTGGGTGCTACATTTCAAACTTATCATCGCGTGATTGGGACCTTTCGAATTGATGGCTACGGCTTCAGCTGCAGCCAAAGCTCCCATCGACAACATTGAAAATGTGTGCTTTCGGATAAAGCCCATAGAACAGTTTCGAAAAAAAACTACGAGATTCATACCCACTGCAGTGACGTTAACGTATCCTACCGCCATGGTGTAGTTCAGAAAACGATAACACCAAAATCGACTTGGAGGGCGCTGTAGCGACAGTATCTGCAAGTCTCCACCCCTCGCAATCTGGAAGTCTTCTTCATATTTATGGAGTACCAAGGTGTCGTTGTTCGAGTATTCGGCACCGATTATATCAGTATCGGCTCCTTCCCCTTTGTCCAGGGACCAGTAGATTGCTGCGGCATCTGTGGTTGAATGGGGACATTTGATTCGACCGCCATTTTGTCGGTTGATATTCTGTGACAACAATGTCATGTTTATTGAATCCATGGAAACGGCATCAGCTGGAAGTGTAGAGTCTGAAAAGATGGAGCAATGAAAAACAAAAATAAGAAATTTAACACGTGCAAAGAGATTTTTGGGTTAAAAATGTCAACACAGTTGTTAAACAGTTAGGGCCTATTTGATGTTTCTCTGAGTGACAGTGTCTTAAAATGAAGTGAAAGGCGGGAAAATAGATTATCACTGATTATAGATTCCTGCAATAAATAAGACCGATGTTTGCGATTGTACCTAAAAACGGTCCTAAAATAATCCTTTTCTGTCGGACTTTGTAAGATTTGGTATTGCAGGGCCAAGCGACAATTTGAACAGATTGGAACATTGGAACACTAGATATCTATCTTATTTTACCCCAGTCCAAACATTAGGGTGTCAAATTCCAATAGCAAGAGTGGGGCATTTTGGTGCATTTGGTACTGTACCCCCAAAGCACCCACACTCTTCGTGTTGAGGCCATGGCATTGTTATCACAGTCTAAACATTTGGATGTTGAGTTACCATAGAGCGGAGTATTTTGATGGATTTGGTACTGTACCCCAAAACCACCCACTCTTTAGCATGAGGCCAGGCATACCTATCTTATCAAGAGTCTAAACATTTGGTTGTTGAGTTACCATAGAGTGGAGTATTTTGATGGATTTGGTACTGTACCCCCAAACCACTCACTCTTAGCATGAAGGCAGGCATACCAATCTAATCAGAGTCCAAACATTTGGTTGTTGAGTTACCATAGAGTGGAGTATTTTGATGGATTGGTACTGTAACCCAAAACCATTCACTCTTAGCATGAGGCCAGGCATACCAATCTTATCAGGAGTCCAAACATTTGGGTGTTGAGTTACCATAGAGTGGAGTATTTTGATGGATTTGGTACTGTACCCCCAAACCACACACTCTTTAGCATGAGGCCAGGCATACCTATCTTATCAAGAGTCTAAACATTTGGTTGTTGAGTTACCATAGAGTGGAGTATTTTGATGGATTTGGTACTGTACCCCCAAACCACCCACTCTTAGCACAAGGCCAGGATTATGAGAGGGATACAAGAGGGCCTCTAACTCGGAGGTTAGTGTTTGTTGGGTTTTTGTTTACAATTGTAGAGGTACCGGTACAGAGACAAAAGTGTTTATTTGGCGTGGTAGGAAATTGAGGTAAAAACTTAAATCTTACCAAGGATCTCCACAGTAATCTTGCCTTCCCTTTCTCTCTCCGCTGTAGGTACGACTCGGCAATCGTAAATTCCCGTGTCGTTATCAGTGACGTTGTAAATAATAAGTCCCGATTGATCATCCACCAGCCGGTACCGTTCACCAGCTGTGAAGGTTTTCCCCGGTGCATTCGGTGCAGAATACTTAGCCACAAAGGTTGAACCTCTGTACCAGAATACTGAGCTTAGCCTTTCCCCCCGTCGCCAACTCAGACATCGCAGGTGATGCGTTTGGTGCTTCTGGAAGTACGCCGTGTTGAGGCTGGTATAGAGGGCGTCTTTGTATAAATGTGTGTTATCACCTGCGGATGGACACCAAGACACAAGACTAGTATTAAGTGTCGAAAAAGGAGTTGTTGCATCACCACGGTGAACCAGTTCTTTTCAGAACCACCACAACCCCAAAAAGTGATTTATAAACCTTACTTAATCAAAGAAAAATTCAAAATTTAAATCTAAAAGCGCCCTCATTTCAAGTATGAATACAAGTACTCTGTCCGCAACGGAAATAATCCATCAGAAAAACTGTGAGCCGACATTTCAATTACCGTCGAAATAAAGGCCGAAAACTCTATGCATCACCAGAGGTAAAAACCCTGATTATAGAAACTGAGCAAAACATAAATGTGCTATTTTTAGTAGAACATGGCCACCTTCACCCCCCCCCCCCACACATACACAATCTGGGACCTCCTATTGTCCCTCTTTTGTTTGTACTTGGCAACAACTCCCATTGGTTTTGTACACACTTTCCAACTGGGGACCTTCACCCAACCGGGGACGCTATTTATGTTACAGGTCCCCGGTTACCCACACCACATTTGCCGGGAAAGGACGTTTCTTTGCTCTCTCATTGTTTGGATTTTACGATTTTATTTAGCAATGTACAAGGTCCGCTCTGTAAAAAAATATGCGAACCGCCCTGCTGGTTGCAGCACAGTTGAAGTTCTAAATGCCAACAGTACAGAATATTGTTTGTATCCGTTTGTCTGAATAGTTGGATAAAATGTACGTTATTCTCTTTGGCAAAAAGTAATACCTTAATATATGGTCAAATAAATAAATAAAAAACATAATATAAACACTTTTAATAATTACGTGCATTCATTGTATGTCTTTTTTCAACTTCTAAAAAACAACAAACTAACAAACTAAAAAACCAAAACGTACCGATTGATTTACTAATTTGTACACAAGCGGCGCGCCAAACTAGCAAAAAGGATGACATAGTGGGAAAATCCATAAAATGTATTATATTATTAATATTAGGTGTTTGGTCATCACAGCCAAAAACCTTTTGATGTACTTTTTAATTCTTATTTCTAGTTTTTATTTTGGGTTTGGAGATTCTGATTGTCTTAGGGGATGTAGCCTATAATACTGTTTTTGTTAACGGCATGTATTAAAAACCCGATTAACTGATTGTTTTGTTTACTTTAGTGACTGCTTCTGTTACAATATTGCATGTGTCTGTTGTTCTGTCATTTAGGCTTTGAGAAAGACACTGCTCGAGTCAGAATGATGAGGCCATTGACAATTTTTTTGCTTGATATTAAAAAAATATGTCATTGATATATCAACTTTGTATCGAGTCACCAAAATGATAATTATGTCAACTATGTATCGTTGATATGACGGTTGATTTAAAATGTTTGAAACGATAAGGGAAAAAGAAATGTATTCGTATAGTGTGCTTTCGGATGGAGCCCATAGTGGCACCGGAACAGTTTCAAAAAAAAAATACGAGATTCATACCCACTCCAGTGACGTCAACGTATCCTACCGCCATGGTGCCGTTCAGAAAACGATGACACCAAAATCGACTTTGAGGGCGCTGTAGCGACAGTATCTGTAAGTCTCCACCCCTCGCGATGTGGTAGTCTTCTTTATATTTATCGAGTACCAAGGTGTCGTTGTTCGAGTATTCGGCACCGATTATATCAGTATCGGCTCCTTCCCCTTTGTCCAGGGACCAGTAGATTGCTGCGGCATCTGTGGTTGAATGGGGACATTTGATTCGACCGCCATCTTGTCGGTTGATATTCTGTGACAACAATGTCATGTTTATTGAATCCATGGAAACGACTTCTGCAGGAAATGTAGAGTCTGGAAAGATGGAGCAATGAAAAACAAAAATAAGAAATTTATCACGTGCAAAGAGATTTTTGCGTTAAAAATGTCAACACAGTTGTTAAACAGTTAGGGCCTATTTGATGTTTCTCTGAGTGACAGTGTCTTAAAATGAAGTGAAAGGCGGGAAAATAGATTATCACTGATTATAGATTCCTGCAATAAATAAGACCGATGTTTTCGATTGTGCCTAAAAACAGTCCTAAAATAATCCCAGTCCTAAAATAATCCTTTTTTGTGTGAATTTGTAAGATTTGGTAATTTGAACAGATTGGAACATTGGAACAGATATCAATCGTATTTTACCCCAGTCCAAACATTAAGGTGTCAATTTCCAATAGTAAGAGTGGGTCATTTTGGTGCATTTGGTAATAATAATAATAAAAATAATAATACGCAGTTCTTATATAGTGCTTTATACTCCCGATGGCTGTCTCAAAGCGCTCAGTATTTTTCCTACAAGGTAAGTGGAGTTACGTGTTGAAGTATGAGACCTTTTTCCTTTACATACAGCACCATGTAATGGTTTATAAGGTGCTGTGGCGCAATATGCAGCCAATCAAACCAGGAACACCGGGGCGAACCCCTTCTCTTGACGATAATTGCACTGGGTTCTTTTACGTGCATTACATGGTACTGTACCCCAAAATCACCCACTCTTCGTGTTGAGGCCATGGCATATCATATCAGCTACGAGGCTAGGATTATGAGAGGGATACGAGAGGGCCTCTAACTCGGAGGTTTGGGTTTGTTTTGGGGTTTTTTTACAATTGTAGAGGTACAGAGACAAAAGTGTTTATTTGGCGCGGTAGGAAATTGAGGTAAAAACTTAAATCTTACCAAGGATCTCCACCGTAATCATGCCGTGCCTTTCTCTCTTCGTAGCCGTAGGTACGACTCGGCAATCGTACAGCCCCTCGTCCTCATCAGTGACGTTGTATATAATAAGTCCCGATTGATCATCCACCAGCCGGTATCGTTCACCAGCTGTGAAGTTTTTCCCCCGTTCATTCGGGGCTGAATATTTAGCTACAAAGGTTGAACCTCTGTACCAGAATACTGAGCTTAGCCTTTCCCCCCGTCGCCAACTCGGACATCGCAGGTGATGCGTTTGGTGCTTCTGGAAGTACGTCGTGTTGGGGCTGGTATAGAGGGCGTCTTTGTATAAATGTGTGTTATCACCTGCGGATGGACACCGAGACACAAGACTAGTATTAAGTGTCGAAAAAGGAGTTGTTGCATCACCACGGTGAACCAGTTCTTTTCAGAACCACCACAACCCCAAAAAGTGATTTATAAACCTTACTTAATCAAAGAAAAATTCAAAATTTAAATCTCAAAGCGCCCTCATTTCAAGTATGAATACAAGTACTCTGTCCGCAACGGAAATAATCCATCAGAAAAACTGTAAGCCGACATTTCAATTACCGTCGAAATAAAGGCCGAAAACTCTATGCATCACCAGAGGTAAAAACCCTGATTATAGAAACTGAGCAAAACATAAATGTGCTATTTTTAGTAGAACATGGCCACCTTCACCCCCCCCCCACACATACACAATCTGGGACCTCCTATTGTCCCTCTTTTGTTTGTACTTGGCAACAACTCCCATTGGTTTTGTACACACTTTCCAACTGGGGACCTTCACCCAACCGGGGACGCTATTTATGTTACAGGTCCCCGGTTACCCACACCACATTTGCCGGGAAAGGACGTTTCTTTGCTCTCTCATTGTTTGGATTTTACGATTTTATTTAGCAATGTACAAGGTCCGCTCTGTGTTGCATCTTTTGTGGACATTCCTTTGCTCTGTGCACTTGAAGAAGAAAAAAAATTGTCAACACTGTAAAAAACACGTGTGTACTGTAAGTCCACATAGTGTTTCAAGTCCCTACTCCCTACACTGTGTAGACATCTTTTATTCTCAGGTCAACATTTCGTAAGTAACGCTTTGTGAATAGAAGCGAACTGGTGACCCTCCATCTGTCATGATCTGTCAAACCTCCATGATCCTCTTGGCCGAAGTCCTTGGTGTCCACCGATAGACACGCTTACACACACTGGGTGTGCACTCATTTTCAAATAATATGCATCTTTCCTTTGTCCCTGTACTTAACGTCTTTCCATGCATACGTTGTACACAACATTTTTTGAGAGCAACCCAGTCTTTAGAATTTGTTTTATCCTCGGTCTCATAAGGTACTGAACCGGCCGCGTATTTTTTTTTCCCAGGACAAACGTGGGCTATTAACATAAAATGGCATGTTTGACCGTAAAATACCCTCGCGCATGCGTATTCATGAGGGCTCATGTGTAGGCTCCCTAATATTTACACATCTTACAGTTTACACTAAAAGGTCTGGTGTTTCCTTTCAAGATTCCTTGAGGTTTAAAAACTCTTGTCTCCTAAAGTTTGACTTTATTGGCCTGTTGTTGAAGCTTAGCCTAAATTGATGGTCCATTATAAAAAAAAGGAATGTAACGCGTGGTTTGTCTAGCATTGGTTTGCAAGTATCCTTTTATTTCTTTGTTGTACACAGGTTGTTGAATCCATTTGTGTACTTCAATTACCATAACCACTGTATTGGTGTTGGGTATTTTCATTATCGTTTTTTTTGTTTAGTTACGTATAAGTTCATCGGTTTATCGCTGGAAGTCCTTACTTTATTTTATGTTTTTTTAAAAACATTTTTATACAACTACCAACTACCAAATTATCCAAGTATCATAGTTATTAAACTGATTTGCTAATTTACACTTGGTGTAATGCACTAGTCAATTGTTACCCCGGCCCCCCAGGACCCGGGGATAGAGGGGACTTGGGCCGGGATGTGATTTTGTGAATTGTTACAAACGTGTTTCATTCCCGGCTAAGTCCCCGCAGGGCCGGGCAGTTTTTTTCTGTGCACCCCGGCCCAAGTCCCCGCCCCCCGGGGCCGAGCATCATGTAAGAATCCCCGCATACTAGTACCCGGCATAGTACCCGGCATAGTGCCCCGGCCCACGCCGCCGCCCGGCCTCGTGTCGAGGCTCTCGCCTCTCCAAGAAACATGCGTAAAAAGCTTCAGCGGTATACAAACGTTAAAACACACATGCACATATTAGTCTGGCTCTCTCCTCCATGTTTCATACAACAATAATGTAGGCGAGTGGGGAAACACACACCTCAAATTTCCAGGGTTGGAAGGCGCGCGGTGCAGTGTAATCTCAACCTCGTTTTGTCTATATTTCATGCAAAACTCTAACCTCGTACTCAAAAACACATCGCTCTCGTCGCACAATTTTTTCCCAATGTGCGTCGTCGACCGATCGTTAAATCACGAAGATTTCATTGCAAAAGAAGTTCTATACAACCGATCTTCAAATCACGAATCCATGAAAATAGTTACTGATGAAAAAAGTGTTATTAAGGGCAGAAATTAGGGGATAAGATCGTCCAAAAACGCAATTTTGCGAATTTCACTTCAGTGTTTTTGTTTTTGGTTTTTTTACGCTTCGAAAATTGTGTGCATTATGTGGGCTAGTGAAAAAACTTGTGGGCGACCAACAATTTTGGTTGACTCGTCCGGCCGGCGAGTGAAAACATAAGTTAAGGGAAACCCCTGACGGCTCGGCACAGTTGTTAGTTCCGTTAGTGCGTCCCCGGTACACTCCCGGGGTAGATCCCGCCCATTTCCCGGCCCTTTTGAGATGCTGCAGGGCCCTGCATAAGTCCTGGCTAGGACAGGTCCCCGCAGGGTCGGGGCACATTGGGCTGTTACATCCCCGGCCATATCCCGGCTAGTGCCCCGCTATTGGTTGCCCGGGTCCTGGGGGGCCGGGGTTACAATTGACTAGTGCATAATTATGAGGTATTAAATGCACATTATTTCATATCTTTGTTTGTTAAATCTATTTATTTTTATCTTATTTAAGAAGTTGGTGATGAAGTGTTTTTACATCCTGTGGAAAAAATTAAATAAATTGATAAATAAACAAATAAATATTAATAAATACAAATATAATCATCAGAATTTTGATAAGATCGATTGGAGGGGGGGGGGGTATTCTCCTTAGAACACATAAATGGAATTAGGAATGGCCATTCAGCCTTGATGTAAGTATCAGTGTCCAGAAATTTATCTGGGTTTTGTACACTGTGCATGAATGATGACCACAAGGGACCTTGGGCCAGTGGTGGTATGTGGAATGAAATAGGGTAGTTGAGGGGACCACGCAACCGGCTGTTCTTCTGCTGCGGCTTCACAAGGGTGTTGAGATCCTGATGAACCCAGTCCAACAACAAATAATTATTTTAAACTACATAGGCTCATCAAGCTGCGTCTGTTTGTACTGTAGTGTACTTTCATCACAAACATTTAGGACCATTTCCAATTTCATTAAATGGGTTTCTTCTTTCATTATGACTGTTGGTCTATTTTCTTACTTGCCCCCTCCCCCATGTCCCCTTCCCAACTCTATCCTAAAATATTTTATCGGGCAATCAAGACTCAGCAAGCCGCGACGCATTTTTGTACACAATGTACAGTACATGTACTTGCACATAGCACATAATAATACGCGTGGGTGTATTTCAACCCACAACTATTACGTCCAAGTACGCATGTGCAAGGGGAAATGTAAAGTCTACTACGCCCATTTATGTTAATTGCCCACGTTCAACCTGCTGGAAAAAAAAATATGCGAACCGCCCTGCTGGTTGCAGCACAGTTGAAGTTCTAAATGCCAACAGTACAGAATATTGTTTGTATCCGTTTGTCTGAATAGTTGGATAAAATGTACGTTATTCTCTTTGGCAAAAAGTAATACCTTAATATATGGTCAAATAAATAAATAAAAAACATAATATAAACACTTTTAATAATTTCGTTGCTGTCATTGTATGTCTTTTTTCAACTTCTAAAAAACAACAAACTAACAAACTAAAAAACCAAAACGTACCGATTGATTTACTAATTTGAACACAAGCGGCGCGCCAAACTAGCAAAAAGGATGACATAGTGGGAAAATCCATAAAATGTATTATATTATTAATATTAGGTGTTTGGTCATCACAGCCAAAAACCTTTTGATGTACTTTTTAATTCTTATTTCTAGTTTTTATTTTGGGTTTGGAGATTCTGATTGTCTTAGGCGATGTAGCCTATAATACTGTTTTTGTTAACGGCATGTATTAAAAACCTGATTAACTGATTGTTTTGTTTACTTTAGTGACTGCTTCTGTTACAATATTGCATGTGTCTGTTGTTCTGTCATTTAGGCTTTGAGAAAGACACTGCTCGAGTCGGAATGATGAGGCCATTGACAATTTTTTTGCTTGATATTAAAAAAATCTGTCATTGATATATCAACTTTGTATCGAGTCACCAAAATGATAATTATGTCAACTATGTATCGTTGATATGACGGTTGATTTAAAATGTTTGAAACGATAAGGGAAAAAGAAATGACTCACTGTTTCGTTTCAATCGCCGACGACCATCCAACAAATACCTCCTCAATGAAAGTTCAAACTTCTCCTCCTGTTGTTTGTCACTGCCACTCTTTTCATTTGTCACTAAACATGCTGATGTCAACAGTAGGGTGAAAACGAAAATGACAGCCTTCTTCATGTCTTTGTCGTATCCCAGAGCTTGATCTTTCTGGTACTGTATTCTGGCTGAATTGTGGCAAAAAGAGGAAGAAAAACATTGGAGGTGCATCAGACGTTGCAAAAATTGTGTGACAATTACTTTTTTTAAAGGTGTTTACAATAAAAAAGTCTCTTTTGAATTGGTTTGAACACCAGGTGTGAAATCTCGTTTAATTAATCATGTTTTAATTAGTGACAAATAATAAAGAGCAAAGTGTCTCCATTTCATTGCACTAACTTCCAAGTCATATGACTGTAAAACATTTTTTCCGCTCTAAAAAAAAATAAAAAATAAAAATACACCCACAGTCTTAGCACGAGGACAACAGGTCGTGAGTATCACAGAGTGGAATATTTTGAAAGACACAAGAGGGTCTCTAGCCAAAGACACTCACGGTTTAGGGTTTTAAAAACAATTTGTACAGGTACAGGTCTGGGACCTGACCCCATGGGGGGATGACCCCATAGGTTGTATGATGATGTTTTAGGCCTACTTTGAACAAAATCGTTTTAGGCCTATTCTCTTATTTTGAAAGCCTAAAATTCATCGTCCACGCCCCCCTCTACGTTGTATTCAATGAGGGAAAAAGGCACAACAAATTATGTTTGTAGGCCTACCGCGCCGTGCCACTACTACTGCTAGTACAGTAGTGTAGTACTTTAACAACAGCAGGTCAAAAAGAGTCTTGATCTTAATCTTGATGAAATTGATCAGCTCCTTTCTATGAACAACACTCAATATGAGGTCAGGTCAGGAGGGAGGAGCTCCTAGTTAGATTCATGTGCACCTACAGGTACATGTATGAGTGTGCGCTGAAACTTAGTGGGGCTAGTGATGCTGGTTGTTGAGTAGCGGAGTGAATTCCAGTCTTTTGCATGTGTTGGGGAAGTATGACTTTTGATAGGCGTCGGTTCTTGAGGATGGAATTCTAAGAGTGAGTGGGTTATGATATCTTGTGGTGACAGCTGTGGGGGTCTCTTGAAGTGCAGATGTTCTTCCAGATCAAGTTCTACATAGATGATTTTTTGCGTCATGACAAGTCTCTGGTTGAGGCGTCTGTCTTGAACCTACTTGAAGTGAAGGTACATGTAACTAGATTTCTTACAGCACTGATTTATGAGTCGTTGGCTGAATAATACCAGTGATGTTTGCACGCGCATAACAATGGTTTTGTTAGTTTATTACTTTGGCCGTTAGTTGCGATAATCGTAACCCTCCTCCCGACGGTCGGAATAACCGGAGGGTTACGAGTTGGATTATGGCAAAAGGGTGCGAAATGTGAAATGTGAAAAAAAATTCGAGACTTGTGACCAGATTTGCCCAATTTTTACCAATTTCAAAAATCATGACCCACATTCCAAGAAATCAGCGTAAACCTGGGAAAAACAGACCGGGTGGAGCTTCGGCTGTAGCCCGCTAACCGGCCATTCCCGCTTGCGGACTCTGTTTTTCCCAGGTTTACGTTGATTGGTCGAAAAGTGCATGGTTTAAATCATCATCCAGAGTAGTCTGGTATTCGTCTGGTCTACGCTTGGCATTTCACTCGGTCTCTGGTAAGTTTTTGTCTTTTTTTCTTCTAAATATTTTTCAATGATGTTTTTTGAGTGTTATGAATGGATTCATTACACATTCAAGATCAAATCCGTGTTCTTGCAATCTTGGAATGTGGGTCATGATTTTTGAAAGTGGTAAAAATTGGGCAAATCTGGTCACAAGTCTCGAAAAATAATTCACATTTCACATCCTTTTGCCATAATCCAACTATACTATAGTGAACTCAATAAAGAGTATATAGGACTGGACTACATCACTCTCAGATTTCCCTGTATCTGTCGTTCTTTTATTGTTTGTCCATTCCGAGAAAAACCTGTTGATATACCACACAGTGCAATCAACTTCAATTAAACCGTAAACCGTTAAACAGAGTGGAACGTTAGTTAACACTTAGTAAGTTACTAGGGAGGCCAGCGGTAGGGCCATTTATCGACTTCCTATCTGTCACCACACTTAAAAATTGTTTTTAAATCTTTGATTTCTAGTATAAATACTGCACTAAAGTCCAAGAAATTTCACCAAAATGAAGAGAGAAACATGCTTATTCAACAAATGCAATTTTATTTGAAACTTACGTTTAATTTGAAGGAAAATTTCATCGGTGAACTTTTATTTTCCGAGAGAGACTTTCATCATGGACGGGGCCATTTTTGTTTTTGAACACGTGATCTGTATTCTCGTTTTTATTCTTTTTTGAGAGAGAGCTTGGTTCATTCCGTGTTTTCACTGCGAGATTTGCGCAGAGAATGAAATAAGCGTTCTGATGGTGCCAAACTTGGTGATTTTTGTGCGTTTTTAAGGTAAGAAAAATGATTTTTATTGAGAAATTGTGAATCAAAAATTTTGTTTTTTGCCTAAAACTTGAGCTTTTCTCAAGGAAAACTGGGTTGAAATGGTGTTGAGGGAGCTGGAAAGGTTGATTTTAGGGAAGTTTGAAGTATTCCAAAGCTAATGGGACCATAATTTTTGTATTTTTTTATTTCGCATTGCACCGCCAAGGTTTTTTAGAAAATGATTCAAAATGATAATACCGGTAAATTTTGTTTTTTGCCACGCGCACTTTATTTGCGCACTGATCATGAGCCCCGAAAAATTGAAATCATTTTTGAAAAAGTTTCTAAAGAGAAGTTCATTAAAATGATTATTGAAAAATCAGAATAAATGCACATGACTATATAATATGTTTTTATTTTAGTATGCATGGTTTGTGTATACTTTTTGTATTAACCAATTCACATCATATAACTTCATATTTTGTGTGATAGAACAATACATTTTGTGTAAATAGGCAGAACAGATACAAATAGTACATGTACTTTCATGCATTATCCATATGCTAATTTTGTTATTCTATGTTGGTTTAACTAAATTTTGTTTTTGATACTGTGAATAGGTTCAGGTGATCAGAAAGAATGAACACAACCACAGTTAAAAAGGTCAGGGACCACTTTCTTAATTTGCATCCTACTAGTACTAATTCAATTCCAAGCAAAACAGACATGGTGGTCTTTGCTCTTACCACAAGACTTAAAATAAAACATAACAAACAACATCAAAAGGAGGCACGAGACCTTATATCTACATTGATAGAAGTAATATCATCAAAATTGCCAGAAGACTGGCTTTTTGTCAATATCTTGATGGACAAGATTTTATCACAGATCACAAAAAGCAGTGATGCCATTGAACTATGTGAAACGATTTTCCATGAGATGAGATGGACCCATAAAACCCGTAGAAGTGCATTGTACCACAGATTTGACGAAGAATTCCTGCACTCAATTCTCACTTCACTGTCATATATGTCAGAACTTGATGAAAGTGATTGTGATAATTAACTAAAACAAGAACACTGTACTGACATTTTCCTTTCCCCTGTTAGTTGATTTGACTTCTTCAGCATGAAGAAAAAAGATGTTATCGACCAATATCGGTCATTGGGAATGCAGGCTTGTCTGTCTTATATAATTGCAGAACATCAGCCACTCCTCACAGACCCCTCTGCCTCACATGCCCCAACAAAACAGGCTTATCAATGGAGGTTAAAGGCGGTAGTAAATCAGTATAACAAACTTAGCAAAAGTAAACACCGAGCATGCCAAAAGCCAATCATTGAAGAATTTTTGGAAGAAGAGTTTGTATTCCCTTTAGCTTCAGCGAGACCTCAACCATCACAGCCAATAGCTGCTCCATCAAGCATTGCTCAACAGCGAATTAACATGCTGCATGTAGGTCATCGACTCAAAATAGGTAAAACTAAAGTCACAAAAGCTGACACACCGAAGTTAGTTGAAGAGCTTAATGTAAGGCTTGCCAAAAAAAACAGCGAGCTGAAAAGGAAAGGCGCCAAGATCAAACACCTCGAATCCAAAATAATGAAGCTTGAAAAAAAGGCAGAACAGATGGTTGAAAAACATACAGAAATAGAAACAAATCTCAATGAAGAACTTAAAGTGAAGCAAACTTCTAATGATGATGTAATAGCTGAAAATGATTGGCTACGAGAAATTATTCAAGATAAGGTAAAATCAAAGGACGATGCTGGTGTATACACACAGGAGATGAAGGAATGTGTTTTTAGTCTCCTGAATCACAATGTGCCAACAGGACAGATTCCTGGTGTGATTGAAAGTGTGTTGAAGTTGGCAGGGAAGACAACTGAAGTTCCAAGTAAGTCTAGTATAAACGACTGGAACATTATGAGACTCATCTTGGCCCAGAAACAGCTTGTGGAAGAGTTACCCCAAAAATCAAATTTGGGACTACTTAGCGATGAAACCTCAAAGTTTGGGAGAAAATTTGAAGGATATCACTTGAGCGATGCTGAGGGCAGATTATATGTGCTAGGTTTAAGGGATATAACTTCAAAGTCAGGACAAGATGTGCTGAACACATTCCAGCAGATTCTTCATGACATTGATGACATGTCCAAGGCTTCAACATGTGAAATATCAAAAAAGATTTTGCTTAACATTTCCTGTACTATGTCAGACAGGGCCAGCACACAGAAAAAGTTCAACGAACTGTTGGAGGATTATCGCCGAGATGTTCTGCTTCAGACAGTTGAGAACTATGAAACACTTACGGATGCAGAGAGATTATCCGTTGGTAAACTGTGTAACTTTTTCTGCGGCCTCCATGCTCTTGTCCACTTGGCAGAAGTTGCCTCTTCATCGCTGCTTCAAACAGAAGATGGATTCTTTGGGAAGGAAGCACCTATTTTTGACAAGTTCTTCCGAAAGTCAGAGGCTGGAGCAACAAGGCTAACTAGGACTGTGTGCAAAGCTATTGCAGAAGGAGGCGATGAAAAGTCTGGGTGTCATGGTTGCTTCTTTGAATATTTGAGGCCAGTGTTGAAAGCTGAAGGTTTCATCAGACTTCCCATAGAGCCTTTCAGAGGAAACAGGTTTAACATACTGTTTAAGAATGCTGCTAGTACCTTCTACTTGCATGGCCACTTAGCAACATTTCTGGAAACCAATGCAACAAACAAATTGCTTAAGTCTGTTCAATTTGACTTGCAGGTTAAAGAATACCTTGCAGGATGCAAGGCACTTGGACTGATTTCCTATCTTGTGACAGTACCACTGTGGGCTTCTATCGAAGACAGTAGCATACACCTTATGGACATCGGCACCAGATATCAAGAGGTCATCGACTTTCTACTTATGGCAAGCAATCGTCTGGAGGACTTCTTACAAGGTGACCTTCAGCTTTCGTTTTCCAGTAGTAACCAACTGGAAAAAGATACAATTTACAAGATGCTCATCAAGCCGTGCATACATGATGACCAAGTAATAGTTATCCTTCACAGCATGCTGCCAGCAATGGCAAGATTACTGCAGCAGATATTCAGTGACCACTTAGAGGGAGGGAAGTGGTATGAAGTTACCCCTGATACCAGAGAGAAGACTATTGGTTTGCCAAAACACAACAAATTTGCTGAGAGCATTTTCGGTCACCTTGATCGCTTACTGCGAGAAAAGCCAAGCATCACAACAATAGCCAGTGAAGCTTACATAATGTTCAGCCATAACAAGACGATGGCATGGTTAGAAGCTAAGTCTCCGGCAGAAAAGCAGCGTCTCTTCTCGGAGTGTAGGAAATCTGTCATGCATGTTCGTAAGGCTTTCAAGACAAGGCAGCTTGCGATTCAACAAGTAAGAAGGGCTGCCATAGCTGAAAAAATAAAACAAGTGGAAGCAGCAGAAGTAAGACGACTGCACAAGAAAGAGCAGCAGACAGCAGACATAATATATTGGGGATTGTGGCAAAGTGAGCAGCAGGTAGATGAATCTCTGGAGAGACTGGATAAGACAACGGAAAAAATAAAGGCTCTCAAAGCTCAGCTCACTTTCAGGAAAAAAGTGTTACAACAAAAGCCAACAGATCTTTCCCTGAAAGATGTGTATTCATTCTCATCACTCCAAGTCCCAACAAAGAGAAGAATTGCCCTTGACAGTAATCAACTTGCAGACAACTTGAAGAAGTTAATACGACACTCATTCACCTTTGAAGGCTCCCAGACTGCTAAACCAGCAGATGATCAAGCTCCCCTACTTGTTGGAAAGCGTGTTCACCACAAGTTTGTATCTGGAGAAGAAAGCAAATGGTTTACAGGAAAAGTTATATCTCAGGTTGGGAATGTTCGACTACTAAATCATGTTGTTGATCTTTGCCACCTTCATTGTTGATGAACACGATCAGTCATCAGGTACAAGTATTCATCGCTGCACATCACTGCATACCACCTGTTGTTTCTGCCATTTGGCAGTAATGTTTTTTTTTCTTTTTTTTTTATACAGATCATGTAAACATGTTGCATGCCTTTTTTAATTTTTTTAAAATAAATAATATGATGTTACACTATAATCAGCTACATGATTATTGAGAGAGTATTGTTGGATCCTAAACACTGCCATTGATAACAATAATAACCTTATAATAATTCCCAATAATTACTAATAACCTTTCTTACAGAGTTTTACATCTTGCATGCAATAAATCACATAAAATCATTTGTTGAGCTCACATGCACATAACAAAATTAATTTTGAGCTCTTTGTTTAATTACAACTTGAAAATTGACACATTGAAACCATGTTTTGGTCAGACAAATCTTCCTTGTATGGTGTTGCTCATACGTCTGCCTCATGTTCAATTCAAGGTTCCCGGGTATCCAGACTGGTACAACATCATATATGAGGATGATGACATTATCTATTCCTACCAGCTTCTGAAGGACTACTCAGAGGGAGACCTGCAAATATTAGTACAATAATTGGTAAGTTCCATAATAATGTTGAAAACCCTACCAAACATTTGTTGATCTTGTAAAGCCTGTAACTCCACCTATGGAACAGATGTGAGGCTAATGTAAATAGCACTGTATTTGATAGTTCCTGTTCTGTCTGTTGGTACAAGATTTAGCTTATGTTTTGTTTTGGAAATACACAACAATTGCTTTATAAACAATTCGGGTCAAAGTGAAAAACGACGACAGAAAAATGCCCCCTAAAAATTTGCATTAAAATTGATGTAACTCCTCACCAGAAGAAGCTATGAAATTAATTTTAGCACGATTGTAATCCTCAGGTTATAAGCTTTCCAATGATGCCACTCTTGGCTGTAAAATCTGGAAAAATGCAAAAAGTGCCGGTCCCCATACACTTAGGCCTATCTGAATTATTATTAATAGTATCCTCCCGTGTCCGGTTTTCGATGTACTATGCCTTTTTCTTTGAATTAAAAAAAAATAATGATGCCATATATCAACTGATGCCCTAATTACCTTCCTTTGTTTATTAGAAGTTTGTAATTATCGAATAACGCTCGATGAACGTTGCAGCTTTCACACCACAGTCCAATCTTTGACCCCCTGCAGTGGCGCCCCCAGAGTTTGACTTTGTCCAGTTTTCGATGTACGGTGTCCTGGTTAAGCCATACGTACAACAAAATGTCTGAAGTGAACCTGAGTGATCTGTGTGACTTTAGTTGGTTTTATGGTCGGCATTTATTTTAATTTTTTTTCAAAGTAAGTTTATTTTATACTTTTTAAAGCGATAATATGGTGTTTATGCGTTTAAAAAAATGTATAATAATAATAATAAAATAGCCGTAGATGTTTCTTTGCCTTCAAAAATATCAGAATGTCTGTTTATTTTTGTTTCTTTTTAGTCTCTTACTTAACTGCTTAATAAAGATAGAAACAACATTCATAAATAATTATATATACAATTCTGATGCTTAATTATTTCGTTTTATCCCTTACAAAAAATAAACCAACAGGAATCCTATAAGAATTTGTAGAAGTGACTTTTTGTAAGGGAAAACTACAACTTGCGAATTCAATCTAATTTACCACATCAAAACAAACATACTAAAAATAATCCCTGGTAGTTGTGCTTTTTCTAATTATGTTTTTTTCTTTCTTAATCATGTTGAACTGATTTGCATAATGAAATTGGTGAAACTGGAGATTGATAAAATGGTAATTGTTTTGTGGCATTTTTGGCATTTTGTTTGAAATAATAAAATGGACAGTAAATAATAGTGCCATAGTGCAAGCATAATCATGTGATTTTTGTTTAATAGGGCGCAGTTGTGTAGGCAAAAATTGAAAGGCAAGCAAAGGATATAAGTTATTCTTCGTCATGGCACGGACAATAAAAAATATCCTTCGCTTGCAGGCGACTAGTGCTACAGCAATATCTGAGGTGAACCCAGTGCTTGCAGTGATTGTACATGCACTGGCCCCACGAGGTCAAGTAGATTGAATTAGCAAGTTGGATGGGCCTAAAGCAGTGACAGACACAGCATTTGTCTGTATCCTCTATCTCTGTGGAGCTGTCGTCGTCGCCGTCGTCATTTGAAGAGGGGGGTCGTTGTTTGGGGACTGCAAGTGGTCGGCTTTCAGATGAAGTTGAAGCGCGACGCTTCTTTGTTTTGGGTGTTTTTTGTGTGGTTTCTTTAGGACTCTGGTCGTTTCACTTGCTGCTTCGAATTCAACTATCTTGTTTCTGGTTGTTTCTTCAGTAATAGCCTTCCCAGCGACTACAAAGCTAAGGCATCGCCTCTTTTGGGAACCTTTAAATAAAAATGGTATATAGAATAAAGAAGAAGAGTGCATGAGATAAATACATTTTTTTATTTTTCCAATAACTTAAATGCCATTACAACTATTAAAAACGCAGAAGTTTAACTATAATCACACAGAAAGTGACATACCTTTTGTCTCTGTCCTATTGAGTCTTCTCTCTTAAAAGATCAGGTCTTGAACCAGAATTACCAGCAGATGAATGGTCACCTTGCGGACCAACCTCCACTACGTCATCAGC
Organism: Plazaster borealis; assembly: GCA_021014325.1. Classification (NCBI taxonomy): domain Eukaryota; kingdom Metazoa; phylum Echinodermata; class Asteroidea; order Forcipulatida; family Labidiasteridae; genus Plazaster; species Plazaster borealis. The sequence goes on along the minus strand of CM037465.1, from coordinate 1,983,749 downwards.
CAGATCATCTGCTGTTGTTTCTGTCGGCTTAGGCATCAGTACAGAATCAGAAAGGCCAGCAGATGAATGGTCACCTTGCGGGCCAACCTCCACTACGTCATCAGCCAGATCATCTACTGTTGTTTCTGTCGGCTTAGGCATCAGTACAGACTTGTTGAGAGCTTTGGCTGGAGCATACAAGGTTTCATCCACCACACCACTATTGAATGGGTAAATTCCCCCTTTTCTGAACGAGCTCCTCAAGTTGTCTGGAGAAAGGGCCTTGGTATATGCATTGCATGCAATCTCACAGATTGAGTATTTGTCAATCCCTGTCGTTGAATTGGCTCGCATTTGTCGGTGGCAGAGGGGATTATAAATTCTCTCAAATGGCCCAAAACATCCCACATCCAGTGGTTGTAGGATGTGACTTGTGTGTGCAGGCAAGACGAAGAGCAATATGTTTTGCTCTCGTGCCCAGTCAATCACTGGTATGTTGATATGAGACCGATGGCCATCATAGAGAAGGAGTATTGGCTCATCTTGTGATCTGTTTGTAGAAACATATTTCAAGAAGTGTGTCGAAAGGTATGTCATGAAGATGTCAGTATTCGACCAGCCACTGCCACTGACGGTTCCCGCTACACCGGGAGAGCAACCGTTAAGTAGCTCTTGTCTCATACGCTGCCCTGGGAATATGAAGTATGGAGGTATTTGCTGGCCCAGCGCATTTCCAGCACCGATAACAGTCACAGTTATCCCTCTGCCGCTTGTCACAGCAAGTGGGGTGGAAGAGGAGGACGGACCAACGATATAAGGTGGGGAATGGTTTTGTTTGAGACCTTTTTCGTCGACATTGAAGATGCGTTCAGGGGCATCCTTCAACTTGTACTTTGTCAGCATGTGATCAAGCTCAGTGAAGTATGCATTCACTACCTTTTCTGACGTTGCCTTCGCTCCATAAAGATCAAGGCTTCGTGGCTTCCTTACACTCAGTTCAGGCCATCTCTGCATGAAGTTACAAAACCATTTTAGGGTTAATGGATGATCTTTGTCCCGTTTGTTGATACTGACAGCATATGTGGAAGCTATGTCGACAACTTCGGCCCTGCTATATCCAAAACCAAGTAGAGCCATCTTCTTCAAATGGTTCACCAACTTGTTTTCCTCCTCGATGCTGAACAATGGAGGTGGCCCGGACTTGATCACTTCAGGGTTAACTCTCCCTTTGACACGATCTCTTAGGGTAGTCTCGGGGACTCCAAATTTTCTTGCAGCACTATATACCGAAATGTTGTCATCAACAACACAGCAATATGCATAAGTTAAGGCTGTCGGAGAGTAGCTCCTGTAGCTAGTTGGCCGCCGGGATGGCCATTCTGGGCTTACGCACATGCTCTGCAGGATATAGGACACCTTATTAAGTATATTGGTTGTGATTGTTTGCTCTGAACAACTATTTGTTAAACTTATAACAATAATAATATTAGTGTATATTATTTGTATGCCTAAAATTTATTTCATTTGACATTGAGATTATTTCATGTCACATTAATGTATAAATTATTACCAACTCACTTAAAATCACATTAATGATCTCAATTAAATAAATTGTTAAATACCTACTTCACAAGCAACAAAATAAGAATAAAAATAAAAATAAAATAAATGCATTTTTACCCTAGGTAAACAAATATTTACAATTTTTCATGTCAAAGACAAGCAAACCCACATTCTACTAACTTTATTAAAGTTTCAGAATCTTTATTGAACCATTAGAGTAGATATCTCACAGGCACAAAATAACATTTTCATAACAAAATGACTTTAATCTACGGTAACTCCAACTCCCTAAATGCGGTGGTGCTGCCTAGCAGTGAGAAAATGATATAAGGTACATGTTCACTCGAGGCCTCCGTAGTTTTTTTCCCAGAATGCTCAGCGGGAAGTTCAGTCATTTGATTTGACCGTCATGACGTTGCGAGTTCAAAGAGTGTTTAATAAAACTTTTAGGGTGTCACAATAAATATTTACGGACCTTACAACGTAACACATTTTTGTACTTTGTGCTTTAGGCCTAAATGCACAACCTTTTTATATTTACGATAACAACTCACCGGTAAAGCTTTCACTTTCCACATTTTTCGCTGGAAGGATAAGAGACCCGATGTTTGGTAAGTCAAACAAAAAATCTAGGTATCTAGGGGTTGTTTACATCGCGCGCAGTGACGTAAAAGATATGCCTCGATTTTAGGGTCGCATCGAATACAGGGCGTCCCACGATAATTCTCACACAATGATACAACACCATGCCATTACATACATGCATCCGCATATGTACCACAGTTAGTCCAACCTACCCCAACACACATGGACAATTGAGATCAAAGATTAACATGACTTATAATCATCTAAAAGTAACTATTTCAAATCAAAAGTAATTAATCATCTCACCAGCCGATGCATCAAATGCCACAGTGATTCCTTACTCCATTTCTTGGCCAAGCTCTAGGAAAGTCCGTTGGCTGTCAGCCTCCATGAAATTTAAGTCAGCTTACTTTCCCGCGGGAACTACTCACACTGGCCTCACGCCAAATATTCCACCGCGCCGAACAAACCAACGTTGCCCAAAACACTTAAACCCATCGAAGAGCACAGTCCCGATGGAAAAAGGATCATTACCACTGCCAGTGAGATAATTACTCTAATTTACCTTATGATTTAGAAGCAATCAAGAAAACCTAAAACATCCCTGAGGACCTATCTTGTTCGCCGTTCTCATCCATCGACCCCCAAAACCTTACGCGGTCATGAACTCTTTGGGCCGGATACGGCTCTGGATGTAAACAATGAACACTGCCCTCTATTGATGACCGATTTACAGAACATAACATTCATTGACCAAGCAAAATGCTATATCACTACAAACTCCCATACTTGCGCGATCTTCTCCTGGAGATCGATAAGTTAGTAACTACAAATTGACATATTTGTGTGTTTTTTTCCTTTTCTTTTTTTTCTTATTTTTCTTACACACCACTTAACATGAGCACTTTAAACAACAAAAATTCAAACATCACAATGCAAACAAGCTCCTGGCCCCTACCAACAGCCGGACTCAAAAAACTTAACAATCTGCCTAAGGGTCCTCTCATATTGGATCATCCCAATGGCATTTAAGTGCACCCCATCTAGATTGTATCTCGGGTGTTTGAGACCCCGATGGTTCCACACCCACCACCTATCTTCCAGCCAGGACTCTTCTATCAAAAGTTTGTTAAACTCTTCAGCCCTGCTATTGAATTCATCTAGTGACACTTGACCCCCACGCAGTGTACCGGTACGAGGCAGAACTTGTAAAAATACAATGATTTCTGGAGCAACTCCCCATCTCCGTAAATCTTTAAGGAAAACACCATACTGGCTAAATACAGCAGAGGGGTTTCCCCTTGGTGCACACAAATCATTGGTGCCTATATCAAGAATCAACACTGATGGTTGAGCACCTCTTAACTGAGGAAAATACTGATCGGGTTTTGCTTGAATCCTCGTAAAATTCAGCCCACCCTCTCCAAAGCACTTAATAGGGACGCTATTCCTCTCCAAATCAATGTGAACAACGGATCCCCGCTTACTTTTTAGGCGCCTCACAAAACTGTGCCCAAATAACACGAAACCCATACTGTACAGATCTCTTTAAGAGAGAATTTAGCGATAATAATAACTAATCTACCAAAGTACAATGGGCAGAACTACACAAAAAGAGTTATAGGCTAGTTGAAGTACAAATTGTGCCGCCTCTGTGAAAGCCGGATACCCCGATGCCACTTTCCACAGGTAACACCACAGCCTTCAGCCACCCTGTAAAGTTACCATCAGTAACACGTTAGCTTTAACAAAAATATATTTTACCAAATTATACAAGATTAAAAGGGGGACCAGTGACCGGGCTATTCAGTAACTCCTTTCAGACATTAACTTTTCCCAAAGAAGACTGGAAACCCCAAGCCTCTCCATTGGGAGGTCTCTGTCCTTCAGGAAATTCACTGACTGTCCGGCCTTCTGGACCCTCCTACTTCAACACTGAGCATGGAAGGTGATGAGGATTGCTATGTTTTCCCTGGGTGCTCCGTTGGGACCGTCTTACAAGCGATGGTTCCCCAGAGACACAAGGTGGCTCCAATACTTTGTCATTGTCCACCCCCTCGGGACTCGAGCCTAGATCATGATCTACAGAGTTGTTAGTGGTTGCATTTACCATTTCCCAATCTGAGTCGTCATCCGACTCCTCACTATCACACTCGGGCTCGAGTTCTGCCATAGGGTCTAACCGTAAGTACTTTCGATTTACAGTCCTTTCAGTTCCCCCACATCTAGGACGAATATGATAAACGTCCCCATGCTCATTTACCCAAGTAACGATATAAGGATCACGTTCGTACTTGTCTTGCAGCTTATGGCGACCTCTAAACCCACATCTCCTCATCAACACCTGGGAGCCATTGTCAATGGGTCTTACAGGGGCTTTGGAATCATAAGCCTTCTTATTTTGGTTACACCTCTTTGCCACCCTTTCCTTGACCAGTGCCCCAGCCTTGTCTATCAGTTTAGCCTGTTCCTCTACAAAATTCTGACTCCAGTCACTATCTGATCTACCTAACATTTGGTCTAATGGGATAGTAGGCTCCCGCCCGAACATCAGTGTAAACGGCGCTATGCCTGTTGTACAATGTGGTGTGTTATTGTAAACAAAAACAAGATGGGGAAGCATGTCTGGCCACCTATGTCTTTCGCGTTCATCGATAGATCTTATGAGCCCAAACAGCGTTCGGTTAAACCGTTCGGCCTGCCCATTGCCCTTGGGATGGTAGGGTGTAGTCCTTGTTTTCTTCATCCCATATAAAGCACATAGTTCCCTAACCACATCCCCTTCGAAATTACGACCCTGGTCGCTATGCAGCCTGTTAGGTATTCCACATTTTGTGAACCACTGATTAATCAACACTTTAGCAACGGTGGGGGCCAATTGGTTCTTACAGGGGACCGCCTGTGTGAACTTGGTATAGACGTCAGTCATGACGAGAACGTCTTCGTACCCTCCTTGACCCCTATCCACCTTGACAAAGTCAATTGCCAACACTTCAAGTGGCCGGAATGCAAGAAGATGACGCATGGGTACCCTTGCCTGAGGCTCAGACGCCTTTGCCATAACACACTGTTTACACTGTTTGATGTGCATACGCACACTCAGTGCCATTTTTGGCCAGTAAACCCTTCTTCGTAAAAGAGAACATGTTCTGGTCACCCCCTGGTGGCCCCATTTATCATGGCATCCTGTAATTGCCTTCAACTGTAAGCACTTTGGCATAAGGGTTTGTACAAGTTCACCCAGAACAGGGTCGACTACTCTGCGACAAAGAACACCTTCCTGTTCAATGATCCGTGGCCACTGCCATAGCCAGAACTTAACCTCAGTTGGTTCATCCTGAGCCGCATGAAACACTTCACCCGGGGTCCAACGCTCACTCCAACGCATCCACAGGAATTTCAAAACGGGGTCAGCCCTTTGTAAGGCAGCCAGTTGTTCTGGTTTCCACGAGGGAAAAACACCGGGGGCCCCGGAACATTTGTGCTTCCCTCATTATCCCGTTTCAATGAGTTTCCCTGTGCCCTAACTCGCCTCAAGGGAACCACTGTAGAGTGGGTCTTATCTTGCATTAGTCCCTCTACCTCCTGTGAAGAAGCATGACCCGGATAACGACTGAGCGCGTCAGCACATCGATTGCTTATCCCTGACCGAAACTTTACTTCAAAAGTGAAGGCCGCCAGCTGCGCCACCCAGCGCATCTCACAGGCACCCAACTTAGCCGTTTTCAGGTAAGACAGAGGGTTATTGTCTGTCATGACAACAAAAGGCACCCCTAAAAGGTAATCTCGGAATTTGTCTACCACTGCCCATTTCAGAGCCAAAAGCTCTAATTTAAACGAGCTAAAATCAGGATAATTTGCTTCCGCGCCTCTCAGTCCTCGGCTTGCAAAAGCCACTGGATGCCTCTTGCCATCCACATCAACTTGGGCCAAACAAGCCCCGAGCCCCTGCAGAGAGGCGTCCACTTCTACCACAAAAGGACGAGCAAAATCGGGATAACTCAAAACTGGCGACTGCGTCAGCGCCCCCTTAAAATTATCAAATGCTGATTGAGCATCCTTACTCCAGACAAAGGTGTGCTTCTTAAATTTTGCACTGCCCTTTACCAGTGATGGCACGAGAGCATGCAAAGGCGCTGCTATTTTGGAAAAGTTTTGCACAAAACGACGGTAATATCCCGCCAACTCAAGGAAGGATCGCAGCTGTACAGCAGTTTGGGGAACGGGCCAATCCCTAATTCTCTGGATCTTATCATTATCTACCGCTATCCCTTCAGGGCCAACCACATGTCCTAAGTACTTCACTTGAGTGCGGAACAAATCACACTTTGCACCCTTTACCTTTAGACCAAAGTCTGCGAGCCTGGTAAATACTCTATCTAATCTGGCAATATTTTCCTCTACCGTAGGTGAGAACACCAATATGTCATCCAAATAAATTAGTAGTTCGGACAAGTTTAGGTCTCCGACACACATCTCTATTACCCTTTGGAAGGTACTGGGTGCGTTCACTAACCCAAAGGGCATTCGGGTGTACTCGAACAAGCCAAAGGGAACCCTAAAGGCCGTCTTGCTCACTGACTCTGTGTCCATTGCCACCTGGTGATAACCGTGTGCTAGGTCTAGTGAGGAAAAATACTGCGCACCACGAAGCGCCTCCAACGATTCTTCGATTCGGGGTAAACGGAAAGAATCCCTTATTGTTTTGGCATTGAGTTTTCTATAGTCTATGCAAATACGTACAGGCCCGTCCTTTTTTTTGACCAACACAATTGGGCTTGCATAAGGACTACTGCTCTTTGTTATAATCCCCTGGTCCAGAAATTTCTTCAACATCTCCCGCACCTCACCTAGCTGATGGGGTGGGATACGCCTGTAGGGTTGGCTTATTGGATGTTCATCAGTTGTGTGAATCTTATGCTTAACCTTGTCACAAAAACCCAAGTCAAAAGAGCTCTTGGAGAACACTGCATCATGCTTTTGTATTAACCGCATAATTTGTTCCTGGTGGTCTCTACTCAGACCTGCATAGTCCAGCTTCAACCCACTGGGTAACTGGTACTCGGAGCCATCCTCAAATCTAAAAGTCTCCCCCAATCCCGACTCAATTTCTTTACCTAACTCAAAATCAGCTTCAGCAGAATCACTCAGATTCAAACTAACTCAAAATCAGCTTCAGCAGAATCACTCAGATTCGGCTGACCAGTTTCTTCATACCCCGTCAATTGTGCCAAGACATTACTTACGGAAACCTCAACTCCATTTACACTAGTTTTCAACTCTATCTCCGACCTGGGAGAGACTTAAGTGATCACTGCAAGCCTTGTGTGTGGGGGTATTTCCATCGCTTGTATGCCCACGTTAGCAACCAATACGCGCACCGTTTTACCATTAGTTGTTTCACACGATTCATAAACACGACAACTAGCACCAACGCCGTTGGTTTCTAACAATTCAGGTGGTTTCTCAACCATCACCGTCTTCCCACTCAAGTAATCTACCGAGGCACGAATATGACAGGTAAGAGTCTTCACCTCGCGGGGCAGTAAGTGTATAGGGCTCCTACCCGTTCGTGCACTCACCGGCTCACCAAAACTGCTATTCCCATTTCCCTCCCCCTTAACAGTAGTTCTAGTTAAACGATACCACTGAATGGCCATGGCCCATGCTTCCGCATCCCTTTGTTCCGGATCAATGACCATATCTTTTAACTGGTGGAGTATGTTACACCCAAGCAAAACAGAAATTTAGAATTAACTGCCTCACCCCCTGGAAGATCTTTGACAACTAGGAAATGTGCATCAACCTTGATACCATGTATTATTAATGGGACCTGTATATACCCCTCAATCGGTACTTCCTGACAGCCTGCCCCATACACACGTAGGTAGGTTCCCACTGACTGCACTTCACTAAACTTTCCTACAAGATGATCCTTGTAAAAGGATTCACTAATTAATGAAGTTTCTGCCCCTGTATCCAAAATACACATTGTTGAAATGCCTGCCAAATTGACCTGAGCCTTGGGGCTTTGTTTAACCAACCTAGCAATCAAATCATCTGGGGACAACTCTGTCAAGAGTTCCCTACGTGACACTTCTCCCTTGGGTGAGGCCTTTACAGTATTAATTGTTCTGTCCTCCACCACTCGGCCTACAGAAGTGGAGGTAACTAGTTTAATCCCTGGGAGTCCGATGGTGAACCCTTGCCCGTGGCGTCTGACTTATTCTGTACTATCGAGGTCTGTTTGTTCTGGCTCTCCAGCCACAAGGAACATTTAGCCCTGATATGTCCTACCCCCTTACAATGATAACAAATCACCGGGGGCCTATTACTCCACTGTTTGGGAGACTCAAGTTTGAGTACATGTTCCACCAATTTGGACAACTGATCTTGTTGACCCTGGATGCATTTTAGCATTTCTTGCTGTTGCTGCAAAATCTGTTGCCATTTTGGTTCAACTATTGCTTTCGTTGCAAGAGCACCAGCGGACTCCCTAGTGTCACAAGGAATGGGAGACTCGTCATCCTCACCATCATCTCCTACCCTAACCTGTCTAACCTGGGTCCGTCGCTGCCTCGGTACCCTTTCAATGTCCCTATACAACTCTAAGGCGCAGTCCCTCATTTCACTAAATGACTGCCCTGGCTTAGCTAACTCAATCCTGCGCAACTCCAGCCGTACATTTTGGTCTTTAGCCCCGGCAACGAACTGATTGATGAGGACTTTGTCCCTTAACCCCTTGAGACCTTCTTTTTCACTTTCAGCTGCAACTTCTAAAACCCGATCATGCAACCGTATCAATGACCTGGAGTAATCCATAAGGGATTCATCTTCATGCTGGGTCCTATCATACAAAGCTTTCTGTAATGATTGTACCGTCTCTTCAGCCCCAAAATGGCGATGGAGCACCTTTACCAGTGCCTTGTAATCTGATTTGACCCCTTCATGACATTTTATTTCGTCACGGGCTGTACCTGCCAAATGATGCACAATTACTTGTGCTCTTTCTGCCTCCGGAATATGACATTGCTGTACATATATATCCACTTCTTCCAGCCACTCGCGTACAGTAGGGTCCCCAACCTTTGTTGGTTTGCCATGAAACTTAGATAATTTGATCGGACGCTGGGTACTGGGTTTACCCTTACCTTGCTGGAGCGCCTCTGTCAGCCCCGACACTAGCTTTTCAATCAAGCCAGCTTCCGACGTGGCCATGACTTATGTTATATAATGTATGGGTGCACCAAACGAGCGTGGTATATAGTGCACAAGCAATCTCACTTGAGGCCCAACAGGCAGACTTAACCAACTTACACAATTAATACAACAATGAATTGTGATACAGTAATTGACTCTCAAAACTTCACTAACATCATAAATTTAAGTGATAATCTCAGCGTCGACTGGTCTTTCTCACCAATCTATAACAATAATATCCAAATACAAGCACATACAGTTCTTGCCTCGTCGGTGTACCTTTAACACGCCTTCTTGTACTCTGCGGCTACACCAAAAATCTCTTCAGCACCCAAGCCCCACGGAGATGACCTTGTTCAGAGACATACTTCTGTAGCGTACTCCTGTAGCTGTAGCCATCAGCAAATGACTCCTTCTCCAACCACAATTGAACTGGATGCCGCTCAAGTCAAAGGTAGAACTGCTACTGTTTGTGAGTGTACCCCATCCGTGTTACCAAATTTATAGTGAACTCAATAAAGAGTATAGGACTGGACTACATCACTCTCAGATTTCCCTGTATCTGTCGTTCTTTTATTGTTTGTCCATTCCGAGAAAAACCTGTTGATATACCACACAGTGCAATCAACTTCAATTGAACCGTAAACCGTTAAACAGAGTGGAACGTTAGTTAACACTTATCTGAATTATTAATAGTAATTCTCACACAATGATACAACACCATGCCATTACATACATGCATCCGCATATGTACCACAGTTAGTCCAACCTACCCCCAACACACATGGACAATTGAGATCAAAGATTAACATGACTTATAATCATCTAAAAGTAACTATTTCAAATCAAAAGTAATTAATCATCTCACCAGCCGATGCATCAAATGCCACAGTGATTCCTTACTCCATTTCTTGGCCAAGCTCTAGGAAAGTCCGTTGGCTGTCAGCCTCCATGAAAAGTCAGCTTACTTTCCCGCGGGAACTACTCACATGGCCTCACGCCAAATATTCCACCGCGCCGAACAAACCAACGTTGTCCAAAACACTTAAACCCATCGAAGAGCACAGTCCCGATGGAAAAAGGATCATTACCACTGCCAGTGAGATAATTACTCTAATTTACCTTATGATTTAGAAGCAATCAAGAAAACCTAAAACATCCCTGAGGACCTATCTTGTTCGCCGTTCTCATCCATCGACCCCCAAAACCTTACGCGGTCATGAACTCTCCGGGCCGGATGTAAACAATGAACACTGCCCTCTATTGATGACCGATTTACAGAACATAACATTCATTGACCAAGCAAAATGCTATATCACTACACAACTCGTAACCCTCCGGTCTTCCGACGGTCGGGAGGATCGGGTTACGATTATCGCAACTATTTGGCCGTGTGAAAGCTAGCCCCATTAATTAATAGTGCCAATACTCTGGACTTCCTCCGATCCTTGGCCCTACGCCCATGATCATGTACCTCCAGGAGTAGTTGCGATAACGTAACCCTCCCGACGGCGATAGCCGGAGAGTTACGAGCCAAGCTCGGGCGCCAAACGGCAATCTGGTCCAACACGTACAATTTCGACAGCAGTCAGCAGATTTGCTCCATTTTTACCACTTTTGAAAATCATGACACAAATTCTAGGGACACGAACTTGATCCTCAATGTCTAATGAATCCTTCCATATGGAAATGTAGTCTCCCATTTTAATAAGGCTCACCATATACATCTGATAATAACCCCGATGTCATCTTTATTAGGCCCCGAAAATATTTCTAGTTCATTTAGTTAAGCAGTGGTAAAATGATGCGAAACGAGCCCACCCTCCCCCTGTTGACGCGTACACGACTGCATGATGTGACATTATATAAAGTATTTTGCTACCGAAGTTTTCATTCCCGCGTAGCCCCCAGCGGACTACGCTAGTGCCTCTCACGTGCAATGTTGCGCGATCGAGTAACTGTCAATTTTGGTTTTCTTCAAGTTTCTTTTTTCATCCCTCGAAACAAAAAATTATTCTTGTTTTATTATTAAAGTTTGATTCCTATATTTAAATCGATAGTGTTACCTTTTCTTTTTCTAGTTTGTGGTTCTCGATTATTTTTTCAAGGGGAAATTTTGCTGATTCGTATAAACATGGAGGAAGGAAATATATTTCCTTCCTCCATGGTATAAACGCCGATGATAATGACAATTGTGTTTCAATTTGAAAACAAGTTTCACCGTCCATGAACTTGACCACCACGTTATAGGCCCTAATCACTATTCACTTTGCAAATTAGGTTTCCCAAAGTTTACTGAGGACTGGTGCGATGGTCCATTGGTTTTAATAGCACGCCTGAACATGATGGCGCATATTACCGCGAAAGTGTTTATTTTTTCAAATTCATTGTGCTGGGTCTCACATTGGAGGTTCCTTGATTTGCACTGAATCACTAATGTGTGCTAGCTCATCATACCCATAAATGGTTTAAAATTCATCTTAATTAAAAACAAGTCAACACTGTAATGTCCTTCTTTGAAGTGGCAAGGTATAGAATGTAGCTCTGAGTACCGGGTGGTGTGGGTCGCTCCTGTACATTTTTTTATATCTGAAAGTGAAACGTGTAGTTTGGTGATGTTTGTGACCTTGTTTTGTCCTGTTTTGATTTCTGTAAAAGGTAGGATGAACAACACACCCACTGAAACACCACCATAATTTATTTACATTAAAAATCAACAACTCCCATAAACCACTTTCTGTGCTGTCTTCAGGTCAATAGTCAAGATTTTATTGTATGAGTCATGTGGTCTCAATACTCCAAGCAACCCTGTATTATATTTACATATACATATTCACAAATTAAATCAACCTATGGCCGATAATTCATTAAAAAAAAATTGTGCGGCCGTTTTGAAAAATGCTTGTCTGCAAGTGCGCATGCTCATAAAGACACCATTCTAGAAAGAGGCTAGAGGCACGGTCGGGATGCGTCTTATGAGCATGCGCACTCGCCACGTTAGCCGATTAGCTTAGCGGCTGAATGACGTAGACACAATCTGCATTTAGTCGATCTAACAAAACACGTCTTGATGGCCAATTGGCAAATCACAGAATGGTGGTAGCTGTTCAATGTATAAGGTATAGTAATTTTGTCTAACGATCGTTCCCGAAAAACGCCATTTTTACGGGTAAATTGCATTTTGGCTTAGAGCTGCGTCAATCGCTCCTGTTGTTAACCCAGTCGAGTTGAATTTGGTTCAGTATTACACTTTTTAGATCGCTGAAAGTAAAATTAACTCCAAAGATCTTGTGATTTATCTGCGTAAAAGAATTGGTTCAGATAAATCACGTGAACTTAGATATTTGAAAATGCTCGATAACGGCCAAATTTGACAGTTTCTTTTAGGGATTGGTCCACTCCTGGAAGACCGTCAGAGTCATGTGTGGGTCTATTTTGTACCCAAATAGCCCAACATAGCCAGTGTGTGCCAACATACCTATGTTGTGCAAATGGAAATAAAATACATAGGAAAAAAAGGGCCCCCCACTTTTAAAAGTGTTCCGCCGCCGCTGGCTCCATGCGTACATTTTATACCATGTGCTATTTATCTATTACACAATTGTTACCCAAATTTAGCCAACATATGATTACAAAATCCTACTTACTAACCGATCCTTTTTCTCTAATTATTTGTCATTGCAAACTTTTAGGTGGCCAACCAACCAAACAGAAAAGGACCCAACAAATAGGCCACGCCTCCTAACCCAGCTAATATTTACTACGCTTCACTCTAATTCGCCGTATTTTTGACCGCGTGAGGGCGTTTGTAGACCAATTTGTACTTGATGAAAAACAAGTAAACAAACAAGTTTTGTTAATTTTTGTTATTATCATGTTTATGTATTTTGTCATTGATGCAAGAAAACTACATACAGGCAATTAAAATAAGATGAAACTGTATAATATTGTGTTGCAAGACATTCCCCGAAGAAAGCGCCCTCACGCGGTCAAAAATATGGTCAATTAATTACCAATCTAACCCTTGAAGAGCTGAAAATTGAAAGTAACTTAGTGAATATTTGTATAACTATTTGCAAGTAATTTACATACCAACTATCGAGACGAGATTGAAACCAAATTAATTTAACATTAAATAATCCCAAAAGTTATGCCTTTTCACACCCTTGCAATTTGTATCAGTGCGACTACCCTTAAAGCACAACAGCGCCCTCTATTGGTTAACAAAATCATCCAACCAAACTTTCTATTGACACAACAAAATGCTCTTGCTGGGTGTATCAAAATCTTGATTCATCACATTCTCCCCTACAAGTTTGATCAACTCCTGAGGATTGATTGAATGATTTGGCATATCATGAGAATGAAATATGTTCCCTTTCCCCTTACAAACTAATGGATCATCTTAATCACAAATGTATACACCATCTATACGATTGCAACAACCCACTCTTTTGAAATAACATAGAACATTACAAAAGTTACAATAAACACTTGTTCTTATTTCAACATACAAACAAAATGCCATTCTTATGATCAATATCTGACAACTACGCCCAGCGACATTCAAAGTACTTAACCAGCTGCCGCAGTGTTCTTTTATATAGTGACATTCCTGGTGCATTCAGGTGGACCCCATCAAGATTATACCGACTATATTCAGCCCTCTGTGCTCCCATAGCCACCACTGGTCTTCCACAAAGGTCGACTGCTGGACAAGATCATTGAATCTCTCCACTCGAGTATTAAATTCTTCTAGTGAAACTTGGCCAACCCTTAAACCTCCTGTCCTCGGGATAACTGGCAGAAACACTATTACCTCTGGGTTAATACCCATCCTGGGTAACTCATGTACAAAGTCACAGAGATAAACAGTGCACCTGGTTTGGATCTATATTTTTGGAACATAAATCATTCGTACCAAAGTCTAAAATTAAGACTGATGGGTTAGCTTGTCGCAAAGACTCAAAATTCTTTCTAGGCCTTGCCTGGATTCATACGTAAGGTGAGACCACCCTCACCAATACATGTTACAAGAACTACTTGACGGTGTAACTCAATTTCAAACTAAAAACCTCGCTACTTCTGCAAGCGTTTAACAAAACTGTGCCCAACAAAACTCATTTACTGTTTTAAGAACACAATAGTACAAAAAGGGGGAGGAAGCTTTACCAAACCCACTACTTTACCATTAATTTAATCAATTTTAAATTAACAAATCTTCCTAATACCAATGACCAAAAACCATGTCAGTCCACTGGTAGCCAGAATTCCCAGTGGTGCCCTCCAGTCAGGTGTGCTATTGCGGAAACTGGATGCCCCAAGTCTTCCCAACAAGGCAACTTCCTGACCTTCTGCAATCCACTGAGAACCCCCACCACCAGAGTCAAGACAAATCACTTAATAGTCAAACAGGGCAATTTGAATGGATTATTACTGTGTTTACCCCTTGTGGTTCTTTGAGAACTTCTACGGTGCCCCGTTGCGGAGCCATGCAACATTGGGGGCTCCCCTACTTCTACATTGTTCACTCCCTGTAAATCTTGAACCAGAGACTGATCCACTGAAGTCTCAGTGTGCAGGACCTCCCAATCTGAATCCTCAACAGACCCCTCACTCTCATTCTCTGTTTCGCTTTCTGCAAAGGGATCTAATCGCAAGAGTTTCCTATTGACCACCTTTTCTGGGCCCCCCTTTAATGGACGGATACGATATACATCGTTATGTTCATTTATCCAAACGACTACATATGGGTCTCTTTCAAACTTGTCAGCTAGTTTGTGGCGTCCCTTGAAGGCACATTTTCTGAGAAGAACATGGGAACCAATCTCAATAGGTTTGCTAGGTTTTACCTTCCTATCATAAGTAGCTTTGTTGCGATGGCAGTATTTAGCTACTCGTTCCTTTACTAACTCATCAGCTCTAGAGAGCAAAGAAGATTGTTCTCTGACAAAATCTTGGTCCCAATCATTATCAGTTCTCCCTAACATCTGGTCTAAAGGTATCAATGGTTCCCTACCAAACATAAGCAAATAAGGGGCTACTCCAGTGGTGCAATGTGGAGTAGCATTATACACAAACACAAGGTGCTGTTAAAGATCAGGCCACCTCCGCCTATCCCGCTCATCCATGGACTTAATGAGTCCGAAAAGTGTCCGGTTGAAGCGCTTTGTTTGAGCGTTCCCCTCGGGGTGGTAAGGAGTTGTTCTGGTCTTTTTCATGCCGTACAATGCACATAATTCCCTCACAACTTCCCCTTCAAAAATCCGACCCTGGTCGCTGTGCAAACGACAAGGTATTCCAAATTTGGAAAACCACTGATTCCTCAAGACTTTGGCAACAGCATGTTACACGGATATGCCTGGACAAATTTTGTATATATGTCGGTCATGACGAGGACGTCCTCATAACCCCCTACCCCTCGATCGATTTTGACAAAATCTATGGCTAGCAGTAGCACTTCGAGTGGTCAAAATGCCAAGAGATGCCGCATTGGCACTTTTGCTTGAGGCTCTGACGCCTTAGAGATGACTGTTTAATACAATGACCGATATGCCGACGCACTGAAGCGGCCATTTTGGGCCAAAACACCCGCCGTCTCAGGAGGGAACAAGTCCTCACAACACCTTGATGTCCCCACCCATCGTGGCAACCCTCTTACACCCTCTGTTGTAAACTTTTGGGCATCAGTACCTGAGCTAATTCACCATGCAATGGGTCCATGACACGACGATATATAAAACACCATCCCTTTCTATGAACCTATGGGCCACTGCCACAACCATGACTTAATTTCGACTGGCTCCTGCTCAGCCTGAAAAACTTCACCCAGTTTCCAACCTTGATCCCAACGCTCCCAGATATACTTTAGCACTGGATCAGCCCTTTGTAGTGCGGACAGCTGCTCTGGTGTCCACGATGGGAAAATACCCGAGTGACAAGTGACCTCTGGGGTCCAGCCCCTGTATCCTGAGAAGTCAGTACCTTATGTACATGGATATGTTGCAGTGGAACCACTGTGGAGTGGACCTTACACTGCAGTATTTCCTCAACTTTCCCTGCTAGTGAGTGACTTGGGTTGCGACTTAGTGCATCTGCCACACGATTACAAGCCCCTGATCTAAATTTCACATCGAAGGTAAAAGCTGCAAGTTGTGCTATCCAGCGCATTTCGCACGCGCCCAACTTAGTCTGGAGATGAGCTAATGGGTTATTATCAGTTAGTATTGTAAATGGTACCCCAAGGAGGTAATCCCTAAACTTATCAACCACCGCCCATATTTCAGGGACAGAAGTTCCAACTTAAAGGAACTGAAGTCTGGGTATACCTAGCTTCTGCTCCCCTCAGCCCCCGACTAGCAAATACAACCGGATGTCTCTTGCCTTCCTTGTCACACACTGAGTCAAACAAGTTCCTAAACCCTGCAAAGAGGCATCTATCTCCAACACAAATGGCAAGTAGAACTAAATTACAAAGAATTGAAAGGGCGCTAATTAGAGATAAACAGTGGTCACCAGCTGGATTTAGGGCAATAATCAGGCTTGGCTTGTGCTCCTTAATAGTTTTTACTAATTAAAAAGAAATTAATTATAAATAATTGAATAAACAAATAAAAAAAGGCCTCAAATAATCCTAGACAATAGCTGGGCATGTAAAGAAGTAATTTCATGTCAATATTTTTGGAAAATGCACAACAAAAAAACGTTTTTAATAAATCTTGGATGGTAGGCCCTATGGATAATTATAAGCAATGGTACTGACTAGCGTCGGGATAGAGTGGGAGGCTGAAACGCCCTTAAGGGTTATAGCCTAGGTCACAAGAGTCTATGGCTTGTGACCTGCATTCCAGAAAATTACACAATAGGCCTAAGGATTATCGAACAAACTTAACTTTTCAATTTTATTTTCATTCTCTTAAATATGCTATTATATAAACACATGCTATAGATGCAAATTTTTACGGTGCTTTCAATTAAACAAAGCCTATTATTATTCACAATAAAAACGAACGAGGGCGCTATTAAAGGCATCGTACACGTTTGGTAATTGTCAAAGACCAGTGTTCTCATTTGGTGTATCCCAACATATGCATACAATAACAAGCCTGTGAAAATTTGGGCTCAATTGGTCATCGAAGTTGCAAGAAAATGATGAAAGAAAATACAACCTTGTTGTACAAATTTGTGTGCTTTCAGTTAGGAATAAAAACTTCTTGCAAGAAGTTTTTATTATTTTAGTGAGAAATTACGTCTTTCTCAAAAACTACGTTACTTCAGAGGGAGTCGTTTCTCACAATGTTTTATACTATCAACAGCTCTCTGTTGCTCTTTACCAAGTCAGTTTTTATGCTAATATATATTTTGAGTAATTACCAAACGTGTACAGTGCCTTTAATGATGACATTATTATAAACCGTCATTAATATAATGCGCGATGAGTTGGCCACGTTGCACCACCACTGTTACTGATCAATCATACTAATAATGTAATAAATTTGTTTACATCCGAGAACAGGTTCATTTTTAACTACCGGTACAGTTTTAAATTGTTCACTTTTTTGAGTAACTATTATAATCATGGAATTTTTTCTTGAAGTTGTTCTTAAAATTTTCAAATCATGCTGTTTTTCTCCATAACATAGGGCCTAGGCCTAATCTCTGGAGGAACAAAGTAAGAAACTGATGCACTTTGAAAAATATTTTCAACAGTTTTTGATTTATTCCTTTTTGTTAGCAAAACAATTTGCCACATTTTGTACTCAAAACTATTTTTGCATCGTAATATCAAAATAAAAATACGCTCATTTTTTTTATTTACAATGACACTTCATTATTGGGAAAGCTGACAAAAATACAAGTTTATTAATTTGTGGTTCGGGTGGTTATAATTTAAGTAAAGGGACAACCTTTTTCCTCAAACCCAGCCGAAAAGAGGAGGGGATAGAATTTTCTATCCATTGTTCCTTAAACTTAGCTGAAATGAGGAGGTGATGTAATTTTATATCCCTTGTTCCTCAAATCCAGCAGAAAGGAGGAGGGGATAGAATTTTCTAACCATTGTTCCTCAAACCTAGCCGAAAAGTGGAAGGGTAGATTTTTGTATCCTTTGCTGCTCAAACCAAGCGAACAAAGAGGAGGGGATAGATTGTTTTATCCCAATTGGACCTCAAACATGAACAATAATGTGCGGTATATTGCTAACAAAATAACTGGAATTTATCAATTTTTAAATGTTAGCCTAGAAAAATGAGATTGATTGGTAAAATATGGAGCATGTTTTTACCAATTTTGAGGAAAATAAGGTGAAAGAAAAATTGGATGCTTTAAAATCCTGTATTGCAATTATCGGACTATAGCTGTAAATTTTAAAATGAAAAAACGCAGTTAAATATGCACCTGATATAGGCTGTTTATACACCCACCAGAAAGGCCAATAATAAGCACTGTACTGCGAAAAAAAAATCTCCGGGCGGGCATCCTCAACACGCAGCGCCGTAATTAGGGTAAAGTTTTAGGGTGCACAAGGGAGTGCATCGGTTTTCCTAGGGGGCACTTCTGGCCAAGTTTCTAATTGCCTTTTTCTTACAAAAGCCCCTTTTCAGCGCCTTTTGAATGTTACTTTATTATTTTGTGTAAGATAATCTGGCGTTAGTGTAAGTGGAAAAATAGTTTTAAAAACATCGAAATTATCACATTAAAACTCTGTTCAATCCCAAAAGTCCAGATTCCAAATGGGGGGAACCCGGGGGGGGGCATGGACATCAATTGGGGGCACGTGTCCCCCCCCCCTGTGCCCCCACCCCCTAGTTACGACACAATCTATACACGGATGCAGTGTCGTAACACTTAGACCGCCGGCTTGTTTATAATTGTTTTAAAATGTATATGTTTTTTGTATACTTACATAGGGCATATCGGTTAGAAATTATTATTTGCTATAAGTGAAACACATTGCCATAGTTCTGTGCAATTAATTTTGTCTTTTTTAAGCAAAAGGGTTTTAAATTTGAGTTTTATTGTTATTTGAAAAAATACATATAGTTTTACAATATATTGAAAGCAATAAATCTTTGAGTCTTACTATCTTCGTTGAATAACCAATTTAAATATTAATGGGGTTGAACAAAGAATAATTGATTACAGCGGGATTTGAACCAATGACCTCCGGATTAATGTGCCGGTGCTCTACCGGCGCTATCCAGCCCTATGTTGGCAGTCTCCATATTTTGTCAATATATTTGTTCGGGGTGCCAGTCAGAGCCCATACAACCGTTAGCTGCCGTGTAGGCAGGGATCACACCAAAGTTTAAGATACAACCTGGGAAGTGGCAGCCAGGGGATTGCCTTAACCCTGCCACGAGACAGGGGATGCAATTTTTTTTTTCAAATCAAGTATGTTTATGGCTTCATGGTAATAGTGAGTTATAATACTCTGGTGTGTGGGTGTGCATGGGCGGATTAGGGGTGGTGCTTTGGAGCCTGCCTGAAAACAGCTGTTTGACTTCAAGTGGAGTGAAACGATTTGTTTGATCCACCTGACCCCACCCGGTGTAAATATTATTGGATCTGCCCCTGAAATTGTGAAATACAATCTCGATACCACCTGATGGAAGACTGTGGGATTCTATAAGTTAGTTTATCTCTTGGTGTAATTATGACTTGTACATGTAAATTGAGATAAGCATTGCCAGTTGACCTGGCAGTAGGCAATTGGCATACTGTCCCAATGGGACTGTGGTGTACCTAATGAATCTGTCTCATTTCTTCCGTTTTCCCTTGCGTCGGCGACTGAGGGGGAAGACCCCTCGCGTTTTCCATTATTAAAAGTATACAAATTGACCTGTATAGTTCATTTCTCGGTTCCATTCCATTAAAAAGTAGCTGAAGGGGCGAGTTCCCAAATTCTCAGCTGTCCTGGTAAACAATAAGTTTCTTTTATCATGTTTCTGTCTTTTGTGAATTTTTAATTACAATCAGCCATGAAGGGGACGGATCTCCCCCACAATTTATTCTTGCGCTTCAGGGAGAACTTCAAAGCTAAGATTTGTTGATGTCGATTCTTTCAGCTGTTACTGCAGCTCACGTCAGGTACTTGTCGGGTTGAAAGTCTGACATGTTTACGTACATCTGTAAGAAGAAAAATATCATATATAAAACAATTTAAATGAAACACTAGCAATTAAACAATTTACGTGGTAAACTATTCTGGAACAATTTAATTTGCCCTGTATTTATCAACATCGATAAGGCACTATTTTTTTATTTTTTTTATTTTTTTTTCAAATCTTCGGACATAATTCTTTGTTGGCAGGGGCCGTCCAGGGTAAGGCAAAAGTTTTAAAAACTGTCATCAAAGCGATGTGCCCTCCCAGACCCCTCCAACAAAATACATGTTTATAAAAATACAGAAGCATGAATTTAAAAAATAGAGATGAATTTATTCATAAATACCCCAGACAGTTTCGCTATTCCTATTGGTAGAGAGCACGTCACGTGGGGGTGTTTAAGACCGGTTGTTTAAGACCGGCTGGCTTCGCGTTTTTGGCGCGCAAGCTCATTTACGCCAATTTACTTACGCGGAACGCAATATTATAGCTATTAGCCCGCGCGTAATCTTTTTGTACACGCGCGGATACACACAACCCAACGCGCACAAAGCAGAATTTTACAAAAGTTTTTGAAAATGTACAAACTTCGAAAATTCGTTTGACAAACACATTGTCACAGATTGTCTATAGGCCTACTTGTAATTTTGTTCACTTTTTAACAAACGGCATTAATGAATGTCTTCAGCTCGGGCCTTTATCGCACGGCCACGACCCTGCCGGTTTTAAACGACCGTTTAAGAACTCGTCACCACTCTTGTATTCCCTATTATTTCATAACTTTTCAAGTATAACTTGCGGATAGACTTCTCCGCAGTTAATTTTCCAATCGCAAGATATCCTCAAGCATTCCATGAATAGGTTTGGGGAAAGTATTGCAAAAAGACCAGGCAATTTATTTTTAAGATGACTGAACCACACACCTTGAGACTCTTCTACTGGAAACCAGGAGGTGGTCCATGTTGGGCACTTTCTTTCTCTCCCAGAAGTACTAAAAGACTAAAGTGTGTCCTTGAGCATAATGTCCCAAGAACAAATTGCTAAGGGCTATGAGACCTTATCAGTTGGTTGTCTGACCTTCGTATTGGGCAGACAACTAATTTGTAAAAACAAATCCATCCGCTACTTATCCTTAATGATTTACCCTTTGTTGATAGACTTTCCCGCAACTTATCCTGGAATGGTTTTTGAGAAGGTGCCATACCAATTACCCTTTGTGGGTAAACTTTCCCGCAACTTATCCTGGAATGGTTTTTGAGACTGAGGTGCCATACCAATTATCCTTTGTGGATAAACTTTCCCGCAACTTATCCTGGAATGGTTTTTGAGAAGGTGCCATACCAATTACCCTTTGTGGATAAACTTTCCCGCAACTTATCCTGGAATGGTTTTTGAGAAGGTGCCATACCAATTATCCTTTGTGGATAAACTTTCCCGCAACTTATCCTGGGACAGTTTTGATAAGGTGGCTACCTTTTTGTACACCTAATTGCATTTAATGCCTTTCCTTTAAACAAGCAATATCACATCCGCCAGAAAAAACAAATGCTACTTTGCATACAAAATTGAAACTTGACATAAAAATGTAATTATGACGTTACCGGTGCGTCGGCGATCATCACGTCCAGAGTTCGCTTCAGGCTGAGGAAAGTTGGACGTGTACGAGGGACCTCTTTCCAGCATTCCTTCATGATCGAAAATCTGTCATTTCGTCAGAAAAAACCTATGAAATTAAACAAGTCTAAGATTCGTTGTAAACTAAGAAAACAAATGAAAATAGCAAAAACGAAACAAAAAGCACCAAATCCGCAAAAACAAATCCGCCGATGGCGCTTTGAGGTAACACACAAACTAGAAACAAAAATCCAAGTCCAAATGGGATTATTGCTAATTTAAAAGCAAGTATTTTAATTCTGAGCAGAACCTCTCGTTGAGGTCTGAAGACTTACAGCTGTTTACTGCAATGTCTTGGCTGTGGTAGCCTGTGGCCCTCAACTAAGCAATCAATGATGTCAGTGTGCGACATACCACGGTAGGGATGAGCACCTGTTACCAAAGAGAACATAATAGGTTAGCTTCATCTTCAACTTATAACTGCAATTTATTTACCACAGTATCAAACATCAAAGAGATTGAGAGATGGGAAAATTATAATGGAGCTATTAAAGTGAAGAATAACTGGTGATACTGCGGAGGGACCAATCATGATGTAAATTTAATGTTTTCCCTTCTGCCATCAGCGATTATTAATGTATACGGGTCATTTTAGAATATTGCGCCATAAGAGGGCGTCCGGGCATGTCATAGACTACTTCGCAAATACTCCGTGCGCATGCGTTAGCCGTGGAATGAGGTGCATGCTGGTCTAGTTAGCGATCAAATGTGTCGCTAACTAGACCAGCATGCACCTCATTCCACGGCAAATGACCGCGTACTGAGTATTAATTTTGCGAAAAAGTCTATGATGGTATTCTTGCAACCTCGTCCCCAGGGTGTGTCGCGCAGTACGAGGTGTACGAGGTTGACCGCTCTCTCACCCTGGTATTGGATCATTTGCATATCCAAAATGTTTGGATACGTATGCAAATTAGAATAGTCTGGCTGTGAACATGGTGAATACTGAATACACTTTTGTACACCAGTCGTTGTCAAATCAGGGTCCAAGTAAAGAGTTTTCCTCCCAGGGTTTACTATTGTTGTAAACATGGTTGGAAATAAAGTAAACCATGGGGACGAGGTTGGTATTCTTGCTATTGATGCTGATGAAGCAGTCGTCGTTTCTGCTGCTGCTGTTGTTGCTGCTGCTATTTGTAGTGTCAGCCGCTCTTGCTGTTGCTTGCTACAAGCAAATCGGTGCGGCTGTATAGTTCGCAGTTGTACGGTATAGTTTCTGTTGAATCTGCTGGTGCTTTGATGCGGCTACTGTTGCTGCTGCTGTTTTTGCTGATGTTCTTCTGCTGATACTTTTGCCGAATTGGTGCTGCTGTAGCAGTTGTCGTTTTGATGAATCTGGCGCTGCTGCTTGATGCTTTTGTTGCCGCATATGCTGCCGGTTTTACTTAATGTGTTCTTCTGCTGCTACTTTTGCTGCTGATGCATGCTGCTACTGTTACTTGCTTTTTCTGAATCGGTGCTGCATGCTGTAGATGTGGTCGTTGCTGCTGTTGCAATGCTGTTTTTGCTTATGTTCCTCTGCTGCAACTTTTGCTGCCGAATCGTTGCCTTTTCTTGCTCACCAAATTAGTACTGCTCTAACAATTGTCGTTTCTGTTGATGCTGCAGTTATTTGTTGCTGCTGTTTCACAGTTGTTGCATGTTGTTGAGAGCATGACACGACAAACTACTTACCCAATGTAACAATTTCCCACAGCAGGACGCCAAATGACCACACATCGCTCATCGTAGTGTATGTGTTGTCCACGAGGCACTCCATAGCTAACCAGCGGACTGGTACCAGTCCCTTTGCAAGAAATCGAAACAATAAACAAAACCGAATAGCAGTGTTGTATAGTCAAATAGTTTATAAAGAAAAGGGCACAGAGTTAGGGTTGCAAATCAGGGCCAGTCTACTTAAATGCACTGGACACGTTTGGTAATTGTCAAAAACAACTATTCTCACTTGGAGTATCCCAACATATGCATCAAATAACAAGCCTGTGAAAATTTGGGCTCAATTGGTCATCGAAGTTGCAAGAAAATGATGAAAGAAAAAACACCCTTGTTGTACAAATTTGTATGCTTTAAGATGCCTAAAAAGGGCTTCTGGCTTGAGTCTTTTAATAGTTTAGTGAGAAATTACCTCTTTCTCAAAAACTACGCTACTTCAGAGGGAGTCGTTTCTCACAATATTGTATACTATCAACTGTAAACAGCTCTCCGTTGCTCGTTACCAAGTAAGTTTTTATGCTAATATATATTTTGAGTATACCTTTAAATTTAACTCTTACACGTTGAGTGCGTTCTATGCACTGTTGTAAGTGGCGTACTTTTTTAAAGAGGTAACTATAGGGTATTTTACAATGAAACTGACTTTGGAAAAGCTCATGGCATCGACAACGTACGGTTGAATTTTGACAATGAAGATGCAAATAACGATTGGGGGCGCACTTCATCTTACCAATGACGTCATTTGATACTGCTCTGTCGCCGACACGTCACGTGCCAAGCCAAAATCGGACAGCTTGCACACCAAGTCTCCACTCAGTAGAATGTTACGGGAAGCGAGATCGCGGTGAATGCACTACAAGAAAACAAACATCGAACAAGAATGAACCTCTCAGAATTGGCAAGAAATGTTCTTATAACTGGCGGGAAATTTATCAAAAATAATTGTTTGCCAATATTTGGTCAAAAATACTATTGTTCGCATAATTTCCGGGTTTTTTTCCCAAATGCTTTGAAACTTTGCAAACATTTAATTTTGACATAATTAATAATGTGACATTATATGTTATTAATGGATCGCCGTTGGGAGCGCTATAATCATTGCTTTATCCCATTTCAGGGAGGGAGGGGTCACTTAATAATTCGATATTTCCACCAACTTTTAGGGCCTAGGGTGCAATGATGAGGCCTGATTGATGACTGTATAGTATTTCTTTGCCTGAAAAGTTGAAAATTTGCATGTTAAAAATACTAATTCCATTTATACACAACTACATGGTTTGAACCCCTGAAACACGGGCTAAAAAACAAAATCCAAAATGGCCACCATAATGGCGGCCTTTGGAATTCTCACAATGCGTTTACCATCACGTAACACATCACTACCACTTTCTTCCGAGAAAATCTAAAAACAGGTTGAAATTGTGTTGAAAAATACTTTAAAACGTTAAAATCGTTTGACCCAAGTTCAAAAAAATGGTTGCCACGGTAACACCTAACCCCCAATAACAACTCTGTTTTTAACCCTTAAGTCCGTTAACTCCATTGACTACCGGAATATACTCAAATACTTGAAATGGCCAATGCTTGAGTCCACACCAATTATAAGGTGTTAGTTAATATTTTGTGTGCAAAATTTTTTTACATTAAGTGACTTCTTTACATGTCCAGCTATTGTCTATAAGGATTATTTGAGTCCTTTTTTAGCTACCCAGTAATTGATTAATTTCCCTAATTAGCAAATCCTTGGGGGCGTGGAAACGCCCCAACTTTACCCCAACGAGCGAAAGGGCCAATACTTACTACCAGTCAAATTATATATTTTTAAAATAAATTTATGCATTTTCCAATATTGTTTACATCTAAGTGACTTCTTTACATACCAAGCTTATGTCTAGGATTATTTTAGTCATTTAGCTACCCAGTAGTTGACATATTTCTCTAAATTATCTAAGCGCGTGGAAACACCCCAGACTGTATACCAACGAACGAAAGGGGGCCAATTTTTACTACCACACCATTCAATATATATTTTGAAAAAATATAAAAATAAAAATACAACTCTGGGACGTAACACCCCTGTGTAGATATGTGGAATGGTCCATTCTAGGATATCAATTAATCTGTCTCCCCCCCCAGTCATTACACATTGGAGAAATTACTTAATTAGTGATTATGTGGAACTAAATGTTGGCCCTTTCCCTCAGGGAAGGGTTTTAAAGTAGGCGAATATCATGTGGGGCATATTGTGCCCCAACCCTCCCGGTCCCGGTAGGGTTAAGAACCCTAACAATAGGAGGTCCCCGATTGCAGGTGTTTAAACACTTATGTGTGTGTACTTTTTGCCTTGGATAAAAGAATTGATTTATTAGTGATTATGTCAATTCATAGCATTATTGTTTTATAAATTTGTGTATTTTCGTTTCAGTTTCTGTTTTTGTTTTCCATCCAAGTTTTGCGAAACTCATGGCTATGACGCTGCGAAAGCCGAAGGCTCTGTAGGCTTATAAAAATAATGACTTCCCATTGTATTGAATTTGAATAACCAAAATACACATGTGAACAAAGTAAATTTTTGGAAGATCAAAACAAGGAAGAACATTTCATTTTACGTTCAATGTCGAATCGCCTTTGAATAAACAATCCATGCACGTATGAGTGTAGGCCTGATAATGCCTATGATCAGAACATAATGTATATAAGCGAACAATTAAGAAGAAGACTTGTGTGCGCGTTCACAAGTGGACGTTGGGCCACTCATAATAATAAACTTTTTACAAGCATCGATGGCAAGCTGGTGTTCAATTGGCTTTGCTTACGATAAACAGTACATTGTAACACACAAAACTTAATTTCTACCAAGACAGGATTTATGAATTTACTGCCAGTAAACAGTTAAGTTTCTGTAGGTACCCCCATAAACGATAAGTAATCCATGCCATTGGCGATCTGGGATGCAAACGTCACGAGCTGGAAGGGCGATGCTGGTTCAACATCAAGATCTTCTTCTTTGGACTCCTTCCAAGATAACTTCTTCTCTCTCATGTAGTCTTGAAGATTCCCTCCAGGGAGGAATTCAAGAATCAAGTAGAAAGGATCTGAGATGAGTACAACAAAAGGAAATTCTCCTATTCAAAGTGTTACAAACTAAGTGAGACAAGACCTCGACTTGGCACAAGTCTATGAGTAACTTTTAATAACTGCAAATATTCTATACGAACAGTTATAGCAGACATTGAACCTCGGAGTGACTTGCCATTAAAACCTGAATAATGTCAAGAGTACAGACTTAAGTTCACTTGGAGAAAATCTTTGGTTGCTTGCCACGAGACATTATTGAATAATTCAGTCCTGTTTCTGAAAATGAAATGTGTACGTAAATAAACTTTTTAGTATCATTCAGTATAATTATGTATGTATAAATGCAAAGAAAGAACAAGACAATGTGATACCTTTTTCTGTGCAGTAACCAAACATGGAGACCACATTGGGATGCTTGGTAAGAGTTTTGTGAACCATGATTTCCTTCTCGAAATCCGCCAAAAGATGGCAAGAAGTTGACTCTGAAACGAGGACAATGTAAATTGTTTGAGTGACTCAGAAATCGGGTCAAGCTGACCCTTGGAACATGGGACCCTCGGACTCTGGGACCCTGGGACTTTGGGACCCTGGGACTCCGCCTGTGAATCCTAGACCCTGGGATTCTTGCACCCTGGGACCCTTGAACCCTCGGTTCCTGGGACCCTCGGACTCTAAGACCACGGGATTTTGGGACCCTCAAACCTCATGACACCGGAACCCTGGGGTGGTGGAACTGTAGGACACTGGGACCCCGGGACCCTGTGACCCTGTGGCCCTGTGGTCATGTGGCCCTTGGGAGTCCTGTAGCCATGAGACCCTCCGACCTTTATAGGGTGGTTTAAAAAGAAGGAAAGTTTATTAACTTTTTACAGAAATTTTCACCTGTACTTATTTAGCATACTATCCAAAATTCAATCCAAATTCATAGAAATAATTATCTTAAAACATAAGTGACGCAAAACTGATTGCAAATGCATATTAATTGTCTCTTAGATGTGGTAGGTTTAAAATTTCATGTCGGGAACTTGGTTGTCCGCGGATGGCTTTATTCAATCCGTTTGACTGAGCTTCAGATTGTTTATTGATTTTAATTTAATTTTAGAAATATGCTGAACAACTAGGTGAAACTTGCTGTCAAAATTGGGTTTCCTTCGTTTTGAACCTGCCTGTAGTTAATTGATAAAGCTGTTTTGGAGTTACAAAGTCAACATAGGTATAGGAATTAATGACCTGTTGCAGTCAGACCTCAATTTTGAAACATCTTTTTTTATTTTGAAAGCTTTACTTTTCAGAATTTTTACGGCCACGAGTGTTTTGGTTCCGACATTTAGGATGTCCTTAGCGATGGCCTTGTGCACCTGTCCAAAGTTCCCACACCCTACCATCTCAAGGAGCTCGATGTTCTCGCGAGGAAATGAGTAGTCAACCTCTGGAAGCTGAAAACCACTCTCCTCTAATTCCATACATTCCTGAAATTAGGGAGGTAATTTCATTGAATTTCGGAAGTGTACATTAATAGTTTTTCAGGAAACAAACCATCCGATCCTACAGAATTGTGTAGTGCCGCCACATGAATAAGAAAATCCCGCCTTTATCGTGTACGTACACGATTACCATCATGTACGTACATGATAACCATCATGTATACGCACACGATAACCATGTGTGTACGTCTACGATTACTATACCTTGAGCATACACGATTACGCACACTAAGTCTACAGTTATCGTGTACGTACAGGAAAAGTGCAATATTTGTTATTCATGTGGCGTCACTATGCTTCTTACCATCCAACCAACCTGTAAATATTTAAACAAATTCAATGATACCATTTTTTAGTGAAAATACGAGACTATTATTCTAACGAATATAAGAGCACACTGGTCTAAACGTCGAGAAACTGCTCTTCGCAGAGCCGTTATCTCTAGTCCTCTACAGAAACATTATTACACGAAGTAAACTCAAAAACAATTACGTAAGCCTCGATTCCAAAATCCTTGGGGTGTTACTTTTATCAAGTTGACTTATTTTGCAGGACAGTGTTTGTCTCCTACCTTTCAACTTTGTGGACCCTGGTTCGAATGCCACACCGGAGCCTTTTATGTAGGTTTGGCTTTCAGTGCCTACCAGGGGTGCGTTTTGCCGGCTGTAACCAATAACTGTTTCGGTCAATGGCCAGTGATTATAACCAATGGCCAATTCAACCAAAACATTTATTGGTTTAATAGTACGGCCGCAAAAACGCACCCAGATTGCATGGGTTTTCCCTATTTTGGGGTTTTCTTGCCACATATAAAACCGAAATTTCGTCATCATTTTCTCTATGTATCGTAAGGCCTACGGGTCACGTTTGATAGTTCCTTGGTTTCATTGCCAGAAAGATAGAATATTATTGGGGTCTAACAATAATTACAGATTAACAGTGTGATGACCCGGTCTTCACTGCGTGGTAATGACCGGGTTGGTGGCGGGCCGCTGTTATGGAACGAGCCGAAGGCGAGGTCCATTAACAGCGGCCAGCCAGCAACCAAGGTCATTACCACGCAGTGAAGACCGAGTTATCACACTGTTAATCCCATATAAATACCTTATAACGAAAAAACGGTAAAAATCGTCAGAATTTGTGATTTTTCTTTCGCCGTTATTTTTAGAAATGTACTCATGTTCAAGGGCCATTCGACCTTTGGCTGTCCAACCTGCGTGTGGTACCTAATCGCTTACACGTAATTATCTATTTATGCATATTTTCAAGAACCAAACTATGACTTTGCAATGTTGGTTTCATGCGCGTACAAGCTACCATAAATAATACATTGTCTGCGCGTTCACGCGTCACCATCTCACCTGTTATAAAAATAAAATACGCACAAAGAAATGAGTTGATTTGTTTATTTGATACCGGTAGTTTCCCGCACAACAAGCACATAGTGCATAAGACTTTTACACAACAATGTGCTTGTTTAGGGGCCATTTATTCGCTAGTTCACCGAGCCGGTCTTTATATCACATGTTAATACACCCCCACGTGACCAGTCTTCGACCAATCAGAGTGCATAAACTCTCCAAGGTGTTTATTAATAATAAATAATGTAATGATGATAATAAATTCTTAGAGCAAATGCACATCAACTTGCCAGCGGCTCTGAGCAGAAGAGTGACGCAACAAATCCGGATCCACAATTTAATGTGAACGTACAAATTACGCTGCAAAATCTTCGTGGTCGTTTGTGAAATACATTTTTTTGCTTACGCAAATTTTCTGCTTTCAATAAATCAATTTGCTTATCCGTAAAAGGTTTTCTGATGTTGCAATATTATGGTCGATGCAATTTTGTAGTAAGTAAAAATACAAAAAGATAATAATACGAACCTCAGACTGCCAGCTGGTGTCTTCGTTTATTGGTGGAGGTTTCCGACGTTTTGGTTTGCGTAAGAATCTCCAAACAATCACTATGGCAACACAGAGACACACGACGACGACGGAAATGGTAACAATGACGTAATCTTTTACGTTAACCGAATTATCTGTTGATGTTCCTCCATCGGGCTGCGTAGTTGATTTTCTTCCATCAGGCCGCGTAGTTGATGTTCCTTCATCGGGCTGCGTAGTTGAAGTTCTTCCATCAGACCGCGTAGTTGATGTTCCTGCATCGGGCTGCGTAGTTGATGTTCTTCCATCAAGTCGCGTTGTTGATGTTCCTTCATCGGGCTGCGTAGTTGATGTTCTTCCATTAGGCTGCGTAGTTGATGTTCCTTCATCTGGCTGCGTAGTTGATGTTCTTCCATCAGACCGCGTAGTTGATGTTCCTGCATCGGGCTGTGTAGTTGATGTTCTTCCATCAGGTCGCGTTGTTGATGTTCCTTCATCGGGTTGCGTAGTTGATGTTCTTCCATCAGGCCGCGTAGTTGATGTTCCTTCATCGGGGTGCGAAGTTGATGTTCTTTCATTGGGCTCGGACTGGGTAGTTGGGGCCTTTGTAACCAAACTTGTACCTGAAAAACAACTTGAGATTGTTGGTTTTTCAGTTGGAACAATGAGGTTTGCCTCCCAGGCGGGAACCCCATGCTCTCTGATGGGTGTTCCATTATTTTGGAACGTGTCCCTTCTTTTTAGCGCTGCATGCAATACATTATTAAAATGCCCAATTTCATGAGTGTAAACGTAGCTTTGGAAATTGATTTGCTAATCAAAAAATAAGCCTGTGGCAGTTGAGGTTCATTGAATAACATTTTCCCTCGTAAAGTGTTTTTTTTAAGCAATATTAAATATGCGTTAGAGCTGAAAGCTTTAAGAAGTTGAGAACAGTCTGTCAGAGATTCAGAATTTGGATATCACACAGTGGTTGTGCGGCACCATATTATTTGCAGCCCGGGCAGCCCAAACCCTGTACATAATGCTAGCCCAGAGGCCCAAACCCTGTACCTAATGTTAGCCCGGGCAGCCCAAACCCTGTACATAATGCTAGCCCAGAGGCCCAAACCCTGTACCTAATGTTAGCCCGGACAGCCAACACCCTGTACCCAATATTATCCCAGGGGCCCAAACCCTGTACCTATATGTCAGCCCGGGCAGCCCAAACCCTGTTATACCTAATGTCAGCCCCGGCAGCCCATAAACCCTGTACCTATTGTTAGCCAGGGCATCCCAAACCCTGTACCTAATGTTAGCCCGGGCAGCCAACACCCTGTACCCAATATTATCCCAGGGGCCCAAACCCTGTACCTATATGTCAGCCCGGGCAGCCCAAACCCTGTTATACCTAATGTCAGCCCCGGCAGCCCAAACCCTGTACCTATTGTTAGCCAGGGCATCCCAAACCCTGTACCTAATGTTAGCCCGGGCAGCCAACACCCTGTACCCAATATTATCCCAGGGGCCCAAACCCTGTACCTATATGTCAGCCCGGGCAGCCCAAACCCTGTTATACCTAATGTCAGCCCCGGCAGCCCAAACCCTGTACCTATTGTTAGCCAGGGCATCCCAAACCCTGTACCTATGTTAGCCCGGGCATCCCAAACCCTGTACCTATGTTAGCCCGGGTAGCCCAAACCCTGTACCTATGTTAGCCCGGGCATCCCAAACCCTGTACCTATGTTAGCCCGGGCATCCCAAACCCTGTACCTAATGTTAGCCCGGGTAGCCCAAACCCTGTACCTATGTTAGCCCGGGTAGCCCACACCCTGTACCTAATGGTTAGCCCGGGCATCCCAAACCCTGTACCTAATGTTAGCCGAGGTAGCCCACACCCTGTACCTAATGTCAGCCCCGGAAGCCCATAAACCTTGTACCTATTGTTAGCCAGGGCATCCCAAACCCTGTACCTAATGTTAGCCCGGGTAGCCCACACCCTGTACCTAATGTTAGCCCGGGCATCCCAAACCCTGTACCTAATGTTAGCCCGGGTAGCCCACACCCTGTACCTAATGGTTAGCCCGGGCATCCCAAACCCTGTACAAAATGTTAGCCCGGGTAGCCCACACCCTGTACCTAATGGTTAGCCCGGGTAGCCCACACCCTGTACCTAATGTTAGCCCGGGTAGCCCACACCCTGTACCTAATGTCAGCCCCGGAAGCCCATAAACCTTGTACCCATTGTTAGCCAGGGCATCCCAAACCCTGTACCTAATGTTAGCCCGGGTAGCCCACACCCTGTACCTAATGGTTAGCCCGGGCATCCCAAACCCTGTACCTAATGTTAGCCCGGGTAGCCCACACCCTGTACCTAATGGTTAGCCCGGGCAGCCCAAACCCTGTACCTAATGTTAGCCCGGGTAGCCCACACCCTGTACCTAATGGTTAGCCAGGGCATCCCAAACCCTGTACCTAATGTTAGCCCGAGTAGCCCACACCCTGTACCTAATCTTAGCCCAGGTAGCCCACACCCTGTACCTAATGTTAGCCCGGGTAGCCCAAACCCTGTACCTAATGGTTAGCCCGGGCATCCCAAACCCTGTACCTAATGTTAGCCCGGGTAGCCCACACCCTGTACCTAATGGTTAGCCCGGGCATCCCAAACCCTGTACCTAATGTTAGCCCGGGCAGCCCACACCCTGTACCTAATGGTTAGCCCGGGCATCCCAAACCCTGTACCTAATGTTAGCCCGGGCATCCCAAACCCTGTACCTAATGGTTAGCCCGGGCATCCCAAACCCTGTACCTAATGTTAGCAAGGGCATCCCAAACCCTGTACCTAATGTTAGCCCGGGCATCCCAAACCCTGTACCTAATGGTTAGCCCGGGCATCCCAAACCCTGTACCTAATGGTTAGCCCGGGCATCCCAAACCCTGTACCTAATGTTAGTCCGGGCAGCCCACACCCTGTACCTAATGTTAGCCCAGGTAGCCCAAACCCTGTACCTATGTTAGCCCGGGCAGCCCAAACCCTGTACCTAATGGTTAGCCCGGGCATCCCAAACCCTGTACCTAATGTTAGCCAGGGCATCCCAAACCCTGTACCTAATGTTAGCCCGGGCATCCCAAACCCTGTACCTAATGTTAGCCCGGGTAGCCCAAACCCTGTACCTATGTTAGCCCGGGCAGCCCAAACCCTGTACCTAATGTTAGCCCGGGTAGCCCACACCCTGTACCTAATGGTTAGCCAGGGCATCCCAAACCCTGTACCTAATGTTAGCCCGGGTAGCCCACACCCTGTACCTAATCTTAGCCCGGGTAGCCCACACCCTGTACCTAATGTTAGCCCGGGTAGCCCAAACCCTGTACCTAATGGTTAGCCCGGGCATCCCAAACCCTGTACCTAATGTTAGCCCGGGTAGCCCACACCCTGTACCTAATGGTTAGCCCGGGCATCCCAAACCCTGTACCTAATGTTAGCCCGGGCAGCCCACACCCTGTACCTAATGGTTAGCCCGGGCATCCCAAACCATGTACCTAATGTTAGCCCGGGCATCCCAAACCCTGTACCTAATGGTTAGCCCGGGCATCCCAAACCCTGTACCTAATGTTAGCAAGGGCATCCCAAACCCTGTACCTAATGTTAGCCCGGGCATCCCAAACCCTGTACCTAATGGTTAGCCCGGGCATCCCAAACCCTGTACCTAATGGTTAGCCCGGGCATCCCAAACCCTGTACCTAATGTTAGTCCGGGCAGCCCACACCCTGTACCTAATGTTAGCCCAGGTAGCCCAAACCCTGTACCTATGTTAGCCCGGGCAGCCCAAACCCTGTACCTAATGGTTAGCCCGGGCATCCCAAACCCTGTACCTAATGTTAGCCAGGGCATCCCAAACCCTGTACCTAATGTTAGCCCGGGCATCCCAAACCCTGTACCTAATGTTAGCCCGGGTAGCCCAAACCCTGTACCTATGTTAGCCCGGGCAGCCCAAACCCTGTACCTAATGGTTAGCCCGGGCATCCCAAACCCTGTACCTAATGTTAGCCAGGGCATCCCAAACCCTGTACCTAATGTTAGCCCGGGCATCCCAAACCCTGTACCTAATGTTAGCCCGGGTAGCCCAAACCCTGTACCTATGTTAGCCTGGGCAGCCCAAACCCTGTACCTAATGGTTAGCCCGGGCATCCCAAACCCTGTACCTAATGTTAGCAAGGGCATCCCAAACCCTGTACCTAATGTTAGCCCGGGTAGCCCAAACCCTGTACCTATGTTAGCCTGGGCAGCCCAAACCCTGTACCTAATGGTTAGCCCGGGCATCCCAAACCCTGTACCTAATGTTAGCAAGGGCATCCCAAACCCTGTACCTAATGTTAGCCCGGGTAGCCCAAACCCTGTACCTATGTTAGCCCGTGCAGCCCAAACCCTGTACCTAATGTTAGCCCGGGTAGCCCACACCCTGTACCTATGTTAGCCAGGGCAGCCCAAACCCTGTACCTATGTCAGCCCGGGCAGCCCACACCCTGTACCTAATGGTTAGCCCGGGCAGCCCACACACTGTACCTAATGGTTAGCCCGGGCAGCCCACACCCTGTACCTAATGGTTAGCCCGGGCAGCCCACACCCTGTACCTAATGGTTAGCCCGGGTAGCCCAAACCCTGTACCTAATGTTAGCCCGGGTAGCCCACACCCTGTACCTAGCCCGGGCAACCCCAACCCTGTACCTAAAGTTAGCCCACCAGAGACCCAAACCCTGTACCGAATGCCAGCCCGGGTATAGCCCACACCCTGTACCCAATATTAGCCCAGGGACCCAAACCCAGTACCTAAGGTCAGCCCGGGCAGCCCAAACCCTGTACATAATGTTAGACCAGGTAGCCCGAACCCTGTACCTAATTTCAGCCCGGGCAGCCCAACCCTGTACCTATTTAGCCAGTGCATCCCAAACCCTGCCTAATGTTAGGTCAATAGGCGATGGTTAAACATACTTTTTTTCTGTGATGTGTGCATGCATCCTTACAGAAAAAGAGGTTAGAAGGGGGAAAAGGGGGAATGTTTGAACTTAATAAAAATTTAAAAGACACGATAGTCTAGTTTTTTAGAAGAATACGATATTAAAGGGTCTTTATACGTTTGGTAATTACTCGTAAAATTAATGGCAATAAAAACTTGGAAGTAGTTGGGCCTACAGCAGCTTCTGATAGTATAAAGCATTTTGAGAAAAATTTCACTTTGAAGTACTGCGGTTATGGAAAAAGATATCATTTTTTATCCCCAACAATTTGAATCTGAGAAGCGTTAACGTTTCTCAGATTGTGTATTCCAATGCAGATTATTCTTCCTGCGTGGACATAACCGCTACATATTTTCGGCAATCTCAAAAACGATATCACCTTTTCAAATGACATTTTCACAGGTTAGTTTAAACACGGCCCTAAACCACACAATTGACGTTTGCACGCAATCTTTGAAAAATGCAATTTTTTCTTCTTTTTTGTTTACGGCGCAAACTTTGTTTCCTTGCATGATTTTAAAATTTGCGCAAGATAGCTCGGGCGCAAAACTTTGAACACCGCGCGATCTTTGTCGTTCACCCGTTAATCACCACTTTTCGTGAAAATATATAGGCCCTATGCCTCTATTAAGAGAATGTACGTCCAGAGGTTGAATGGGTTATAGCGTTCTTCTAGATCTTAACTTCATAGTTCGTGTCAATTTGCAAACTTTGTTTCCTTGCATGATTTTAAAATTTGCGCAAGATAGCTCGGGCGCAAAACTTTGAACACCGCGCGATCTTTGTCGTTCACCCGTTAATCACCACTTTTCGTGAAAATATATAGGCCCTATGCCTCTATTAAGAGAATGTACGTCCAGAGGTTGAATGGGTTATAGCGTTCTTCTAGATCTTAACTTCATAGTTCGTGTCAATTTCGCGTCTCAGCCGCGCAACTTTTATTTCTCATGTAGTGCAAACTTTAGTTCAAAAATTGCGCGCGCGCATTTCCAAAGATTGCGCCCAACAACCTTTTTTAGCACACTTTGTATCTTGTGCAAATTTAACTGGATATTTTTTGGAGAACTTTTAGTATAGTGTATGTCTACAACTAACTCTATAAAACTTTAAAAAGTAGACCCACGGGGATAGGAACGAGACTCATTTTCCAGGCACGTATGGCCTGATAGCACAGTGGTTTGGATTCCACTTTCCTCAGGTATTTTACTCATGCTTGGAATGCATGATGATCAATGTACTTACGCATTACGTTCAGTTGTAGTGTTTTCTTGATTTGTGTGAGTTCCCCAACTGTACTACATTCCAGAATCGAGCCGGAGTCATTTCTGTACAGCGTTATATCAAGGCATATTTGTTTCTGGGATTCTGACCCCGGAGGTTCCAATGGTATGTCGTTCAGATACCACCGCAGGTATCCATATCCCAGTTCATCAATGGTACACGTGAACGAGGTTGTTTCTCCCTCGATCTCGTTAGGCGTCGTTCTTGTCAAATTCATCTCGAGGGAGTGAACTGTAACCAGGATGAGAGAAAAGAACGTCTTTAATGTTTTCAGGGTCTGATTTGACTATACTAAACACAAAATTATCTTGCTTAGCGTAAAATTGCCACCAAAATGCCACTTCACTTTTTTTTGCTGGTGTCCTGCTATACGATTTTGATTTGAGAAAATTAATTTCAAGGTATAAGCTTAAGAGCTTCATAAAATTTGGTCCACACCCCTGATCTACAAACTGTCTAGACACAGATGATGCGGTGACGTCAGCACTGAAGGTAGCGTGTTGCCTCTTTGCCACTCCCATTACAAGACAGATCATTTTGAGTACAATGCCTGGCTTATTATCCAATGGACTGGCAGCACGCTCCCATCATTGGCTTACAAACTGGTTCAACATGGATGAACAACATGTCACCCAGTGGCTCATAAATTATTTTAAGTAAAATGTTTCCATCGATTTGTACTTTTGTTTACACTGCAAGCAGCAACGCGCGGACACCATTAGTGAAAAAATGCCCGCGAAATGTTCGAGGTTTTTCTTCATTTATTGTTGTCAATTTTAAATGGATTTTCTTCATTGTTCGTCGAGGTTGAAGAAATCAATACCCTTGTCCTGCGCAAATTTTGAGATGTTTACTGCAGAATTCAGAGAGGAGTTCCAATAACATACAGACACACAAACAGACAGACACCATTAGGCAAATTATACAGAGATACAGACCGATTTCTGACACACAAACACAGTCACCTTCTTTGTGAAATTTCCCAGGGTTGGGGCTCGTTTCTTGAAACCAGAAAAGTGTTTAAACTTAACTGGTAGAAATACAAACGTGTTTTATACTGTAAATACTCACCGATGAAACTGGTTTTTATTGAAAAGACAACGAGCAGCAGCAAATATCTCGCAGCCATTCTTGATTCGAAATGAATAAAAGCAAGCTCGTACAAGCAACCTGGAAAAAACCTGTTTTCTTTCTATTATTGTTATCCTTCTTTCTTTTTACTTGTATGAAGCTATTGAATCAACTTTCATTTTGTATTGAACTGTTGGATTTGTAGGTAATTTCGAGAGTGAAACATGATGATTTCAGGCATTTTGCCTCCACATGGAAATGTCACTAAATTGAAAATTTTGATGATGATGTAGCATTGTTTTACTCGGCCCCACCGCTCTCATCCAAAACCACTGGGAAGGGCTGATGAGCTTGAACAAACTCTTGGTCAGGATGTAGTAAAGCATTATGGGAACGATTGTGCTGCCGATCGGCGCAATGTGCACAAACGGTACATGTGCATGTACCACACGCTATGATAATGTATGGAGGCTCCATTGATAATGTAAACGATCTTTTGAAACCAAAGTTGCACTTGTTGCGATCGAGCCCTGTTTTTAGTGTACATGGCGAAGAATGACACTAATAAGTAGTTGCAATGGATTTGTTTATAGAGCCACATTGTTATCGATAGTCGAATCTTTCGCAAACAGGAAGAGGTGACCGGGAGTTATTAGTTTAGGGGAATGGTCAAAGTAGCATTGTACATGTATATGATTTACATGTAGGAATTGACATTAATTGCATGGCAGTTTAGTGCATGTAAACATCTTGTAGTGTCAGAGATGTGCAACCATGGTCCAATTTCATAGAGCTGCTTAAAAGCACCAGACTTAACAAAGAACAAAAACAGTTGTGCTAATGTTACCAGCAATAGGTGACCAGCCAAAATGTCATGCCATAATATACCACTTGCGATTGGTATATCCTGCTTATTTTTGCTCATCAGAAAATTGTTAAGCAGCTCTGTGAATTTTGACCCAGGTGGGCGCATAGGGGCGTCAAGAGTTATACATTTGAATTACATAATCATAACAATAATGGTCACCGAAAGCTCAAAGAAACTTAATGTTCCATTTGCATTTTTTTCCATCTTCCGAAATATACAATCACAAAAATTATTACCAATTTGTAAGATGCTTTGTAACCCTAAAAAGAAAGAAATGCCAAGTTAAACAAAATGCGTTGCACGAGGGCGCTATAACCACTAATAATAATAATTATTATTAATCACAGACATACAATAATGTCTCTGTTAATGAGCACGGAGGCACCCACGTCACACCAGTGAATGATTTTACTTAGATACTGTAGGCCTATTCAGTGTTTTATGTTTTATTATATCGTTTATTATTACTAATAAAAAAATTAAATTTGTATACAAAAATGATGAGTTTTGTTTTACTTTGGTAATAAACCACAGTTTGTTTATTTAGGTTAAAAGGGCAAACGGTTAGAACTTAGCTACAATCTACTGTGGCAGATCATGCCTGGAGAAAAACACACACAATTTGGGTTTTTTTAGTACAAGATTAGTTATTGTCCTCATGTTGGTACATAATAATTCTGTTCATTATTTTGTATTTTTAAACAAACAAGTCGTCACCGTTTTCACGAAGAGCCACGTCTGTCTTAAAATGACAAATATTGATTATTACAAGAAGGGGCCTTTATCTCAATTAATGCACTTTTGCGTTTTCACGAAGAGCCACCGGCCCAAAAATGCATTGTAATACATTGCAACAAATGTAGGTCAAATCGTTTTTCCGTTTTCACGAAGAGCCACTTTTATGTCAATGTGCGCGTGATCACGTGATTCTATGTAAAAATACGTTAACCAGTTGTGTTTAAGTAGGTCAACTCACTTTTTAGGTTTCACGAAGAGACACGTATCTTTGACTAATTACTATGGCAATTAGCCAATATATTTTAATAAATTAGTTAGTCAATGGAGAGGTTAAACTTATACGAAATCATATGAGATGTCTTTAATTGAAAACCGTGGCTTTAGTATTGTAGATTTTGCAGTTTTAAGCCAAGCACAGTGAACAATGTAAATCTCAATCAAGCGTTTGGACAGTGGCTCTTAGTGAAAACGGTGACTAAGTGTTTTCTCCCCGGCCATTTCCTGATTTTTATTTTTGTGCACTGAGCCCATACTACCCCGACCACGAGAAAATGAATAATAATTCAGTGACTGTCTGACCAATCATTGTCTGCCTGCTCTGCCATTTTGTCAAATTGCACTTTAAATTAGATTCGGTCTGCGTCGACTAAAGCAGTGCACACTTCACACGGGGAAACTGTTTCTATTTACATCAAAGCAGGCATAGCTTTTATTTCTGCATGTTGAAAGTCAAAAGCATAAACAGATATATAATAAAAACCTTGATGCCAGAATGTGGCATACGTTTATTGGTAATCTAAAGTCTATGAAAATATGGCGGAATGACAATAACTCTCTGTCACGGTATTTTCACACGAAAGTCAAATCCATCCACGTTTAGCGAGGTGACAGCGGGTACCAACTGCACCTCTGGCCACAGCATTCGTGCACGGACACCAACCCTCGGAAATCTGAGAACCGATTCATGCATGAATCGTTTCTTTGGGGTGACAAATTATCCAAACCATAATCCGAACAGGATCCTTTTTCAAAATAGTTTTTACTATCAACAGCTGAAGTGCTTCTCAATAAATAAGTTTTTATTGCCATTTATTTTTGGAGTATTTTATGTGAAGCATAACCAGTTTACTAGTGCAGTCCTCTCAGTCCAACACCATTCAGAAACTCAACACCCAAACTGATGGACTCTGATTATGGTGGTATACCAGATCCCATGACTGTATGTAAAGCATGATCAGTTTAGTGCAGTCCGCAGTCCAACACCATTCAGTAACTCAAAACCCAAACTGTTGGACTCTGTTTATGGTGGTATACCTGATCCCATGTAAAGCATAATCAGTTTACTAGTGCAGTCCTCAGTCCAACATCATTCAGTTATAAATCAACACCCAAACTGTTGGACTCTGATTATGGTGGTATGCCTGATCCCATGTAAAGCATGATCAGTCAGTGCAGTCCCCAGTCCAACACCATACAGTAACTCAACACCCAAACTGTTGGACTCTGATTATGGTGGTATGCCCGATCCCATGTAAAGCAGAATCAGTGAATACCAGTCTGTAATCATCTGTATAATTAAAGCTGGATTGGACATGACGTCATTGACCGCCATCTTCGATGACAAACAATGTAAAGTGCACACGGCGTGTACGTGCTGCGCACGACTATCAGCCAATGGCAGCCTTTCACACGTTTACGTTTCATCAACGATGGCGGCCAATGCAAATGATCATTAAATACAATAGAGACCAGGCTATTATATTTGACAATCCTGCCTCATTTAAATTCCATTGAGTTGAATTATAATGAGAAAAGATGTCTGAACCACGACCCGCAGGACTGTCAAATTTCAGTCTTGTACCCTGTTTCTTCGACACAAGGAATGCATACGATTATGACGAATAAAAAAGGCTGTCCAAGACCTTCAACTTATTATAATTTTTTTGTTTACATGATTCTTTGTAATAATGAAAAATAAATACGCCAGCTTAATTCGCTTGTCCATCACTTTTAGACGGTATTTTATTTAAATAATTTTACCTTTGACCTGTATTTAGATATAGATACGATGAACTCGGTAACAAAAAACCAAGTGCGCATGACGCACATGTTCCGTTTTCTAGCACGTTGCATCCACAAGCAGGTAAAAGTTCACAATAACGCCCATTGACACTTAATGGCACCTTTACCTTTCTTAACAATTTTTAAAGTTGTAACAAAAATGAAGGCAAATTAGAACAGGAGTGTCCAGCTGCAAGTTCTTGTCAGAGCCTGTGGTCCGGACGTATTTCCTCCCACTGCCTCCCATAGGACAATATCTCAATCAACTCTCATGGGCGTAGGCCTGTATTTATGTTTAAACAATTTAAGTCCTTCCTGCATTTTCACTGAGCGATCTTGAAAGACGCTATTCCAAGTAAACCCATCCAACTTTCGCTTATAATTCCCCAAACATCATCTCCCATTCTACCTCCAACCCCCCCCCCCCATCCCAACCCCTCCCCTCCTCATCAGCGAAGGCATTCTTGACGAAGACCAACTTTATTTTAGTTTCTATAAGCAGAGCAAAAAGAGCACAAGATGCTGATGATGATGGTCCACAATTTACGGGGGTGGGTCTTCGATTCCAGGCCTCGGGTATGTTGTCCATTCAAATGCTTTGTAAACACAAACAAAGACGCCCTAAAAGAATGTTCGGGGTTCACATAACTTGAAGAACGTAATGTCCAATGCACGGTGGCAAGAGGGGCGGGTCAGTCTGTCCGAGAGCAGCAGGTCCAAGCATAGCGCAAAGACCAGACGAGAATTGTTATGGGGGTAGCTGAGAGGAGCGTTGGACGGTATACCATCATCGCCATTACCACCATCATGATGCTTGTAGCTACGGCTTCCACGGTGAAGGTAAGCTATACTTTATGTTGTGGAAACTGCTTAAAAGGACTTAATCAGCCATGTGTTATACAGAACAGGTTGCAATGAGGCATTTTTCGGTCCTGAATGGATGCGCGAACAAAATTGGGGAAGGGGTGTTTGTTCAGTTTGTTCAGACCAAAGTAAGGAATACAAACAGTTACGGGTGACGATCGACTTTAAAATGGCGATAGCTAGTCAGTCCAAGACGGATTATTTAATGGGTCATTTCTGACAACTTGTTAGACTGGCGGTAACTTGGTTTGTTTCCAGTTCTGATTTAATTAAGAGTTGCATTAGCATAAAAGAAAAAGTGAATTTGTGGGTGACATGACTTGAGCTTTGGGCTTTCGTTCAAAATGTCTCGGGGTTGGAAAATTGGACTATATCTCAGAAAAGGGAACATTTTATATAGCCGACTGCCACTTTCACGGGAATGTTTCCCTTTTTTAAAGGATGTTGGACTTTATTTCCTTTTATTTAGATATTCCTCTCGAGGAATTGGTAGCTAAAAGGCTAAACTTTTTTTAAGAAGAGGAAAATACAAGCTGACAAAATCGCATGATTAGAACTCTCGCACGCAGGCATGCCCAAAGGAACCAAAAATAATGGCATTTTAGCGAGAGGTGTTTTCAATTCCACACCGTGGACCTGGAAATAGCCTATTTCGCACGAGTTTCGACGGTGACACTACTTTGTAGCATCATGAGGCGCGCGCCTGTGCAGTAACTGGGTGAGAGATCAGAATTTAACGTCTGGCAACAGACTCGCTGTGATCGCAACCGTACAGTTCCCATTTAAAGGGATTGTACACGTTTGGTAATTGGAACCCACTGTTTGTTTCAATCCTATAATAGTTGTAGATATATACCATAAAACTAACCTGTGGAAATTTCATTTCAAAAGGTGGTAGTGTTTTTGATGAGATTTTGCCGAAAGTCTGAAGCGGTTATGTCCACGCAGGAAGAACAATCTGCAATTATTGGAATACACAATCTGAGAAACGTTTCTGATAGAAACGCTTCTCAGATTCAATTTTTTGGGGGGATAAAAACTGATATCTCTTTTTCCAAAACCACACATTACTTCAAAATGAAATGTTTCTCAAAATGCTTTACACTATCAGAAGCTGCTGTAAGATCTTACCAAGTAAGTTTTTATTGCCATTAATTTTATGAGTAATTACCAAACGTATAGAGGCCCTTTAACTCGAAGTGACTGTTCTTCTCTGTATTCTGTCAACCTTTCTGGACAGGTAAGGGTTATATTTGACCAAAACTTTTACGGAGATAGCAATGGCAGTCGGATACAGCATTTCAATTGCAAGTGCCCAATAAAAAAAATCAGTGGTAGGCCTACAGGAAGTGTACGTTTTGTTTGTTTGTTTGTTTGTTTTATGTTTTATTTTATTGTTTACAGACTACACGAAATACCAAGCGGTTGTTTTCACCGAGCCGTGATGTATCTTGGGATGTGCAATGGGGACGGTGTAGTCGAGAATGTGGAAATCAAGGTAATCAAAGTTCCTAAAACCAAAATAGGTCATTTTTTAATTTCAATTAAAACATTTTTTATTAACAACCTAACCATTTCTTTGCTGTCCAGAAACTGTCTATTGAGGGCGCTCGAAAACTTTATAAACAAACAAAAATAATAAACTACTTGCAGTTCATGTACAGATTATTCTCACGTAGTTGATACACGGAGTCTTGCTCCCTTTCTTATCATTCTGTTTTTTCAATATGTATCTAAAGCTCCTCTACGCACCAGACTAAATCTGCGGTAAAATTGATTTTAATTTCATGTTTGAGAGCTAGATTTATGCACGTGTTTTTTAATGTTTGTGTTTGTCAAGGCGAGGTAAAGGCACGGGCTGTTTGTGTGTCAGAACCAAACAGTCATGAGTTGGGGGAGGCAGCCTGTCATGGCGTCCAGAAACCAGTGTTGCCTGAGAAGAGACAGTGCAACGTTCGTGAATGCGAGAGTAAGTTTGTTTTATACTTATTTTAATGAAATAATAGGCCCCTATACCTTGTTTGTTGGACTGTGTAATCATGGAGGTCTACCTCCATGGTTAAAGTAGATGAGCCTTTTAACAGCCCAACAAGTTGGGTTTATTCAATTTTAAAGGAAACAGTGGTGGTACGTGCCAAGTGAAGCAAGTGGCCATTTTAGTGACATTTGATAGACTCTGGCTGATTCTGACACTGACACTGTTCTCCCCCTTATATTTTTAGGAAGTGACATTAATCTTCCAAGTATTAACTGGATAGACCCTTCAATCTCTCCCAACCCACAGTATGGTATGGCTCTTAACCAACAGTTTATAGACTTGATGAACAATTTCTCTCTCACTCAACACGTCCATGAACCAACTAGACAAGGAAATACACTTGATGTTTTTTTAACTACCTATCCATCATGTGTTAAAAGTGTTAACGTTCTACCAGGCATGAGTGACCATGAAGCTGTTGTAGTTGAAGTCCACACAGGCATCAAGACTAGTAAGAAGAAACCAAGGGAAATTTTCCTATTCAAAAGAGGGAACATGGAGGCTGTTAGATCAAATCTAAACAAATTTAATTCTGAATTTAGTAACAACTTTAAAGGTCGATCTACAAATGAAAACTGGATTATGCTACGGGACATGATCAATAAAGCAATAAAATCTCACATACCAACCAAAACAGTCAAGGCTGGGAAAGATATCCCATGGATAAATCCCAAAACTAAGCGGCTTATGAGGAAACGCAAGAGACTCTACAACAAAGCAAAGAGAACCGATAAACAAGAGGACTGGAAATCATTTCGCACCCTTAGAAACAACATTAGAAGAGAACTTGTCAGAGCACAGGAAACCT
Source organism: Plazaster borealis (assembly GCA_021014325.1). NCBI lineage: Eukaryota > Metazoa > Echinodermata > Asteroidea > Forcipulatida > Labidiasteridae > Plazaster > Plazaster borealis. Next base: position 1,938,757 of record CM037465.1, on the reverse strand, counting down.
ACATCAGAGGCATACTTAACACTGAAAATCTTCGTTCAGCGCCAAAACGCTTCTGGTCATTTAATCATATCAGCTAAGAAAAAGGACAACAATAGCATACCCCCCCTCGAAACCCCAACTGGGCTAGTCTATAACAGTAAGGGAAAAGCTGAAGCATTAAGTGCCCATTATAGCAGCATCTTTACTCACGATGACACTAGTACACCAAAAGTTCAGACACCTGAACTTCCTTCAATGAGAGACATCCAGATTGATAACAAGGGGGTCCTTAAACTTCTGACTGGCCTTGATCCTTATAAGTCTTGCGGTCCTGATCAGATCCCTGTTCGAGTGATGACAGAATGTGCTGAGGAGATATCTCCAATGTTGTCAAAAATCTTCAATCAATCCCTGGAAACAGGTATCCTACCACAAGACTGGTTAGCGGCCAATGTTTGTCCAGTCTTTAAAAAAGGTGACCGTTCATCCCCCGTCAACTACAGACCAGTATCCATCACATCAGTAGCCTGTAAGCTCTTAGAACATATCATCTTTCATCACATCATGGAGCATATCGACGAGTACAGTATATTAAAGAACTATCAGCATGGTTTTTTAAAACACCACTCATGTGAGACACAACTTATTAACACTATGGAGGAGATTTTCAGACACCTAGACCAAACCAAGAAACCCCAGATAGATACCCTAGTGCTTGACTTTAGCAAGGCCTTTGATACAGTAGCTCACAGAAAACTTTTGATCAAAACAGACCATTACGGCATACGAGGGAAGACCGCTGTATGGATTAAAACGTGGCTAACTAACAGAACTCAACAGGTGGTAGTAGATGGAGAAACATCGGAACCCATTCCCGTTGCATCTGGCGTCCCCCAGGGAACTGTATTAGGACCCTTGATGTTCCTTCTCTACATTAATGACATTGGTGAAAACATCGACAATGGTACAAAAATCAAATTGTTTGCTGATGACTGCCTTCTGTTCCGCCCAATCCGTAGCCCTAGGGATCAACAGCAACTTCAAGAAGATTTGAACAGTCTGGTAAATTGGTCCCATCACTGGCAAATGTCATTCAACCCAGTCAAGTGTCACACTCTCCATATTACCAGGAGCAAGAACCCATATAGACGCACTTACACGATAAGCGACACTGAACTGGCCCCAGTAGATAAACACCCTTACCTAGGAGTCATCATCTCTGAAAATGCTAACTGGTCAACTCATATTACTCAAACTGCTAGTAAGGCTAACAAGACGCTTGGCTTTGTTAGACGCAACCTCACTAGATGTGATCCTGAAGTTAAAGCAGCTGCCTACAAGGCATTAGTACTACCTAAATTAGAATATGCCTCCACAGTATGGGACCCTCATAATATGAACCACATCAATAAACTTGAATCAGTGCAACGAAGAGCAGTAAGATTGTTACAGGGGATCATCGGAGAGATTCCAGCGTGACAGATATGCTTCAAAACCTCCAGTGGCCTACATTAGAAAAACGAAGGAAATTCAGAAGATTATCTATGTTCTATCAAGCTGTTCACAAAGGGGTTGCTGTTAACATTCCACATTACGTGACTCCTTTAGACCGCATTAGAAGAAATAAACACAATGAGTGCTACTCTTTACTTAGATGCCGCACTCAATCTTATCAGAAGAGCTTCCTTCCAAGAACCATAACAGACTGGAACAGCCTCATCCCAGAAATAGTCAATCAACCATCCCCATCAAAATTCAAACTAAGTCTTGAAAAGTATATGTATCCCAAAGCCACAAACTAGTCTGCACGGGGCAACACTCCTTACACTGAACAATGATGCCGATCGGCGATGTTCAGTTACACTTCTGAGATTCTGAGATTCTGTTTAAAGAGGTTGTTTTCTACCTCAAGTTGGGAATCCAAGTTTGAATAGTCCATATTGTTTATGAACCTGTAGTTTAGTATTTCTGGTGATTCTCAGAAACAGAGTCTGTATAAACCTTCTGAATTGTAACATCTTTGACTCTTTGAGTTTGAGGTTCCTTTCACATTCGTCAAATCTCATCTCTGCTCCTTTGAACTAAAGAATAAAGAAAGTAAAATGAGAATAACACATCCTTAATTTGAAGTTTACGTTATCCCATTTTTGTCAAGTTCAGAGTGAGTAGGTGGACTCAAACTTTGACAGTAGGTAGTCAAGCCTTGCCCTCACAAAAGATTAAATCCCAGGCCTTATCTTCATTCAAACACTCCCAATCTGTCTTGAATTTTGTTTCCCAAGGATTTGAGGAGCGAGTATTTCAGAGCTCTGTGGAAAATGCAACAGCGCAGGCATTGTTCTCACCCAAGCATTGTGATCGAGTCATCCAAGCTGAAACGGGTGAAATCACCTCTCCGAACTGGCCCGCGAAATCTATTCAAATCCTCCAGTGTCGTCTGACGATCTTGCTTCCTCAAGACAAGAGGCCGATGCTGACCTTCGACTTGTTCACCCTTGAGGGTGGAATGCAGTGTACAGAAAATAACTACGTTGAGGTATGAACACGAAGCAGAGAGTCAGAGTCGGTTGTATTTTGCGATTACAATTTTGGGGGGTCTGACACATCCTGTGGAAAATTTTAAATGTAAATTTTTATGTTATCGGACAAAGATTTAAAAACGTTTGGTCAATATAATACAATTAGGCATATTAAAAAAGAGCGACTTGGCAAATTGGACTTGAAACAAAAACAGATGACTCAGACTTTAATTATATTCATCCGATTTTTAATTGTTGGGGTTTTTTTTCTTCAGATTGTTGATGTTGGAACCAATCGTTCAGAGGCCCTCTGTGGTGATCAACCAACTTTCACATGGACGGCCGATTCGAACGAGGTTGAGATCCGATTCAGTGCGGAGTCACAAGACGTCTTCAACCGCTTCCATGCAACCTACGCCACCATCCCAAAAGCTCCTCACACAGGTCACTTTGGTGTTTTGTTCATTCGGCGAAAAAAAAAAATTTGTTAGCATCCCTGCCCGCTTCCTTTTAGAGGCCGCTTGCTTAAGTTTGGTCTCATTTTCTGTTGCATTTTGCCCATAAGAAGCCAATATGTCATTCTCTTAATCCAAGTGGCGGCCATTTTGAAATAGGCTGGCAACCATTTTGAAAAATAGCCCGACCGGTTGCCTTGAAAAATGTGTCAGGTGGCAATTTTTGAAGAAAAAATAATAAAAGTTTAACGTGCTGGCACTCTACCAACTGAGCCATCTAGCCCTATGTTGACGGCCTCCCCATTTTTGTAAATATCTTTGTCCGAAGCCATACGACCGTTAACTGCCGTGTAGCCAGGGATTACGTCCAAGTTTACGATATAACCTGGGAAGCGGCAGCCAGGGATAACCTTATTTTACTCTGCAAACTCGGCTCAGTATTGTTTTTTTATTTTAAGATGTAATAAACAAAACCAACTTTTTCGCTTTTCAGATTGTTCGGAGGTATTCCATGGTCCAATGGGTCGATATATCTCCAGCGAGTACCCTGCAGATAACGAGGCCCAGTCGTCGGTATGTGAGGTTCTCTTTCACACCAGGCCGAGTAAAAGGGTCAGCCTATCGTTCCTGTTTTTCACAGTTCCATGTGAGAAATCTGTAACTGTAAGTTTCTCCGAAGACAAACTACGAGTTTGGTTATTATTGGGGAGTGGGGGGGGTCCTTCTAATCGTACCCTTCTCTGGAAGCCTGATGCCCCTCGCTGGAGAGGTCGTTCGGACATGACCTTAAAATCTTCCATCAAGGCTGACACTGGTCTAAGCAGTCCATCTCTCACTGTAGGGTGTCGTGGCCGAGCGGATAAGAGCACCGAACTCAAGCTCTGGTGTTTCTGTTCAGCAGAGTGTGGGTTTGAGTCCCGGTTGTGACACTTGTGTCCCTGAGCAAGACACTTAACTATAATTGCTTCTCTCCACCTAGGTGTAAATGGGTACCTGTGAGGGCAGAGATGGTTCTTGTGATTGATTTAGCTTAGTAGCGCATATTTGTTGCACAGGCTGTATACTCCCCAGGGAGCTGAGATGGTTTAAGGAATGAAATAAATGGCCCAGTGACCAGGGGTAATAATGTTGGAAGTGCTTTGAGACGCCCTTCGGGAGTGAAAAGCGCTATATAAAAACGGGTTATTAATTAATTATTAACACTATTATTATTATTATATATTTCTTGTTATGAAACCACTGTAGCTCGCAAGCCTGAGGAAACCTGTAAACAAGGGTACTTGCTATGTGAACCAGAAACACCGGGGTTAACCCCTTCCCTTCCACGATAAGTGTTCTGGGTTCTTTTACGTGCACTACCAATCCTAGTATACTTGACACACAAGTTTAAGTGTTCAAATGGATCTCGCTAAAATTTCCCGGATGTATACGGCAAATCTTCATTGGCGAGATACATCTTTTTGCGCGGAACTCTGTCTTGTGCGATATACAGGATACAACATTATTACAACATTTATAAAAAATAATAAAAACATGCGATACAAGGTTTCGGCACTGATAGTGATTTGACATTTTGTTGACACTTTCCCCTTTGACCTTGTGTTATCATCAGCTGAAGAATACCCTCGCAGACAATGAGAAGAGTTTCTGCGGAGATTATGAACCTTTCTCTTGGTCGTCCTCTGGGAACGAGGCCGTCTTGAGTTATGAGAAATCAACGAGCGACGAGGAGGTTGTGATTGACTTTGAGTACGAACCACTCGAAGTTGAAACTCAAGGATCCACAAAAATCATAAGTAGGTTTGATCGGTTGAATTCTGTTTCAGATTGTAGTAGTGCACTTATCGAAAAGAGAAGGGGTTCGCCCCGGTGTTCCTGGTCTGGTCGGCAGCATATATTGCGCCACAGCACCTTGTAAACCATTGCATGGTGCTATAAATGACTAGGCCTCATACTTCAAACGTAGCTCCACGTATACCTTGCAGGAAAAAATTTGTAGTCTTGCGCCAGGAGTGTCGAGTCTGACAGACATGGCGCGTTATAAATGTTCGCTATTATTATATTATTATTACTAAGCCTTTCTGCCTACAGGTGACCCCAATCCTCCAATATCCTCCTCTCCTATGTCACTCCACAAGTGGACTTTCAATTGCCTGACCCAAGGATAAGCAATCTTTATTTGTGATGCGATCAAGCTAAATGAGCCGTTTGTCGGAAATATCAGTATGGAGAAACAAGCCAAAACAGGCCAACAGGGGTGAAATTTTCGAAAAATATTTTTTTTGTAAATTTAAATGTCAAAATATACCTTACTTTATATTGGCATCTTCCTTCCTGATAAATAACATCAAAAAGGGGTTAAAATTAGCATTGAAAGAAAATGTGTCGATGTAGTTTCAATAAACAACTCGACTTTTAACCCCCTTTTCTCAGTTTCAATCTCTTGCATCTCTTGGTGTTTCTACTTTTACAACTTTTAAACCAAAGGTGGTATCAACATGGGGTTTTAACAGCGTTAAGCATAGATTATGCTCTTTTCAAATGTATAAAATAATGAAAAATGACCTGGGTCGACAAACGACTCATTTTGCCTAATCGCATCACATTTGTGCTGTAAGGTTCCAAGTCCTTCTGAAACCTTCATTTTGGCATAAAACTTTTTTCTAATCTAACCTTGGAGCAGTGGTTGACTTTCATGTTTGGGTGGCTAGTGCATAAAGTGATCACCTTTCACCACTGTGGCCCTGGTTCGATTCCCTGCTAGGGCCAATGTGAGTAGAGTTGTGCGTTGGTTCTCACCTATGCCATGAGGGGGGGTTTCTCCGGGTCCTCCAGTTTTTTTCCCTCCGGAAAAATCAATCACTTTCAATCTCTGACTGTTCTCCTTGGTCATATATGGGTCGATGTGGCGTGGCTGCCAAAAGTGCCCTTGCATGCCTGCGGCTCGAACTTGTTGTAGCCGTATCCTTCGCAATTTAGCTTCTCAGCTGCAAGTAAGGATGATTAGCCTCCCAAATTATTACTATTAAGCATAATTCAGTAGAGAACCAGTCTGATTATAGCATTGAGCTTTGGCTTGTAACCAGTTATTATTATTATTATATTATCTCTGTGATCATTTCCATTTGACAGACTGTACTCGCACCATCACCGGGGTGACGCAGGGTACCATCGCCTCCCCCGGTTACCCAGAAGCTTACCCCGATGATGCCGACTGCCACACCCTCCTGGTAGGCGAGCCCGGCCAGGTTGTCACAATCTCATTTCTGGATTTTATGCTGGAGCCTTCGAACAACGTGAATGGCGAGCCAATGGAATCGTGCCAATTTGATCACGTGATGGTATGTAACAGCTGCACAAACATTATTCGTAGATGCATCAATGATCCCAGAAAATTGACAACCTTTCATGAGGCTTGAACCACCACTTCAACCCATCAAAATCCAACTGCATGTTTTGTTTGATTCTGTTGGACTGAGGACTGCACTAGTAAACTGATTATGCTTTACATGGGATCAGGCACACCACCATAAGCAGAGTCCAGCAGTTTGAGTGTTGAGTTACTGAATAGTGTTGGATTTTGTTACGCCTTGGTTAAGAGAAGCACTTCTATGGTTAGGTGTCTTTCTCAAGGGTACACAAGTCATGACTGGGATTCGAACCCACAACCCGAAGACTAGGCCAAGGCCATCAGAACTTGAGTCCGATGCACTATACCACTCAGCCACGACACGCCACAAAAAGAGTCAACTATATAAGGACAAACTATTTGACAAATCCCATTCCTTCGTTCCTCCCTTCTTCCCTTTTTCCCGAACTCTCCCCCCCTGTAAAAGTACATCATCGCAGTCATTTTGTGTATTTAATTTTTACTTTCAGATTGTTGATATAACGACTGATAGGACAAACCTCTTTTGCGGTTTGCATCAGCCATTCTCCTGGACCTCCGACACTAACGAGGTTCTCATTCTCTTTAACACTGACAACTCCGAGTCCTACACCGGTTACAACGCTGAATTCTTGATTTATGATGTACCAGTACCAGGTAGGTGTAGCCTCCCTCACAAATAAAAAAATGTCCATTGCCTGTCCACAATAGACTGTGCAAGTCTTGCGCATATCGAAATCGAGAAAAAAACTTGAACGAAGACAATATCTTTTTATGAAATAAAATCTTCTTGAAAAATAAAATACCCATAGAAAGTTTTTTATAAATAAATTTTCAATTTTTGTATAATACAAATAATTTGTTCAAATTAACATTGAAACGAAATTAAACCTTGGGACGAGGATGCTTATTGTTAAAAACCCCATTTGCCATTTACGCCCGGATGTGTGCGTCTATTACATAGGTTTAATGACTACATGACCGTCAGTTGGGCAATTTTCTTAATTTTGTACAAGTAACCGGAAACGGAGGTCTAGTCTTATTCTCAGGTTTTCTTCGTTATTTTGTTGAATGGATTTTACTTTCATATTGTTAATCACTTGGTATTACATTCCCAACAACATATAAAATTGTCATAGCCATAAACTAAGTTAAACTAAAATAATTGACAAAAGAATCCTGCCCACGTGAAACTCAATATCGTTGGGACCACAATGGTCCCGGAAGTTCAAATAAGCGCGAGACTTGCACAGTCTATAACCGGGAATGAGTCAAACAGGATGGAAAACTATTCCTGGTTCTTGTGCCCATTTAAAAAAAAAAATTATACAATTATTTTCTTCTGATCGTTTCAGATTGTGTAGATATTACAGTGAATAACGACACAACAACCCAAGTTAGCTCCCGCCTCCATCCCCAACCGTATGCTAGCAGCAGTGCATGCTCTATAAATATTCGTCAGGAGCCAGACTTGTTTTTCATATTTGACCTCCTGACCTTTGACCTGGAGGATTCGGACAGCTGTGAGAAGGACTCCGTACAGGTAAAGCGTAAAGACAGTTTTTTTTCTTTGTCCAATATAAATTTTGAGAAGTTTTCCGATAAACCCTAACCCTAATCTCACAGGTGTGGCTTACCAATAAAAATAAAAATTCCTCATATCTTGAGAAGTGTCCGTGCATGTTTGTTATGCCAGTCATAAAAATGGTGGCGAATGGAAACATGTTAAACCAAAAGAAAAATAGTTAGAAGCTACCACAGAAAAAACCTGAGGGTCATTTTCACAAAGGCAAGTCAACCTCTGATCGAGTGTGACAACGAAAATGCCGGATCAGGTTTTCCAAGGTGGTGGCAAGTACAACATCCAGGAAAAACCTTGTATCGGCGACTTCAACACCTTGGTGGAAAATAAACAAAGTCCACAGCATCCTTTTCAAGTGTTTAAAGGCACTGAACACGTTTGGTAATTGTCAAAGACCAGTGTTCTCACTTGGTGTATCCCAACATATGCATAAAATAACAAGCCTGTGAAAATTTGGGCTCAATTGGTCATCGAAGTTGCAAGAAAATTATGAAAGAAAAAACACCCTTGTTGTACAAATTTGTGTGCTTTCAGATATAGGAATAAAAACTTCTTGCAAGAAGTTTTTATCATATTAGTGAGAAATTACCTCTTTCTCAAAAACTACGTTACTTGAGAGGGAGTCGTTTCCTACAATGTTTTATACTATCAACAGCTCTCAGTTGCTTGTTACCAAGTAAGTTTTTATGCTAATACTTGTTTTGGAGTCATTACCAAATGTGTACAATACCTTTAAGAAGAACAAAAAATTAAGACTTAACAGATTTTGTTTAAAGTCTTGAGGTGAATCTATTTGAGTAAGACACAAAATTGGGAAACTAAGGTTTCCTGATCCATTGGCATTTCTTGATTCTGAGAAATTGAATGTCTAAGTCCGTCTTTCATTCAACCTTAACAAAATGTACATTATCTTGATTCATAGAGTGTAAGCAAACCAATGGCAGTTGAACCACGTAGACAATAATACACCTTTAATTTAGTTTAAGAGATGTGCCTGCAGTGCATCATTGGAAAGTTTTTCCTTAAGAGGGAACTTCTTTTTCATTTTCTAGCTGATGGATTTAACGACCAAAAGGACGGACCGTTTCTGCGGTCACCTGCCGTCATTTTCATGGACATCGGATAGTAATGAGGTACAGCTCTCCTTCAGCAGTGATGAGATGATCCAGAGAACCGGTTTCCAGATATCCAGCCGGACGATGGAGCTACCTCAAAAGAATACACCAGAAAGAGGTACTTTTTGTTGTTTTCAAAGAAGATGCAAGTCTTAAGTTTATTCCGAATTCCTGGAACCTCTTGGGTACATCTTGGGAACCTCTTGCAAACCCCTTGCGAACCTCGATTTTTGGGAACTTGGGAACCTCTTGAGAGTCTCTTGTGAGTCCTTGGAAGCCCCTTGAGATTCTCTTGGGAACCTCTTGGGAGCCTCTTGAGAGCCTCTTTAGAACCTCTTGGGAACTTCTTTGGAACCTCTTGAGAACCTCTTGGGAACCTCTTGAGAGCCTCCTGGGAGCCCCTGGTGCCTCTCTTGAGAGTCTCTTTGGAACCTCTTGGGAGCCTCTTGCGAACTCCATGTGAACCTCTTGCAAACTAGAAACTTTGGATACAAGTTTTCTTGTGCAGGAAACAAAGTGGGTCACATCGTTTGTATTCACGTAAAAACTTGTAAAGTCTATTTGTGGTAAAATTCGCTAAAATATATTTCTGGTTATTAAACAACAAGGTTTCCTTTTCACTTCGAGTGGAAACCAGCAGGACCAGCTAGCTTGTCCTTTCGCAAAAGAGGAATGCTTTCAACTTAATTTGTTTCACTATTAACCAGCACCCCAAAACATTGTAAGGCTGAAGAATGACAGTGCATCACCGTAACTTTTAAAATAATATTTATGAGTAAACTTTTCTGTGAATGGATTTACTATTTTCCAGATTGCAGACAGCGTCTCACCAAGTCGAGAGATTTTATCCGGCTCCCCGTTTCCCCTGGTAACCCGCCTCTCGGTAGAGCAGACTGTTTCCTTCTCATCAGCGTCAATCCGACCGATCGTATCGTTCTAAAAGTTGACACCTTCGCCATTGAGCCACCACCTACGGGTGAGGAGGCTGATTTTGTCCAGGTAAGTTACTTTTTCTTGAAAAGAAATTAAAACTGAAACGGGTGGAGTTTTTTTGGTTCAGATTTCCCTCCCATCCTCCCCAACCCTTCCTCATCTTCTCTTAAGAAATCGAGATGCTTTAATAGTATTAATGAGGATGGACATTTTATATAGTACCAGTGTGATGGACATAGCGCTCCAACATTATTACCCCCTGGTCACTGGGCCATTTATTTCATTCCCTAAACCATCTTAGCTCCCTGGGGAGTATACAGCCTGCGCACTAAAGCTAAATCGATCACAAGAAACCATCTCGGCCCTCACAGGTACCCATTGACTCCTGGGTGATGTGAAGCAATTATAGTTACGGGTCATCAATTGGTAATGACCCGAATAAAAAAATTGTGTAATTTTATCTGAAAGCTTGTTATAAAGATATGGTAATGGTAGTAAGTATCCGGCAAAATTATTCCGTCTGAAATGCCTCCGTTGAGAAACAATTTCTGTGGGTTAGTGTCCATTTGTGAATGCTGCAGCCAAAGATGCGGTTGGTACCTGCTGTCACCTCGCTAAACGTGGATGGATTCAATATTTGTGTGAAAATACCATGACAGGTTTTTGCTGTTTTCTCAGCAAGTAGACACTGTATATTCAGCTGAAACTTTCACAGGTGACTTTTATTTTAACTTTCTTTATATTTTTGCTTATAAATCAGCATAACGTTAGCAAAAAACAAACGATGACCCTACCTTTAAGTGTCTTGCCAAGTGTCACAACTGGAACTTGAACCCACAGTCGTAAGACTTTGCCACCAGAAATCGAGGCTGGTAAACTAGATCGTGCTCAGTCACACAACATGCCACATGCCTTCACGCAACTACAACATTTGTCCAAAACGTCTTAATTTTTCAGATCCGTGATATTGCGTTACAACAACCTCACGAGGAAAGATTAGAAGGAGAACTGCCGTCATTTACTTGGACGAGCTCCAGGAATGAGCTGCTTATTCTTGCGACACAGCACAGCAGCGACATAGCCTCAGTCCGCCTCCACGGGACCTACCACACTACTCCACGACCACTGCAAGGTAAGTACCAGGCTAGAGTTATGTTTTTGTGTGCAAGATTGTGTGACTAATTTTCCTGCCATGATGCCATGAAATTTGCTTTACTTTTGTGATACATGGAAGGTGTAAACCAGGCTTGAGATTTAGAAGTAACTATAACTAGTAAACTGGCATAACTTGTGTAAACAACCATGTGTATTCAGGGATGCCAGTTTTCCGGCTACTGCCGGAATTCCGGCTTTTTCAAATTTTTCCCAAATTTTTCCGGCGCTCCGTGTTCCATCAGGCCGGAGAAAATATATTTTATTGAAAACAGATTTCCGGCGCTCGTTTGGAGCGACTCGTGTTTAATGATAATATGTTTTGAAAGCGCCCTCAAGCGTTCGTACATGTATAAATGCCGGAAGTATTGAGCGAAGACTTTTCTGTTGAATGTGTGCGTGGTGCCGTATGGTATGTATCGATGTATTTTGTGTGTACATCCATACACGATCTTTGGACCGTACATGAAATCGCTCTGAGAATTTTGTTTCGCGGACGATTGGCGTTACCATTGAGACATACCGACTGAGTTTTTGGCGTTACATTGAGTCATTATGGATGTTGAAAGAGAAGCTAATTTGAAACAAATTGATCGAGGGGTAAAGAATAGGTTTAATTGGCGGTGGCTGGAGTCGAAAGACAGTGGGGGTTAATTTTTATCAGACTACATGAGGAAAATCGACAACGCGGGTAAATTTTCTTTTTCTTTATGTTTTATAAAAAAAAATCGCTGTTATGTTTTTTATTGTTTTTTGGTCTGAGCGGCGGGGGGGGGGGGGGGGTGACCCCCTTTCCTTCGCAGCGAATTTTTTTTCAGGCTCTGAAGGAAAGAGTCACTGGCATCCCTGTGTATTAAATCTTTTTTGGGAGGAGTGTTGGCTCTGAAAAGAGCCAGTGTGTTCTCCACATTTCAAACAGTATACTCTTCTCGTCTTCAGGAGAAATGTTCATCTTTCAGAGCCAACACTCCTCCCAAAAGAGATTTTACACATGGTTGTACCAGCAAGTTTACTAGTTATAGTTATTTCTTTTTTTCCGCACCATGCAAAGCTTTAAACATCACTTTGGCTTTCAATTGTTAGTGATGCCATAGCCGAGTCAAGGGGCTATGGCTTTGACTTAGGCAGCTGGCTGCAGTGAATGTTAAAGGCACTGAACACGTTTGGTAATTGTCAAAGACCATTATTCTCACTTGGTGTATCCCAACATATGTATAAAATAACAAGCCTGTGAAAATTTGGGCTCAATTGGTCATTGAGTGCAAGAAAATAATGAAAGAAAAAACACCCTTGTTGCACAAATTGGTGTGCTTTCAGATGCCTGAGAAAGACTTCTCAGATTCAAATATTTTAGTGAGAAATTACCTCTTTCTCAAAAACTACGTTACTTCAGAGGGAGTCGTTTCTCAATGTTTTATACTATCAACAGCTCTCCGTTGCTCGTTACCAAGTAAGTTTTTATGCTTATATATATTTTGAGTAATTACCAAACGTGTCCAATGCCTTTAAAGAGGAAGGGAAATTACCGATTCAATTTTGTGATGTACTCATTTTCCCATAGATAGAGTCCTCATGTGAGTGGGGAAAAATGACAAGTCTCTAAACCTCACGTTAAAATGATGTAAATTGCCATTGTATTCGATACTCTTCCAGTACAAAATGGCAATTTACACCATTTTAACGTGATGTTAGAGACTTGTAATTTTTTCCCCACTCACATGAGGACTCTATCTAATGAAAAATGAGTACATCACAAAATTGAATTGGTCATTTCCCTTCCTCTTTAAAGAAAAGTAATTTTCAGAATTCTGGCCGTAGCCATTAATTTGGACACCGCATGACATGGTATATTAACACTCAAGGCTACATGTACCTTTTTTATGCTTATGCAAATCATCTTAGAGCATTTTTAATTTACATTTTTATGCTTAGTGAAGTGCCTTATAGGAGACAAAGATTTTGTAATTCTAAACAAATATACATAGGGCAATTTCCATTTCCCGACTTTTACCATAAATGGTTTGAATATTAACTCCAAGTTTCAGTCAAGCTAATGAATTTGCTTAAAAGAATACTATAACTGTTTACTGCCCTCCCCCCCCAATTTACCCCCAAATCATAAAGCACTTCCCCCCTGTCCCTGAATCAGAAGCCACCCAGAACTCCAACCCCGCCCTTCCCTATCCTAAGACAAACCCAGTTCCCCTTACTTCAGTTCCCCTTACCCCAGTTCCCCTTATCCCAGTTCCCCTTATCCCAGTTCCCCTTACCCCAGTTCCCCTTACCCCAGTTCCCCTTACCCCAGTTCCCCTTACCCCAGTTCCCCTTACCCCAGTTCCCCTTACCCCAGTTCCCCTTACCCCAGTTCCCCTTACCCCAGTTCCCCTTACCCCAGTTCCCCTTACCCCAGTTCCCCTTACCCCAGTTCCCCTTACCCCAGTTCCCCTTACCCCAGTTCCCCTTAACCCAGTTCCCCTTAACCCAGTTCCCCTTATCCCAGTTCCCCTTACCCCAGTTCCCCTTACCCCAACCCGTACCTGTTTCCATGAATTTTCCATCCAGCTGCAAAAGTATGACAATATTTATACCATGCCGAGAATGGGGGCAGAGTGTATCCCCCCCCCCCAATGTTCCCATACCTTCACATACGATTTTCCTCTTGTACGGAAAAACACCCCCTAAAATCCTCTAATGAGTTCCTGAGTTTCTAAGCACACAATGAAGACACAAAAGAGGAGGAGGGGGGGGTTACCACCATGCCCCTTATCAAGCACCAAATGACAATATTAGTGATCACACCTGCGCTCGTGGAATACAGAAACAATTAGCGCTTCTGCGTCCCATATCCAAAGTGGTCAAAAGGCCAATTGGGATGCAGACACCCCATGTTTTTCAGTATTCCACGTGCGCGCATGTGATAGCGATTTTATCTTCAAGAAAACTTTACATGCAGCTTAAACTAGTGCAATATGCGGAGTTAGAACAGCGCAATACGCAGGGTGTGATATGGACTGTGCAAAATACATCCCACTGTTGTTGCCATGGATCAACCAATCATAATCGAGGATTCAAGTTTTTCTTGAAGATGAAATATAATACCATGCAGATCATTTAACAGTCAACCCATAAGTTGCTCCATGCACAACTAAACAGTACATACAATACGCAAGGGATGACATATTCACCCACATCGTCAACGCAAAACCAAACGCTCGGCCGAAATGGTCTCCTATAGACAGATACCCGATGTAAAATAATGCCCTGGCAGATACAAACATGCAGACGAGTATTGGTATGATCTTGAGGTGACTGGGATCCAGATGGGTGCTCAGGACGAGTGTGACAGCAACGTGGACTGACGTCTGCTCCAGGGTATTCTGAAGAGCGCGTTGTCGTAAGCGAACCAACTCCTCTGCGTGTTTTGAGGTCGTGTGGACACCCGCTGTATCCATGTTTGCGTAACGAACGTTGCCCACAAGCTAAGAACAAACAAAATTATAGATATCATTATTTCTTGTTTTCCTTTTGTGTCCATATTGGCATAATGAACGGTGCCCACAAGCTAAGAACAAACAAACAAACACAAATATAGATATCATTATTTCCCAAAGGTAGATTTAAGTTTGAATTGTTTTTGTTTGTTTACCTTCTGTGTCCATATTGGCATAATGAACGTTGCTCACAAGCTAAGAATAAACAAACAAACAAACAAACAAACAAAAAAACAAACAAACAAAAAACATGTAGATATCATTATTTCCCAAAGGCAGATTTAGTTTTGTTTTGTTTTTTGTTTTGTTTTCCTTCTGTATCCAAGTGGCATAACAAACGTTGCCCACAAGAAACGAACAACAAATCAACACAATGATCATTTACCCAAAGGCAGATTTAGTAATAATAAATTTCCCTAAAGCGACCAGTAGCTTAGTTTTTTGGTTTTTTTTACATTTTTTTAATCATTCTAAAAGATTATTGCTTAGTATTGTATTTTTATTCTATTTTTACATTTTTCAAATCATTCCAAAAGATTATTGCTTAGTGAAATTCTTCACTGGTAATTTTCAACCCAAATAAAAAAACTATTAACCCAAATTAAAAGATTACAAATCAGAAGAAAACTATATTTACATTAACCCCAACCATAGTTGGTATGAGGGACATCACCAGCCATCTGAGAGTGAAAGCTAGTCGATTGGTCATGGTTGGGTCAAAGGTCACATCAAAGAGGTCATATTGCAACAAGATGTAGGTCATAGCTAACCAGAAAACACCAGCAATGGAAACACGACGAATCACCTCCGCTTGGAGGAAAGCTTTGTCTTTAGAAGTCATGGTGACCTTTTAAAAAAAGAGAAAATTGGGGTTAAAAAAAAAATTAGAGCGGGACTTGAACCTGCGACCTCCGAATTAACGTGCCGACGCTCTACCAACTGAGCTATCTAGCCCTATTGTTGGCAGTCTTCTTATTTTTGTCAATATCTTTGTTCGGAGGTGCCAGTCATAGAAGCCATTCAACCTGTAATTGCTGAATAGCCAGGGATCACACCCAAGTTTACGATACAACCTGGGAAGCGGCAGCAAAATTTTATTTCAAATATCAAGTAATAAACCACAAGGGAAACGGACTGGGTAAATTTTCAATAATTTTGGGTTGAACAAATAAAAATTGACTAGAGCAAGACTACATGGCACCGACCTCTTGCTCTAACGCCACAGGCAGCTACAGTCTGGGATTGCTCGCCATTTTCAGAGACAAATATTTCGCCAAAAATTCTGGTATGTACGCAACATATAACCCCTGTCCTGATTGATTTACACTGGTTGCCAGTTAAAGGCACTGAACACGTTTGAAAATTGTCAAAGACCAGTGTTGTCACTTGGTGTATCCCAACATATGCATAAAATAACAAGCCTGTGAAAATTTGGGCTCAATTGGTCATCGAAGTTGCAAGAAAATGGTGAAAGAAAAAACACCCTTTATGTACAAATTTGTGTGCTTTCAGATAGGAATAAAAACTTCTTGCAAGAAGTTTTTATTATTTTAGTGAGAAATTACCTCTTTCTCAAAAACTACGTTACTTCAGAGGGAGTCGTTTCCTACAATGTTTTATACTATCAACAGCTCTCTGTAAGTTTTTATGCTAATATTTGTTTTGAGTCATTACCAAACGTATACGATACCTTTAAGCGCCGTCTAGAATACAAAGTTATCATGCACACATTCAAAGCCCTGCACGGCGGATCACCTGAATACATCTGTGACTTGATCGATAAATACATACCAGGCAGGTCTGAAGGTCCCAACAAACTACCTCGTTGAGAGTGCCTCTCACTAAAACTACCCCATACGGTGATAGGCAGTTTTTAAGAGGCTGCTGCCATACTCTAAAACTCCCTGCCCACAACAGCCCTCGGAGATTTTAAAGAACTAAATAAATTTAGGAGTGTACTGAAAACTCATCAGACTGAATATTTTAACTGATTGCTTGAATAGATTTTAATGTTAATATGCAATATGTAATTTTAGCCTGCTAAATAACAGTTTATGATTAGTAATGTTTCATAATGTTTTGTATTATATCCTTTGATCAAATTGCATTTTTACTCTTCAGTAATTCATTTTATCCTATTATTACTATTGGTTTAATGTGTATTTCAATTTTTACTCCTACTTGTTATCAATCATTTTCTTAATTTATTTTAATGTGTCCATACAATTGTACCTGTTTAGTTTTTGACTAGTGCCATTTGTTCAGCGCCTTAGAGCATGCCTACATGATTAACTCTTTCACGCGCCAACAGGTCGCTATGCGACCAGTTTAATTCCCATCAGAACAATAGTTGTCAAACGAAAAATAAAGATCACACGACCGCACAGTTTTCAGAATGGAAAAGAGGAGTCTTGAGGGTGCTATTGTGAGCTGTTTTTTTTGGGGGGGGTCGCTTTTTGCAAAAAACGTCTCAACAATTAATGTGTCCATATGACCAATTTATCACTAAAATAAACGGTGCACGAAAGGGTTAAGGCGCTATAAGTATTGGTATTATTATTATTATTATTATGCACACACAGTGTGTAACACACAGGGACAGTGACTCCTAAAATGACACAAACATCATGTGAATTTGGTCAAAAGATGGTGTTGCTATGTCCATTCTATGTCAGATGCTTTAGGGGCAAACTTTTACCATCAGACTTGTAAAACCTGTCGCACTCCCCAAGTAAGCAGTGGTTGTGATTTTGAGAAACTGTGCCGAGGGGCAGCTCCATAAAAGTGGAAAACTTCTGCTTACAAACTTTATCAAATTAGCTCCTGGTTTTCATTGTATATTGGGTTAGCGGTAACACCATGTGTGTACTTTGCTGTGTAGATTTTGTTCTTTGAGAACTTGGCTTGCTTTTCTGCGGCGGAGTAGATTTAGGAATTCGGTTGACTGCTTATACTTATAGTTCTGAAAAGAACTGTCCTGCCTACCTGGGCGAAAGGTAGGAAAACAGTCGGGACTACTACTTTGATCGAGGGGACTTCTCGTTATTAACTTCACTGCCGCAGAGCAAGTTCTTTAAGTGGTTTTCGGTTTTCATTGACTCACCTTTTTAATTTGAGTTCTTCCAAACAAACTGTTGTCATCCAAAGACTGCACTTCAAACCACACACACACCGGACCCTTACTGAATTTTAGACTGCTGTGTCATTGTGTACAACAGGTTCAAACTTTGATTGCAAACAACGGGTCAAGCTTTGTATGTTTACCTGTAATGATAATATGGTCCAGTGAACACACATGACTTATTTTCTAGGGAGCCCCATATTTACTCAAACACAACCAGGCACTAAGCAGGCCATGGTTATCTGTGAAGCTTGTTTGAGGTCAAAGGTCAAGTCAATATACAAAGTTCACGGAAGCAGTCTATATTAAAGTTGTGAATAATATATTTGGTTTGCGGTAAAGTTGTGGTTATCAAAACTTTCTTTCTTTCTTGTTTTGCTTTTCTTCTTTTTCTAAACTTTTTGGTTGGGTGGGGAAATTGGGGGTGATTGAAAAAACTGTAGGCCTACTATACTTTATTTGTGATATGGCCATTTAAATATTTAAAAACTTCAGGTAAAGAATTGAAGTGTTGTTTATCATGATCAAGATTGTTTGAATAAGCAAGTTGGAGTTTCAAATAATAAAACAAAACTAAAACTAAAAAAATTGTAGAAAAAACTAACAAATAATAAAAACACTTTCCACACATTGTAGAAAAAACTAACAAATAATAAAAACACTTTCCACACAGCACCACCTGTTGACATCATGATGAATCTGGACTATTGAATCTTCAGTCATAAATAAGAAACATAAATCGTTATGAGAAGCACAACAACCTTGTTTTTGTGATGTTACAAAACTTGTTTGTCTGAGTTTCTTGTATTTTTGTGTGTGTGTGTGTGTGTGGGGGTACTGCTAGCTAAATCATATCAGTAATTAATTGACAGATGTTTTGGGGGTTTTTGTGGGGGGAACTCCTGGCTAAAACCATATCAGTAATTTGATAACTGTCTTTAAAAAAAAAAGTAAAAACAAAACTTGAAGCACTGGCCTTAATGTACCTTTCCAAAAAATTCTATCCAATTTATCCTCTCCTTTTTCTTCTGCAGCCTGCAGCCGAACTGTACTAGAAGACGAAGGAGTTGTCCGATGGCCAGAGGACTTCACGTCAGACTCCACTGACTGCGAGCTCACCTTCCACACACATCCAATGAAACGCGTCATCCTAACATTCGACAAACTTCAGGCTCCAGGAATCATCTGCTCAGATTTCAAAGTTGAGGTAAGTCTGTGAGAGGGAGGGGGGGGGGTGCCTTTTGGGGCAAGTCCTCAGCCCAGTTTCAAAAAAGCTTACAAGCTTAACAACTTATTTGCCAAGCGAGGTAGTAGAGGACCAGTTATTAACAATAACCATGGTATTTTTGGTTGGTAACCAATCTGCTTGGAATGATTTGTTTTTTGTGTGTGTGTAGCCAATTGTTGTGCTTATGGGTCCTGGGTCAGACAGTTGGGGGGGGGGGCTGCGGCGGTATCACACTCTGCGTTCCCATGGTTGCTACACCCCCTCGTAAGTCCAATGTATCTTCAAATCTGTCAGATCAAAAAATAGTTAAATTTGATTTTGTTTTTCATGTTCAGATTTTTGACGTTGAGCTGAGTCGGACCTTGAGCTACTGCGAGACACAGTTTGAGCCGTTTTCAATCATCTCAACGTCCAATGAGATACGGCTTCAATTCAAGTGGACCAATAGTATGGCTCCGTCTATCATGAGACGACAACTACTTGATAATGTGGTTGTTATGGTGACACACTTTGTGATGGATCGACCTCTCCAAGCCGGTGAGTCATACACAGTACTTCGAAGTGAAAAGTTTCTCAAGATGCATTATACTATCCAAAGCTGCTGTACTTCTTACCAAGTAAATTTTTATTGCCATTAATTTTCAGAGTAATTACCAAGCGTATAACAGACCCTTTAAAATGATGTTTTCTGTTTTAGTTGAGCACATCGCAGAGTACCACAGGATTTATCGTCAGCTAGAGGGCGAGTTCTCATCGCTGGATCACGGCCGAGCCCCTTGGATGCTCGGTAACTGCTCAGTCCTCATCGAAGTTCCGTCTGACATGCAGATCTTGATTCACCTTCGAGATTTCTTGATCGGGGAGCAGCATAAGGTGTTCGACGACAAGACGCCGAAAAAATGTCAACCGGAGTTTGTGCTGGTAAGGGAGAAGTTTTTTAAAAACAAATTTCCTCTGCTTGTTCTTTCGTGTTTACAATTATGGTAGTAATGGACATTAATGTAGCACCAGTATCAGCAGATGTTGATGAGTGGCGCATGAACATATTGTAACTGATCTCAGACAATGTGCGTTCTGGCGCGCAATGTGGTGAACACGTGAGTGGTGGGAAGTTTGTCTGACATCGGGCTATATTGAGCGAAAGTGAATGCTAATAAATTGTCTTCTTTTTTCATTGTCTGCGGTTTTTTTTCTTGATGTATATTTTTTCCTTTAACAAGATCGAGGATGTAAGCAACGGGCGTGAGAATATCTACTGCGGGAACTTCAAGACTTTCTCCTGGCTGTCGGATACCAACGCTGTGCTGGTAACCTTCTTTACCAACCCAGTCATTGTGTACCATGGGTTTAGAGCCAAATACAAAGCTGTACATAGAGTGGACGGTGAGTTGAATCTGTAAAGAAATTCACAATTTTATATTTTGCAAAAAAATTGTTAATGTCCTCAGGTTTCGACCCAAGCAGAGTCTTTCTAAAATGCTGCAAAAAAATAGTAAATAAAAAACTGTAATCAGAAAGTAGAATTCTATTTTCTGATCTATTTTGGTTTTATGTTCATTTGAGAAAATTTATTTGAATTAAAATTTCCTGCTTGAACGTGTGAAATATGCTAAGCAGAGAAATCAGGCCCTGAGCTTACTTACTAATCGAATGGTCTACCAAAGCACAGCTTTTTTTCAGCTTTGTTTACCACATCAGCGAGATATTTTCATGGAATTTCTTGTTTTAAAACCTACGATTTTTTCGTTTTGCGGTAGTACACCATGTGTATATCTACTTTGCTGTGTAGTTTTTGTTCTTTAAGAACTTGTCTTGCTCTTTATTCTACTGCCGTGGACTAGATTTCGGAAATCGGGAGACTACTTAGTTCTGAAAAGAACTGTCCTGCTTATTAACTACTACCTGGGCGGGAGGTAGGAAATTGGCCAGGACTACGTACTACTTTCGCTTAGTGGATGGAGGGGACTTCTCGTTACACCAAATATACATTGATACCTCACCATGCAATGCCTTAAAACCCATATACGTTTTTTTTATCATGAAGTTTCAAATCCCTTTTTATTTTCCAGGTCCCACTGATCACTTTTCTGAAGAAACGGGCAGATTTACCTCGACAAACTTCCCAGATGAGTACCCTTCCAATCTAGAACATAGCTGGGTGATCCACTCCACGCCAGAGCACATCGTGTCATTGGTCTTTGACTCCTTCCAGCTGGAGGATTCTGCAGACTGCAGCAAGGACTATGTCAAGGTATGTGGCAGCTAGCCCGAACATCTGACGTCACACTTCGAGGCTCGTGAATCACGCCAGAGATCAGCCATGAGCAAAGGGCAGGATCCCGGTACTTGTACCTTTGACCTCGCATCCATTCACACGGCAGAGATTCGTAGTCACACACACGTGTACATGGTGTACACGCATTACATTGTGTATAAACAACATTACATACAAACATTATGTACACGCACAAACAGAGTAGCAGACGATCCAAAAGTTCATGCTGATGGTGTAGCTGACAAACACGTCACTTCGGAGCGGACCAATCATAACACAGATATGGAAAGCTAACTTCACTGCCGTTTATCAAATGAAATCAGTGTATCCAATGAAATCATTGGGTCTGTAAAACACCAGTACCTTATCCTTGCGGATAAAGACAGGGGACCAGTCTATGTGGCAGCCATCTTTGTATGCTTTCAACACACAAGTCTATAGGGTTCAGAGTGAGGCTGAATGGGATAGACTGGAGCTGTTTTAATGTGATTTTTACCATGGTGAGTTGATAATGGGGTCTGGGGTGCCAAACAGTGACTTTATATTTCAACGATTCTATTATTGAAAAATTGAATAAAATTACTCTCTTTTTAATTAAACAGATCGAAGACATGTCAAGCGGTTTCAACTCGGTCCTCTGCGGAACTCATGGCCTCTTTGCTTGGACGTCAGCTGGCAACGAGGTCATCATTACCATAGCAACCGATAATGACATCCCAGCATCCGGGATTTCAGTGGAGCATACATGGGTGGATATTTCCGAAGGTAAATGGAGACTCCCTTTGTTGGGACCATCATCAGTGTCAAAAGAACTTATACTAGCTCAGCAGAAATAAGTAGGGTACCTGTGATCAATCATGTACAAGTCAGGCATTTTGGTCGATAGCCAAATTGTGTTTATAGCCATATTTTTCTGTGCGCAGTTTGTAATGATGTTTTTCAGTTTCCGAGAAGTGTCTGATTTTTACAGATGGCGTCACAATAGCCCTTACATGTATGTTCCAATGCGCATGATCTGCGCGCAAGGATTCTGGGTGAAATCGGAGTCCAAGCAACACCGGCAACCATCATGGTGTGCTGGTTTTAAAGCAATGCTGTACAAACCTGGCATAGGAACGTGTAAACTACAGCATGGTGTCCATATTTATTTTTTAACTGTACTCGCGCGCGGTTTCCCAAGATGCAATTGCAGTTCGTTTTAAGATGGCGCTTATGCATAAGGCCTATTGGTAATGACTAACGATTTATAATTTTTTTGCGGCAGGTTGTTTTCTTCTCCTGAGGGGTGAGTCGGGGAGCCTCAAGTCTTCAGAGTTTCTGGAGGAGCATGAACCTTGGGAGGGGTCATGTCAACTCATAATTCACAGCTCTCCGGACAAACGCCTCGGCGTTCTGGTGGAGGGGTTGATCATAGAGAAGGACTGCGGGAATGCTGGTCTGACTGTGAGTATACATTCTTCGTCTGGTTCCCTCTGTATCAACAACAATAGACCTTTTGTCATGCTGCCACCATCTTGGTCATGTTCCCTGTATCCATCAGCAGTAATGAATGCTGATATTCATCGTACAAAAAGGAACCAGACTATTTCTCCTTCCGGCCTCGGTTTGGTTACATTGATTTGAATGGGAGAAAATCAAGATGGCTGCACCATGATGAAGGTCTATATATATGACTATTGATTCTGGCTAAATGAAAAAGAGCACCTCATTTTGGAACTTCCAACCTCAGTGACCCTATCAGCTCTGACCCCGCAAGCACCCCCCCATAAAACCCATCGATCCTTCTTTAACAATGGATTTAAAAGTATAAAGGGTACAAACTTGACTGAGAAACAAGTATTTTCAACAAAGTTGTATTTATTTATTATTGTTTGTTTGTTTGCTTTCTTTCTTCCTGTTTAGGTCGTTGACATTGCAACCTTACGCAGGAAGGTCATCTGTGAGGTCAATCATGACTTTGTTTTCACGACGGACTCCAACGAGGTCGCAATCGGATACATCAACTACCAGACAACATTGCCAGACTTCACCATCAGTTGGCATTCCCTACATCGAGATGTCGCACCTGGTACGTCAATCTACCCCTTGCACAACGCGCAGCGTACCTGCGCCTATCCTGGGTGTCATTTTCTTGGGTGTCAAAATCGTGCACAAACATGCACAAAAGAGAGTTGACACCCAAAATGACGTGCATTGTTTTCGGAGGCGCATTCCGCGCTGTGTAAGGGGTCTATAGAAATCAATAGATCCCCCTTGCATAACACGAAACGCTACAGGTACGCTGAGGTCACGCACACGTTTTTTCGCACAGAGAACAGCTATCGATCGTCCAATGATCTGCCTCCTTTTTGAGATTGTAACGTCATATGCAATGGGTCTATACGAACTAGACCACGGTAGCTGGGTTTTATTCCTGCAAGCAAAATAAGCACAACTGAAAGTGCAAAAATATAAGACACAAAACAAACCGATTTACATAACACATTCAACTGAATAAGGAATCACCATTTGATGATGATATCTTCACATTTTGGTTGTATTGTGTGCTTTTAAAAGCTTGAGAATGGGAATGAAGTTACTGTTCCCAAAAGAAACAACATACTTTTCCTTTACTTCGTATCTGCCTGTCTGGTCACAGTCCATAAACTCTGTTCCTATAAGCCCAACAAGTAGCACTTATTTGCTGCATTACAAAAAGCATTCATTATTTACTGCCTTGCAAATAAACATACCCAAACAAACTGAACACTGTTGGAGAAAGCACCCTATTCTCTTTAATGTGATATATATTTGTTGCTGTGTTTCCCATCCCTTAACACAAGTAGTGAGAGTATAAAGAAAGACATTAACTTCTTGTTTATCTACACATTTTCCACATCGTTAGGCGCTAACAGCGTTTGTTTGTCTATGAGAAGTCCCATAGTTAGACAGTTAAAGACAAAAGTGTTGAGTTTTCAAACTAATTATCTCTGAATTTTTCAAAATTTCAGCGGAGTGTGCGAACATCTTCCATGTGCCAGCCCTTGCCATATCTCTGACGGAAGGCCTGCCTACTCTATCCCTCCTCCCAGCAGACAGCGGCTGTCAGATCCTCTTCACTCTCTCACCAGAGGAGACTGTGCTTCTTGTCATTCATGAGCTTGTCATACCCCATGCCGACTGCGAGAGACATTATTTTGAGGTACGTTTCATCAAGTTAATGTTGGAGAGCAATTTTTCATATTTTGGAGTGTTTACAGACTAGCGATGTTACACACACAGTGGAGACGCTAGGGAGCAGCAGACATTACCAGGTAAATCCATTGTTCTCAGAAATTTGCACATACTTACCGGTAGTACTATGTTAACAATGGAAAATTACCCAGTATGTTTGCTGCCACATGGGCTGAGTTCGGGCAGTTTGTTCTTGGCCCGAGCACGCCCGAACGATGAGAACACGACCCGAGAACAATACACTCGGAACAAGATCACGCACCACCTTTCAGCAGGGATCAGTCGAGAACAACACTGTACAAAATGGCGGCAGCATCTCAAGAGAATAGTTAGACCATGGAACGAAGCAAGTATCATTTTGATAAAGAGAAAGTTATTGTGTTTAAGGTGGCAGTACGACATTTGCTCTAATTGACTCCCTTTTAATAACATCTGTTTTGTGACATGTCAGAAACCAGCCTATTTTTTAGGCTATTTTTACCAACCCAATCATTCTTTCTACATCATCATCGTTCGGGCGGAAGATACACGAACAGCGATCCTACGTGTTCTCGAGCATCCAAGAACACACCGCCAGAACTCAGCCCTAGAGTCCCATGTCCCCCATTCCAGTGATGAAAACCGACGATAAATCTTCCCAGTTTCTGACGGCCTCATAAAGTCAACCAACTTGTGAAATTTCTTCAAAATTGGGTTGTGGGACAACATGCTTCCGAGCAACAGTGATTTAGTTTACTTTTGTTGTCCCTGACCCACATAGTATTGTTTTGTCCTTTTGTTGGGTAGTTTTCTTGTTTCCTTCCCCAGATTAACTTCTTGTACTTGCATGCTCCCCTCGTACACTCATACACTCATACACTCATACACTCATACACTCATTTTTCATTGTTCTAGTTACCCTCGTGTCATCATCATATTTGTATATTGCTGTGCCGTCTGTTTTAGGGATGGGCCTTTAATTATTTGTTGCTTTGTTGTTTCTGTTTTGGTTTTATAGTTCTTCGATTTGCCATGTATTGTATTTTTTGTTCTAATGCTGAGGTCCAATGAATAATAATAATAATAATAATAATAATAATAACAGTCTCAAGTAAAGGGCAAATAACAAGTTTGTGTCTGCTCACTTTTATTCCTTCATCAAAAAAGCTTGTGAAAATAAAATGTTTTTGTTGTCGTGTTTTTCTCAGAATCTCCTCTTCTTTTTTCCACATTTTACAGATTGAAGACTTAGCCACCCTGCGCTATGATCGTTACTGTGAGGTGGATCAAACTTTCTCGTGGAAAGCCGACAGCAACGAAGTCATAGTGAGATTTTCAAAGACTTCTGATTCATCGTCGATTCGTATCGTCTTGGACTTTAACAGTATCAGACACCCTAAAACATCAGGTGAGTTCAAATTTCTTCGCTTTGTTGGAAATACCTCCGATGGTAAGAGTAGAAAATCTAGAAACATTTTAAAAGACTCTGCAATGGGAAATGTACTTAAGTGTTTTTGTAATGGTTTTTTTTTTTAAGAAATCACATTAAAAAAAAAAATGCATGATCTACAGATCTACGATCTACAGTTCTCACTGCAGTTCATTTCAAGTTGTATAGGGGTAAACAAGTAAATAAAAATGACCATCAAGGTACAACCTTTGGCCATATACCATTTGCTTTGACGTCATCAAGTCGCCATCTTATTTAGAGGCAAACAACGATACATGGAAAACGCACCGATTTGAACGTACGGCGCATAGGATTGGCCAATGAACGGCCTCCTTTTGACCTCTAGGTGAGGGCGCCCTAATTGAATGACGTCATGTGCATGAGGTATATATCAAGACACAATTAACCCATCGGGAATGGAGCTGATTGCATGGAGCCGTCAATAAGCCATTTGGGAGTTAGATTTGAATAAAGTCTGGTACAATGACTTGCTTAGTCAAAAGTTACCACTTAAATTTGAATTCCTCAGACTATAGAGACGGTTGCTATGTTAACTGGTTCAGGGCAAGCTTTTCGTGTAGCAACCTCCAGATGAGCAAACCCTGGTACCATTGTGCCATACACCCATTCAGAATTGTGTATGGGTGTTCACCGTCTCTTACGTAACTACGCAAAAGCTTGCCCGAATCGTGTGACACAGCAACTGTCTCAGTAGTTTGAGGAATTCAAATTTAAGCGGTAACATGTGACTAAGCAAGTCATTGTACCAGACATTATTCAAATCTAACACGCAAATGCGTTATTAGTACACAGAATTGCTGTGGGGGGTTTTTGTGGGGTTTTTTGCCGAAATAACTTAATTTAAAAAAATTGTATCAGGTTACCAACTATTATACCACATTATGTGTAATGTATGTGACTGGTTCCCTGGGCCCAATTTCATAAAGGTGCTTGAGCAGAAAATATTAACAAATTTCTGCTTAGCAGAAATTAGCAGGATACCAGTCACAAATTGTACATGTGACATGATAGTTTAGCTGGTATCCTTATTCTGGTAAGTATAATTTTGCTAGCTACTTTTTGTGCTTAAGCAGCTCTATGAAATTGGGCCCTGGTAATTTCAGATTGCAGCAAGGTCCTGACAGCTGACGGAGGAGACCTCCAGTCCGTCAACTTCCCGTCGGACTATCCACCAGATACCGAGTGTCAGACGCTGATACACACGCAACCAGACGTCAGGGTTCAGATTGTTTTCAGCGAGTTCGAGCTGGAGAAACCGACGGAGACCGGAAGCTGCACAACTGACTACCTCAAGGTCAGAAAGTCTCTCCTCAGGATTTTAACAAGTTGTGAAATATTTTAGAAACTTTTTCCATACTAAAATTGTCATTACTTGTTTTTTGTCTACTTGATAGAGTTTTGTTTGGTTATGTTTATCTAATATTTTAATATTTTACTGAACTCCATTCTTTATAACCCTTGTTAATGTAACACTGTATAGTGCAATTCAACCTATTGGTTGCAATACTGTACATTCTTTTACGTTCTTATTTGTATGAAATAAACCAATAATAATAATAAATAAATACAAATTACTTTCTGTTGAATTCAAACGGCTGATTCTTTTTATCTGTTTAGTTTCAAAGAACAATCTTTTTTTCTTCCTGCCTACACTTTTTGTTCATAAAAGCAATTTTCAATCAACTTGTTTTCATTTTAGAGACAATCTCACAGTGCTGAAATTTTCACAGATTTTTAATTTTAAAATTGCAAATCCACTAATCAGTGGAACAACTTTCACTGTCTTCTTTTCCATTTCCGAAAGAAAACTTTTTTGAAGATCTTCAGATATATTTTTGACAATTCTTGATTTGATTCTCTCAATTACAGCTGAGTGATTTGACGACGGGCGAGAACGTCACCCTATGTGGCCAGCTTGGCCCGTTCGTCTGGTCGTCCATCGGGAGTGAAGTTCTGCTGGAGTTTGTCTCTGACAAATCAAACTCCTTCCCAGGATACTCAGCGTATTACACCGTGTTGCCATGGATACCTGACTCTCCAGGTTTGTTGAGCAACAGACGTTAACAAATAATTATAATAATGGGTTCTTATATAGCATTTTATCACACCTGAGAGTCATAACGAAGTGCTCATTATTTGTTTTTCAACAGGATAACCAGAGCTATGCTTTGAATTCTGAGACCCATTTATGTAGTCCTTATAATGGTTTACAAGGTGCTGCAGCGCATTCAGCAGCCACTGCCAGAAACACCAGGGCAAACCCCTTCTCTTAGCGATAAGTGTAACTGGGTTCCATTACGCAAATTACACAACCTACACAGGACCTACTGCTGTACACCCCAGCCGAAGGACGAAGCAATAATGGTCAAGTGTCCTGCTTAAGAACACAAGTTTCAACTGGTCAAGACCGGGACTCGAACCCACACTCTACTGATCAGAAACACCAGAGCTTGAGTCCACAGTGCTCTTGATCGCTCTGCTATGACACGCCACTAACATAAGTCTCGGTCGGTGTAGGCAATATTTTCAAAATAAGCAGCTGAGTCTGAGATTTGACCTTTAGCCTAAGCACAAAAAAATGCTCAGCACACAATAAACTTGCTAAGCAGTAATAGTTTACCAACCAAAATGTCATAGTTATAAGGTTGTTACGACTGGTACCCTACTCATGTTATTCTTACAGGATTATTCTGTTTCGTGACATGATGCCACAGCTTGAATTTATTTTGGATTCAGCCAGAAATAATATTTTTATATTCAGGGCAAACTGGCAATAATTTTAAGAAAATGATTGGGGCACACCAGACCCCCTGGGCACACCCATTTTCGCTTTTATTTCCTCTATTTTCAAAATAAGCAGCTGTATATGAGATTGAACCCTTAACCTAATTTTATAAAGCCTGTAAGCACAAAAAATGCTAAGCGTAGAATAAACTTGCTAAGCAGAAATAGGTTACCATCAAAAATTTCATAGTTAAGGTTGTTTCGACTGGTACCCCACTGATACTGTACTTAGCATCACTGTGATAGTCGTTTTGGGTTTTTTTCCTCTATCATTAAGGTTGTAATGTAACGCTGACATCAGAAACTGGAATCATCCAATCACCGAACAACGCCTCCAGCACCGCGTTATATAACAACTCCCTTGTGTGCTTTCAACGGATCGTAGTCAAACCATCCCAGTACGTGATTCTTTCCTTCAGTCTACTCAAGCTTGAATCTGATCCGCAATGCTCAAAGGACTTCATTGAGGTAAGAACAAGGGTTCAACGTTGAATTGTCTCCAAATTATTTGACCTCTGGCTATAATTGTCTTCAGATTTCAATTATTTGATATAGTGCAGAAGTGTATTTGTTAATCTTGTTGGTGAAGGGTTGGGATTAACATCTGCTTTCCCACTGTAGGTCTGTAGCCAGCCTCTTGTCTTTTCCACAGATATTTTCGTGGTAAATGTGCCACCAGTGTGTCCGACCTAGTTCCTCCTATTAGAATGTTTGAGCATTGAACCAGGCTTTCTGCTTCTTCTCACCCATACACTCTTGCTTTGCTTAGATGTAGAACAAAAAGCAACAGCTCTTCCACGTACTGCATCTCTTTGGAACTCCTTGCCTGGTGCATGTTTCCCTCCATCCTACAATCTAGACTGTTTTGAGAGGAATGTCAATTCCTACTGTCAGCCCCTCTGAGTTATTTTTATCTTAAATATTTTCTTCCTGTAGCCCCCTTACCAAGAGTGGCTTTTAGCCATGTTTGGGGCAAACTTGCATAAACAAAATATCAAAAAAACCAATGTCATAACTCTGTTGGTTGGTCGAAAGGTCGTATCTTACATACTACATGTAGTAAGCACACTATATGCTCCATGCAATAAGGTCATATCTCACTTAATTGTTTTTTTGTGTTCACTTGTTGCACTCAACAAGATTTAAATTGCAACCTGGCTATACTGACGTGACGAAATCTTCATTTTTTATTCAGATTCGTGACCTGATCACCCAAGATGCGTCTGTCTTCTGCGGGGACACGAATCCTTTCACTTGGATATCCGAGGGGAATGAAGTCATCGTGAAATTCCAGACCGACGATGAGAACCGTTTCCAAGGTTACAGAGCAACATTTAGAGCTCTAGAGAAAGAGACATTTTCCTGTAAGTGTTAGGAGGAAGAATTTATTCTTCTAGAAAACGATCTGTCATGAGGGTCATAGGGGGTTCAGGTTGACTCAGTGGTTCCTTTTCCTGCCTTCCACCTCTGTGGACCCCGGTTTGAATCCCACCTCAGACCGGAGCCTTGCATGTGGATTGGGTTTTTTAGTCCCTACCTGATTGCGTGGGATTTCCCCAATGGGGTTCCCTCCTACGTCTAAAACTGCACCTTTCTTCTTGTTTCCTGTTCATTCTGTTATTGGTGCTAATAACTGCTCTGTTGGATGTTTAATGAAGTAAATAAATAACAAAAATGATGATTCTGTGGGGGGTTTTTTCGTGTTTTTTGTTTAATGACAACACTCCCAAGTGGAAAGTACTATATCAAAAGATACGTTTTTCAGACCTTTTGTCAGTGATGACTCTCCACTAAATTTTGAAAAAAAGTGAACGTACATTTAAGGAAAGGAAGACACAGTTTTTGTGTGTGAGTCACTAGTTTGCCATCTGTGGTGATTTGGAGAGTCTGTAAATGAAACACTCGGCGGGGAGTTCAAAGGTTTCATCTCCAGGCCAAGAGGAGACAACCATTTTCAGGATTTCTTCATTTTTGTACTATCAGACCCTTGGGGGGGAAAACAATCAAACTTGTGATACGTTTTTCTGATCCTAGCGTGTGATTCAACGCTGACTTCACCGGATGGGTCTATCTCATCCCCCGGCTTCCCGTTACGGTACGACAACGACCTCCACTGCATCACTAAGATCATCGTCGAAGACCACGCCCTGATCCAGATTGTCTTCTCGATTTTTGGAATTGAAGAGTGGCCGGACTGTTCCTATGATTACTTAGAGGTAAAGTTTACTTAATCTATGATTAATTTTGGGTTGAACAAAGAATTATTATATTTATTTTATTTTTTATTTTTTTGAGATATTGCCTTAAATCACAAGGCCGGATGGGCACTTCAAGGTGAGGGCTACACTTAACTGATTTGGGCTATCGACCCAAATCAACTGTCACCAGTGGCACAATGCCACCTACTCCTGGGGCTGAAACAGGGTTACCCCCTTCACAGTCCTCAAAGGATGTAGGCATGGGTATCATCCACTAGGAGCCTGGCTGGTAGAGCAGAATGCACTACCTTCCCAACTTCCCGACTGAAGCGGACTTGAACCTCCGACCTCCGGATTAACGTGCCGGCGCTCTATACCAACTGAGCTAACTAGCCCTTATGTTGGCAGTCTCCCTATTTTGTAAATATCTTTGTTCCGGGGTGCCAGTCAGAAGCCATTCAAGAAGCGGCAGCAGAGGTATCACTCAAAGGCACACAACTCCTTGTCTTTACTTTTTTCAGCTGAGGACGCAGGGTATCGGCGCCCCACAAACATTCTGTGGGAGCAAGTCGCCATTCTCCTGGCTGTCGGCAGGTAATATCGCCATAGTAACCTTCCATAGCGATGACATCATAACGAGTGCGGGTTTCAAGGCTGACTACGAGGTGATAACGAAACCAGGTCAACTCAAAGGTGAGTGTTTAAAACCACAAACTAAAGATTACTTTATGATTTTTTTTGTGAAAGGGACATTAGTATTGAGTCAAAATCTGATATGTAATATGTATCCAAAGTATGTATTTGTGTATTTGTTTCCTTTTTGTATTTTTTTGTTGTCGACGATTGATTAATGTTGACTCTTAATCTCTGAATATTCTCTTTATTTTGTATTCAATATTGGAGTAACTTATTTTCATATGCTATTTATACTTGCTATGAAATCAGCTGCAGGACTTCAATTTTTGCAGACAACTTTGAGGTAACCAGCTGCACTCCATAAAAAAAGAAACACCAGCATCATAAGAGACATTTACCTTGTTTCCAAAATTCTTATTTTCACAGCTTGTGATGAGAGTCTGTTCGCCCCGAACGGTTCCCTGTCTTCTCCCCACTACCCTAAGCTATACCCAGGCAATAAGGACTGCCGTACAATCGTCACGGCGGAGCCAGGCTATGTTGTCCAGATACAATTCATTGAGTTTGAACTGGAATTCCATGAGACATGCAAATACGATTACGTGTTGGTGAGTTCCTATAGACCATGTGACTCGTGACATCTCAAAGAGTCTGGACTTCCTGCAAGCACAAAGTGTGTTTAGGAAGAAAAAATTAAATCCCTAATTTTTTGTTCTGATGGCAGTGTACAATTTTGATCATCTTTTGACATGAATAATAATAATTATACAATAATAATCTTTATTTCTATAGCGCACATCTCCTGTGCTCATGGAGCTTTACAAATATACCAATAGACCTAAATTATAAATAAAATGATCTATGCAATTTACAATACTATTCTTACAAAAAATTAGTGCAAGATAAAAGATAAAAATAGACAAAAGGCACTAGACAAAAGACAAAAGTATTTACTACGAATGAAAAAAACAAATAAATAAAAGATACAAATTTTACAAGGAAATCAAAAGGAAATCAAATTAGATAAGGAACTTGCCAGACTTAAAGCTATACAAAAACAGTATTATCTTTTTTATACCCCTCATCCTGGGTACCTTGTACCTATATGGGTTCCTTTTTAAAAAGTGTACCCACTTTTATTATTCAGATCAAGAACTTACCAGGCGGAACGCAGGACAAATATTGTGGTACCTTAAACCCATTTTACTGGGTGTCAAAAGGCAACGAGGTCGTAGTGGAGTTCCACAGCGATGCCAGCACCAGAATGAAAGGATTCTTAGCCCATTACATCACGTATCCAGCGCCCATCCTCCCCGAAGATGTGGTCAGTCAACCGGTCAAAGGTACGTCACTTCACTAAAAGATGGGCTTTAATGGCAAATTCAATTTTGTGATGTACTCGTTTTCTAATAGATAGAGTCCTCATGTAAGTGGTTAAAAAAATTACAAATCTCTAACCTCATGTTAAAGTGGTGTAATTGCCATTCTATTCGATACACTTCTAGTGCAAAATTTGTCAACATGCAAAACATCCTATGACATCATTCAGGAGATAAATGGGTCTGTAAATTTTTGTACGGGGATGTTTTGGTTCATTCCTGACTTTTGATGATATTCAATCAAAACAGCATTGAATTTGAACTCTGGACTGATGAACAAATTCTTCCTTGGAATGTAAAGACCCATAAGTTGTTAAAATCCAATAACGTCATGTTTCAAATTTTGCTCTGAAAAAGTCACGAATGAACCAAAACATCCCGTACAAAAATGTACAGACCCATTTTTCTCCTGAATGATGTCATAGGATGTTTTGAATGTTGACAAATTTTGCACTAGAAGTGCATCAAATAGAATGGCAATTACACCACTTTAACACAAGGTTAGAGACTTGTAATATTTTCCCCACTTACATGAGGACTCTATCTATTGGAAAATGAGTTTATCACAAAACTGAATTTGACGTTATAGCCCATCTATAAAGTTCAACTTATTCATCTCTTAGAACTCATTTTATCCGTACCAACCTACACGACAGCTTCACTCCACCAATACCGGGCTTTTGCACATTCCCACAACACAATGTTCCTGGGGACACCGATCCTTTTCTGTTTCAGGGCCACACTTTTGGAACTCGCTCCCTCCTAGCCTTCGGCAGGAAAGCTCCCTCACCAACTTCAAATCACAACTAAAAACTTTTCTTTTTGATAACGCTTAACTCTGTTTGGATAACTCTAATTTGCATCTTTTGTTTTATGCCAAGACTGTACTGTAGTTACAACATCATTTTCTTATAACATGCACCAGGAGTGTAAAGTTGACGGGTATGGCGCGTTACAAATGGCCATTGTTATTATTATTATTATTATTCACAATTATAAAACCAAGTAATAAAACACAAGGGAAACTGACTGGCTAAGTTTGAAGTAATTTTGTGTTGAACAAAGAAAAACGACTAATTGAAAAATTGTTTATCCGGAGGTCACAGGTTCAAGTCCTGCTCCAGTCAATTTTTCTGTGTTCAACCCAAAATTATAAAACTATTTAGAACCCATCTGCAAGGGTTTTGAGCCTGACAGCCAGCTATTACTGTAAGGTACTTCACCATAGCTCTCCCCCCCCCCTCTCTATCATGGTGTTACCATCAAGGCCCAATTTCATAAAGCTGTTTAGCAGAAAATACTGCTTGACAATTGTCTTTTCTAAGCCAAAAATGATAGGGGCACCAGTCACAACAATGCAAACTTCATGTAACCTGTTTTTGCTAAGCAAGACTTTTCTGTGCTTAGCAAGTTTGGGTGCTTACAGGCTTAATGAAATTAGGCCCTGTTTCCCAGATGTTCTAACTCATGGATTGTGTTCTCACACATGTACACCATAGCTTTATCTAGAATTAGAATCAACGTTCTGTTTCAACAGCTTGTTCCAATGTGCTTCTTTTTGGAATTCATTACCAGAATCAAGTTTCCCTCCATACTAACATTTTGCCCATCTCAAGAGAAATGTGTATTCCCACCTTCAACTTTCTCAAGTCTTCTCTTTAGCTTTTCTTTTAAGTGGTGTTTGAGGCTTTGCTTGGTGTGGAATGAATAAGGAGTAACTATAAATAAATAGTGAACTTGCAAGAAACAACCATGTGTAAAATCTCTTTTGGGGGAGTGTTGGCTCTGAGAAGAGCCGGTGTGGTCTTGACGTTTCGAGCAGTATACTCTGCTCGTCTTCTCTTGTTGTGGCCCTGCATAATTTTGTATTTTGTTTTGTTGTTTCTTCACAGTTTCCAAGTGTGACTCGGAGATGTCAGCACAAGAGGGCGTCCTAACCTCCCCAAATTTCCCGTACAAATACGACAACGATCAGATGTGCCGTACTGATATTGAGACGGAGGTCGGCACACGTATAAATGTGACTTTCCACTTCATGGATATAGAGGAACACCGTGGGTGCCAATGGGATCATGTAGAGGTGAGTGAAGGGAAACATTAGGTTTGGCTGGGTAAGGGGTACACATGTGGGTAAGGGCTGAGGGTGCCAATGGGAACATTTAGAGGTGAGTGAAGGGAAAGATTAGATTTGGCTGAGTAAGGGGTACACATGTGGGTAAGGGCTGAGGGTGCCAATGGGAACATTTAGAGGTGAGTGAAGGGAAAGATTAGATTTGGCTGAGTAAGGGGTACACATGTGGGTAAGGGCTGAGGGTACCAATGGGATCATGTAGAGGTAAGTGATGGGGAACATTGGGTTTGACTGGGTAAGGGTACACATGTTGGTATGGGCTGAGGGTGCCAATGGGAACATTTAGAGGTGAGTGAAGGGAAAGATTAGATTTGGCTGAGTAAGGGGTACACATGTGGGTAAGGGCTGAGGGTACCAATGGGATCATGTAGAGGTGAGTGAAGGGGAACATTGGGTTTAACTGGGTAAGGGTACACATGTTGGTAAGGGCTGAGGGTACCAATGGGATCATGTAGAGGTAAGTGATGGGGAACATTGGGTTTGACTGGGTAAGGGTACACATGTTGGTATGGGCTGAGGGTGCCAATGGGAACATTTAGAGGTGAGTGAAGGGAAAGATTAGATTTGGCTGAGTAAGGGGTACACATGTGGGTAAGGGCTGAGGGTACCAATGGGATCATGTAGAGGTGAGTGAAGGGGAACATTGGGTTTAACTGGGTAAGGGTACACATGTTGGTAAGGGCTGAGGGTGCCAATGGGATCATGTAGAGGTGAGTGAAGGGGAACATTGGGTTTAACTGGGTAAGGGTACACATGTGGGTATGGGCTGAGGGTACCAATGGGAACATTTAGAGGTGAGTGAAGGGAAAGATTAGATTTGGCTGAGTAAGGGGTACACATGTGGGTAACGGCTGAGGGTACCAATGGGATCATGTAGAGGTAAGTGATGGGGAACATTGGGTTTGACTGGGTAAGGGTACACATGTGGGTCAGGAATGAAGGTGCCAATGAGAACATATAGAGGTGAGTGAAGAGGAACATTGGGTTTGGCTAGTTGCAGGTAAGAGAGGGAACTTGATCCATACAAATTAGAAGAACAGGTGTATCTTGGGGAAAAGGCAATTAACAGAATGTTCTCCTTTTTTGTCTATTTCTCAGATAGTAGACGTTGTTTCTGGACGGAAGTCAGAGCCATTCTGCGGAAGTCTCTTTGGTCAAGTCAAATCATGGCAGTCAGACTCCAACCACATCGTCGTTACCTTCGTCAGTGATGACATCGTGACTCGTATCGGATTCTACGCAACTTATTCAGTGCAGAGAACGACGTAAGAAACTTAATTCATCACAAACAAAAGAATAACCTAAACTAATCGTAGACTGTGAAACATTTTTTTTTGTTTTTTCGTAATTTAACTCTATAGAGGACTCCTCAAACAAAGTTATATGATAGGAATCTTCAAGATTCATTTATTCATTTTATTTATCTTTATGTTACTCGTGCAATGAAAAATATAAACACTTTATGGTGTGCACAGATTGTTTAAGACCAGAAGCGGCTTCTACCAAAATGCTGATACAGCTGCAAAACGCCGCAAGATTTGACCTTCTACCACTCGACCAAAAAGGTCAAAGTAAAAGCCATCATGTCATGAATTAATATTGTTCCGCTGTTTCCCATGTTGACTTTGGTCATTTTCCGCCTGTTCCAAGTTCCGTTCCCAAGTGTACGTTATCAAGTTTACTGAAAGAGCGCAAGCCAGAATCTTTGGGGTTTTGGATTTTTTTAATTAAAAAAAAAAAAAAATTATTTTGTATAATTTTTTCCCCAGAAATTGTTCATGAGTAATTTTTTTTAAATGATATTAGCCATGTCTAGTCATGTGGTGATGATTATACAAAAAAAAATATGGTCTTACCGGTTAATATTATAGTCGCTTTGTAATACAATGTAAACTTGATGTTATAACTGATTACAGATATAAAATCAATATTACTGAAACCAAATTGCCAACAAAAAACTTTGAAGTGTTTGAAAAAAAAGGCACTGATTTAAAACCTGATTTATGGAAACAATATTTTAGACAGAGAATTTGTCATTTTTGGTTAGAACATCCAGTATTAATTTGTTCAAATGATCTACCAATTCTTAATAATATATTTTAGTTTTGCTTTCATCGAAGCTAAATACATGAATTGAGTTTGCCTCCAGTCAGGGCCAATCATAGAGCTATTTTTAGCAGAAAATATTGCTTAACAATTTTCTGCTAAGCAGAAATGAGCAGGATACCAGTCACAAATTGTACATGTGAGTGTGACACTGTAGTTTGGCTGGTAACCTTATTCTGGGAAAGCATAATTTTGTTGTGCTTAGCTACTTTTTGAGCTTGAGCAGCTCTTTGAAATTGGGTCCAGATCACCAGGCAAGCTAGTTGGTATTGTGCGTAAGACATCGTCTCTAAGTGTTTTATCCTGGGAAAACTCCAGGTGAAAACACAAAATTATAATTTATACAAAATGAACTAAACAGGCAGTGATTATTTAAAGTTGAGTTTTGAAGCCTCTTTCAGTATAGACCATGTGACCCGTGACATCACATGTTTACAAAAGAGCCACAGAACCCGGACTACCTGCAGGCACGATTTGTACACAGCTCAATGGAAGAAAATAGTCAATCTGACTTTTTATGGAGAATGCATCGTTTGATTATATCAACTTTTGATATGTAGAGGGAAGACACATCTAAAAACTTGTAATAATAATAGTAACCCGTTTTTATATAGCGCTTTTCACTCCCGAAGGGTGTCTCAAAGCGCTTCCTACATTATTACCCCTGGTCACTGGGCCATTTACATTTCATTCCTTAAACCGTCTCAGCTTCTTGGGGAGTATACAGCCTGTGCAACAAATATGCGCTACTGAGCTATATCAATCACAAGAACCATCTCTGCCCTCAGAGGTACCCATTTACCCCTAGGTGGAGAGAAGCAATTATAGTTAAGTGTCTTGCTCAGGGACACAAGTGTCACAACCGGGACTCGAACCCACACTCTGCTGAACAGAAACACCAGAGCTTGAGTTCGGTGCTCTTATCCGCTCGGCCACGACGCCCAGAGCTGGGTTTTGGGGTATTTTTTTGCAATTACAGTACAAAATCAGAGATTTTTCCTGCGACCAGTGTAGTATCTTGCCTACCAGGAAATGCCCTGGAATGTACAAGGTCACTCTTGTGTAAAACGAGGTTACATGATCTAAAACATCGGATAAATAATGAATGCTCTCAACTTTTATAATGAATGGAATCCAGAATAAAGTGCCAAGAATAAATAAGCCGAAAACCTACTGAATTCAGTTTACACATGGAGGTAGAATCTACATCAATACCTACTACTTATGCATTTATTTACCGGTTTACGTTTAACCCTTTCAGCCCCAAGCTCTTTTGACATAAACAAACACTGTGGTCCAGGTTGTTTGACCACTCAAGCGTGAAGCACACATTTTCACAGAACAGGAAGCTTGTGTTCAAAGTTCGATTTTACAAACTCTATCATTACCTTGAAGATTTCATTTTAGACCATAAGGTGAACACGGACAAAACTACAGCTTTTGAACAAATGGCCTTTGTGCTCAGACTTGAGTGTTTTTTGTGGATTGTCTTGGGCAACTTAAGTCGTCATTGGGGCTCAAGAAGGGTATAGTGCACAGTCGACTAAAGTTGCCATTGGGGCTGAAAGGGTTAAACTCCACATGAAAGACAACAACCTCTAAGAATTCACAATCAAACACAACTTCGAAGTACTGAGCAACAGTTTTAAAAGTTTGTCTTTTGTTTTCTATTACTTTAAAAAAAACACACCAAAAAACATGATTCTCAAGGAAAACACCTGCACCTTTATTTTTTATTTCAGTCCTTATAGAGTAAAAACAGTAACTGTGTATCGGAAACAACATAATTTCAATAAATTTTACTAAAACTGGCCTGTAGTTACACAGAGGCCATGGCCTCTGATACCGCTGCCCCTTCAAAAGTTTCCCAAAGACTTAAAGATTTTCTATAAAAAAGTTCCCTTTTTCAAAATGAAAATGGCCTTTCCCTCTCAAAGATGAATCTCCATTCCTGGTATTTGTAAATGTCAGCGACGATTTTGAAAAGTTATTACTGACATTTTTAGAATTTGAGTTGGTCCTATTTGAACAAATTAAATTCTTACTCTGGTAGCATTAGCGCCAAGAAACCCTCCTTCCTATGAAAGTACTCGTCAAAACGGAGCTTTGCATAGCTGCAAAAACAGAAGAGAAAAGACGTTCAAAATTACAAAACCTAGGTACCCATCCATTTACTACTGGGTTGATGAGAAGCAACTATATTCAAGTGTCTTGCAGACAATTCTCAAGACCAGGATTCGAACCCACCATCTAATGACTTTGCCACCAAAACTTGAGCTTAAAGGCACTGTACACGTTTGGTTACTACTCAAAATATATTAGCATAAAAACTGACTTGGTAACGAGCAACAGAGAGCTGTTGATAGTATAAAACTTTGTTTGAAACGACTCCCTCTGAAGTA
This sequence comes from Plazaster borealis, assembly GCA_021014325.1. NCBI lineage: Eukaryota > Metazoa > Echinodermata > Asteroidea > Forcipulatida > Labidiasteridae > Plazaster > Plazaster borealis. Next base: position 1,899,220 of record CM037465.1, on the reverse strand, counting down.
ACGTAGTTTTGAGAAAAAGGTAATTTCTCACTAAAATAATAAAAACTTCTTGCAAGAAGTTTTTATTCCTAACTGAAAGCACACAAATTTTTACAACAAGGGTGTTTTTTCTTTCATCATTTTCTTGCAACTTTGATGACCAATTGAGCCCAAATTTTCACAGGCTTGTTATTTTATGCATATGTTGGGATACACCAAGTGAGAACACTGGTCTTTGACAATTACCAAACGTGTACGATGCCTTTAAGACACTAAGTTAAGACCACTCAGACATGACACCATTTAAGATTTATATGGGCCTTGTTGGAATCCAGTGTCTTTGGCTACCGCAAAGCCTTTGGCTGCAACCACAACATTGAAGAATGGGCCTTTTCAGCGATCCAGCCATAGCCAAAGCCAAAACCGTCAATTCGGATCAGCCTTAGCCTATCAGAATTGGCGGCTACAGCTACGGCTACGGCTACGGCTACGGCTGGATCGCCGCATCATCATGCGTGAAAGTATTCACCCTTTGCACGGTCAGCCATTTGCATGTTAAGCCTCGAGTTGGGGACACAGCAGAGAATAGAAGCATTATGTAACTGTGTATTGTCACGGTAATGTAATGACACTTTTATCCAAACAGATGCATATAAATACAATACAAATGAAGCATGAAGTTGGGGCTCTACCGCACATGGCGGATCCAAGCAACAGTCGTAGCCATAGCTGTAGCCGCCAATTTGAAAACGGCATTATATTTCTTCATACTTACCCTAAGAAATCGAAGTCTATGGTGGAGTTGTGAGATTGGATTAGCCCCCATATCCCCCAGAAAAGATGAGATGCCTGGCAAGACAGAAAAAATGCACATTATGATTGGAAATGTGAGACGCACACAAGGGATTCGAACCAGTAACACCTTTATAAATAATAATACTGAGTCTTTATATTGCGCTTTATCACACCCGATGGGCGTATCAAAGCTCTCAGTATTTTTTTCCTGCAAGGTATGCGGAGCTACATTTTTGAAGTATGAGAACTATTCCTTTAAATAGCACCATGTAATGGTTTACAAAGTGCTGTGGAGCAATATGCTGCCAATCAAACCAGGAAGAACCCCTTCTCTTTACGATAAGTGTAACTGGGTTCTTTCACGTGCATCACACAACACACGGGACCTACGGCTTTACGTCCCATCCGAAGGACGCAGCAATAATGGTAAAGTGTCTTGCCTAAGAACACACTCTGCTGATCAGAAACACCAGAGCTTGAGTCCGGTGTTCTTATCCGCTCGGCCACGACACGCCACAACAAATATTCTACTCAGTGATCCGGATATTGTTGGATTGGAACAAGGGCCAAATTTCATGGAGCTGCTTAAGCAGATAATATTTCTGCTGAGCAAAAATAAGCAGAATACCAGTCACACATTTTACATGTGACATCATATTTTGGCTGGTAATCTTATTCTGGTAAGCATGATTTGTTTGCGCCGAGCTAATTTTTGTTGCTTAAACAGCTCTTTGAAATTAGGCCCAGAGGTATCAGAATGGATGCTAAGGAATTAAAAAACCAATTGTGGATGGAAGGCTGGAAAAAATTAATTTTCTTAAAATGTGGGATGTGGACTAGGTGTACCGGAACCACTGATCTGGTGATCTTCCAACTGACCGTGGTGGGATGTGAACCAGTATCATCTGGGGTGTGGGGGTTAAACAAAACTCTCTGTGTGATCTTAAAGATTTTGGAAAAATTGTGAAGATTCCTTCCTAACAATGTGATACAGGAGCATCTTACCAGGACAAACTTGTTGACTTTGACATATAAAACCTCAACGTCTCGCTCAGTGACTTCGTCTGGAATGTTTTTCGCTTCCCTCCAAGCAACCAGGAACTCTCTCAGCCACTTCAGTTGGAGGTCTTTATCTGGGTACAGGCTGTAGTCAACCTCCTCGACACCAGCGAATTCTGCAAAATGATTCGCTATGTCGAAGGCTTGGTAGTTGAAGGCGGCATATTCATAGTCTATAAATTTCAGTGTACCTACAAGGGAGGGGGAAAAATAAGTTTTGATACAAAACAAATTGTCTATTTAACCTGTTTGTGAAGCCAAGGGTTATTAGAAAAGCAAACTTAATTACTTCGCTAGCCAAGAACCCCATGGAGAGAAGACAAGGAAGGACGTTTCAGTTTCAGATGTGGGAGGAAAGCCCCAGAGAATTTTTCCAGGAAAAACCCCAGAGAAATACTGCAGGGGAAAACCCACGCAGTCAGCTAGGTAGGGACTGAAAACACAATCCACATAGTTACCCCCGGCGGGATTCGAACCGGGGTCCTAGAGGTTGAAGGCGGAGAAGATACCCAACCACCAAATTTCTTGTTGGCTGTAATAAAAAAAATGTGCCCTCTCGTCAGATTAACGACAAAGTTCAACTCACCTTTCGTTTCATTTAAAATAATATTGCCAAGCAGTGCATCATTATGGCAGAAAACGACCGGTGTTTCTAGACAAAGGAGGGCGCTCTTCATTTGATTGACCTCCTCGTAGAGCTGGGATTGAGGAACAATGCCACGGACATATCTGTGAGAAAGAATGAGATTTAAGTTCAGGAAAAGTCTGACTCGTCAAAATCCGAATACAAAATGCAAACAAACTGTGGTCATAGCTCCTTTGGGCATTTTTTGGGTGTGGTGCAGAGTGCTACCTAGATGATCAAGGCACAGAGCTTGGGGCTTGAATTTTTGGGGAAAAATCATCACAAGAGTTAAAAATGTTTTTAGTTAAAAATGTTTACTGGACCAGAATTTGTTTTACAAGTGACCAGAATTGAAATCAGAAAGAAATACCTACACAGTTTAACAGTTGAACTGTTTTAATTTGATAAAGCACCAAGAGAAGATTTACCGCATTTGTATGGGTACAGAATTCTTCAATGCTCAACAGAACTGAATTAGAACTGAAAGATATTTATCGACTGAAAGTCAACGTTTGAACAAAAACACAAAACTGCCGACCTTGTCCAGTCGTGAGTTTAGTGGCCTGATGCGAAAAAATCACTGGCCTCGGGCCTGTGATTCAGCGTAAATTTCAAGCCCTAGACACACCTGTGTCCGTCCAATGTGGGCGGGGCTTAATTGACTGATCTGTTGATAATAAACAATGATAAAATAGAATTAGCTGTTGCAAACTGCTTACTAACCAAAAGGACCTATGGTATAAATGCAAAAAATAGTTAATGGCCTGACGTTTCGACCCTAGCAGAGTCTTTCTCGAAGGCTAAAAAGAAAGGAAAAAAATGCAGTAAAATGAAGTTTACCTCTCCTGCTTAATTGTATCCTCAAACTTTTCTGGCAGAATTGATAGATATCTCGCCATTGTTTTAAACAGCCAAGGAGGTGGAACAGCGCCTTCTTGTGGCTTGATGCTGTGCATTTTCACCATCTCTTTGACCACAAGCCTGTGGATGAAAAAATATCATTCATGTTCACAGTTAACTAAAAAAACAACAACAAAGGCACCAAGTGGATTTTCCACAGCAAAACGGCAAAAGTTAGGCCGTAACAAAATTGGTGGTTATGGCTATGATTGTTGCTAAGGGTGTTGCTAAGGACATCCTATACTTCAACGAATGATAACGCGGAAATCTAGCCATAGTCGTAGCTGTAGCCGCTATTTCAGACACGGCCTCACAGTAGGGTCACTATCACTGCTGCCAACTCACCGGGAGATACGTTCCTCTCGGACCAGTTTGGTATCAAGAATGCATCCTGGTAAGAACTCGTAGCAGAGACCGTTGTTACACACTGCATACAGTTGGGGTCCACAGCCTGCTTTATGAAGAATGATAAACGTCTTGATTTCTGCCTCCCGATCGACTAGTAATTCCGTCTTCTTTCCATAGACTCGGACGAGGACCATGTTGTTTTTGTCTTCCGGGAGGTAGCCGCCAATAAGTTTGTTCGAGATTCCATCGGTAAAAACCTATTAAAAGCAATCAACAAAAGTTCTCTGATTAACAAAACAAATTTGTTGGTGGAATTTAACTGTGCAATACCCCGCAACTTGTAAACCGATCAAGCATGACACTCAACACATTTGCTTCCAGAGTTGCGGGGTACTCTGCAATTGACAGAAAATTTCATATGTACATATCATGGTTCTCCCCATACACAAACTAGCTTATCAGGCCGATAAGTGCAAATTCCGTGCCGATACGCGCAAATTTCGGTCGATACGCAAACAAAAAATTATAATAAAAATGTGTGGATTTTTGTTTGTTTTTTAATATCAAGAGTAAACTATATAGAATGCTCCAGATTGTACAGTAGGGTTTTTAAAACCAAGATAAGGCGCGCGGTCCAAATAGAAACGGTTCGGCAACCGTCGAACGGTTCCCAAACGGTTCAAGAGAGAAACGGTTCAACAGCATTTCCCAAACGGTTCGGAGGATTATCAATGTGCTAAGCTTGCCCGGTCCTCCGGAGTCTGAACAAAGGGGCTATAATCGGATTACTGTCCATTGTTTGGGGATTATAGCTTCTGTTGAAGGGGCTCCGACTTATATTATTAATTTCAAAATTAAAACACACAAACCTTTTACAACTGTTTTCCGTTTGGTTATTTCCAAAATGCTTGCAAAATGTTGTTATACATTGTACTTTAAATCATATAAAACGACCAAGTATGGCCTGAGATCATAACTTGTTGATGCATTCAACCCCAGCACCACCGCCAATGCCATCACGAGCGACGAAGGCACATTGCGATCAATTGCACGTATTTACAGCAATTTTCTAGGCGGGGTACGAACTTGGTATCTATCTACTTGGCGGCAGTGAAACTCTGCAGAGAAGAGCATGAAAAAGCGGCTGCTGTTGGAAACCAAAGAGGTTAAGATTCGGGCCGGAAATTCACATGTTCGTCGTGCGTAATGCATAGTGCGCAATTCTGAAAATAAAGGCCAAGCAATCCAAACAATTTTCACAGATAACGCAGTATCCACATATTGTGCATTGCTTGGCATTTACTTTCATTTTGAGCATTGCGCACATTGCATAATGAGGCCAGAAATCTATGTATTCCTTATAAAAGTCAGTCTGTTTTCAATGAGCAGTATGTTGAAACCAATAACGAAAACAAATGTTGGCTTATAATATAAATTGAATTTGATCGCGAAGGAGAAATTTCTGAGATTTTATAAACGAAACTCACTTGAAAAATAAAAGCTAAAATGACTTTGTACCAAACATCATCCATTGTTCTGGACATCCATGGCCGTGGAGGATTAGTAACGGATTAGTAACGGATTAGCGGCAGCCGGGCACTGATGTCCAGACCAGCTGACGCTCCTTTGTTAGCTACGACCACAGTCAAGTATCAGTTCTTTTGTCCGACCGTGCTTCTTAAGACGGGTGGCGCAAGGTGTGAAACGGTTGCTTTCAGATTCCCAAACGGTTCAAACTGCAAAAATGAACCGTTTGGGGCAACCGTTCGACGGTTGCCGAACCGTTTCTATTTGGACCGCGCGCCTAAACACCAAGTAGAAAACATTCCGAAGACCTTGTTTCAATTCAGCGTGCTTCGGCCACCGAACATCCCAAAATTTTGGTCCAGAATGCCCCACCGTTTTGAAAAATCGCGGGGACAACCCTGCAGTGCATATATTTCATAGATCATAATAATAATATTTGCAGTTTATAGATTAAATCTCATTTACAAGTTACAATAAATCAATAAATGACAATGTAACTTTAATTAGTTGTAGGCCTATTTGTAAACATATGCCAAACTATACCTTCTGACCTTTTTACTCAAAATCAAATGAAATGAAATATTGCTTTTGGTAACAATGAGTGAAAAGGTGGCAGTAGGATACGGACTTTTTCCTAACAATCTTAGCGTTTTTTATGAAAACAAAAAAGGGGATTTCGATCTATTTTAGTGACTTGGACTAAATAACCGACTTGTAATAAATATTAAATAATATCAAGCCAAACAACAATTAACAAGACCCCAGGCCAAAGATTTTACCTTGAACTTTATGTCTTTCTGGTTCCATAGTGGTTTAACTGTTTCCAACAATTTCAGAGCACCCTCCTCCAATTTGTTCTCATCTAAGGTCAGGTCAATATGTAAAACATTACTAGTCGTAGTAGTAGATGCCATATTGCCAGAAAAGTCTCGCTAAAGAAGACAAAATTGCTGTAAAAATCTAGATGACTGTCATACTTTTTCAGTGGGGTGGGCGGAGTAGGGTGAACTAGTAAAGATCACTACTACTAGGGGTTTACATATGACTGTTTTGCGAAACGTCTAGGGACCAGATTTTAATTTGTATAGCCTTATCTCAAGGCTGCCAGAGTCTTTGAGTCACTATTGTGTCACTTTTTTTTATTGGATTTCAAAATAAAATTAAGTAGACCTTTGAAAAGTGTATTTTTACATAATTTTCTCAGCAGTAGTCTACTACAAAAATTCCTTCAATAGTTTACATTTACAGAAGTTGCTTAGCCTCTTCAACTGTTTTGATCACGATCGTACCTAGCAAATGCGCTATGTTCGCTCGCCCCCATCGGTTTTTGACTGAAATTCAAATCAAAACACCTGGGAACGACACAGTTTCAGTAACTTCCAAGATGGCCACCGTGCAGCTGCGATATGTGGAGATTCCACTCCGTGATACAGACGAGGTTTGTGCTGATTTTTCTCTGCGTGTTCCGTAAAATTATCAAATATTTTGCAAATATGATGTATACAGGATTGATATTTATGGTTTAGTATTATGTGAGGTCGGGGAAATGATGGTAATTCATGCAGTTAAGATTTCTCTCAAGTCCCTCACGCACTCGTACTCACTCAGTTCAGTACAGTCACTCAAAAGGCAGAAGACAGAGACAGTGTGATTGGATCCCCACTCTCTCACTGTCTCAGTCCATGCTCAGTCTCAGTCCAAATGATATGCAATGCCATAATGGCTCTGTGAAAAAAGAGAGCAGCGTTTGAGTTTACAGCAGAATTCTTAGTCATGTTAGCTGGTTAGTACACGTGTATACCATCAATCATGTGTTACTTGCTGAACTTGAACTTGAACTTGTCTATCTTAATCTTGTAGTTTAAAGGCACTGAACACGTTTGGTAATTGTCAAAGACCAGTGTTCTCACTTGGTGTATCCCAAGATATGCATAAAATAAGCCTGTGAAAATTTTTGGCTCAATTGTTCATCAAAGTTTTGTGGGCTTTCACTTTCAGATAGGAATAAAGGCTTCAGGCCTGAAGTCTTTTATTACTTTAGTAAGAAATTACCTCTTTCTTAAAAACTACGTTACTTCAGAGGGAGTCATTTCTCACAATGTTTTATACCTTCAACAGCTCTCCGTTGCTCGTTACTAAGTTTTTATGCTATATATATTTTGAGTAATTACCAAACGTGTACAGCAGTGTTCTCGAACTTTGAAAATTAAAGGTTGGTGCTTGGTGTGGTGAAAACTGCGAGGGGGTACGTACAATGCGAGCGCAAAGCGCGAAGCCCCTACGGTGTGGGGTCCGGGGCCCGCTCAAGGGCCCCGAGAAAAATTTTGATCCTAGATGCTCTGTGGTGCATTCTAAGGTGAATCCTGGTCACTTTCCTCAGACTTTTTTGAGGAAATATTTTTACAGTTTTTAAGAACACAAAGTAAAATACTGGTTTTCTAAACACTTACTTGAAATAAAAACCAATTTAATTTAATTTATTGGTACCAATTTATCTTAGGCACCCACTAGAGGAAACGTATGTGTCCGGTAGCCCGACCGCATTTCTTTTTCTTACCTTGTAATTCCGTGTTACTAGTGTGCTCAAAAAAGCTTGGCGGCGATTATAAAAGCGTAGTCGCCCCGCAGAAAGCTTGGCGGTGCGCCACGTCTTTTCTATAGGTTGGAGAACACTGGTGCAGTGCCTTTAAGCTTTAGAGAGAGTTTCACTTTCAATGCATGGGCTAATTCTGATTGGCTGATGTCGTGTTTAATTGTTTGTTTGTTTGTTTGTTTGTTTGTTTGTTTGTTTGTTTGTTTGTTTGTATTGTAAATTGCTCATAGATGATCTTCTCAACAAAGGCACTCACTAAAGCTCCCACAAGGGGATCTAAATGCCAAGCTGGCAACAGCCAATCTCTTTCAATGTCATACAAACATTGGTTGATAGTCTATAAATAAATTGAGATTCAGTTACTATTTTTACTATACTAGGATGACAATACTTATTCTAGTCATTGGGAAAATCAACGGAATAACTTGGCCGGATTCGAACTCACAACCCTGTGATTGCAAGTCCTGTTGTCTAAATCACCAACCACGGTGACGGGGATTAAGACTAGACCCAGTAACTAGAGCGCTGTACTCCTTTTTTCGAAATTTTGACATCATCGGTCGTACTAGCGCCCCAGGAAAAACTTGTATTAACTCCAAGCGAAACTCAATTTGGCGGTCACGCTCTCGGCAGTATCCACGGGTGCCCTGCCTTAACCGTGATGACCACGCGGTTGAGGCAGGGCACCTGTCAAATTTTAGACGAGTGCCCTGCCTCAACCGTGACGACTACGCGGTTGAGGTAGGGCACCCGTCGATTAGACGGGTGCCTTGCCTCAACCGTGATAACAGCGCGATTGAGGCAGGACACCCGTCTAAAATTTGACAGGTGCCCTGCCTCAACCGCGTGGTCATCACGGTTAAGGCAGGCCACCCGTGTGGGATCGCCAAATTGGGTTTCGCTTGGAGTTAATGTGTCAAAATTAATGATGTCAAAATTTCGAAAAAAGGAGTACAGCGCCCCAGTTACTGGGTCTAGATTAAGACATGGTTTTTACCCCTTAGCATTTCTGCTAAAAAGCTTCCACAACCCATCATACTCCAACAGTTTACTTATTGGAACAGTACACAACCCATCATACTCCAACAGTTTACTTATTGGAACAGTCCACAACCCATCATACTCCAACAGTTTATGTACTGGAACAGTACACAACCCATCATACTCCAACAGGTCCTGTGCTTCTGGACTATGATTTAGTGGGTACTTTTCACAGTACTAGACCATCCAAATTCCAACAAAACCACTGTTTGATTTTGGCAGGCCTGGGGTGGTTAGGGTTTTAATGAATCGCTGATGGAATAAAACAATTTAAATCCATACATCGTATCATGCAAAATTAAGCCAAGAGTTAAAGCTTAGTGCACTCACACACACCTTAACCTGTCCGCTGTTTTTGGAGTCAAAATGTTCGCAAAGGAATTGGCGCAAAAAATTGTGGAAACGGTAAGCGCATTTTGTGGAACTTCGTTGCGTGTTGTGCAAGAGCTCAATAAAAAGGCCTAATATTTTGTTGGTGTATTTTTTTATTTTTTTTTAAAGTTTTTTTCTTTAGAGTTTAAAAGATTTCTTTCACTTCTATAGATTTAATTTGTGTATATATTCTTAATCATTAGCCCTCCTACACACAGGTACCAAAAACGTCCACAAAGTACCATACCTTCCAGGCTAGTATTGGGTGCATGGGTTTCTTCTTTATGTACAGCTGGTATAATGTGGAAACCCCATGGCTTGTGTACTGTGGACTTAGTCTCCACAGTCTCCTGTGGTTTGTGGCTCAGACCAGTTGGGCAGAAGAGTATGCAGATAGCCTGCCACAAAGTACCTTACCTTCCACTGGCCAGCATTGGGTGAATGGGTTTCTTCTGTTTGTACAGCTGGTATAATGTAGAAACCCCATGGCTAGTGTACTGTGGACTTTGTCTCCACAGTCTGCTGTGGAGTTTTGTGAAAAGAGCCAGTTGGACACAATAGTGCACCAATTGTAATATAACTATAAGATAAATACTTACAAGTTGACAATTTCTTGAAATAAATGTTCTTGTGCTATTCAGGTCATTGAGTTAGACCTTGATCAGCTGCCGGAAGGAGAGGAAGTCTTGAGCATCTTGAAGCAAGAAAATGCTCCACTTCATACTTGGCTGGCCCTGGGGGTAAGAAAACCACTCTACTCAAGGTCTTAGTGAGGTTCTAGAAATAATGGTGTCCGAACTTGTCAGTACTTGACAACAGAGTGTCAAAATTATATTTTTATATAGGGCGTCTGAAACCTATTCTGGATAATGCTTCAATTCTGTTCCAAATCTGTTTTTATCTAACAACCCTCAAATCGTCAAAGTAATACATCAACATTCTACCCTGGTTCAATAATTTTATGCTCTCCCAATTAATTTAGATTGACATGAAACTTCAAAGTTGGCTTAATTTTGTGGAAATGTTACAATTCTAATTTTATTTTCTGCCAAAAAGAATTGTAAAACCATTATTGGTATTTCTTAGGGCGAAGTGAAGCTTTTTTTAAAGTCTCTAAAAATTGTTGACCTAATTTTCCGCTGCAGCTGGAGTACTACAAACAGAGCCAAGTGGATGATTTCGTTAAAATCTTCGCGTCTTGGCAGTCGGACGCCAACTTGGACTACCCAGGAAATGAGAAGGATCAGATGACGGCGTTGGACACGCTGGCCGCTTACTACGTCCAGCAGGCACGGAAGGAGAAGAACAAAGATTCCAAAAAGGACTTGTTCACGCAGGCGACGTTACTGTATACGATGGCTGACAAAATCATCATGTACGATCAGGTACGAGAAAAACAAAGAGAGGCCGCTGGATTTATCTTCATTAAACTGACCTTTTTTTTTTCCTTTTTTTTAAAGAAATGTCGCCCAACACAAGGCCTTAGGGCCAGCCAAAGGTGAAGGTTACAAGAAAAAAAATACATTTTAAAGAGGAGAAGGTATTTGTTCACATTCCTCTTCAACTGGAATAGATTGTAAGATGGTGGAATACAAGATACTGGTATGGAGTTCCAAAGTGTAGCAGTGTGAGGGACAAAGCTAGTGGAATAGATTGTAAGATGGTGGAAAGCAAGATACAGGTTGGGAGTTCCAAAGTGTAGCAGTATGAGGGACAAAGCTAGTGGAATAGATTGTAAGATGGTGGAAAGCAAGATACAGGTTGGGAGTTCCAAAGTGCAGCAGTACAGGGGAAGAAGCTAGTGGAATAGATTGTAAGATGGTGGAAAGCAAGATACAGGTAGGGAGTTCCAAAGTGCAGCAGTACAGGGGAAGAAGCTAGTGGAATAGATTGTAAGATGGTGGAAAGCAAGATACAGGTAGGGAGTTCCAAAGTGCAGCAGTACGAGGGAAGAAGCTAGTGGAATAGATTGTAAGATGGTGGAAAGCAAGATACAGGTTGGGAGTTCCAAAGTGCAGCAGTACGAGGGAAGAAGCTAGTGGAATAGATTGTAAGATGGTGGAAAACAAGATACAGGTAGGGAGTTCCAAAGTGCAGCAGTACAGGGGAAGAAGCTAGTGGAATAGATTGTAAGATGGTGGAAAGCAAGATACAGGTAGGGAGTTCCAAAGTGCAGCAGTACGAGGGAAGAAGCTAGTGGAATAGATTGTAAGATGGTGGAAAGCAAGATACAGGTAGGGAGTTCCAAAGTGCAGCAGTACGAGGGAAGAAGCTAGTGGAATAGATTGTAAGATGGTGGAAAGCAAGATACAGGTAGGGAGTTCCAAAGTGTAGCAGTACGGGGGAAGAAGCTAGTGGAATAGATTGTAAGATGGTGGAAAGCAAGATACAGGTTGGGAGTTCCAAAGTGCAGCAGTACGAGGGAAGAAGCTAGTGGAATAGATTGTAAGATGGTGGAAAGCAAGATACAGGTAGGGAGTTCCAAAGTGTAGCAGTACGGGGGAAGAAGCTAGTGGAATAGATTGTAAGATGGTGGAAAGCAAGATACAGGTTGGGAGTTCCAAAGTGCAGCAGTACGAGGGAAGAAGCTAGTGGAATAGATTGTAAGATGGTGGAAAGCAAGATACAGGTAGGGAGTTCCAAAGTGCAGCAGTACGAGGGAAGAAGCTAGTGGAATAGATTGTAAGATGGTGGAAAGCAAGATACAGGTTGGGAGTTCCAAAGTGTAGCAGTATGAGGGACAAAGCTAGTGGAATAGATTGTAAGATGGTGGAAAGCAAGATACAGGTAGGGAGTTTCAAATGCAGCAGTACAGGGGAAGAAGCTAGTGGAATAGATTGTAAGATGGTGGAAAGCAAGATACAGGTAGGGAGTTCCAAAGTGCAGCAGTACGAGGGAAGAAGCTAGTGGAATAGATTGTAAGATGGTGGAAAGCAAGATACAGGTAGGGAGTTCAAAAGTGCAGCAGTACGGGGGAAGAAGCTATTAGAATATCTCACAGTATTGGCCTTTGGAACAGATCCAGTGAAGGGGTGAGAAGATGCGGCAAAGCGGGTGCTGCGAGTGAAGGTGCGTACAGAAGGGACAGTTAGTTCTGTGCACGGTTGTGCCATCATACACAGTCCTTGCAGTTGAATGGTTTCAGATGGTTTGGAAACTCGCTTCAAAATGTTATCAAGACTATGAGGGTTTAAGAACTTTCTGTTTCTTTCTTTTTTCAGAACCATCTTCTTGGACGTGCTTGTTTCTGCCTCCTTGAAGGTGACAAGATGGACCAGGCCGACGCACAATTCAACTTTGTCCTCAACCAGTCGCAGAACAACATCCCGGCACTACTGGGTAAGTTATGATGGCGTCATCACTGTTTGCATCGCCGTGACCAGGGCCCAATTTCATAGAGCTGCTAAGCACAACAATTTGCTTAGCGTGAAATTTCTTCCTTGATAAAAACAGGATTACCAACCAAATTTCCATGTGTTGCATATATCCAGATGTTGTTTACTTATCCTATTGTGTCCACCATACCTCAAAAAGGCTATTGGCATGGAAACTTGGAGCAGATGATCTAGAAAATATCACCGATAATTTCAAAACCTTTTGTTTGTTCCTTTTAATCAACTTAAAAGTATAACTTATAGTTTCAGTTATACCACATCAAGAAACTCAAAGGGTCTGTATATATTTGGTAATGACTCTGAAAAGTAATGGCAATAAAAACTTACTTCGTAAGAAGTACAGCAGCTTTGGATAGTATAATGCATTTTTAGAAACTTTCAACTTCGAAGTACTGCAATAATGGAAAAAGATATCACTTTTTATCCCCCAAAATTTGAATCTGAGAAGCGTTACTGACAGTAACGTTTCTCAGATTGTGTATTCCAATTGCAGATTATTCTTCCTGCGTGGACATAAATGCTCCAGATACTCTGCAATATCTTAAAAACACTGCCACCTTTTGAAATAAAATTTTCACAGGTCAGTTTATGGTATATATCTTCAACTATATAGGATTGAAACAAGCAGTGGGTTTCAATTACCAAATGTATACAATCCCTTTAAGTGTTCTTTTTTGTATCTCTTCTTTTAGGAAAAGCTTGTATATCCTTCAATAAGAAAGACTACCGTGGAGCATTGGCGTTCTACAAGAAGGCCCTGAGGACAAACCCTAGCTGCCCAGGTACGATCAAGTCACCTGTCTCAAAATCACTCCATTATTTAAGAGAAACTCTCCAGGGATGAGAAATTTCAGACTTTTATCTGAATTCAGACTTTCTTATGTCTGCCTGGTAAACAAATCACTGTTATTTTCTTCATATATAATCTAGATCTCTGATCTACTTCTCTAGTGCTGTGGATACTTTTCCTAAAAGCTCCTTGAAATCTAGAACTCCAGGGGTTACCAAAAGGTTGAAAAGACATCATTTCAACATGTACCTCCTAGAATTGGGATCCTAGTTTCAGAACTTTTCATTGGCGGTGTCTCTCAGTTGTTACTGGATTCATAACGACAGTTATCGACACTTTCATATATTTAATTTTGATTCTACCAAACACAGCTGCTGTTCGCCTTGGTATGGGCCACTGCTTCAATAAGCTGAACAAACCGGAGAAAGCACGCATGGCCTTCGAGCGGGCCCTGGAGCTCGATCCGAAATGTGTGGGCGCCATCGTCGGCCTTGCCATCCTAGAAATCAACAGTAAAGCAACAGATTCCATCCGGACTGGGGTTCAGCTCCTCTCCAAGGCGTACACGATAGACTCCAGCAACCCTATGGTGCTCAACCACCTAGCAAATCATTTCTTCTTCAAGAAGGTAAAGTCCGTCAAGAAGCTTTTTTCCCAAACCTCAGCTCGGGCTTCGTCTCAGGGGGTCCATTTTGACGTTGAAGCACCTTGCAAAAGGCACACTGCTCCAAAATTGACGAGGAAGTCTAAGCTGGAGCCCAAGTTTAGGTTTTGAAAAGGCCTCAAGAGTTGGTTTCCATTTCCAAAGTTTATATGGGCGTGATTATCCAATTGCAGGAAAGAATTGAACTCATGGAGTTAAACACATCCCCAAAGTTTATTGGTTAATTGTTAATTGGTTATTAGTTATTGGTATTGGTTATTGGTTATAGGTTTTGGGGTTTTAGTTACTGGGTTTTTATTATTGGTTATGACTGAGTCACTTCACATAGCCAGGTTTAATAGTTATACTTGTCAGTATTGAATGATAACCAGGATTAACTCGTCATCAACAAGGTTTTATTTGTAATTAACCTGGATTATTATAAACTCATCTCTAATAAGGATTAACTCATCATTAACCAGGGTTCTGCCCAGGATTTCCTTAGTGCCGAAAATGTTTTTTTTTCCAAGTACGGTCAAGTCAATTTCCTTTCGATCGTGCACAGAGTGGTTACACACTGCGCCCTGCAGCTGTGCCTTGAATGTAGGCCTCCATAGTGCACGCATGCCTTTACCACCATGGGAAAACAATTTACAGCAACTACATGTATAGCATGGTGCTTACTCTGCAATTCATTTTCCGTTGTATTGAGCACTATAGAATAGGGTACGCAACATGATGAAACTGGTATCATGTTATTCCAAGCGTAAAGCTATAATCAGCGTGACTGGAAACCATTGCGAAATCAATGCGAGTTTCGTTGGATATAATGTACATCGTACAGGCAGGAGGGATGCTCGATCCTGGATCATTAAAATAGACTCAAACCAAAGAAGTAGGCTACTCGAAACTTTGGATGAAGCTTTTTACTGGTAAATAATTTTTTTACACGATGTTCAAAATATTTTGAAGGAAATGGGCAAAAAACGAAAGGAAAATGTGTGGTGGTCGGAAAACGAAAAAATTCTGCTAGTGGTGGTCGGGGAATCCTGAGTGCCGGGCGGGTTTTCCGGCACCGACCACCGTGGGCAGAACCCTGATTAACCAGGATTAATTTGTTTTTATCCAGGGTTAATTTATCAATGACAAAGTTTTATATGTAGTTAACCTGGATTATCTCATTATTATTCAGGATTAATCAGTCATTAACAAGGTTTCACTTGTAATTAACCTGGATTAACTCATCCTTAATCAGGATTAATTCATCATTAACCAGGTTTTAATTGTAATTAACCAGGATTATACGAAGGTGCAACATCTAGCTCTGCATGCATTCCACGGTACAGACAATGAAGCAATACAGGCGGAGAGCTGCTACCAACTGGCAAGAGCCTTCCATGTACAGGTAAGGATTCCTACACCACTCATGGTCCCCCATGTACAAGCTAGCGTATCGGGCTGATAGGTGCCACACCGGACCAAAAACACTGGGGAAAACCCCTTCTCTTTACAATAAGTGTACTGGGTTCTTCTACATTAATTACACAACACACGGGACCTAGGGCTTTACGTCCCATTCGAAGGAGGAATAATGCTCAAGTGTCTTGCTTAAGGACACAAATTTCAAGACCGGGACTCGAACCAAGTTCTGATCAGAAACACCAGAGTTTCAGTCTGGTGTGCTTGACCGCTCTGCCAGGACACGTCTGTCGTATTTTGATGGATTTATGTTTATTTATATATTTACACATCCAACAGCACAAGTCCAATAACAGGATGGAAAATAGGAAATGAGAAGGAATTTTTCAGTTTTAGATGTGGGGTAGGAAAACCCAAAATGGGGAAACCCATACAATCGAGTAGGGACTGAAAGCCCAAGCTACATGCAAGGCTCTGGTCTGAGGTGGGATTTGAACCAGGGTCCACAGAGGTGAAAGGTAGGGAAAGAAACCACTGAGCCAACCTGATGCCCATGTTTACGATAACCTTCCTTTCTACAGAACGATCACGACCAAGCCTTCCAGTACTACTACCAAGCCACCCAATTTGCGTCCACAGCTTTCGTTTTGCCGCACTTCGGTTTGGGGCAGATGTACATCCACCGCGGGGACAGTGAGAATGTGAGTCAAGAGAATTATTGTATATCTTTGTTGAAGCCTTTGAGAAAGACTCTGCTCGGGTCGAAACATCAGCCTTCGAGAAAGACTCTGCTAGGGTCGAAACGTCTGACCACTAACTATTTTGTGCATCTTTGTAATGTATTAGTGGAAGGACTCATGTAACTCTATTATTGTTGTTGTTGACATCACCAAGCCTGACTGGGCGCTGCCATACTGTTGATTTATGAAGTACATGACATGCTCGTTGCAGTTTTCATGAATATACGAGGATCGTTTTTTACAAAAGTTCGCTCTTTCCAGCGTTTATTAAGGAACACATAAGATGAGAAAAATAGTACAATAAAATTGTAATGGCCTGATGTTTCAACCCTAACAGATAAGCCTTAGAGTCTATTTTTACCATAATTGTTTTGGATTTTGTTGAGGAAGGAAAGATCCTAGTAAATCACTCAGGCTGAAGTAGTCATTACTTCAATTTTTATTAAAATCTTGAGATGTGTTGCAGAGCTTCCCTAGATTACGTTCAAAAAAATCTTGTGGTAAATTTTTTAGTTTTTGTATTCATTTTTCCCCCCAATTTCTTAAAACCAGGCCGCCCAGTGCTTCGAGAAGGTCCTGAAAGCCCAACCAGGTAACTACGAGACCATGAAGATTCTTGGGTCTCTCTACGCCACATCCAGCGATGAGACCAAGAGGGAGACTGCCAAGGGTCACCTCCAGAAGGTCGTCGATCAATTCCCGGAAGATGTCGAGGCTTGGATTGAGTTGGCTCAGATCTTGGAACTCACCGACGTACCGGTATGTTCTTAGAAATTCTTTAAAGGGGCACTGTCGTCATATAATCTGGAGGGAGGGTGCACGTGTGCAGTAACTGGGTTAGAGTTCATAATTCCATGTACAGCCACAGGCCTGCTTTGATCATGACGACACAGCCCCTTTAAAGGCACCGAACACGTTTGGTAATTGTCAAAGACCAGTGTTCTCATTTGGTGTATCCCAACATATGCATAAAATAACAAGCCTGTGAAAATTTGGGCTCAATTGGTCATCGAAGTTGCAAGAAAATGATGAAAGAAAAAACACCCTTGTTGTACAAATTTGTGTGCTTTCAGATAGGAATAAAAACTTCTTGCAAGAAGTTTTTATTATTTTAGTGAGAAATTACCTCTTTCACAAAAACTACGTTACTTCAGAGGGAGTCGTTTCTCACAATGTTTTATACTATCAACAGATCTCTGTTGCTCGTTACCAAGTCAGTTTTTATGCTAATTTTGAGTCATTACCAAACGTGTACAGGGCCTTTAAGTGACAAACATCAACAAAGTTATTTGTAAAAATTGTGATTTAACATCAGCACAGGAGGGTTCAAATAGCTGACAATACTTTTTAGAGGCACTTTAGATTTTATTTTTGATAAGTATAAATTCCTGGAAAGATTTATGAATTTATTTTTTAACTCTGAAATAAAATTGATCAAAACAGTTCGTGAAGCTGAAACAACTTCCTTCTCTAACTCTTTCACCTTGTGAATTATTTCTCAATTGGCCTCATGATAAAACTTAGGGATCATCTCAAAAGTCGGAACGGTAGGAATGTTCTAATTAGATTGGATAAGTATTCCAGCACGTGCTCGTGGACCGTTCCATTAGATCGCCGGAACATTCCATTTGAACATTCAAAATACTAATGCGCATATTCAGTTGTATGGGATTGCTCTCGTACTTCCGCGCATTGATGCAGTCAAGCACAATGTTCTGGCGGTCCTATGGGTTGCGGGCATATGCCTACGGGATTGTTGTTTTGCGCCAAGAATGTAGCGGCTTTTAAAAAATCTCCCTTAATAGCAGGACAAGCTAGCATATCGGGCCGATACGCGCGATTTGCAGGCCGATATGCGAAAAATTTGCCGATACTCCAAAAAAAAAAAATTGCACAGTAGGGCTTTTAAAACCAAGATAAACACCAAGTAGAAAACATTCCGAAGACCTTGTTTCAATTTAGCGTGCTTCGGCCAAACTTCCAAAAATTTGGGTGCAGAATGCCCCACAGTTTGGAAAAAAACCTGGGCAGAACCCTGAATAGTTCTTTTTCTTCAGAACCATTCTAACAGATCTCTACTGTCTCTACGCAAATATCGACTTTTTTGTTTTCTTCTGTAATATTTTGTAGGGAGCCCTGACGGCTTACGGCACAGCGACTCGGATTCTTAAAGAGAAGGTCCAGGCAGACGTCCCACCGGAAATTCTGAACAACGTCGGAGCTTTGCATTTCCGTCTTGGCAACCAGCCAGAGGCAAAGGTAGGAAGATAGATCGATAGATCTTTATCATGCTGCTGCCATCTTGGTCATGTTTCTTAATGTATCCGATAACAGTAATGGATGCTGATATGCGTCGTACAAAAAGGAACCAGACTATTTCTCCTTCCAGCCTCGGTTTGGTTACATTGATTTGAATGGGAGAAAAGCAGGATGGCCGCACCATGATAAAGGTCTATATGGCTTGAAAAAGGATTGTGTGAATATTTTGTATTAAATTCATTTATATACATTCTGAATCTGAATTATGTAGTTGGCAAAGCATCCTACTAGAAACATTTCACCAACTTTAGTAAAGAAGACAATGAAGAATTTTCGGTTTTAGACGCGGGAGGAAAATTCCCAAAGAGGGAATACCCAAGCAGTCAGGTAGGGACTGTAAACCCAATCCACATGCAAGACTTTGGTCTGAGGTGGGATTTGAACCAGGGTCCACAGAGGTGAAAGGCAGGGAAGAAACCGCTGAGGCAACCTGACTGCTCTTTACATTAATATTGCAAAAAATGTAAACTATGGAGCGAACCGACCTACAAAGGATTCATCTCATTTCACTTTTTCCTTGTGGGGGGGAAGGTTTCATCTAAGGATTTTGTTTTGAAACGCAAAGTTGTTATCATTCCTTTTTTCAAATCTAGTTCTTTTTTCTCTTACAGCGCTACTATGAAGCGTCTCTCAAGCGTGCCCATTTTGAGGCAGATCACGATGAGACGTATTACGGCGCCATCTCAGTCTCGGTGTCGTACAACCTCGCCCGTCTCTTTGAGGGCATGTTTCAATTCGATAAGGCCGAGAAACTTTACAAAGATGTCCTGAGAGAGCATCCTAACTACGTTGATTGTGAGTTGCTTTTGGTGCTGGAGGGTTGGGGGTAATCCGATTAGAAACAAACCTTGTAAAAACTTTTGACGAAAAAGGTTGATGAATTTAAAGACTATTCTTTAGTAAATGGAAGTTAAATTATTTCTTCATTATTGGTTATTGATTATTATTTATTATTTATTATTGATTATTGAGTGTTTACAGATTGATTATTGATTACCTTAACATTGCAGCTCTCACGTGATCATTTTGTTATTGATTATTGAATGAATTTAAAAGACTATTCCTTAGTCAGCTCATGGAAGGTTAATAATTGCTTGATTATTTGTTATTGATTATTGTTAATTACAGGCATGCTGTTCTTCCTATTTTAGTCTGATTTTTCGAGTTTTTTGCCCTCAGAAAAATCAGCAAAACTGTTAATAAGTAACCTGAACTATAGTCTATAAAAGCCTATACATGTACTATATGAAGGTCAGCCCTTGAACTCCACAGAATTGTTCCTACTTTTTTTCCCAAGGGTCAAGTATCATGCCTGTAATTATTTGTTATTGATTATTGAGTGATTATATATGATTATAGATTATTGAGTGATTATATATTGATTATTGATTACTTTGGCACTGTAAATTATTATTTATTTATTGAGCGTTGAGTTTTGAATATCAAATATTGATTTGCCACACAACCTAGGCAATAAACAGTACTGTAAATCTCAATTGTTCATTAATTATTGCTAATTGGCTATTGATTATTATTGATCAAATGAATATTTCCTTTTTAATAGGCTACTTGCGTCTGGGTTGCATGGCTCGCGATCGGGGACAGATCTACGAGGCATCTGATTGGTTCAAAGAAGCTTTGCAAATCAACCAGGTATTGTACACCAGTTTCTCATATTTTGTTATGCAAATCACTCTTAAGTGAACAAAAAAATTGCAAGAACTTGAACACTAAGGGCACTCTTCCCCCCCCCCCCCCCCCCTCTGGTTGAGAAATGATGGACACTATAGGAGTGCATTTTTTTGTTTGGGTATATACAGACAAATTTACCCAAACCAAATGGTGCCCAGTAATATGTCCACCATACCTCAAAATGGCTTAGTTTACTTCCATCTGGTAAAAAGATAATCTCCAAGTCTAGCCCATCTTAAGTTTCTAAGCAGGTTTGATTATCTTGCTTTGGTAAAAAATTTATCCTGAATTCCAGTTTATGTTGATTGACTCTCATTTTGATAAGCTCTTTTTTTCAGACCCTATTTTAGGGAGGAAGGCAAAATTAAACAGGCAGTAACTCAAAGTTAGCCTTGAGGGTTTTTGAGGTTTACTGGGGTTATCAGGGGTTTAATCTCAAGTTACCGCTTAATACTTAATTCTGCATTTCTTACTTATGTTGTTCAAACCGTAGGATCATCCAGATGCTTGGTCCCTCATTGGTAACCTCCATCTCGCTAAACAAGAATGGGGACCGGGGCAGAAGAAGTTTGAACGAATTCTCAAACAGCCCGCCACCCAGAATGATTCGTACTCCCTGCTGTCACTGGGTAATGTGTGGCTACAGACGCTGTATCAACCCACAAGGGACAAGGAAAAGGTATATTGAGTTGGGGTATAATGGGTGTAATTGGTTATATTATGCGTGTTAGTAGGGAATGTTGTGGGTGTAAGTGGGTATCTTATGGGTTTTTTTAGGGAATGTTATGGGTGTATGTAGGTATTTTATGGGTGTTAGTAGGAATGTTATGGGTGTAAGTGGGAATTGTATGGGTATTTCTGGAAATGTTAAGGGTTCAAGTGGGTATGTTTTGGGTGTGAGAAAGATTGTTATGGGAGTAAGTGGGTATGTCATGGGTTTCAGTGGGAAAGGGTGGACTGGGTTTTAATACCAGAAAGGATTATTGCAACATTTACAAAAGGGTTTTGGGGTACAACTGGGTGATAAATGGGTGTTTTGGGGAATTGTTATGTAACAGTGGGGCAGGGCTTTCAAATCTGGAATCTTTTATAATTGCATTTGAGGGATTTTGTGGGTACAACTGGGTACTTTATGGGTGGTTATGGCAATAGTATTAGTCGGGCAGGGTTTAAAACAGTAACAATTGGGTACATCTGGGTATCATCCTGACATTAATATGTCTTGATTATTGTAGGAGAAGCGTCACCAGGACAGAGCACTGGCCATGTATAAACAAGTATTACGTAACGATGGCCGTAATCTGTTTGCTGCCAACGGAATTGGTGCAATCTTGGCTATGAAGGGCTACATCCGAGAATCTAGAGATGTCTTCTCTCAGGTGAGTGGTCAACTTTGATGGATTTTGGGCTGACTAGTTGATGCCCCTGATAATTTATATTTAAACCTAACTCCCTTATAATAATAACAGTGGCTTCTTATATAGCGCTCATGGCGTTCCAACATTCAGTGTTTTTCCTGTAAGGTATATTGAGCTACGTTTTGAAGTATGAAACCTTTTTCCTTTACATAGCACGCTATGGCGCAATATGCAGCCTATCAAACCAGGAACACCGGGGCGAACCCCTTCTCCTTACGATAAGTGCACTGGGTTCTTTTACATGCATTACACAGCACATGGGACCTACGGCTTTACTTCTCATCCGAAGGACGCAGCATGTGGTTAAGTGTCTTGCTTGAGGACGCAAGTGTCACGACTGGGACTCGATCCCACACTCTGCTGATCAGAAACACCAGAGCTTGAGTCCGGTGCTCTTATCCGCTCTACCACGACACGCCATGATTTACTTGGATCCTTTCTACTCTAACAAAATCCACCACCATTCAGTAACTCAACATGGGGTGGCGTAGTGCCTGAAGCACTCGCCTCTCACCAATGTGGCCCTGGTTCGATACCCGGCTAAGGCCATAATGTGAGTAGAGTTGTGCGTTGGTTCTTTACTATGCCACAATAAAAAAATTCTGGGTCCTCCAGTTTTCTGTCAAATTTCATCCAAGGTAAGATATATATATATATATTTTTTTTTTGGCAGGTTCGTGAAGCTACAGCTGATATGTCGGATGTGTGGTTGAATCTAGCTCATATCTACGTAGAGCAGAAACAATATATCAGCGCTATTCAGATGGTAAGAAGAAAACCCTCATGTCGAGTTTGTTAACGTCATTGGTCGGAGATACATGTAGTGTCTGAAGAAAAAATAATGCTGGGTTTATTTGCGTTTCAGTCAGGCCAAATAAAATAAATTGTTTGTCCTCGTCCGACCGATTGTCATTTGCGTCGTGACCGATTTATTATTATTATTATTTTTTTTTTTTCTTCAATTTTCATTAGAATTGTTTAAAAAGAATCGTCAAAAAATAGTCAGTTTCCCTTGTGGTTTATTATTTGATAGTTGAAATGCAAAGTCGCATCCCCTTAAGTTAATCCCTCTACTGCCGCTTCCCAGGTTGTATGGTAATCTTGGGTGTGATCCCTGAATATACGGCAGTTACAGGTTGAATGGCTTCTGACTAGCACCCCTTTAAAGATATTGACAAAATAGGGAGACCGCCAACATAGGGCTAGATAGCTCAGTTGGTGGAGCGCCGGCACGTTAATCCGGAGGTCGTTGGTTCAAGTCCCGCTCTAGTCAATTTTGTCTTTGTTCAACCCCAAATTAAGCTTTCATTTTGTTTCGTTGACAGTATGAGAACTGCATCAAGAAGTTCTTCAAGCATCACAACACGGAGGTCCTAACATACCTAGGCAGAGCGTACCTCAAAGCTGGTAAACTCAAAGAGTGCAAACAGGCTCTACTCAAGGTAAGATCATAATATGTGACTAGACTGGTCCCCTGTCTTCATCCACAAGGATAAAGACAGGTACTGGTCTTACAGACCCAATGATTTCATTGGATACAAGGATTTCATTGGATAAACGGGCAGTGACGTAAGCTTTCCATATCTGTTATGATTGGTCCGCTCCGAAGTGACGTGTTTGTCAGCTCCACCATACAGATTGAACTTTTTGATTGTCTGCTGCTGCGCGCGTGTACATAATGTTTGTATGTAATGTTGTTTATACACAATGTAATGCGTGTACACCATGTACACGTGTGTGTGACTACGAATCTCTGCCGTGTGAATGGTCAAAGGTGCGCTCTCCAGCATTCTGCCCTTTACTCAAGGCCGCTATCTGGCGTTATTCACGAGCCTCGAAGTGTGACGTCAGATGTTCAGGCTATTTACATTCACAAATTGATAAAGAATTATTTGGGCTTTTTGATACCCTAAACTATTTATATTCTGGCTTATTTTTTTATGTTTACACTCAAATATTTACCAAAATTCCTCAAAATATATTTCATTCGACAGTTAAAACTTCTGATAATTAACTTTGTTTGAGGGTTTTCATAATTATGCTCCTGGTTTTATTGTGTGTGAAGGGATTGATCTTTATTGAATTGATATTTCTTTGTACATTTTTATTTCTGTAAGTGTACATTTAGTGTGAATGATGTCATTACCCAGTATCATTGGAAGTGCTTTCGTGCACATGATCACTCGATTGCGGTTTTTTTCAGATTTTATGTTTGAAGGGCACAGGTCTGTTCCTGTGTTTGTTGTTATCATTCTGAATGGTCACAGCTGGGCCCAATTCCATGGCTCTGCTAACGGCCGAATTCTGCGCTTGTGATCACCACTCTTCGCTTACAGGGCAAGCGCCGAATTTCTGCGCTAGCTGTGTAAGCGAAGAATACCTAGTAACGTGGACTACGCACGTGCACATGCAGAAATTCCCTGCTAACCTGTGAAATACGCTTGACGTAAGCCGATTCTTTGTTTACGGTGAGCAGAGACATGAAATTGGGCTCTGGTCTGTTTTCTAGTGTTAACTAAATATTAATCTATTTGTGTGTTTATTGTGGAATCTTAACTGAATGATATTGTATAACATAGTAATGTAGGCCTATTTATTTTATTTTGTTCATGGTCTTAACTTTCGCTTCTATTGTAAGGTGCATTGAGGAATCTGTGATTCATAATGTGCTTTATAAATGTTGTTTATTATTTAAAAGATGTTAATTTTGCATCGGGGTTAAAGAATATAATTTGTTTTTACTATAAACACCGATGTGTATAAAGCACTGTATACTCAGTACTTTCCCGAGTTCTGTGAAAAAAATCCACAGCCAAAATCACTGGGGTGGGATTCGAACCAACGACCTGTTTTTATTATTATTATTGTTTACAAACACAGGCTCGTCGTGTTGCACCCCATGATTCGCTCGTGCTGTACAATATCGCCCTCGTGCTTCAGCGCATTGCCATGGCGGTGCTGAAGGACGAGAAGAGTCACTTGAAGACGGTACTGAGCGCCGTGTCCGAGCTCGAGACGGCCCAGCGCTACTTCACGTACCTCAGTAAACACGGTGATCGGATGAAGTTTGATCTAGCCCAGGCAGTGGTCGAGGCAAGGTAAGGTGACAGACCTCCAAACTTATTAGTTCCTTCTTGAAGCATTTCAGATCTTCCATTCCATCCTGTAGCCTTTCAGAACTTTGGTGCCTTTCTGAAGCCTTTTAGAACTTATATATAGCGCACATATCTACCAATAAGGTACTCAAGGCGCTTGAAAAATAGAAACATTTTAAGACAAGTTTTTGAATTATGAGACTGATTTATGTAGCACCTTTTAATGGACTACAAGGTGCTGTGGCGCATCTGCAGCCACTGCCAGAAACACTGGGGCAAACCCCTTCTCTTATCAATAAGCGTAACTGGTTTCTTTTACGTGCATTACATAACAAACAGGACCTAGGGCTTTACATTTCAACTGAAGGACGAAACAATAATGGTTAAGTGTATAAGACCGGAACTCGAACCCACACTCCACTGATCAGAAACACCAGAGCTTGAGTCCGGTGCTCTTAACTGCTTGACCACGACACGGTTGTAAACTTACTTCATCATTTCATATTTGAATTTTTTTAAGTGGCTTCCTTGAAAGTAGTAAAAATTACTTAAATAATGTTGGGGTTTTTTTTCTCTCTTCTGGACAGACAATGCTCCGATCTTCTTAGTCAGGCCCAGTACCACGTTGGACGCGCAAGGCGTCAAGACGAGGAAGAAAGAGTCTTAAGACAGCGTCAAGATCAGGAGCGAGATGCAGTCAAACAGAAACAGATGCAGGAACATGTAAAGATCACCCCTATTTTGAACATTTGGTACAATCTTGGCACAAAAACAAACAGTGATAAAGGGAAGAAACCATGGCTTGCAGGGTAGCAAGTAGAAAAAATAAGGCAATTATTTCTTGAACTATTCTGTTTCTAGTCTAATATTATTAAACATACACCTGAGCGAATTTTGTTTTAACGGAAATGCTATTTAAACTTCTTTATAATGTGTTCGTTTATCATTTAGTTGTAATTTTGATATCTTTACTCTGCTGAATTTTTCGTAATTATCAATAACAAAATTAGGCCTCCCAAAAAACTAGCTACACTTCTGCCGTTGACGGCATGCATCAAAATGGCATTACTTTGACGTCATTTGTGGGATGTTGCTTTGTTATACCTCCATGTTGCAACAAAGCGGCTATAGAAAACAGGGCTCCCACAAATGACGTAACATGAGTGGTGATGTAACATGGCTTTTCGCGAATCTTTTTTTGTTGTACAAATTTGTGTGCTTTCAGATAGGAATAAAAACTTCTTGCAAGAAGTTTTTATTATTTTAGTGAGAAATTACCTCTTTCTCAAAAACTACGTTACTTCAGAGGGAGTCGTTTCTCACAATGTTTTATACTATCAACAGCTCTCTGTTGCTCGTTACCAAGTCAGTTTTTATGCTAATATATATTTTGAGTAATTACCAAACGTGTACAGTGCCTTTAACTACAAACCTTCACTTTTTTTATAACACTGTGTTTTGTTTTTTTTACTTTTTTGCTCTTTTTGATAATTGCCATTTTCTTGTGAAGTTTGTATTACTCTATTATGACATCTGGTTGTGGGTTCAAACCTTTGTCATGACACTTTTGTCTTTGATTGAAGCCAGCTAAAATAGCATTGCTTTTATCACCAAGGAGTATATAGGTAGCTGCGTGGGTAGAGTTGTTATTGTGCACACCAGTTTGGCTGGCGGAGCTGCATACTCTTAAGGAGTTGATATTGTTTCAGAAAATGCTTAAGATCCTGCGATTGTGGGTTGCATCAGTATAGGGATCAGGCTTTGATGTTTAGTTTAAAAGCAAGAATAAGATCCTTTTATTATTAATTAATTTTGTTTTGTTATTTATTTTATTTTTCATTATTGATATAATTAATTTGTTTATTTGTCCGATTCCAGATGGCACGTAAACAAGAAGTGGAACAGCGAAGTAAAGAACTGATAGAGAAGAGAGCTCAGTTCATCGAGAAGACCAAAAACATCTTGGTGGTTACTGAACCAGAACCTGTCCGCAAGGGTGGACGGCGGGGAAAGGTTGGGGAAAAAAATTTTTACTCAATAAATTGTAAAACAAATATTCATTTGAACTTATTTAATTATTCATGATTATTTTTCACCTAGATTAATCCTTTGGAAACTTTCTCTTTATAAACAAAGCAAAATATTTCATTTCAAAGTATCTTTGGAATATTTAAAATATCAGTTGTATGAAATTAAATCTTTATGAATAATCGTGACATATAAATATGTATGAGGCTTAATTAGTTATGATTGAAATAAGCGAATTGCATATGATGTCACATATCCCACTATCCTCTCTGAAGGGCTTACGTTTGCCATTTTTGAAGATTTTAACATTTAGTTTTCCATTACAACATCGTTGCTGTACCTCAAAAATGGCAAATTTAAACAATTCAGAGAGGATTGTGGGTAATTCATGGCGTTATTGCATTCCACCTTTATCCAAATGATTCGTTTGAAAAGGTCTAGGGATAATATGAAACAGGTCACTTTAATGAATATTCATTGAATGAATCATTATGGATAATCATGAGACTTGAATATTCATGAGGTTGAATTATTCATGGCAGAAATCCAAGGGTGAGATATACAGCGAAGGCAGCGACAGCGAGATGGAGACGGGAGAAGCCAAACCCAGAAAGAAACGAAGGAAGCAACGAAGTGATGACGAAGGAGACGGCGATGGGAAACCAAAGGCCAAGAAAAGAAGGTAAGAGAAATAAACTTAAAAGGTGTGTTAAAGGTATTGTACACGTTTGGTAATGACTCAAATCAAATATCAGCATAAAAACTGACTTGATAACGAGCAACGGAGAGCTGTTGATAGTATAAAACATTGTAGGAAACGACTCCCTTTGAAGTAACGTAGTATTTGAGAAAGAGGTAATTTCTCACTAAAATAATAAAAACTTCTTGCAAGAAGTTTTTATTTCTTACTGAAAGCACACAAATTTGTACAACAAGGGTGTTTTTTCTTTCATCATTTTCTTACAACTTCGATGACCAATTGAGCCCAATTTTTCACGAGTGAGAACACTGGTCTTTGACAATTTCCAAACGTGTTCATGCCTTTAATTGTATACACAAATGTTTTGAATTATGACCACATTGGAACATGAGAATTCTTCAAAAACTGAATCAGGGCAAAAGATTTTAAGGACTCTAGGTTTGTTGAAGCGGTCATTTTCCAATAGATAGAGTCCTTGTGAAAATTGGGGGGAATGTCTCCAATTTCACCTTAAAATGGTGTAAAATGCCACTCTGTTTGATACTCTTCATGTGCAATTTTTGTCAAAATCTAAAAACATTCCATGACGTCGCATTTCAAACATATGGTTTGTATGTTGTTTGTAATTTAGTAAATTCCTTAATTTTGATGATATTCAATCAAAACGGCATTGGATTTGACATTTTAACTGCCACCAAAAAATTCCACTTTGGATTGTACAGACCTATTCATTTCTTTAGGTTCAATGACTTCCCGTTTCAAAATTTCGCTATGAAAGAGTATCAAATAAAATGGTATTTTACACTGTTTTATTGTAAGGTTAGAGACTTTCATGAGGACTCTATCTATTGGAAAATGAGTGGATCACAAAACTGAATTTTACCTTGAAGACCCTCTTAGGGGACTCTAAGTTTCTTGAGTCAGTCATTATAAATCCTAATAAGTCATTTAAGAAAGGAAGCAAAAGTCTAAAGAAGATATAAAATGATTTTGAAGAGTGTCTCCAAAACAAAGAGTAACTATAAACTTTATTTTCTCGTTGAATCAGATCTTTTAGGACACGAGTATTCTAATTTTTCCCCACTGTCATGAGGACTCTATCTATTGGAAAACTAGTGCATCATAAAACTGAATTTGACCTTGAAGCACCTCTAGGTCATGATAAATCCAAATACATCGTTTAAGAAAGAAATCAAAAGTCCAAAGAAGAATTTTCAGATTTTAAATTATTTTGACGAGTGTGTCCATAACAAAGATGAACTAAATTCTTTATTTTCCCATTGAACCAGATCTCGTAAGACACGAGATGGTGAGGAATCGGCCCCTCGCAAACGCCGCCGCAAAGGGAACAAAGAATTCCGGATTGAAGACGAGAAACCTGGGAAGTTTAAGTCTAAGGCCATCGTGTCTTCTAGCGATTCGGACTCTGAGGGAGAGAGGCTTCAGATTGACGAGACAAGGTCAGTGCATTTTCAGTTTTTGTTTTTTTATCTCTCTATTAAAACCCTGCGAGCAGCCAGCGGTAGGCACATTTTTGTGTTCTATCAATAACATAAGAACCGTTCGGTCAAATCCGGACATATTACATGCTATCCTCTATTAGAAACCCCCCCCCTTTGAGATAGTGTAATCATCCATGGGGTTGAGTTCACTAACAGGTCACCATGATCCTTTGAAGTTTGCTGGCGACAAGTCCACACACACACACAAAAAAAATCCCGCTCTGGTAAATTTGTCTTTGTTCAACCCCAAATTATTTAAAATTAACCAAGTAAGTTTCCCCTGGGGTTTATTTCTTGATATCTCTTTAAAGATGGCATTTGTTTTTTGTTTTTTTAGTGACAATGAGGAAGCGTCCAGCAGTCAGAAAGTGTCACCGTCTAAGAGTCGTGGTCGCATCCGACGTATCGCCTCAGACTCCAGCGACTCCGATGAAAGAAAATCAAGATCCGAAGAGGAAGGTGAAGATCAAGCTTCTGGATCCGAGTCCGAGGGGGAGAGTAAACCTCGTAGTAAAGCGCTGCGGTCAGACAGTGATGAGGAATCAGGGGGTGAGGGTCAGAGATCAGGTAGCGAAGCACAGGGGTCAGGCAGTGAGGGTCAGAGGTCAGATGCTGAATCGGGGAACGAGGAGGCAGTATCTGAAGGAGAAGGGTCCGGTGGAGACGAAGCAGGGTCGGACGGAGCGGTTTCTGGTAATGAAGGGGCGGGGTCAGTTTCCGGTGGGGAGGAGGCGGGTTCTGGAGGGGAAGAGGTTGGGTCGGATGTGGAAGAGGCGGTGTCTGGGGAAGAAGGGGCGGTGTCTGGGGAAGAAGGGGGGGAGTCAGGTGTAGAAGGGTCGGAGTCGGGTGGGGAGGCAGGGTCTGGTGTAGAGGCAGAGTCTGGTGGGGAGGAGTCTGGAGGGGCGCAGTCTGAGAATGAGGCGGCGGAAAGTGAAGAAGAAGCTGATTAGATGCTTGTATTCTGTAGACAACTTTCATTGTGTAGTTTTATCATCACCTTTGTTTTTTTAATGTGCACTTCAAAAGTGGCTGATGTACAAGATTGGCAATTGAAATGAATGACGTACAACCTTTTTCAGAGCAAAGTTATACATGTAAGTGAAATGTCTACACCAGCGTTGTCTTTGACACTCGCCATGTTCTGTTGCCTTAGTTTGTATAGTAATTTCTCTTCTACCTCACTCGGATCTCTTAATCCTAAATGGCAGAATGAGGAGAAATTCTTCTGAATCAACCAATTAATCAATGTCGATGGAAAGTGTTATAGAAGTTATGTGAACCAGTAACAAGGAAGGAGCCTGGCCTCGGGAGGAAATGACAGCGAATTGTGTCAGAAAGGAGAGGAATTTTGCTAATCCCTCAAGGGTCTTGTAATACGAGGCAAATTTCAGGCAACTTTGAGGTAACCAACTGCAGTGCATGCAAAATAAACCTGTTTGGAAGCACAAGAGACATTCTTATACCGTGTCTTAAGAATTCCTGGGGAAAATTATGTAGAAATTCTTAATTGTGGTGTTTTTACTTCATGGAGATTGCCGATAAATTGCATTGTGTGACTTGGTCCTAATTCCTTAAAGGTATTATACAGGATTGATATTCAGGATAACAATTTTTTTTAAATTTTAGTCTGAAAGCTTACTGATTATGAAGTTCATACTAGAACCATTTTTTCCTGTGAAATATTTCCCTCTGAAACGAAGTCATATTTGAGAAAACTACCTTTGTCAGCTCTACCAATCCTGTTTAATACATTTAAGTACATAGTTTGTAATCTATCAAACAATACACAAATCCTGTCAATATTTGTGCTTCATTTATTACATTTACATAGCCGAGTACAGAAGTTCAATAAATTTCAATTTACAATGAGTTTATTTTCTTTAATGGTATGACACATTTTGTTTTTTGGAATAGTTCAAGTTTTAAAAACAAAAATGTTACTTTACCTTCCTTTACCTTCCTTAAGAGGCATGGTGAGGTACCACTGTATCATACACACTACTGTACTGCTAGCTTGAATAAACATCGTCTTTTATATACAGCTTTGGTCAAAATGTGGTTTAATTAGTAATACTGTTAGCGTGCGTTTTTGTGGGGGTTCCCCACTTTCCCATTTACTTTGACCCTTATGGGTTGAATGGAAGTATATGTAGGGTCGAAACTTACTAATTAAACTAATTTGGACGGCTAATCATCCTGAGACGCTGAAATGCAAAGAATGCGGCTACAACGGATTCGAGCCGCAGTCAAGCAACAGGCAAGCCACATCGACCCATATGACCGTGGTGCACAGCCAGAGATAGACTGGTCCCCTGCCTTTATATGCAAGGATAAAGACAGGCTCTGGTCTTACAGGCCTAATGATTTCATTGGACAACCGTGCAGTGATGTAAATTGCTGTGTTATGATTGGTCTGCTCCGAAGTGACGTAGTTTGTCGACTACACCACTTGTGTCACCCTTGTGACTGCTATTGGCATAAGTTGCTTGCAGTCGCTATGGTCTCAAGATGGTTAAATATTGATCCTCAAGTCACAGTGTTACCACCTTAACATTTCACCCATTCAAACTCGCAGGCCCAAAACTGTGTCTAAATTGGGAAAATAGCCGGGTCCCTTTTATGTAAAAATATAAATCAGTAGCAATGTCTGCTAAGGTATACAGGAGACATGACAAAGATGCTGGCAGCATGGTGAGAAGTGAGGCACAGAAGTTTGACATACAAAATTCCAGAAATCTGGAAAGAATTCTGGAAAAAATACCAAGCAATTCGAAGATTGCGAAGAAATACCCTATTTTTACCCATGCCCTTACCCTTATTAGACATTACTGATTAGAAAGCACATTCGTTACTTGAAAAATATAATTGCATTGACCTTTAACCTTACAAATTTTGAATACTGTTTTTTTGTAGGAATTGGTTACCATATAGAAAACATTTATTATTTTATTACTTTTTATAAAGTTTACAAGACAAGAATCTGGATCTAAATACATGTAACTCCAATAAATATTCAACCTTCAGTGTTTTTTTAAATAAAGTGAAGCCAGGCTCATACTTGTGCATTAACTTGTGATCAACGGAACATTATAATAAAATTTAACCACAATGTTTACATATATGCAGACATTTCAAAACATTTGTCAAAGATATTGAAAAAATAGGGACTCGACCGCCAACATGGGCTAGATAGCTCAGTTTGTAGAGCGCCGGCATGGTAATCCGGAGGTCGTTGGTTCAAATCCCGCTCTAGTAAATTTTTCTTTGTTCAACCCCAAATCATTTTAGACATTTGTCACACCCCAACACAAGGACTTCTTTTTGTTCTTCCATTGTTTGGACTCTCCCCCCCCCCCCCTTCCCCTAATTGCTTTTGAACTTAAAATTGAATCAAGAACGTTCTAAACTGCTCACAAAAAGTTAGGAAACTTTTTTTAATCATGTATATTTTTATTATTTATTACCCTCTTGTATTATGTTGCATATCAATAGAAAGCTGAAGTGTTCTTCTTTAAAATGATACCAAATGTGCAATGATGACATGTTGCTAGACTTGGCCACATTAATGAGAATGAGACAAAGTCACAAATCAAATGTGCCAAAATTAGCAATTTTGTGTTACTGTGTGAACAAACAAATTGACACTGTAATTCAAACATGCGGTAATTTTGGCACATTTGATTTGTGACTTTGCCTCATTGTCGTTCATGTAGCCAAATTCAGCAACATGTAATCATTGCAAATGTGGTATCATTTTAAAGAGGAACACTTCAGCTTTGCATTGATATATAACATATACAAAGAGAGTAATAAATAATAAAAATATACTTGATTAAAAAAAGTTTCCTAACTTTTTGTGAGCAGTTCAGATTTGTCAAAACACCAGGGCCCAATTTCATAGAGCTGCTTAACGGCCGACTTTGTGCTTACTGTGCAAGTTTCCATTGCATAGGGCTGCTAACCCTAAGCACACGAACAGCCATGCTAAACTTCCGGTGCTTACTGTATGAAAATGAGTGACGTAACAATGCAAATCCATGGTGAACGTGCAAGCTGGCCGCCTAATTTTCTTGATAACCTTTGAAATACATTTACGCCTAAATAAATTGTTCTGCTATAGTAAGCACAAATATTTGCTTACCATTAAGCCGGGCTATCGAAAGTTAGATTACATCTTGAGAAAACAATTACTACTACATCAACAATTTAAACATTTTTTGACTAGTATTTTCCCTTCTTTCTTCCAGTAGAGATCACACACATTTGTTTCTCAAATAAAATACATCCCCCACAAATGCCACCAACAATGGCAAAGACGGGCCCAATTTCATAGAGCTGCTTATAACTGAGCGTAAAAATTGCTCAATAATTTTATGCTGAGCAAAACTGAGCAGGATACCAGTCACAGATGTTACATGTGGAATGTTTTGGGGGTTTTTGGCTGGTAACCCTTATTCTGATAAGCATAATTTTGATATGCTTAGCTCTTTTTTTTTACTTAAAGGTATCGTACACGTTTGGTAATGACTCAAAACAAATATTAGCATAAAAACTTACTTGGTAACGAGCAATGGAGAGCTGTTGATAGTATAAAACATTGTAGGAAACGACTCCCTCTGAAGTAACGTAGTTTTTGAGAAGGAGGTAATTTCTCACTAAAATAATAAAAACTTCTTGCAAGAAGTTTTTATTCCTATCTGAAAGCACACAATTGTACAACAAGGGTGTTTTTTCTTTCATCATGTTCTTGCAACTTCGATGACCAATTGAGCCCAAATTTTCACAGGCTTGTTATTTTATGCATATGTTGGGATACACCAAGTGAGAACACTGGTCTTTGACAATTTCCAAACGTGTTCAGTGCCTTTAAGCAGCTGTATGAAATCGGGCTCAGGTAACGGATTGGACAAAGCACCCATAATAGTCATGTTACACAAGTTACCCATAATATAAGAAAGCACCATACACATTTTTTTTCCAGACCCAGAGTTTATATCACACACAATATATCGGCACTTTTTTGTTCTAATAGTTATAAATATGAAGCACCAAGAATAGTTTCCAACCCTGAATCTCTCATTAATTTGTCAACAAACTGTTTCCAGCGTGACGGGAAATACACATTGCAAATACACAGAATTACTAAGCAAAAACAAAGTCAAATATGCCAAGGAGAAACTGTTTACCACATATAATGCCCATGCCATGTAGTACTGTCATTTCCCTGTATTTTATGCTGAGCAAATAAATCCCTGCTTAGCAAATAAATCCCTGCTTACAAAATTACGTGCTTTATAAAGCGTCGTAAATGCAGAATTCTGTGCAATGAGACTTGGACCCTTGGACCCTTGGACCCTTAACCACTTCACGTAGGCGACGTCTTTAATCCGAAAAGTATTTTTAAAAAAAATTAAGATGGACATTTTTTAATGCCTGGACAACTTCGGATTTTCCTCAATTTTTTGCCGACGGCCATAAGACCACCTGGACTTTCCATTGTGTCATGCACGCACAGGCTGGCACCAAATTGTGATATGCTTGGTTTCAGCCGTACAAAGAGCGACAACAGGTTCTGGAAAACATGCCTTGTAAAATCCCTTTCCGGGGGTCACTGTATAACCCCCGATTCCAGCCTTTGTTGTACAAAAGTGGCATACAAGAACGGACAGGCTGCCACCATTCTTTATCATTGTATTTGGCTGAATGGGCAGTAAGTCCAAAGGTTCCAAGATTCCAGCATACCGTGGCAGATTATTGGCCATGGCTCACAGACCAGGTTCTGCGAATCATGGTGAGTGCCAACTCAATTTTCAAACACGACAGCACAAAATCCCAACTTATTATATGTTGTCTTTCCTTTGTCAAGTCAGGGTTTCATTGTATCAACAATATTTTCAAAGGAAAACGATGACTCGTTAAGCTCCAAAAAGTTATGAAAAAATAATACCGTGGGTGGACACAGAATTGTTTTTAAAATACCAACATGAAGTGGTTTAACTACACAGCACCTGTCTCATAAAGGCCAGGGTAAGTCCTTCAGGTCGACCGACCCCCCCAGCCCAGCGTCTGCCTGAAGAAGACTCATGATAAACGCCATCATGGCTTCGTCGTCCCCACCGGGCGGGGCTCCTGGTGTGGGCCCTCCCCCATCCGCGTTGCCATTGGCAGAGGGGACACTGTGGGTGGTGCTGTTGGTCGTCATGGAGGTGAGCGATGACATTTGACCTAGGAGGGGGTTGTCCAGGGGTCCGTTGGAAGCATTTGACACCAAGACCTGACTAGGGGAGGGGGATGATCCAAAGTAACTCACCTTCTCCGCTTGAGGCACTGATAATAAAATCAATTTAAAATGTTTTTTAAAACCAGATAAGTCCCCACAAAAATTACTTAAAAATTTGATATTTGAAAACCGATAATAAAAAGATAAATCTCCTTCATTTATTACCTGAAGCTGCTTCAAGAGTTTTTTCGGTCCGTGATGTTGATGATCGAGATCCGTTCAACATGACATCGCTCGGACTGTTCATCCCGTACATAGAGTCATTCCTAAACATGTAAACAAAAAATACTTGGTCAATATTTCAAATATAGGATTTGAGGCATTGCATGGTAAGGTATCAATATATATGTGGTTTGCGTTAACACCATGTGTATATCTACTTGCTAGGTAGATTTTGTTCTCTGAGAACTTGTCTTGCTTGTTATTCTACTTCCGCAGAGTAGAATATTCGGAATTCGGGAGACTTCTCAGTTCTAAAAAGAACTGTCCTGCTTATTAACTACTACCTGGGCGGGAGGTAGGAAATCGGTCGGGACTACTACTTTCGCTATGTGGATCGGGGGAACTTCTCGTTATTAACTACATGCCGCTGAGTGAGTTGTTAATAGGTCTCAATGTTTCGACAAGCTTGCTCTAGTCATCGTCAGGAGACATCAATTTTTCAAAGTTAACCCTCCAACTGTCTGAACTTTTTCATACAATCCTCTGAGCTTTTGAATGGTAAACTGTGCCTGCCTGCAATATGATATCATGTGATAAGTGCATCTACATAGTACACAGTCAACCCTCCTACTGTCTGACCAATCAATATCATCCACTGTGGTTTTGAATGATTGATAAACTATGCCAGCCTGCAATATGATATCATGCGGTGAATGCATCTACACAGCACACATTTTTATAATTATATACTGACCACCCAAACTTTTCAACTTACTTCTCATTCTCAAGAATTTCTTCGGCAATCATCCGTCCGATCCGACCTGCACCAAGACGAGTGTTAACCGGTACTCCGGGAATAGACGGTCCCTTGGATGATGATCCTGCTGATGATATGAGAAAAAGAAGGTGTTCTTGTTAGAAGGGTGTCGACCTTGCTGATTAAGCAGGGTTTGCCGTTAACTGTTTCAGTGACTGGCCAGCAGGACCAGTTAGCTTGACATTTCACTGGTCCCTCAGCTTTTTCACGTGAGTGTCCATACTTTGTCAGCCAGCCGAACCACTTGGTGAGAATTTTAACTGGTCCTCAGGTGATTTAACTGGCCTTTGGCCAGTGGAATCACTATTGAGGGAGAACGCTGTTCAGAACTGCTTGGGAAAACTTGGGAAGACCCTGCCCACCCTCGGAAGGGCACCGCCCATCTTAAGAGGGACCACACCCATATTGATTGCATCTTACTCACCCACATCACACACCATGTTTTCAACCTGAGTGCCTTTGCTCCCTGCTGCATCACCAGCCTCGTCTTTAGCATCCGGACTTTAACAAATCACAAAGATCAAAATTAACGGGATCAAGCCAGGAACTTTTTCTGGCAATATTCAAACCATCAACTGTAACAAATGCTATAATTTGTTTTTACCCAATTACACCAATGTGTATTAAGCATGGTATACCAATGATAATGATACTGAACAAGAGTAACAATATAAGTTGTGAGTAAGGAGGCTGTTCAAATAAGCCGAGGCTTGTGGGGAACAGCCCTAGACAAAATACAAAAACAATAAGCAAAGACAACATAACGAAACAAAAAACAGACAGGAGAGAATGCAAAATGTACCAGAATGAGCAAATTATACAGATAATGCCCAAGAAATAATGACAAAATGGGGACCAGCTAGAAGCATAAACAAAAAGAGAGCTAAATGAGCAGTGGAGTCAGGAGATAAAGCTGAGTTACATAATGAGCAAGTAGGGCCCGAAAAATGGAAGAGGGAATGGCGAAGGGGTTCAACAAGATGACCTACTTGATGAGTGTGTTAGTACAGACGATATACTCAACATCTCTCGTCCACGGGTTACGGAAACAGAACATCTTTGTCCTTAGTTGTACAAAGACGCCGTTCTTTGCTCTCAGACGATACGCATTGGTCAAAATCTTCTCCTTTCCTATTAAGACTGAAAAGGTGAAGAGTCAAAAGCGTGTTTGAAAAAGTGCAAAATATCGTATCTATGGAACACAACGAGGAGATATAGAAGTACAATGTACTTTCAATTAAAATTGAAGCATCTGTACAATGGTTGGGGAAAAAGCAACGACAGCTAACAACTTGTTTTTTGCATAAATTTGGTCATGGGATGGCATCAAAGGTCATACATGTCAAAGGCAATCTGACCCTTGATTTCACTCCTCATGCAAATTTATGCAAAATACCATGAATGCACACACAGCTAGGCAGAATGCTGTTGTTTTGGTTTCGCTGTGACGTCAGAGAGCACATCGTATGTAAATACCTGCTTTATGGCTTTCTGCCATTTGATGAATATCGTCCGAGTGGAAATACTCATAGCATGACGTCCCCAGAAGCTCCTGGGGCAAGTAGCCCAACACTGCAGTGGCTCTAAAAAAAAGGAAAAATCAGATATATCTTAAACGGCTACTTGAGCGATTTGGTTTTTTACGGGAATGCTATTTAAACTTGTTTATATGGTGTTTGTTTATCATTTAAATGTAATTTTTATGTTTGTACACTTCTGAATTTTTCATAATTATCGATCAAAATTTAGGCCCCCAACCTCAAGGTTTTGAAAAACTAGAAACACTTCTGTCATTGATGGCGTGCGTCAAACTGACATTACTTTGACGTCATTTGTGGGATGTTGCTTTGTTATACCTCCATGCTGCAACAAAGCGGCTATACAAAACGGAGCTCCCACATATGACATAACATGAGTGATGACGTAACAGTACTTTTCGCGAAAAGCACCGGAGAAGGGTATTCAAAATGATTGTTTTTTACCCAGTTAAAACTCAGTTTAATCTCATGTGAACTCAATTTCCTTATTGATTGAAAAATTTTTAAATGAATTTCAGCAAAGATCACTTGTTGCCGATTTCATTCAAGTAGGTCTTTAAAATAATACAGAGTTCTAATATAGCGCTTTATCACACCCGATGGGCAAATCAAAGCGCTCAGTATATATTTTCCTACAAGGTATGCGGAGCTACGTTTTTGAAGTATGAGACCTATTCCTTTGCATATCACCATGTAATGGTTTATGAGGTGCTGTGGCGCAATATGCTGTCGATCAAACCAGGAACACCGGGGCGAACCCCTTCTCTTTACGATAAGTGCACTGGGTTCTTTTACGTGCATTACACAACACACGGGACCTTTGGCTTAACGTCCCATCCAAAGGACGCAGCATGTGGTTAAGTGTCTTGCTTGAGGACGCAAGTGTCACGACTGGGACTCAAACCTACACTCTGCTGATCAAAAACACCAGAGCTTGAGTCCGGTGTTCTTATCCGCTCGGCCACGAAACACCTTTTATATCAAATTCAAATGGCTGGAAATAAGTTATGAAATAAAATAATAAACATAACCTCACCTCTGATCCACGAATGTATACTTTCCATCAATGGCATGTCTAGAGACAAACTCAGCCGGCTGAGCCAGATCACTCTCCTTACGAGAGAGCTGTGGCATTTGAATAGGCTGTGATGGAAGAAAGACATGGGTCAGGGTTCAAGGTTCAAAGGGTGTTTATCTGCTTTATAAAATGTCAAATCTTACTTCTTGAGTTGAAAATTCCAGTTTGTTTTTTTAGAGTAATAAACATTGTTACTACATTTTTCACAACTAATGAACTCTGTTATCCCAGTAAAATTGGCCACAGGTATAATACCTTTTTTTCTTCTTAATAAAATCTTCGACTTTGCTGTCATAATTCAAAATATGAAGTCATTAAAGTTATCGTACACGTTTGGTAATGACTCAAAACAAAGATTAGCCTAAAAACTTACTTGGTAATAATCAACGGAGAGCTGTTGATAGTATAAAACATTGTAGGAAACAACTCCCTCTGAAATAACATAGTTTTTGAGAAAGAGGTCATTTCTCACTAAAATAATAACAACTTCTTGCAAGAAGTTTTATTCCTATCTGAAAGCACACAAATTTGTACAACAAGGGTGTTTTTTCTTTCATCATTTTCTTGCAACTTCGATGACCAATTGAGCCCAAATTTTCACAGGCTTGTTATTTTATGCATATGTTGGGATACATCAAGTGAGAACACTGGTCTTTGACAATTACCAAATGTGTACGATGCCTTTCACTCCATGTTTATTCCTTTTACATCGGCCGTGACTTAATATGAAGTCAACAAATAAAAAAGATCAACACAAAAATATTGTTGAACCTTTGGGTCAATGTAACGAGAGTCACAGCAAACTTGCTGATACTGAAGTAACACCAGAGTCCTTACCCTTGCAATAGCAACGAGGCAGCCCAAGCTGCACCCATCAGTCTCATTCTCATTTTCAATCCCGCTGCCAAAGTTTGCCAACGGCCAGCTCTTTAGATACCCAGTGCAGTGTATGGTGATGTACTTCTTCCGATCTATACAAATTGATCAAGAAATGTGAACTGTTACATCCGTGAAATTGTTGCGGTAGTTGCCGCTAAAGTTATACTAGCCCCTCGTCATTGGGCACACTCAGTTGTCTAATAGTTAAGACATCAGGGCCCAATTTCATAGAGCTGC
Source organism: Plazaster borealis (assembly GCA_021014325.1). Classification (NCBI taxonomy): domain Eukaryota; kingdom Metazoa; phylum Echinodermata; class Asteroidea; order Forcipulatida; family Labidiasteridae; genus Plazaster; species Plazaster borealis. Next base: position 1,859,249 of record CM037465.1, on the reverse strand, counting down.
TTAAGTAGAAAATATTGCTTAACAATTGTCTGCTAAGCAGAAATGAGCTGGATACCAGTCACAAATTGTACATGTGACATGGTAGTTTGGCTGGTAACCGTATTCTGGTAAGCATAATTTTGTTGTGCTTAGCTACTCTTTGTGCTTAAGCAGCTCTATGAAATTGGGCCCTGCTCTACAATGCAGAGGTAATGGTTTGGCCAGCACTGCATGGGGCAAGTCCATACTTCCAAGATAAGTGTACTTGGTTCTGTTGTGTGCATTACAGAGCACTGGTGCGCTAGATTGTCCTTCTTTGGGGCCCAGAGCTTGAGCCCGATGTGCTAGACTGTTCCTACTTTGGGAGTCATGGGCCCAGAGCTTGAGCCCAGTGTGCTAGACTGTTCCTACTTTGGGAGTCATGGGCCCAGAGCTTGAGCCCAGTGTGCTAGACTGTTCCTACTTTGGGAGTCATGGGCCCAGAGCTTGAGCCCAGTGTGCTAGACTGTTCCTACTTTGGGAGTCATGGGCCCAGAGCTTGAGCCCAGTGTGCTAGACTGTTCCTATTTGGGAGTCATGGGCCCAGAGCTTGAGCCCAGTGCCAGTCTGTCCTTCTTTGGGAGTCAAAACAGTTGGCATTACCTGAGCCTTGCTTCAACTGTTTCTTGGAGGACATCTGGTCTTCTTCCATCTTGGCCATCAACACTTGATTGAAAACCTTCATCCTACAGAAGAAGGACCTCCTGGCACCAGAGAGGAGCTGAGGCGGAGACGCAGTGACTTCAGACTTGAGAGGGAGACCAGCTGTAATGGCAATGTAATTGAGACAAGAAATATGTGTTTAGGCCTCATCTGAAATAACAATAATAATAGTAATAATGACAATGGTGGTCCTTTTATAGCGCTCAAATCCGTCACTCAGTGACGCTTATTGCGCTCCACCATTATTACCCCTGGTCACTGGGCCATTTATTTAATTCCTTAAACCATCTCAGCTCCCTGGGGAGTATACAGCATGTGCTGCCAAGAATCATAGCACACTTAGCCAAATAAATCACAAGAACCATCTCTGCCCTAACAGGTACCCATTTACCCCTGGGTGATGAGGAGCAGTTATAGTAAAGTGTCTTGCTCAAGGGCACAAGTGTCATGACCAGGTTTCAAACCCAAACCCTGATGGCTTAGCCACCAGAACTTGAGTCCGATGCACTAAATCACTCTGCCTTGACATGCCATAATAATCCAATATCTCAAGTGACTTAGGCTATGGCTGTTGGCTGCAGCCATCTAGCCAAAGCCATTAATCCTGTTGATAATTCATGAAGTCACACACGCACACAACTAGAGAATGTGCAAGTAGTGGCAATTTCTGGCATTTGCTTGTGTGCATCTTTACCCCAAATCACAATTTTGTTTTTTCAAAAACATTTCGGAGACCAGTGAATCTGACAAGACTTTTAATCTGGATTCATTTTGTGTATTCTTCAAACCGAGGCTTGATATTGAAATAGTCTGGCCCCTTATTATCTGATAGAAAATAAAGCTGTTGTGCACAGGAAACTAGACAAAACTAGGCTCTCGTGTCTTTCGTTCAACCCCACATTTACATATACTTACTTTTTGCATCGATGAATCGCTCTCTGGGAATGAGGTCAGAGGATGATAGCTGCTCTTTGACCTTTGACATGTCTTTTGGATGCATGATGTCAAACAAGCTTTGGCCAACCAGATGTTCCTAAAAGAAAAAGAAAATATTTGTTATTTTAGATTTATTTATCCTAAAAAAGCCAGTTCATCCCCCCGCGATTTGCGTGCCTCCTGAAATTAGATTCTACCTACTTCATCGATATCACCCTAGCGGCAAAATGAGCAAATGATTTAGAGACCTACCCTGCTTATATTCAGAACATGAGACACCGATTCCGAAACGTAATTCATCCGACCTCGATCGCAGCTTACAACAAACAGGAATCCCTCTGCAGCCTAAACGGAAAACAGTAAGAAAAAGAACATTAACGTGCATTTTCAAAAGTTAAGTTGAGTTGATGCCATCTTGTCCATGTCATATGCAAGTCCTTTATGTTCTTTGTTCAACGTTATTCATTTCTTATCTCCCTGAAAGTTTTGACTTCTTACGTCCTGGCCCAATTTCATAGAGCTGCTTAAAGGCAGTGGACACTATTGGTAATTACTCAAAATAATTATTGACATAAAACCTTACTTGGTAACGAGTAATGGGGAGCTGTTTATAGTATAAAACATTGTGAGAAACGACTCCCTCTGAAGTAACGTAGTTTTCGAGAAAGAAGTAATTTTCCACGAATTTGATTTCAAGACCTCGGAATTAGATTTTGAGGTCTCGAAATCAAACATCTGAAAGCACACAACTTCGTGTGACAAGGGTGTTTTTTCTTTCATTATTATCTCGCAACTTTGACGACCAATTGAGCTCAAATTTTTCACAGGTTTGTTATTTTATGCATATGTTGAGATACACCAAGTGAGAAGACTGGTCTTTGACAATTACCAATAGTGTCCAATGTCTTTAAGCAGAAAAATTGCTTACAAAGTTTCTGCTAAGCAACAAAAAGCAGGATACCAGTCACAGATGCTACATGTGAATGGTATTTTAGCTGGTAACCTTTTTCTGGTAAGCAGAATTTTGTTGTGCTCAAAGACTTTTTGTGCTTGAAATCCAGATTGTTACCTTTACTAAAACAAAATTATTTATATATTTTTTTAATGAGATATCGCCTAACATCACAAGGCCGGACGGCCATTTCAAGGCGAGGGCTATACACTGAACTGATTTGGGCATCGACCCAAATCAACTGTTACCAGGGGCATGTTGCCACCTACTCCTGGGGCTGAAACAGGGTTACCCCCTTCACAGTCCGCAAGGATGTAGGCATGGGTATCATCCACTAGGAGCCTGGTTGGTAGAGCAGAATGCACTCTACCTTCCCAACTATTTACAAAACAATTATGGTTAAGCGCCTTGCTCAAGGGCACAAGTGTCATGACCGAGATTTGAACCCACACTCTGCTGCTGACAACACCACAGCTTGGGTCCGGTGAACTACACCGCTCAGCCACGACACGCCACAATTACCCACACGTCATGGAAACAAAGCCCCCCCCCCAGCCTTCCTTTCCCACTAAAATGTTGCATTTCCTTATGACAATACGTTCTTACCTCCAAAATAAGTCTTTTCAGTTCGTCCTCGGCCAGGAAGGCTGGTTTAAAGTTGGTTTCATGAATAGAGCTCACAGTTCCTAATTGTCACATAAAGAAAACAAACGACTGAGAAAGACTGAATCTACACAAAAGAAAAATCTTTATAAATAAATAACTAAATAAAAATTAATAACTTTTTTAGGAAAAGAAAATAGCAAGTTAGTTTCCAACACTTATTTGAAAAAGTTATGAAAGACACCTTTTACCCAATCTGGGCCCAATTTCATAAAACTGTTAAGCAGGAAAAATTACTCAGCAAAATAACAACGGGGCACCAGTTATAACAATGTGACTGAAATGGCATGCCCTTTTGGCTGGTAACCTGTTTCTGCTAAGCAATACTTTTCTATGCTCACCAAATTTTTGTGCTTGATGACAAGCTTTATAAAACTGGTCCTACCAGGACCAAAATTCATAAAGCCTGTAAGCATAAAAACTTGCTAAGCACAGAAAATCTTGCTTAACAGAAACTGGTTAACAGCCAAAATTCCATAAAATTTACATTGTTGCAACTGGTGCCCCACTCATTTTTTGCTTAGCAAAGAAATTTGCTGAGCAGAATTTTCTGCTTAACAGCTTTATGAAATTGGGCCCAGATGGTCAAATATCACTTGAACAGTCTTGTACCTTACCTCGTAGTGATTTAACATGCTGTACAGCCATACGCAGGATCGTTAGCTTGTCTAGTTTTGACTTCATAGAGTTACACGTAGGCACCATACCGCACAGTTCCTGAATGTACGCATTCATTTTCTCGCGACGTCTCTTTTCAATCTCACTATGATTTTGTCTTTAAAAATTAAAAATCAACAATTTACGTTAAACAAACTTACAGTAAGATCTTATTTCACAAAGTTAAAATCTCTCAGAGGACAAAACTGTGAATTAAAATAGTTTTTTCAAAATTTGTGAAATGCAAAAAGTGTTATGTGACCTACATTTTGACCTTTTTTTTATAGTTAAGTCTTTCTCAAACGTTAAATGAAAACGCAGAAAAACATAAAGTTTAATAGTTAGGCAGACAAGTTGCTATGGAGTGAACAACAAAAAGCAGAGAGCACACAGAAGTAAGGAGGTGAACAAAGAAAAGCAATAATCAAGGAGACCAAGGGGGAGGGGGTAGAAGAAGTGAAGTGTCTTAAAAGAAATAACAGCAGAATTGCTAGAAAAAAGGTCAAACTTGGTAGTAAGTAAATGTACTGGAAATAATCCATTATGATTGGACGGACTGGTAATGCATTAAAGAGGGGCTCCAAGGTCAAATTGAGTTTGAAAGTGGGGAAAGAAAAATAAGTCTCTAACCTCACGTTAAAATGGTGTAAACTATCATTTTGTTTGATACTCTTTCAGAGCGAAATTTAAAACATCTTGTCATCAAACGTCAAAAACAAATGGGTCTGTACATTCCAAAGAGGAATTTCTGCACCAGTCATAAGCTCAAATTCAATGCCGTTTTTGATCGAATGTCATCAGAAATCAGAAATGAAATATGTACAAAAATGCACAAACCATATATTTGAAATGTGATGTCATGGAACGTTTTTGGATTTTGACAAATAAATTGCACTTGAAGGGTATCAAACACAGTGGCATTTTACACCATTTTAACGTGAGGTTAGAGACTTGTAACTTTTTCCCCCCCATTTTCAAGGACTCTATCTTTTGGAAAATGAGTGGATCTAAAATCTGAGTTGACCTTGGAGACTCTCTGGAACATTACCTCAACAAACAAAGTCATCAACTAAAAGAAATTAACAAGGAAGATTTGATATACCTTTTATCTTCCTCAGATGTGTATCTCTCGCTTCCTATCTCGTCGTCACTCTCCTCCCTAAGATAAGAGGGAAAATATTTTCATCAGGTAACTTTCTTTCCGAAATTAAGTGCAAAACAAACAGATACAAAATAGTCCAATACCTCACTTTGTCAGTATTTTGAACCAAGTATAAATTTCTCCTTTAAAATTTGTGCTACATGTAGCTATGTAGCTATTTTCTGGATGTATTTTAGTTTCATGTGTAATTTTATGTACATTGTATTTCTTTCAAATTGTAAACTTTGTAGCAATTTAGCCCCTGGGCTACAAATACATTATTTTAATAAACCAGAAATAATAATAATAAAAGTGCAACAGGCCTAGAATTTCATCTTTGAGAGGGCAATATTGACAATTTTTTTTTTTTTTTTTCGTTTTGCAAAGGGCACTTCCAATGAGAAATCTTTAAGTCTAAAGGAATATTTTGAAGGGGCACAAAGGCCATGACTTTTGTGGCCTCTCTGTAATTGTAAGCCTGTAGAAAAAAAGATTATTTTTTCTTCTTTTTCATACAAGAATGGAACATGATTGGTTATTGAAAGAGTAAATACATTCCAATCATCTAGTTTTCAAATAAATAAATAAATAAATAAATAAATAACTAAATAAATAAATAAATAAATAAATAAATAAATACATCAATGAATAACAGTTGCTTATTTTGTTTGCATATATAAACATGCAGATACATACATGTATTCCCAGACAAAAATAACAGTTTCACTAAAACGTGACCATAAATTTTGATGAATTTTTCAAAAGATAAGAATTGATTTACTCTTTAAAATACAATGACGTACTAACCCTAAGAGCTTACAGGGAGAGTGTACCTTTGGTAATTACTCCATACATTAATTACTTGGTAAAGAGCACTGGAGAGCTGTTGATATTATAAAACAATGTCAGAAACAACACCCTTTGAAATAATGTAGTTTTAGAGAAAGAGGTAATCTGAGAAAGGCTTCAGGCGTGAAGCCTTTCTCAGGCATCTGCAAGCCCACAATTCTATGCAACGAGGGTGGTTTTTTCTTTCATTATTTTCTTGCAACTTCGATGACCAATCGAGCCTCAAAATGTTAAGGTTTGTTATTGTATGCATGTTGGGATACACCAAGTGAAGACACTGGTCTTTGACAATTTCCAAAAGTATAGTATACCCTGAGGATTCAAAGTTAACACTGGACCGCAGGCCCAAGGCCAGTGATTGTCGGGCCAGTAAACTTACGATCGTACAACTACAAGTCCGGCGATCTTTTGTTTTTGAATAATAACACCTCAGTGCATTTTTATTTTAAACTGATAAATGCAAATCTTTTCAAATCCGTTGAGTATTGTATTACCCAAATGAAAAATGAGATAAATCTTCTCTTAGTGCTTGTTCCCAAAACAGCTCAAATGTAAAACATTGTATAGATCTATAGTGTTCTTCTCATTTGATTCTGGTCTTGTAACAAATTCTCTGGTCCAGTACAAGTTTTGAGCTACATGTACAAGCCCTATAAGTAGTTGTTTTGTAAATCCTGTTCAATCATGTATGCCATTAAGAGGACTTTTACTAGAAACAGCCTCAGGGGCTGATCGGAACAGAGTTAAGAAAAGGCTTGAAAAGTCTTCCATTCAAGTGTGCTTAGAATAATAAGACTGTTCAATAATATCTCTAAGATCTGTAAATTTACCACGTTAACAACAAACAACTCTCATTGAGAGAAGAAATTTATGCAGGCAAATAAGAACTAGAAGCCACATATATTTATTTATTCAAGATTCGATGAATAAATGTATGATCATTTTCTTTTTTGACACAGTGACATCTAAAATGTCAAGTTTTGCATTACATTGACAGTATTTATCATTCTTGCTTTCCGAACAGCATTTTTAGACAATCGTTTTTATAAAGGGGCTAAAATTTATTATTAATTTTAAAATAGTTTCAAGACCGTTTACAATTTATTTGTATTTATTTTATTTTTTATTTATTATTATAATTATTATTATAATATTTTTTTTAAGTTATTTTTTATTATAATTACTTTTTTTTTAGGGGGGATACGATGATAAATAATAGCAAAGTATCCATCAAGACAAGACTAGACAGAGTCCAACAGTTTGGTGTTGAGTTACTGTGTGGTGATGGTCTTTGTTAGGTACTTGATCTTTGATTTGAGTGGGAAAGGATCCTATCGCTCAACGGAATAGAACGAGTAAGTCCTCGCGCGTATTCAACACTTTTTGGGACCACTTTAGTCCCACGTGCATTGCTTTAACGCATGAAGGAAGGAAACAAACTCGCGTGCTTTAACGGGTCCCCATGTTCGAATACGCGAGAGACTTGCACAGTCTATTAGAGTTACTAGAAAGATGTAAAAATAACTAATTAATAATAAATGCAGCTCACCCAAAGAAATCCGAGCTCTCCATGATCGGATGGCTTGATAATTACTGTGACAGGTGTTTCAGACGTTCCAGAGCCAGAGTCACTCCAACCACAACAGGCATCAAATGCTGTCAGAAATGTCGTCAAAGTACCACGCTGTCAAGAGGTCATAGACAATTGTCATTACCACAGGTACTTGTACATGTATCAACTTAAAGGTAGAGACATACTGTAGATTGGTAAATACTCCCAAAAATTAATTACCATAAAAACTTACTTGGTGAGAAGCACTGCAGCTGTTGATGCCATTTTGAGAAAGGGTTCCCTTCTAAAATTTTGATAATTTTTAACCCAAAAACATTTTAATCTGAGAAATGATTTATGCACGAATCGTTTCTCAGATTTCTGAGAGTTGGTGTCCGTACACAAATGCTGTGGTCAGAGATGCGGTGGGTACCCACTTTCGCCTTAAAACGTGGATGGATTAAACGTTCTTGTGAAAATACTGTGACAGTTTTTTGCTGTTTTTTTAAGTAGACACTGTATTCAGCTGAAACTTTCACATTTGACTCTTATTGTATCTTTCTTTATAATTTTGCCTATAAATAAAATCTTGATAATTTTGCCTAGAAATCAGCATTACAATTTTTTTGAAAAGGGTACGTCAGGGCCAAAAGTTAAAAATTAGCCTATACCTTTAAAGGCACTGGACACGTTTGGTAATTGTCAAAGACCAGTATTCTCACTTGGTGTATCCCAACATATTGCATAAAATAACAAACCTGTGAAAATTTGGGCTCAATTGGTCATCGAAGTTGCTAGAAAATGATGAAAGAGAAAACACCCTTGTTGTACAAATTTGTGTGCTTTCAGATAGGAATACAAATTTCTTGCAAGAAGTTTTTATTATTTGAGTGAGAAATTACCTCTTTCTCAAAAACTACGTTACTTCAGAGGGAGTCGTTTCCTACAATGTTTTATACTGTCAACAGCTCTCCGTTGCTTGTTACCAAGTATGTTTTTATGCTAATATTTGTTTTGAGTCATTACCAAACGTGTACAATACCTTTAAAGGCACTGGACACATTTGGTATTTGTCAAAGACCAGTATTCTCACTTAGTGTATTCCAACATAGGCCCTATTGCATAAAATAACAAACCTCTGAAAATTTGGGCTCAATTGGACATCGAAGTTGCAAGAAAATAATGAAAGAAAAAACACCCTCTTGTTGCACAAATTTGTGTGCTTTCAGATGCCTGAGACTGAAGTCTTTCTCAGATTCAAATATTTTAGTGAGAAATTACCTCTTTCTCAAAAACTACGTTACTTCACAGCGAGTCGTTTCTCACAATGTTTTATACTATCAACAGCTCTCTGTTGCTCGTTACCAAGTAAGTTTTTATGCTAATATTTTGAGTAAGTACCAAACGTGTCCAGAGTGCCTTTAAATGCTACATTCATTCATGCGTACAGCTTCTAGGGTTTGCAAACGCAATACAGTGGTGCACTAGGCTGACGCACAAACGCCTAGGCAACACGCCACCATCAGCCCCAAACAGGCCCCAAACAAAAAGGTGCGGTGTTCCCTCCTCTTGCCAACCTACGCACAATGTGCAATTAAAGAATTTCATGGGAACGACCGGGTTTGTGCTTATCATTGAAACCCGCATACCAATCTTATCCAAGCCTAAACGTTTGCGTGTTTAGTTTCCATAGAGTGGAGTTTTATTGGTGGATATTGGATATTTTCCACAGCCAAAGATAGCCTACTAGTAAAGGGTAGAGGTTACTAAAAAAACTGAAGTGTTGCCAACCCAAGGTCTTACTACTAGCCTTGAGTTCAAGTCTACAAATTTGATGGCAATTTACTTCTAAGAGACTTTTGCATCTTGGACTAGATGGCTGTTTTGTTTCCATGTCTACAGAATGTCTAACTAACATTAAAAATAACATTCTGTGTTGAAGAAGTTTGTTTATTTGCTAACAGACAGGTATTATTTCCCCTGATTTAATAGAAGGGAAAACTGTTTTTTAAACTCTTAAAAACATCGGGAGATGCACATTTTGAATGGACCTCAACGTTTCCTCATGAGAAGGTGCAAGAAGAAACTTGGAACAAAGGTCAAAAAAGGGTGAGGCAGATACAACAACCACAAAAGGATTTTATGATCATGCACAGTAGGAAGGGGGCTAGCCAGTAAAAACGAACTTTGAAGCTCTTTTTATGGATTCTGTCTTGGGGTTTTTTCATAAAAATCAAACTTAAAAATTTACAAAGTTAAAAACGTAAATTTATTACAAATTTTTTGCAAAAACTATCATGGACGCCATTTTGGAATTCATCTTCGTACACATTCTGGACACAGGTTCACTACACCGAACGACCCCCCATACATAGCAACAAAATTTCATGAATCCGGCTGTGTTTATTATTGAGGCATTTAACAATTTTACTGTATATAAATAAATCTATCAAAATAAGTCTAAATCTAAAATCAATGGACAATAAACCAAAAAGACAACAAAATAATACAGGATTTAAGGATAATTAGTCACGGTGGCAAACAATTGAAATTAAAAGTTTCACACACACACAAGTAAAACCATAAATTCACAAGTCTGTGAATTTAAGGGTTTTTTTACTTAAAATGGAGCTATTTTTCAGTCCAGACACAGAGACTGAAACAGTGTTACCACCTTCACAGACCGTAAGGATGCAGGCATGGGTATCATCAACTAGGAGCCTGGCTGGTACAGTGGTAGAGCAAAGATTTCCACTAATCTAAAGATGAAATCATGTTTCTTTGTTCAGTCTAGACTCCACTCACACAGTGCGTGGAGTCTAAACTGAACAATGAAACCACCTGATTTCATCTTTACTCATAGATCTATGAGGTTCATTCCGCTATCGTCTCCATTAGAGACGATAGCGGAATGTATAGTTCTAGGAGTAATTTCATCTTTAGAGTCTATTTCTACCTCCATGATTAGTGGAAATCTTCGAAGAACTCTCTACATCAAAGTACAAAGTACAACTAAATTAAAAGTAGCGGGCTAAACTACAACAAGCATCACCATGCACTCTGTGCCCATAACAATTCTATGACCATTTTTTCAATGGACATAAAAACAGGGTAAAACAACATGCAATCATGGAGGAAGGAAAATAGTACTGCATTTTCCTTCCTCCATGATGCAATGAACATTTTGTTCTCACCACATTTCGTCCTTTTCGTCCACGACTAAAAGTAAACAAGAGCTAGTTGCGATAATCGTAACCCTCCTCCCGACGGTCGGAACGACCGGAGGGTTACGAGTTAGACAATGGCAATATGGTGCGAAATGTGAAATGTGAAAAAAAAATCGAGACTTGTGACCAGATTTGCCCAATTTTTACCACTTTCAAAAATCATGACCCACATTCCAACAACACGGATTTGATCTTGAATGTGTAATGAATCCATTCATAACACTCAAAACATCATTGAAAAAATATTTAGAAGAAAAAAAAGACAAAAACTTACCGGAGACTGAGTGAACATGGTGAAGTGCCAAGCGTAGACGAGACGAATACCAGACCACTCTGGAGCAGACTGGATGAACATTTAAACCATGCACTTTTCGACCAATCAGCGTAAACCTGGGAAAAACAGACTTGGGTGGAGCTTCGGCTGTAACCCGCTAACCGGCTATCCCCACTTCCGGACTCACTGCACTGGTGTGCTTGTTGTATTATTGTCTTGTACATGTATCCTCGTATCCCCATTATTCGCGCACGTAAGAATTGAAATTGAATTTTGACTTGATTAACAGAATCAAGAACAACTTTTAGCTTTAATTTTAATTGTCTGATGTCAAAGCCCACCTGAGAGGAGAATTTAAAGCCCGCAGAACATCGTCAAAGCACAACGAAACTCGTCGTCTGCAATCTACCCCGATTTGTCAAGTTTCGTTTTCCGTCACATGAATTCGCGCACTACGGAGTCCCTATTGTCCCGCCTTTCTTCTAAATGCGTTAGTCCGGGCGGCAGGAAGCTGCCGGTTGAAATCGGCAGTGATAATTATTTACGGGAAGGGGTGGTGGGGTTGGCGAGGTGGGAAATGGACTCTGCGCTGTTATCACAAAGTTGGTAAGCCCCGCGTCCAGTTAAATGCAAACAATTGGTAATTTCTGAAAAAGGATTATAAGGCGCACGTCCACTTCAACCTTCCGTAGTATTTTGTACGCCCTCTGTTGTTAAATGAAATTCACGTGGTCTTGTAATTTAAGTATTGAAGTATGGCAGACGATACGCACAGAACTTTCAGTGTTTTTTTGGGGTTTAATCGACCATCTTATCTAGCTATGTTTTGTATTTAGTCTAAAAAGGTAAGATTGTATACTACATTTTGTAGTTTATCTAAAATCTTACCGGAAAGGCTTTGATTTTCCACATCTTCGCAGGAAATTGTTTATCAGGCTTTATACTTTCATGAAATAAAAAAAATTGAGTCACTGCGTATTGTAAACAAAATAATATGCGTCGGGAAAGGTACCTGCGCGAATATTTGTGATGCGCGAAATTGGGGTACGGCATGTAAAACAACGTACTTGTTACTGTACACTGTACATGTACATCGAACGTGTACGGTGTGTACTGTGTGCACGTGTGTGCATACAATGTATCGGGGCGAATTAGCCACGCATTGTAATATCCGTACATTATGAGTAGGCATATGGATGTGTGTGTTGTTTATTAGGCTTGCAGGGGGGGGCGTCAACCCCCCGCCCCTCTTGTTACGGGCCCGTGTGATCAAGTAATCTAAATAAGAACCGTTTGTATATATTTTTAAAATGTGTGTCATTAGAAGAAATGTAAATATCCATACCAATTCAAGCGTGTTTGCCAATTCCTTGTTTTTGCAAATGGATAAGTTGCACATCTGGCTGCAATTAAAATGGCTTGAGAGGCAATCATCTCAAGAACCTAACTGTGAATTTGTACACTTGCATCGTATGTTAGGTACAAATAGTTGTCACTGGCCGGCAATTTATTAGTTCAAACGATATTTTTGGGGGATGCTTTATCGGTCACACTAAAACATCTTGTACATCTTTTGAAAGTTTCACCCCATTGGACTACTTTTTAAAATGGTGTGGAGGACCATCGTCAGTATTTGACATTTGTTTACCCGTTGTATGAATTGTTTATTTATTTTATCCATTAAAGGTATCGTACACGTTTGGAAATTGTCAAAGACCAGTGTTCTCACTTGGTGTATCCCAACATATGCATAAAATAACAAGTCTGTGAAAATTAGGGCTCAATTGGTCATCGAAGTTGCAAGAAAACGATGAAAGAATAAAGCCCTTGTTGTACAAATTTGTGTGCTTTCAGATAGAATGATAAAAACTTCTTGCAAGAAGTTTTTATTATTTTAGTGAGAAATTACCTCTTTCTCAAAAACTACGTTACTTCAGAGAGTCGTTTCACACAAGTTTTATACTATCAACAGCTCTCCGTTGCTCGTTACCAAGTCAGTTTTTTGCTAATATATATTTTGAGTAGTACCAAACGTGTACGATGCCTTTAAATAAAAATCTCCCACTTACTTATTCGTGTAAAGTAAATATCGCAAAGACACCTTATACATGTAGTCTTATTGTTGTTATGTTTTTCCGGTCAACATATTCATAGTCACTGGTTCTCTTCCCAGGTTTCCAATGACAACCGACCCTTTCCATTGATGAATGTGTACACTTTTTTTTTAATGAAATCACTTAATAGTTCGTGTGTGTTTTACCGTTTTTGAATTAAATGAGCTAGTCACATTTTCCAACTTAACGTTGTGTTCCAGAATCTTATCTGTTGTTTTCAGACCTTAACATTATCGCCCTTACATTTCGTATACTACATAAATACATGACTGATAAGTGGATCGAGTCTTGAACAATTACAGACTCTTTACATCCCAGAGCAGAAGCATTTGAAAATTATAATGAAAATAAATTTCTTCAACTCACATGAGGGCCATCCAAAGTTTTAATCAGTTCAACGGTCCAGCATGCATAGAATGACGGGGAGGGGGATCGGAGATCACTTTTAACGACTTTATGACTACAATGTTTATATTTAAATGATGTGTTTAATTTTTGAAAGAGAAATGTTGATAAATACTATACTATTTCGGGGATTGAACTCCTCAAAAGACTAGGACTCTCTTTACAACCAGAAAAAAAAGTGTTGACAACTTTCGACGGCCCCTCACACGAGAGGGAACGGGGAACTTATATGAGCATTTTGTCAAGGCCTCCCCGGCTTGGACACAGAGTAAACAGCGGAGCGACTGCATGGAACGCGCATCATTCGTAACTTTGTTTCTGTGCAACAGTGAGGGGATGATCAAACAACAACGTGCTACATAATTATGCCAAATTGGTTGAATCACCTTCACTAAAATATTAATTTAAAAATAATAATAATTTAAAAAGTCATCTATTGTGAGTCTATTGTCTATTGCCGATCACATCAGAGCAGAGTAAGTTACAAACTTACCGCCCCCCGCGTGGTCTCACCTTCGTGTCGCTTGGGATCGCGGCTCTACGGAGCTGTCCAAGCCACGAAGGCCTTCAAAAAAGCCTAGGAACTACTGTACAACGGGTTATTTTGTTTACTGTAGGCCTACCATTCTGGCAGCATGTGTACTTCATCAAAGGCTATGACAACCAGTTTAGCCCGATAGCCTTCGGTATTGATGACATTAATCCATGATGGGAGCCCTTCCGGTGTCATCAGAACTACCTGGGCATTTCCTGACTTCACACCTGTACACAAGACACAAGTGTTAGTTTTTATACAATGAAATAACAACAATGACAAAACAACTAAACGTCTTTATTATTAAAAACAGTGTAAAAATTCAAGTATTCCAATTTATTAAGATGGGTGAACAAATATTGTACAGATAGCACATTCATACATAGCTTTGAGATGCATTTATTTTATTTGGTTTGTATAAATACAGTACATACTTTTCATCAAATTCTTAATTGTGATTTCCGGACCGACCCTTATTTTGACGCCGCGACACCTGTTGGCTTAAAGAAAAAACGACAAAAATAAATCAAAACAAAAGACAATTGCACCAGGAGACTACTTTCGCCAATTTAACATGTTTAAAACAAAATTGACTGAAATACAAACCAGACTTAAAGATTTTGATAAAACTAAATGAGAAACTTAAAATCAACTTACTTTTACATCATCGGATGTGTTTTCCTCCATGAGGGCGACGGCTGAAATGCCCATTTTCTCTCAGAGACTGCACTTGGTCGGCCATTAAAGCCCTCAAGGGGAGATGACAAGTGCAACCCCACCATCTTTCAAAAGGGGTGGTATTGCAAACGTCAACGTTTTCCCGAATCCAGTTGGCAGAACTCCAAGAACGTGTTTTTATCTATTATGTGTTGAATAATTTTCTCCTGTTCGTATTTTAATTTAGCCGGTAATAATGGGTATTGTTTTCTAAGATTGTCATATGCTGCATCCATTCTTTTTCTGCTACCAAGTGACGGGAACACTATAGTTGTGAGTCGTTTGCTCAGTGTACTATAGACCTGCGTGCATAAACCTTGCATGTAAATTGAGTTGCTTATCAAGGCATCAATTTGAATCTTAGTGGCTCCAAAGTGAATAAATCAAGCTCAAGGCGGTAGACCTATTACTATTTTTATAAGTGCCCTGAATACACAGCTCTCCACAACTCACAAACGAAATAGCTCCCGCATAACAAGTGCCATTAAAGATCCTGCACAGACTTTTATCAATCTTGTGAAAACTATATAATTTTATAATACAAAATCAAGATTATATTTCATTGTTGTAGATGGTCCTTGCTCTATGTTTAAAGTGGAGTCAGCAGGGACATCTATACGTGTCAATCGATACGAACTGATAATGCATAATTTGTAGCACATTAGAGTAAGTGAGCAATGAGACTTATCATTTATGGTATAGTCAAGCCTCATATTACCGTGGTACTCCTAATACCGTGGTAGCAGAAAATTCACTTTTTCGTTGTCAAAACGTTATCTATAGACGACTTTCATATGGTGAATCGATAGCCACGAACCCTTTACCGATCTGGTAAAAACAATAAAAATGAACTGTTGCGGAAATAATTTAAATTAAAAACTTGAAAAAACGCTATTTTCCCGAATGGACGAATTTTCGCTGACCATGTCTGTCAAAAGTGCCATTATATCATTAACATTTTTACCTTAAATGTTGTTCTGTGCATTGAAATATCAGTGCCCAGATCCAGTTCCACGGTAAAAAAAAGATTGACATCGAAAGTACGTATTTTCACCTTAAAAACGTAAACCAATGTCTGGCGTCCAAATAAGGACAGGAAACTAAAAACGCTAAAAAATTCAGCATCTTTGCAAAGGGCGCCCTCAATATGTAAGTTTAACACACAAAATAAAAACTCGCTCAAATTACAGATAATGCTTGCACAAGTACAATACTTGTAGCAGGCGAATGCACGCAATTTCGAACTTGCGCAGTTATGTTTTAACTTGCGCGGATTACTACTTTGCGCTTGAAATCTACGTCATCGGATTGTTCCAAAATTGAGCGCAGGGGGGTGACTAAGGAAATTGTCGGTACTCGGTAATTAAAATGGCTAAAAGACAAAATTTGTCCATCTGCTGGGAAGTTAAACATTGTAATCCCAGTATTAGGTAAATATTTGAATATTATCTTTGGATTTAGCTCATTTAATGTAGAGATAGTTCATTTAAAAATTATTTCTGATTACCACGATAATAGGAGGTTCACCTCCAGAATCACTCAGGCGCATGCACACTTTCAGAGACTTTGTGGACAAATTTAATCAGACAAACGATGTATTTTTTTATGTCAAAGTGGAAAGTAATACTTCAACAATAGTAATAACTGGACACTTTTTATAGGTTGTTGATTTTTTTTTATTCTAATCGAAAAACGTCCTAACCCCCACGGTAATAGGGTAACCCATCCTACATTCTATTGTAGCAATCACATAGTGACACGAAAATAAAATTTCAAGAAAAGTTTTAATACAAAATTTGAACATCAATAAAACATCATTCGTAACTTTGTTTCTGTGCAACAGTGAGGGGATGATCAAACAACAACGTGCTACATAATTATGCCAAATTGGTTGAATCACCTTCACTAAAATATTAATTTAAAAATAATAATAATTTAAAAAGTCATCTATTGTGAGTCTATTGTCTATTGCCGATCACATCAGAGCAGAGTAAGTTACAAACTTACCGCCCCCCCCCCCCTGCAAGCCTAATAAACAACACACACATCCATATGCCTACTCATAATGTACGGATATTACAATGCGTGGCTAATTCGCCCCGATACATTGTATGCACACACGTGCACACAGTACACACCGTACACGTTCGATGTACATGCACAGTGTACAGTAACAAGTACGTTGTTTTACATGTATGTACATGTACAAGACAATAAATGATACAACAAGCACACCAGTGCAGTGAGTCCGGAAGTGGGAATAGCCGGTTAGCGGGTTACAGCCGAAGCTCCACCCAAGTCTGTTTTTCCCAGGTTTACGCTGATTGGTCGAAAAGTGCATGGTTTAAATGTTCATCCAGTCTGCTCCAGAGTGGTCTGGTATTCGTCTCGTCTACGCTTGGCACTTCACCATGTTCACTCAGTCTCCGGTAAGTTTTTGTCTTTTTTTTCTTCTAAATATTTTTTCAATGATGTTTTGAGTGTTATGAATGGATTCATTACACATTCAAGATCAAATCCGTGTTGTTGGAATGTGGGTCATGATTTTTGAAAGTGGTAAAAATTGGGCAAATCTGGTCACAAGTCTCGATTTTTTTTTCACATTTCACATTTCGCACCATATTGCCATTGTCTAACTCGTAACCCTCCGGTCGTTCCGACCGTCGGGAGGAGGGTTACGATTATCGCAACTAAACAAGAGCTACCTCCTGACGAAGCTGGAGAACGCCATTTCACCACAAACAAAACTTGCTTGTGAAGATTTGTTGAAACTGTCACCATCCCATGTCGGCTGATAGGATTGTGCTGATAGAGAAGAGAAGATTAGCTAGGAGAAAAGGAGTGGTACTCACGAAGATAGATTTCATGTACTTTTTTTAATGATCAGCCCATCAGACGACACAGCTAGCTGATAAACAAATGCACTTCTCTGCCTCTTGTCAACCGGCCGTCCGTCTGTGGGCGAACTTCTGTTTTTATTATGGGTCACGGTACGTATTGCATAACAGTCATCCTCGTTCGCAGGGTTGATCGATCTCGCAGCGCCATTTTTTCTCAACCCCTGTGGTACGTTTGCGCGGCTGTAACCATTAACTGTTTCGGTCACCGCGAAAACGTACCCCTGGAATTGATGAATTTATGTATTGACGTTAAGGGCGCTATTTAAAAATGGCGACGTCCATGGCAGACAGAACTGCTGGTGAGTTTTGACGTTTTGTTTCCGATATTTTCAATGCAATGCAAGTTATTTTTATATAAAGGTTGGTGGTATATAATTAGGATTTGCATGTGTCATCAACGGTCGTGTGTGAAATAGAAAAGGTTGTTTTATTTTGACGTAAATCATTCTTTCAAATAAAGTTCACTCAGTTTCATTGATAATGGCATCTCGTGCATGGCACATGGCGGTGGAATGGATGGACTCGATCGAGTGGGAGCTGACGGCCGCGCACCACCCGCCCGTCCCGGCGGACGTTCATGTTGCTCATCGTTTATCAAATGCTATTCTCGGTTACTGATGATAATGCTATTGCTAACAACAGTTTTGAAAATTACGTGATTTATTAATAATGATCAATAGGCCTAATCCCCAATATGAATGATGATGTTATTGTTATTTTCTTTTTAATTTTAATTTTCATGATTTTAGACAGTGAATATATACTGCTGGTACCCGGCACAGGTTTTATTAATGCTAATTTTAAAAGCCGGCAAATCTTATAATGCCCTCTTTGATGCATACCTGATATCAGGGGACCTTAATTATTATAATAAACAGATTTTTCAACCACTGTTGCACAGCTCAGTGTAATGCCTCCTGCTTCCTTTTATTTCATTTATCAATTTCACAAGTAAAAACGAAACATCACAGGGTGCGTTCGATGAGGTTCCCCGGCCGGGTCGACCCCAGTGTGCTCTTCCGGGTGAGCCCTTGACATGAGCTAATCGAACACCAACTTCACCCAGCATTCACACAATGCATCTTCATTCTTCCTACAACCGACCGGAACTATTTTCCATGTGTGTAGATTACGTCGTGGATTCACGAAAAGATCGTAAAATTATTATTCTCAAGGTAAAACTGCAACGCTAAATTATTTTTACAAGCTCACGTTTCTACAAAAGTACTCATCTTTGAATAAAAAATATATTTAATCCTCACAAAGTTGCTGTTTTAAGGGTGAAAATGTGTGTCAAACTTAATGAAAGTGTCCCGCTGAATTACAAACAAAATGGTGGCCATTGAGAAAGTTTATCGTCGTGACGTCATGCACCTCGGTCATCCCCAAGTGACCCGCTCCACAAGCAGGGTACTTGGGGCTGACCCGGGTGAGCCCCGAGAATGACGCCAAAGCTGTTCGAACGCAACGGGGGAGACCTGGGTCGACCCGGGAAGCTAATCGAACCATAGAGCAAGAACGCACCCACAATTACATCACAAAAATATACATAAAATACGAGATATTTTAAAATTATATACTTATCAACTGACAGTGACACATTCCAGGATTGAATCCACGCTACTGTTCTGCAGTTTTAGGTTTTTTTGTGCCTGGGGGTGTACTTTTTCATCCCCCCCCAAAAAAATACAGATATTCTTCTTTTTTATTTAAAGTTTACTCCTACATTTAAATGGATTAGTATAACCTTATCTTTTTCTGATTTGTTGCTCCCAAGGATATTCTTAAGTCCGAAATTCATAAATAAAATGGTCCAAGTCCCCAAAAAACAGTCACTGTGCTTGTTCAGTGTTGACAAAAATATACACTGCCTTTAATTCACACTAAGATGCTACCAAGACAGTTACAAAATGCAGGAACTTTTATAACTGAATTTCTTTATAATTTAATATAGTGTCCACAAATTTATACAAATTTTAAGTCTAATTGTCAATGTGTGTTTTGTTTTCAACTGAATGAAAGTCACACACATCACATACAGGAATCTATGGCAAGCTATAAATTCTGTAACTATGTTTCAGGTTTAATAATTTCTATTGCTTAAAAAAAAACAGCTACTGTTTTTTAAGTGTGAACATTTTAAGTTAATTCCATTTTCTTACACAGGGGGGAGCAAAACCTCACAAGACCATCTTCTAGAGATCCCTCCGGGATGGGAAGAGCCAAAGTTCACACCAGAAGACAATCCACACGGCGTGCTGGAGGAGAGCGCATTTGCTACGCTGTTCCCAAAGTACAGGGAGAAATACCTCAGAGAATGTTGGCCGCTGGTTGAAAAGGCGCTGAAAGATTATGTGAGCACAAAAAAACAACTTGCTGAGCCAGTCGCAACTTCATAGATATTCTTTGGCACAAAAAGTAGCCAAGCACAATCAAAAGAAGCATCAGTGACTCTTAAGACTTCAAAAAATAGTTAGTGGTCTGACGTTTCGACCCTAGCAGAGTCTTTCTCAAAGGCTCAATGCTGACCCTAGCAGAGTCTTTCTCGAAGGTCAAATGATCGTTTTAGCCTTCAAGAAATACGTTTCGACCCTAGCAGAGTCTTTCTCAAGGCTAAATGATCATTTTAGCCTTCAAGAAAGATTCCGCTAGGGTCGAAATAACATTCCATTAACAATTTTTTTGCATTTATACCAACCTCCGTTTAATTGGTAAGCAGTTTGCAACAGCTGATTCTATTTTCTCGTCTAGAGACTTCACATTTGTTTTCTAAATTTTTAAAGTATTTCAGATGTAAATATTTCTCTGTAGGATTGATACTGGTTTGAACTATTAAGCAAGCTTTTGTAATGAACCTAAACAATTCCTGCATCAGTTATTACCTTATCTTGTTCACCCCAATCTTGCTCCCACTGATTTTTGTTGTGCATGGCTTAACTTTGGTTTGCGATTCAGAGTTCTTGGGTGTCTGTTTAACCATTTAGAGACCATTCATTTCTTTATAATCATCACCATACGCCCAGTCATTGCTTATCTTGTTAATTTTCTGACTCCTTTATTTTCAGGAAAAATGTGAGGAATATTAATAAGAAACACAAATATATGGGTTGGTTGTAGATCTGTAGATTCTTTGTCACCATGGGAAACATTGGAAAATGTCAATTTTAGTACATTACTTTTTCTTTGACCACTTGCTGTTGCTCTTGTTTGAGCGTAAGTAGGTCAAATCTTGCAGCCATTTGCGGCCGCTATGGGTGTTTCGGTACAAGGGTACAAGCCGTTTGCGGCCGCTATGGGTGTTTCGGTACAAGGGTACAAGCCGTTTGCGGCCGCTATGGTCTCTAAAGGATTAATTTGTGTCTTTTCCTCACAGCATCTCAAGGCTTCTCTTGATGTCATCGAGGGAAGCATGTCCGTGACGACAACTCGCAAGACATGGGACCCCTTTATACTCATCAAGGCACGGGACATGATCAAACTTCTCGCTCGCAGCGTGCCGTATGAACAGGTAGGTTCTGTATTGACTCGCTCTCGCCATCTTTGTCTTGTACCCTGTGTGCAATAATGACAATGACTACAAATTCTCACCATACCAAAAAGGGACCTGACTAATTTGTTCTTCCAGCCTCGGTTTGGTAACATTGATTTTAGTGAGACACAGAGATAATTCCTCTATGGCCTCAATGATTTTAAAGGCAGCCACTGTAGTAGTGAATTCAAATTTCTTTAAAGACGGACTCCAAGATCAAATTCAGTTTTGTGATTCATTCATTTTCCAATAGATCAATACTTATGAAAACGGGGGGGGGGGGGGTAGGAAAATAAAAGTCTCTAACCACGCCTTAAAATGGTGTTAAAGGCCACTGTATTTGATACCATTCCAGTGCAATTTTTGTCAAAATCCAAAAACGTTTGATGATGGCACATTTCAAATGGTCTACATTTTTCTACAAAGAATTTTCAGTTCATTCCAAAATTTTATTCATATTTAATCAAAATAGCATTTAATTTGACCTTTTGACTAGCACAAAAATTCCTCTTTGGAATGTACAGAGCCATTTGTTTTTAGAGACTTGTAATTTTTCCCCCACTTTCATGAGGACTCTCTCTATTATTGGAAAATGAGTGCATCACAAAACTGAATTTAACCTTGGAGACCCTCTTTAACCCTAACTTCAAAATCCAACTGTGTGTTTTGTTTGATTTTGTTGGACTGAGTACTGCATTAGTAAACTGATCATGCTTTACATGGGATCAGGCAAACCACCATAATCAGAGTCCAACAGTTTGGGTGTTGAGTTACTGTATGGTGTTGGACTGAGGACTGCACTAGTAAACTGATTATGCTTTACATTGGACCAGGCATACCACCATAATCAGAGTCCAACAGTTTGAGTGTTGAGTTACTGAATGGGGTTGGACTGAGGACTGCACTAGTAAACTGATCATGCTTTACATGAGATCAGGCATACCACTATAATCAGAGTCCAACAGTTTGGGTGTTGAGTTACTGAATGGTGTTTGACTGAGGACTGCACTAGTAAACTGATCATGATTCACATGGAATCAGGCATACCACCATAATCAGAGTCCAACAGTTTGGGTGTTAAGTTACTCTATGGTGTTGGTCTGAGGACTGCACTAGTAAACTGATTATGCTTCACATGGGATCAGGCATACCACCATAATCAGAGTCTAACAGTTTGGGTGTTGAGTTAAAATGTTGGATTTTTTTTTTCAAAGAGTGAAGAAGGATCATAGTAAATCACTCAAGGTAATTAGGATTGGGGAAGATACTTCATGAACAAAAAAAGTATAATGACAAATTTTTTATGCATTTTTCCTCAGGCTGTTCGAGTATTGGAAGACGGCATATCAGCTGAGGTCATCAAAATCGGTCGCATGGTGCGCAACCAGGAGAGATTCGTCAAACGCCGACAGCGTCTCATTGGGCCAAACGGCTCAACACTCAAAGCCGTTGAGCTACTGACGAAGTGCTACATTATGGTGCAGGGTAACACTGTGTCTGCGGTTGGTCCGTACAAGGGCCTCAGAGACGTGCACAAGATCGTCATAGACACTATGAAAAATGTGCATCCAGTGTACAATATCAAGGTAAATTAGATTTTATTTTCTTGCTTGACAAATGATGTTTCAAAATATTTCCTGTGATCAAGTTTAACCCTGACCAGCACTACATCATAATTGTTCTCTGACAGGAAGTTTTGTCGTAGCTCCCATGTACCAGATTTTGAAACTTTATCCGGTCAGATTGGCATAGTGGTATCTTTCCTCGCTGTCCATCTCTAGGACTCCGGAAAAGATCAAAACTTTACCGATGCCAGCAGGGTCAGGCCTATGTAATAAGTAGCTATTAGTTCTCTCTTGGCGGGACAGACGTATCCCCATACTGTGGTTTGGGCACTGACCTGGTGTCCAGTTTTGTTTCTTTATCTTTTTCTTCCATTCTGTGCATTTTAAAATCTGTTATTCACTTTTGATCATTTGTATGTAAGGGGCGCAGTATTGTTATTGTTATTTAATAGATGCTAACTTTTCATCAGGGAGAAAGAATATAATTTGTTTTTACCCTAACACCGATGTGTATTAAGCACTGTATACTCAGTAATTTCCCGAGTTCTGTGAAAAAAATCTACAGGCAAATCACTCGGGTGAGATTCGAACCCACGACCTTTGCTTTGCTAGAGCAGATGTCTTAGCACTAGACCACCGAGCTAGCCCGGTGGCTAGAGGCAGTTCTAATCCTATGTTTTAGCAGCGGGTACCGCAACGATTTAAAAGATGTTAACTTTGTTTCTTTTATTTGTACTTCTTGGCAGTTTTTCCCGCCTTTTTTCATTTATTGTACATTCATCCAAATCACATTTTTATTTACATTCCGGAATGTGTATGTGGGGACCGGTCTTTTTTGTTTTGAAAGCTTTTGCCTGTTTACTTTTTAATATGTTTATTTGTTTGTTCTTAACAATGTAATTATGCAGGGCCGAAATGGAAACCAGTTATTTTTACTGATTTGGCTCACCCTGGGTAAATAAAGGAAATAAATAAATAAATAAATAAACTTTGTATCGGGAATTAAGAATATAATTTGTTTTTACCCTTACACCGATACCGATGTGTATTAAGCACTGTATACTCAGTACTTTCCCGAGTTCTGTGATTATTTACAGGGTGTGTATTTTGAGCCATCCGTTCTTTGCTAGAAACGTATCAAGAATGGTGGGGGGGTAAGTAAAGGTATTAAAAATCGCCATATTTATTTCTCTCTGTCGCTAGACACTGATGATCAAACGAGAGCTGATGAAGGACGAGAAGCTCAAGCATGAGTCTTGGGATCGGTTCCTCCCACAATTTAAATCCAAGAACCTCAAGAAGCGGAGACAACCGAAGAAGATCCGTAAGAAGAAGGAATACACCCCGTTCCCGCCTCCCCAACCCGAGAGTAAGGTAGACAGGGAGCTGGCGACCGGGGAATATTTCTTGAAGGAAAGCCAGAAGAAAGCTCGGGCAAGGGAGCAGAAGAAGGTGAGCATCTTCTTTGGGTTTTTTTCAATTCAAATCAAAATGAAGCTTTTAAATTGGGTGTAAAATGTTATTTGTGTGGTTGGCTGAAAGGTTGTGTAATTTCGTCCACTTGGTCTAGTATTCAGTTGTCCATTTAGTTAACTCTTTTTGTATGCACTTTCTGGAAAGTCAAAGTCTTGTCTTTGTTTGCATTTTATTTTTGACGTACTTTTAATTTCAGAAAGCATGTAAGCACAGAAAACTCTTGCTTAAGCAAAATAGGTTACCAGCCAAAATACCATACAGTTACCATTGCTGTGACTGGTACCCCACTCATTTCTTGCTCAGCAAAGAAATTTGGTGGGCAGAATTTTCTGCTAAACAGCTTTATGAAATTGGGCCCAGCTGTGCTGGATTGGTTCACCATTGTTTTAATATGGTTTTAAATAAATAAATGTCATAATAGTCTGGTTCCTCTTTATTTAGATTATTTCTCATTGAAATTTGATAATATCCAGTCGGGGAACTATGATGTGAAACCTTGTTTTCTTTGCAGGCGAAACATGACGCGGCCGAAACGAAACGCAAGGAGAAACGTAACGAGTCGTTTGTCCCACCCAAGGAGCCATCAGTAACAAAACCCAAGACACAACCCAAAGCAGACACCCAGATAGATGTGAAGGCACTGAAAGCTAAAATAAAGAAATCTCAGGTATATATATTCCTTCAATTATTTTGTTAAGATCTACCACCAGTCCCTACAAGAATTCAACTTCTGTTCAAAATATTATATTTTTGCAACACCTTCCCTAAAATCCTCTTAAGAATTCCTGAGATTCCCAGAACACAATGAAGAAACAATAGGAGGGGGGTACACCATGCCACATATCGAGCCCCAAATGATTTTTTTGTAAGTTTGATTTATGTTCGTTTGTTTGTTTGATTAGATGATCTTTCCAACAAGGGAACTCGGCAAACTCCCACAAGGGGATATAAACACCAAGCTGGCAACAGCCGTCTCTCTCATACAAACATGATTATGAATTGCACAAATCAATAAATTGTGATTCTGTAACTAGACGACAATACTTATTCTTGTCATTGTGAACTTATCCATTTTTTTATATTTTTTTTTATTCCAGAAAACACCATTTCGAAAGCCAGCAGAAGAACCCAAAACAAAGTCAACAAGGCCAGAAAGAAAAACAAAGAAAGGCGTGAAGAGGAAGCAGAAACCGTGAATTTTCAACCTCCTCCCCCCCCCCTCGTGTCCCCCCCCTTCACCTCACCCCAAAAAACATTTGCCACAGCCTTGTACAATCTAACCTCAAATCAAAATCTTTGAATTTAATGATTTCAAAGATCAGAATCTACTAAAAGGGACTAGCTATTTTTTCTTTTCCAGCCTCAGTTTTGAGATAGAGAAAAACAGGAAGATGGCTTCCTCCAGACAAATGTATGCTTTAAAATGTTCTTGTTTTTTAAAGCCAATGGTTCATTAAAGTGACCGCCCAAAACTTCAACATGTTGAATGTCATACAGAGTACAGTGAACTGCTTTTTAAGACCCACCTCCAAATAGTACTTATCAATATTTTTATTGTGTAGGTTCATAGTTAACCCCCCTTTCCCTAAAAAAAATTAGAATAATTAATCCAACGGCCTGCTAGGTTTTCCAGTAATTTTTGTTCTCAACTAACGTGTTCCCGCTGTTGATTCCAACTGTATAAATGTTAACATTTATAAAGAAATAATTTAAGTCATACACAGCATCGGACCCCACCCCCTTACCGCAGGGCTCGAATTGGGGGGAAAAATCCACAAGACCGCAAAATGTTTACTGGACCAAAAATAGTTTTACAAGACCAGAATCAAAATGAGAAAAACAAACTTTCTGACACAGTTTAACGTGCATTCGACTGTTTTTGTTTGAACAAGTTTTATGACATGTAAGAGAAGATTTATCTCATTTTTCTTTATGGGTATGAAGTATTTTTCATTAATCAATAGAATTGAAAAGTATAAGACTGGAAGTCAACATTTGAACGTTATTTGTTTCTGTTCAAGATAGTACACAGTCCGGTATTGTTATTGAATAATTAAAAAAAAGAAGACCGTCGGACTTGTCCGGTCGCAGGTTTACTGGCCCGATGCTAAAATCACTGGCCACGGGCCTGCGGTCCAGTGTAAAAGTCAAGCCTTGCCACTTCCATTGTACTCTCTGTATTCTCTGTATGACTGTAAAAATTTGAAAAAATTGGACGGCCCAACCATAAATCACACAAACTTGCACAGAAGTTCATCTTTAACACCAGTGTTAACTTATTTATTCACTGTTCTGCAATCACTCTGTAATTTTTAATAAAATTCTGTACAAATAATGAATGGACTGATCAAGGGGTCGTATTTCAAGAATATTTTGTTAATTTGTTATTATCGGATTGTTGTTAAAAATACCAAAAACACTTGGTGTCCTCAACAAGAACCCTTTAGTGTTCTAACATGGAACAGGGTACCTTTGGGAACCATTGATATTCCTTTTGGAATACTTGGTGTATTTAGACACATTTCCAGTATTTGCCGTCCATGAAGGCGTCAACAGGCCTGGAATTCGAGGGAGGCCATGGCCTCTGTTGCCCTGCTCTTGGCCTTGGTGCCCCGTCAAAAGTTTCCCATACTTTAAGATTTTCCAATGGAACAACCATTTGCAAAATGAAAAGCCTTGCTCTCTCAAAGATGACATTTAAGGCTAGCTTCACCAAACAAACCCTTTGAGAACATTTGGTTTTTCTGAAAAGAATCTCGCAATCTGAATGAAACTTCTCCAAAAACCGTGCTGCCCCAGATGTAGGAGCAACCATATCAAATAAAACGCAACCCAAACAAAAGTGCTTCAATAGCGGGTACACTAGCCCTATTACAATTGGTATCCTACCAAACTGGCCGGCGCAGCAAAATTCCACAGGAGACTTTGGAGACAGAGTCCACAGTACACAAGCCATGGGGTTTTCTGATAATACCAGCCATACAAACAAGAAGAAACCCATGCACCCATTTTATGGCAGTCTGAGGTACTAGGGCTCAATACATCACTGCGTTTCATACAAAACAATTTGGAAGCAAACAAATTTATTCCATCGAGGCCCAGTAACTACTTTTTCTCAAAACAGTCATACCTATTTGGCTCAAAACCTACATTTAAGCCCAGTTCATACTTCCTGTGAATGCTTCGTGCGAAGCGAATTTGACATCACAACTCTGTTTCCGCTGCGAATGTTTCAGAAGTGTTGCCCACAGCTTAACTCTTCCAAACTGTTCGTTGCGAATTTGTGATGTCAAAATTCATATCGCATTCGCAGGAAGTATGAACCGGCTTAATGATGCTCTGTTAGGCCCTTTTTGAAACCTACGAACTAGGCTCTGGCATAAGTTTAGTCAGTAATTTTAAAAATGCACACTTTCCGTACGAGACGTCAAGCTGACGGTGCCAAAGCAGTGGTTTTGAAAATGTCATAATAGTTTTAACACATTCTCAGCTTTATTGCATTGAGCATAGCTAGGCATATGAACAAAATCAACTCTTATTTTGTAATCAGGCCTTGAACAGTAGATCAGGCATGATATTCTTCCCATTTTAATCCGATTCCGATTTCTTTGCTCACAGAAAATCAGATTTTTATAAAACAGCCTGAAAAGGTCTACAAAAAGTCTGAACCCATGTTGGTCAGCCGTTGTACTTGGTAAAATATTTTTCAGGGGGGTGTGAAATATCATGCCTGATAAATGCCGACTATCAAGAATATAATTTACAATTTGTGTGGTTTAGAAACTTAAACTTGGATTGAATCTATTTGACGGTCGGCGCAGCTTCCACCTCGTCAATACCAAGATCAAAGTAGCGGTCAGCGCGGTGTCTACGGAGGCCTTTAATCGCGGCCAACTCGATCTGGGTCGGGGTGATTCCGAGGTCCTCCAGCCCTGGGGTTCCTGGGGTGACTCTCTCCGAAGAGTGTTGCTGAGGAGTTGGGAGAAGAAAAGCCAAAACAAAAGAATTCAAATATTGTATGGGTTTTGAGGCATTTTATGGTTGAGATATTAATGTATATTCAGTTTGCAGTAAGTAACACTATGTGTATGTGTTTAACTGCTGTGTAGATTTGTTCTTGAGAACTTGTCTTGTAATTTATTCTACTGCCAAATTCATACAAACTTCACTAACAACCTTATAGTCTATAGGATTTGAGGCATTGCATGGTGAGGTATCAATATATATTTGGTTTGCGGTAACACCATGTGTATATCTACTTGCTAGGTAGATTTTGTTCTTTGAGAACTTGTCTTGCTTTTTATTCTACTGCCGCAGAGTAGAATATTCGGAATTCGGGAGACTTCTCAGTTCTGAAAAGAACTGTCCTTCTTATTAACTACTACCTGGGCGGGAGGTAGGAAATCGTGCGGGACTACTACTTTCGCTATGTGGATCGGGGGACTTCTCGTTAATAACTACACTGCCGCGGAGTGAGTTCTTAATAGGTCTCAACGTTTCGACTAGCTTGCTCTAGTCATCGTCAGGAGACTGAAGAGTGTAATACGTGTTTGTCAATTTATAGGGGTTCAGAGGTTTCAGTCCTAAACTGATGATATGATATCATGTGGTGAATACATCTGCACGGTGGTGCTACCCTACAGAATCCATGCAGTTGGATCCGAATGTTTGGTCGGCTCACTGGAAAATGTTACCAAGAGTACAAGGAGTAATTGAGTGTCATGTGGCCGAGTGGTTTAGAGCATCGAATTCAAGTTCCAATGGTTAAGTCATCGGGGTGTGGGTTCGAGTCCCGGTCATGACACTTGTGTCCTTGAGCAAGATTCTTTACTATGATTGCTTCTCTTCACCCAGGGGTATAAATGGGTACCTGCGAGGGTAGAGATTGATATTGTGTTTGAAAAGCCTTTGGAGCGCCACGGCAGCTCGGGGCTGTATACTCCCCAGGGAGCTGAGAAAGATTAAAGGAATGTTATTGGCCCAATGACCAGGGCACTAATGTAAAGCACATTGGAGAACTTGTTATTATTGGGGGATGGGTGAAAGGGGGGGGGCACATGATCTTAATTCAGAGTTCTCACCAGTTCTAACATGTCTCTGGTCATCAACGGATCAAATGGAGTTTTCTCCATGATTGCAGCCACTAGACGTAGTAGATGTCTAGGTACTGGGTACTTGATGTAGGGACGTCTGGTGACACGATAGATGAAGTCAACCAAGTCCGATAGGATGTACCCATTGGGCCTGTGAAAACACAAAAACACATTTTGGGTCTCATTATTAGGCCACATAAAAAAAATTGTTGATCGTCCCCGCCCCACCCTTCGAAAACCCCCGACCCCCATTTTTTTTTAAATCATAAAATAACGGTATTTTCAATGATCTTTTCAGTCAAATTTGGCTCCCAGATTTTTCAGCTTATATTTTTTCAAATCTATAGGTTGGAAAAGATGTTTGAAGAAAGGTTATTCATGTTGGAAAAACGAGAACAATTCTTCAAATATTTACTTAGGCTACGCTGCATTTTATTTTTTTGAAAATGTTTACAGAAAATGTCATCTAGGAGTTAAATGGGTTTAAAATCAACTGTGGAGAAGTCTATCCGCAAGTTATCCTGGACTAGAATTGCGTAGTTGCCTTATTTGGTCTCAGCGTCTTTAAAGCTGGCATCTGCCATGAACTTTGATCTTTGGGTTAAAGGTCAACTTACCCAACAAGTTCAAAGGTCATGCCTGCTGTGTCTGGATTCCTGATGACCTCCATGACGGCTTGCCCGACATCCCCAACCTTCAATAGAAGGGGAAAATTAATAAAAGTACAGATGTTTACAAAACATAAACGTCAGGATGCAAGCTGATTTTTTTATCCTAAACATAAGCGTGAATTTTGCAATCTTACTGGTGAAACTAAACATCAAGTGAAGGAAAGCTAAATACAAATCTTACGCACTAATGTTTAAAGGCAGGATACACTTTTGGGATTGTCAAAGACAAGTTTCCTCACTTGGAGTATCCCAACATATGCATAAAATAACAAACCTGTGAAAATTTGGGCTCAATTGGTTATCGCAGTTGCAAGAAAATAAGAAAGCAAAAACACCCTTGTTGCATAGAATTGTCTGCTTTTAGATGCCTGGCAAATACTTTGGGTGAAAATTAACTCCTTCTCTAAAACTAAACTACTTCAAAGGGAGTCGTTTCTCACAATATACTATCAACAGCTCTTCAAGTACGTTTTATGGTCAATAACTTTTTGAGTAATTACCAAAGGTATACACTGCCTTTAAAGGGGTTGTATACGTTTGGTAATTGGAACCCACTGTTTGTTTCAATCCTATATAGTTGTAGATATATACCATCAAACTAACCTGTGAAAATTTCATTTCAAAAGGTGGTAGCGTTTTTGAGATATTGCCGAAAATCTGGAGCAGCTATGTCCACGCAGGAAGAATAATCTGCAATTGGAATACACTATCTGAGAAACATTACTGCAGTAACGCTTCTCAGATTCAAATTTTGGGGGATAAAAAGTGATATCTTTTTCCATAACCAAAGTTTTTTCTCAAAAAGCATTATACTATCAAAAGCTGCTGTGCTTCTTACTGTTCTTACCAAGTAAGTTTTTATTGCCATTATTTTCAGAGTCATTACCAAATGTTAAATAGACCCTTTAAACAATTATATTTCACAATGTCTCACATAAACTGGTCGTTTGACTGCCTTGTAAGCTGAAAAGAACATCGGGACACCGCCGAAGAGTCTCTGATCTGTGGAAAATCAAATCAAAAAATTGATAAAGTAACAAATAATGGTTTATTACTTGATAATTGAAAAGTCGATACCCTCAAAGGTGATCACTCTGCTGCCGCTTCCCAGGTTGTATCGTAAACTTAAGTGTGATCCCTGGCTATACAGGGAATGGCTTCTGACTAAGGATTATAGCTACGTCGGTCGGCAGCAGTCAGGCATAGCCGGCACAGACTTCTGCTGGCCGGCTCTAGCAAACTTTTACAGCCCACCGACTGGCACAAAAATATTACCGTAAAAACAACATAAGCCACTTTGAGAATTGGGTATTTTTATCTGAAAGTACTTATTGTTTCTACCTAGTTAGTTAATTTGAAAAGATCGGTCAATCCAGTGCCCCAAAATTGCACCAAAAACTTCATTTTAATAGAACAACGCAAGCTTAAGTCAGAATGTGTGCACTACCATGCAATATAACGCTCGCATTGCCAATTTTAGCCGGCACTCAAAATTGGCTTACTATAACCCTTTTCTGACTGGCACCCGAACAAAGATATTGACAAAATAGGGAGACCCCCAACATAGGACTTGAAAGCTTAGTTGGTAGAGCTCTGGCACGTTAATCCCTAGGTCGCAGTTTCAAGTCCAACTGTAGTAAATTTTAATCTTAATCTAGGACTATAGGAATTTATTCCAGGGCTGTTGAACGATTAGTAGAAAAGATTCAAGTTTGCTGGAGGATGATGTATTGTAACTACTTACTAGCAAAGTGGTTGAAGTAGCGGTCTTCCCTACCGAAGATCTGAGCTGGTTTGAGGATGGTGGCCTCTGGGAATTCTTCCTTCACTGCAGCCTCTCCGGCTGCCTGTAGTGAGCACGTTAAACAAAATTAATCGGTAAAACAAGTACTTTCCAAATGTTCTTTTCTCTAACCCTTACCAGGGATGAGATTTGCCGAATGTGAACATTCCTGAAAATGGCTTGTCGGTCTGGGTTCCCCCTTATTCTAGACCTAGAACCTTCCAGACAATACATTTCAGAAGGTTTACAGACTCTGTGACCGAGCAGTTTAGTGCATCGGACTAAAGTTCTGGTTGATGAGTCATCAGGGTGTGGGTTCCAATCCCGGTCGTGACACTTGTGTCCTTGAGCAAGAGACACCCAGGGGTTAGTGGTACCTGTGAGGGCAGATATGGTTCTTGTGATTGATTTAGCTTAGTGCACAGCATACATGTACTTGGCAGCACAGGCTGTATACTCCCCAGGGAGCTGAGATGGTTTGAGGAAGGAATATATGCCCCAGTGACCAGGGGTAATAATGTTTGAAGCGCAATGATCATTCTTTGGAATTGTGCTATATAAGAGTCGATATTATTATTATATATTCAACCCTCTGGATGGTAAACATTCAACGAGGAGCAAACAAACAAACAAACTCGGATCAAGGTTTTAAGAGATATGTTGAAATGATGGTATTTTCCACCTTTTGGTAACAGCCAGAGTTCAATTTTGCAAGGAGCTTCTTGGAACAGTATACTCGGTGTAGAGAAGTAGAACAAAGAGCATAATTTCTTTATATCTGAAGAAAATAACAGCTTTTCTTTTCTTCAATGTATAAAAGAGTCCCCTTAAAGGCACTGTAAATGTTTGGTAAATACTCAAAATATATATTAGCATAAAAACTGACTTGGTAACGAGCAACGGAGAGCTGTTGATAGTATAAAACATTGTGAGAAACGACTCCCTCTGAAGTAATGTAGTTTTTGAGAAAGAGGTAATTTCTCACTAAAATAATAAAAAAGACTTCTTGCAAGAAGCCTTTTATTCCTATCTGAAAGCACACAAATTTGTACAACAAGGGTGTTTTTTCTTTCATCATTTTCTTGCAACTTTGATGACCAATTGAGCCCAAATTTTTACAGGCTTGTTATTTTATGCATATGTTGGGATACACCAAGTTAGAACACTGGTTTTTGACAATTACCAAACGTGTTCAGTGCCTTTAATCTCATTTCCTTACCTTGGTCCGGAGAAACTTTGAAGGTGAAGACATATCTGCGCTGAGGGCCGACAGGTGTATCAGTCTGTTGACTCCAGCCTTCTTGGCGAGTCGGGCGATATTACGAGCTGCCTCAATGTTGGTGTCCTCGAAGGTGAAATTCCTTCAAGACAGGAAAACAAACAGATAAAATTCATCACAGTACTTCCCCCCGAGGACAGACGGGGGCAGAGGAGGGGGACGGTAATGAAGGGAGCAGATGAAACTTGTCTTGTACTTGATTGAAGAGAGTGATTGTCAAAGTTTGAAAATGTTCTTGAGAAACTTCTTTATTTTTTTATTTTATTTTTTTATGAGAGATCGCCTAACATCACAAACGGCCACTTCAAGGTGAGGGCTATACTTAACCGATTTGGGCCGTCGACCCAAATTAACTGTCACCAGAGGCACGTTGCCACCGACTCCTGAAACAGGGTTACCCCCTTCACAGTCCGTAAGGATGTACCTATGGGTGTCATCCACTAGGAGCCTGGCTGGTAGAGCAGAATGAACAACCTTCCCAACTTTTTTGGAAGCAATTATGGTTAAGTGCCTTGCTTAAGGGCACAAGTGTCATGACCGGGATTCAAACCCACACTCTACTGCTGACAACACTAGAGCTTGGGTCCGGTGAACTAGACCTCTCGGCCACGAGGAACGACCAAACAAAGGGAGGGGAAGACCGGAAAGTTGAGCTCTTACCTTGTCTCATAGTCTTTGCCGACCAGGTTGATGACAACGTTACAATGTTGCATTATGTCCGACATTAAAGCATGATCCCGCAGGTTACATTGCTGCAAAGAATGAAAACCACAAATCACAGTTTATTCCCTGGTCGTGGAAAAAGTCATCAATCAAAATTTCATTACGAGTTCAACGAAAAAAGCAATTTTTTTATTCAAAACATGAGCAACCAGGAAAGGATGTCAACCGCACTAAAGGAAGGCTTGCAACTCTCTTTTTTACACCACTTTATTGCTGAATCATTTGTGCACAGGACCTTTAGTGAAACACTCCCCACTAAACTATACTTACTCTAAAGAGGATCTGACCCAGGTCACCCATGACCCTGTAGTGCATCAGGTGGTAGTGATCGCAGCGGTGGGGGATCATGACCTGTGACCCTTCGCGACCTACAATCCAAAACAGACAGTTAATCAAAACCGTTAAAAAGATCACCTAAAAAAAGTCATTTATTGTTTTTTAAATCTTAATCAGCCAACATAACTGAAAAGATTATTAGATATTTGACTTTCCCTAAGACAAAGACAACTTTTCCTTAAACTGCATATCCAAATTCTTTTTGAATTGATTTGGCTTAGCTTTAAAACCCCAACTCCCTAGTGTATAATGGCTGAAAACCTCCCCGAATCCTCCATAACACTCAGACTACAGTCTCTTGTAACTCAACACCCAAATATTTAGACTCTAATAAAAATGTCTGGCCCAAGAATCAAACCCGGTTCACACTTCCTGCGAATGCTTCGCGTGAAGAAAATTTGACGTCACAGCTCTGTTTTCGCTGCAAATGTTTTGCAGCTCAACTCTTCCGAATTGTTCGTTGCGAACTTGTGACGTCAAAATTTGCATCGCATTCACATTCGCAGGAAGTATGAACCAGGCTGAAGGCCGTGTCAAAATGTGCGGCTGCGGCTGTTGCTGTTAGGGTGTTGCTAAGGGTCTCTTAGCTTTGACGCTATTAAAGTGACAATCAAGCCACAGCTATATTCACTAGACTGGACTAAGCTGAAGAATGGGTGGGTTAAAGATACCAGACCACATCCTTCAAAATCAGACAAAACTTTGACTGTATGAGATTTTGGAGGACTCAGTGATGTGAAGCTTGAATGGCCATGCTTCTTTATCAAGCTGGAGCCAGGGTTCGATTTCACAAAGGGGTAAGATGGATCTTAAACTGTGTATCAGTTTTAATTAATTGCTAAGCAAAATACGACGTTACATTACAATCACTATGACAACAACTCATCTTAAGATGAATCTTAGTGCTTTATGAAAAAGCCCAGGGGCCAATTTCATAAAGCCTGTAAGCACAAAAACTTGCTAAGCACAGACAAATCTTGCTTAGAAGAAACAGGTAACCTGCCAAAATTCCATAACTTTACATTGTTACGAGTGGTGCCCCCACTCACTTTTGCTTAGCAAAGACATTTTCTAGGCAGTATTTTTTGCTTAACAGCTTTATGAAATTGGGCCCTAGTGTACCAATCTCAACATGTCCATAAGTTTAGGGTAATTAGCAGGGTTGAATACTAACCAAGTCTGCTGACGACATATCGCCCCACGAACCCGTTGGCTCCAAACACTGCTGCAACGATACCACTGAATGAGGATCTGCCACCTCTCCCCTTTGGTAGAACAGCATGGTGGTAGGTGCCTGCGTTACGTTGGTGTGACTCAGTTACACATGTAACTGAACGCAGTACACCTTCTGTTGGAAAACAAAATAATAAATGAAAATTACTGCGACTCAAAAACATTGACTGTTGTTGAACTGAATCCCTTTTTTTTTTCTTTCTTTTTTTTTTAACATTCAACTTCAACTGCATTGTTTGTTATGCTAAAATGTCAACCAATATGTTCTTCGTCTTGACATTGTTAATGACAATAAAACAGACAGGCATGGCCTTTTTTTTAATTTGCAGCATCAGATTCAGTAAACAAACAATCAATCACTTTCAATAAATTTAATTTTAAGTATTTTTATTGCCTAGGTTTTATACTTTTTACAGTTTTTATTGTGAGGTGCTTTTGGGCCATAAAAAGGGGGTATAAACATATAATCAATTTAATGCCTTTTTATTATTATTATTTCAAGACTCTAAATAAGTTTAAACGTTTAAAATGTTAATATTAATTGTTAACGTTAGTTTTGCTTTGTAAACGAAAGAAATAAACTACTGATTGGTCTGTGACACAGGAAAGTTTAATCTAAATCTATTCCGGTTTCACCTTCACTCTTCAGAAAAAAAATGGCACAAGTAAAATAATAAATGTTAAAAAAATTTTAAACCTCTAGAAAATAAAGTCTAAATAAATAAATAATTTTCACAGAAATTCCATTTTTAGTCATTTTTAGTAATTTTGGCATTCAAGGGATACAGTAGTTTTTACCGACTAAGCCGGGTCAGTCAATATTTTGACAAATAAGTGTGCCTGGATTACCTTGAGTACACATTTTAACTTTCGCAAAGTGTTTACAAACATTACATTAACTGTGTGCAGAATTATCAGAGTAAAAACAAGACATTTATTCCTTAAAACTTACTTGGAAAGGCGGATGTTTTTCGAAGGGCTACCTTGAGCGCCGCCATCTTTGATCGGTTTCACTACATGGTTCTCATTGCTTTCTGCTGCTGTAAATTATCAAGAAGTCCTCCTGCTGCTGGGAACCAGTTAAACTACGGATTCTTGTAGAGAACATCACCGAAGTGAAGCAAGCACAGTATTGGGCCCGAAATAGCAAGGCGTGTGTGTATTCGCGGGAGGGCCAGCCGCAATTTCAGGAAATTAGAACACATGCAGTACAGGGAGGTGACAAAATGGTTAATTTGGCTCATTTAATTTCTGTCGGTGAATCCGTCATTTTATTCGAACGAAAACTGAAATAGTTATTAGCTATAACTTACAGATTTGTATTTGATAATATTGAAATTTTATAGATACAAGTCATTGGAAAGCATTAAACAAAGAAAAAAATCAGTAAATATTAGAAAATTACAAATTTAAGATTTACAAAAAAGATTTATTGACAACACATTTTGTATCTGCATATATTATTAGTAGTTCTTGAATGACAAAAGTGGTTAAACTTTTGTTTATGTAAATGTATGCAATTTTAAGATTCCAATAACATGCATATTTATTTTACTTGATTTATTTAATTTTGATTACTGAATTCAGAGAAGTTGCTAGATCAAGGATGACTAGTTTCTCAAAAGGGGGAAGAATGTGACGAGTGTATGAAGTACCCCCCCCCCCATTCTTTTGCGCTTACTTTGATGACGTAGCATACTAGTGACGTAATGTTTACTTGTAATGTAGCTTTTTATTGTACAGCGCCCTCGCAGCAACTTGTAATATTTCGCGTCAATCTTTTGTAATATTTCGCGGGTTTGCAATTATGTTCTGTACGAAGACACGACCGCACCGCATCTATAAGTTCCAGTCTCCGTTATTTTCCAGGCAATTATCACTTTATTCTACTCTTATTCTTTGTTTATCATTTTGGTATCGATCCAATATTAATCTCAGTTAGATTGATGGATAAATAAATGACCATGCATTTAGTTGTATCATTTGAAGGAATAATTTGATAAATCCGGTCAGCTTATTAATTAAGTGTTTGTCCCTAACGGCTACCGAACCTAGTCAAACATGTCGGCCTCTATTTTGATTAATTTTATTTATTAGCCAGTGTTTGTAAATAGTTTGCCTTAGAAGTTCTTATCTTTTTTTTTCTTCTTTAATATGCATCACCCATTTCCCGCCTCTATTTCCCGCCTTCGTGCATCACCAAGCTCACCATCACCAAGTACTTAAGCAGCATGCAGCATCAGAGTCCAGCTTTCTCCAGAAGACGATCAGAGCATACTGATCGAAACGTCGACTTGAAACCAACGGTTCTTTTCAGAACCGCCCCAACTCATTTAGAGATTCCGCAAACCTTTCCATATATTTCCACCATGCAAAGTTTCAAATCCTACTTTTCTTTAATATTATTATATAGGCCCATTGTTGATTTATTTGATTTGATTATTGTTTTCTGTACGAAGACACGATGGATGACATCTTTCTGTCTTCGTTATTTTTCAGTGTTAGGCCTATTTAGTATTGTCTGAGTATAATGCATGTTATTGTGTTTTCACTATTATAATGCCTTGGGCAGTGTGCCATTTGATTCCTCCTCGTAAACTAATGTACTGAAAACCAATTTCTCAAAGAAGTGACTGCTTTGCGTGCATGCTCGTTAAAGTAATGGTAATTGTCAAAGACCAGTGTTCTCACTTGGTGTATCCCAACATTATGCATAAAATAACAAGCCTGTGAAAATTTGGGCTATTTGGTCATTGAAGTTGCAAGAAAATGATGAAAGAAAAAACATCCTTGTTGTACAAGTTTGTGTGCTTTCAGATAGGAATAAAAACTTCTTGCAAGAAGTTTTTATTATTTGAGTGAGAAATTACCTCTCAAAAACTACGTTACTTCAGAGGGAGTCGTTTCTCACAATGTTTTATACTATTAACAGCTCTCCATTGCTCGTTACCAAGTTTTTATGCTAATAGATATTTTGAGTAATTACCAAACGTGTACAGTGCCTTTAACATTGAGTCATTACCAAACGTGTACGATACCTTTAATGCTCAGACGGCGTGAGTGCCATCCGTTGCATTTGTGCGTGTTATAGATGAAAAAGTGTCCTGTATAACTAGCTGTGGTTAATTAACCACTAATTGGTGGACCAAATTATCCAGCTTAAAAATTTGGTATGCCCAGTATAACAGTCTTCAAGATTATTGGCTAAAAAGTTCATTTTCAGTTATTACAAAGGGTGCAAATTCTTTTAAAAATATGTTTTAGTATTTAATTAAACAGCGTATTATTACATAATGCATACACGTAGACGTGACCCAGTAACCCCAGTTACTGGGTCTAGCATACACGCGCATTGTCTTCGTGTTTGCGGCCTATCTTCTAATATTTACTGATTTTTTTGTTTTTTGTTTAATGCTTTTCAATGGCTTATAGCTATAAAATGTCAGTATAATCAAATACAAATGTGTAAGTTATAGCTAATATTTCAGTTTTCGTTCGGATAAAATAACGGATTCACCGACAGAAATGAGCCAAATGAGCCATTTTGTCACCTCCCTGTACTGCATGTATTCTAATTTCCTGAATACGCGGCTTGCCATTCCGCGGCTGGCCATTTCGGGCCCAATACTGAACAATGCTTTATGATGATCTGACTGAACCGATACAAGAAATTTCTCGATGAAAACGTACATTTTTGTTGCCAATGGTCTGAAGAAAAATACGAAATTGTATTGCAAACAAATTTCTGACCAGAAAATTTGATAATTCAAAGATCATTTTCTTCATTTTGTATACTGGCTAGTGGCAGACAAGTGAGTATCTACCGACATTTTAATTTTTGATTGTTGATTTGCCAACATACATTCAAATTGCAACAACTTCATCAATCCATGTGTATCATGATCATATCAATCCATCGTGGGTTTCATTGATATTTTTTATGAGGGGATCCCATTCAAAAATTCAGTATAAATAACTTATGGACTTGTGTAGGACTTTATCAAAGTGTGTAAGATCAAGACGGAAAAATTTAAAACGTACATTGAATTTAATTTATAACTATAATTATTTGTGTTTGAAATTGAATGAACCATTTTGAATGTTTGTCAGAAATTGAATTGATTGAGATTGCAAAACTCAGAATTTTTGGGGGCCCCGGGTAGGGTACGTGGGTGCATAGAGCAAGGCTCTCTATGGTGGGTGCAGGGAAGAGACGAGGGAAGAGACTTGCCAAAATTATCCTTTCGAAATAATATTCCAAGTGACAATTTTTGCTGTCTCTTCCTTACAACATTACCAAGTTTTGTTCAATATGTTTATTTATTGTTGATTTGAAGCTTGAGTGGTCAGTTTGTTTTTGTTTTTACAGATAAAAGATCTCCCTAACGGTTTGTCATTGTTGAAGTACCTGTCTACCGAACACCCCTTAAGAAGAAGTGGAACCTACCATATCGCCACCATGTCCTATATGTTAACGCATCTCCACAACGGCTGGCAGGTGGACCAAGCCATTACGTCAGAGGAGGATCGCGTTGTCATCATACGCTTCGGACACGACTGGGACCCCACTTGTATGAACATGGACGAGATCTTATTCAAGATCGCTGATAAATGCAAGAACTTCGCCGTCGTTTACCTCGTCGACATCACAGAGGTTCCAGATTTTAACAAGATGTATGAATTGTACGACCCTTGTACGACTATGTTCTTTTTCCGCAATAAGCATATAATGATTGATTTGGGAACAGGAAACAACAACAAAATCAACTGGACACTTGAAGATCCTCAGGAAATGATTGACATTGTCGAGACAGTGTACAAAGGGGCGAGAAAAGGGCGTGGTCTTGTGGTCTCGCCCAAGGATTACTCAACCAAATATAGATATTAACCCCTTGAAGTTAACAAGTTGGGCTTGAAACTGCCATCAGAACACCCTTACACAATTCTGAATGAATATCTACGGCACAAAAACTCCAGGCTTTGACCTTCTGGAGGTTATATACAAAAGTTTTCCCCAAAACCATGTGATGTAACAACACTGTCTTTAAGTCATTGTACCAAATATTTTTCAACTTCAAACACATAAATGGCTTATTGGGACATTTGTTTTCCAAATTCTGGCTGAAATGGGCCAATTAATGTATCTATCAAAAACATCAAGTAGAACCAGGCTTTTGATGGATTGAGTGTATTCATAAATGTACAGGGTGTTGTTATTTTGAGTTTCCAGGGAGTTTTCATTAGCTCTCAAGAAGCCAGCAGTTTTCTGCACTACGCAGTCATACTTTGAAGAATTTTGAAGAAGGTTTTTTGACCCCAACCATCCCCAACCCTTTTGAAATCCAACTGTGCATGTTTTGTTTGGTTGTGTTGGACTGACGACTGCACTAGTAAACTGGTTATGCTTTACGTTGGATCAGGGGGATGGGGGGGGGGGGCTGCGGGGCACAAGCACCCTCACTTCCAAGTGCCCCCTCCACAAAAAAAGTATAGATACACATTGTCCTAAAAAAAAAGTATAAACCTGGCCTCTGCCCCATCCCCCCCCCCCCCACCCCCAGTGAAAACATCCTGGCTAAGTCGCCGTGTTAACAGTTTGGTTGTTAATTACCGGAATTAATGGTGGTAAGATGGCAGGGCCCAATTTCATAAAGTCGTTAAGCAGATAATTCTGCTTAGCAAATATCTTTGCTAAGCAAGAATTAAGTGGGGTACCAGTCACAGCAATGTGAACTGTATGGTATTTTGGCTGGTAACCTTTTTCTGCTAAGCAATATATTTCTGTGCTTGGGAAGTTTTTATGATTACATGCTTTATGAAATTGAGCCTATGACCCAATTTCATAAAGCTGTTTAGCAGAAAATTCTGCTAAGCAAATTTCTTTGCTAAGCAAGAAATGAGTGGGGTACCAGTTACAGCAATGGTAACTGTATGGTATTTTGGCTGGTAACCTATTTTTCCTAAGCAAGAGTTTTCTGTGCTTAGCTAGTTTTTCTGCTTACATGCTTTATGAAATTGAGCCCAGATCTTTACGGATTAAAGTGGGCATGATGTGGTTTAGCAAATGATCAGTGTCCACAACACATTAGCTTGAACAGTTCTTCATCATGGTACTGCATTGTTGGTCATGTGCCTTGTTCGTAATAGCATTCATGAACTCTAAATCTCATTGTGTATAAGGAACCAGACTACATGTGTTTCCCTGCCAGCCTCATTTTGGGATTCATCTGTTATTAGAATGAAACAACAATCAAGATGACTGTCCCCTGATGAAGTTAACAATAGACACAATCGGCAACTGGAGTCACACGACTCATAGTGGGTATACAATGTAAACAAACTAAGCAGCCATGCCCAGTGTGAGTGAAAAAGCGTGGCTTCTTCTGCATCTACAGCAGAAGCACTCAGAAGCAGCCATGCTTGTCCATGCACACTGATGCGTTGCTTGCTTGTTTTGTTTACATTGTATACCCACTATGAGTCATGTGACTCCGGTCGTCGATTATGTCTATTGTTAACCCTTTAGAAACCATAGCGGCCAGAAACGGCTTGTACCAAAATAACCCATAACGGCCGCAAACGGCTGCAAGATTTGACCTAATTCCACTCAAACAAAAAGGTCAGAGCAAACGTCACGTCCTGAATTGACATTTTCCAATGTTTCCGATGTCAACATGGTATACATTTTTCTGAAACAAAACTGAATGTCTGTTTCATATTATTTTTTATCAGACACTTTTACGAGAACAAATTGTCAAAAACTTAAAATTATTAGCCATGTCTGGTCGTATGATTATATAGGTAATATGATATGAATGGTCTCTAAAGTGTTAAAGGCATCGTACACGTTTGGTAATTGTCAAAGACCAGTGTTCTCATTTGGTGTATCCCAACATATGCATAAAATATCAAGCCTGTGAAAATTTGGGCTCAATTGATCATCGAAGTTGCAAGAAAATGATGAAAGAAATAACACCCTTGTTGTACAAATTTGTGTGCTTTCATATCTAGGAATAAAAAACTTCTTGCAAGAAGTTTTTGTTATTTTAGTGAGAAATTACCTCTTTCTCAAAAACTATGTTACTTCAGGGGGAGTTGTTTCTCACAATGTTTTATACTATCAACAGCTCTCTGTTGCTCGTTACCAAGTCAGTTTTTATGCTAATATATATTTTTAGTAATTACCAAACGTGTACGGTGCCTTTAAACCAAGTTAATTGTTGTGGATTTGGGGTTGTTTCGGTCAACTTTGCATGCGCTGCTCCAAACAAATATGAGAAATGCTCAACGAACTTCAACGTGGTTCTTGACCAATTTGTTTATTTTATATAACACAGTAAGACACATTGTTCATATACTTTAACATTATATTAAGTAGCACTTGATTACTTATTTGTCATTTAGTTTACTCATAATTTCATAAATAGATTTCTGTTTTGGTTTAGTTGATATTTGTTCTTCAATAAAAACATTTAAACAACATCAACTCCTATACAAAAACAGTGGTTTGTTTATTTATAGTAAATACATTTTAGTGATGCAGATAGGGGAAATATTTGGGGGAATTGTGGCTTTCATCCGTGATGGCTCTACAGCCAAATGTCTTTCTCATGACATACTCCGACTGTGCCAAATTCCGTGCTGGTCTCATCAAAGGCACAACCCATCATCTACCTGCTGTACTATTCGTAAGTAGCAAGAGATGAATCAACCGTTTAAAGGCACTGAACACGTTTGGTAATTGTTAAAGACCAGTATTCTCACTTGGTGTATCCCAACATATGCATACAATAACAAGCCTGTGAAAATTTGGGCTCAATTGGTCATCGAAGTTGCACGAAAATGAAGAAAGAAAAAACACCCTTGTTGTACAAGTTTGTGTGCATTCAGATAGGAATAAAAACTTCTTGCAAGAAGTTTTTATTATTTCAGTGAGAAATTACCTCTTTCTCAAAAAACTACGTTACTTCAGAGGGAGTCATTTCTCACAATGTTTTACACCATCAACAGCTCTCCGTTGCTCGTTACCAAGTAAGTTTTTAAGCTAATATATATTTTGAGTAATTACCAAACGTGTACAGTGCCTTTAACCAAAGATCTTTGTTTTGTTTTTTCTTTTAATCAGAGTTAAATCGCTACACAGTGTACCCTCTGTTGAAATACATTACATTATAACAGTCAAAAAGTGTCAAACACTAAAATAAATGGCACATTGGGAAAAATCCCAAAATAAATATATTGAAAACATTCGCAACCCCCCCCCCCCAAACTAAAACCATAAAATACAAAATACACTTGGAATAATACTGTTTGAAAAACATGATAAGAGATGGTCATACAAAATATTGTACATGAGTTACTTGGCATAATTTAATCTTAAAAATACAAAATAAGCACAAATGAGGTAAATAAAAGGCAACAGTTGCCAAGCGACACAAAATCCCTTCCGTGACTGACACGTAAATTAAAGTTGTCCAGTTTAAGCAGCGTTTGAGTCTCATCATTCAATGAGGTAGGCGTAAGCGTCGCGGCTATTCACACCCTGATGTAATGCTGAAAAATATCCGATATGTGAGAAGAGGTTTGGTACGGCAAGGTACTGCTTGAGTTTGGTCTTCTCGCGATAGGCATCCAAGGCGAAGTCTAGGGGAAACATCGGATTGCACCTGATCTTGTTTAAGTAATTCACCAGCCCCTGAATCTGGTCACGAGGAAACACAACTGCAGGAAGGCAGCAGGAAGTACCTGGTGTTAACTTGGTGAAGTGTTTGGAGAGGCCGTAAAGGCGAAGGAAATAAGGCCGACCAATGAGCCAAGAGGCCAAGAAGAAGTAGACGAAACTCAGAATGAAGACGATATTTAAAACTAAGACAAGTTTCCGTGACTTTGTTGGGAATGTCTCTTGACCTGTGCTGAGGTGGTAAATTAGTGATATAACGGCTGCTCCAGTGAGGGAGAGTGCCACCCACTCATAGGCAAAATACGGGCTGCGGTTGAAGTCCGCTAAATTGTTCGGAAAATTCAGCTTCATCCACACCCAGTCATTCTTGCCAGGCGTGTATTGTCCCTGTAATGTTTTCCTCTCTAGTCTATTTTTAAGGAGATAGTCCAAGACTTCGTAGAAGTTTGGATGTGGCAAGGCATCATCTTGGAGTAGTAAGACGTAGTCAGCTTTGAAGGTGGTGGCAGATTCCAGGCAAAATGCGTAATTCTCTTTCTCGCGCTCTTTGCTCATCTTCTCGTGTCGCGTCCGGTTCCGTGGAAACCGTCTCACGTGGAAATATCTTGAAAGATAATCCGCTTCTTTATGTTTGACGCCGTTCTTCTCGACATCGCAGATGAACACAAAAGTCTTATCTTGGACACCTTGTGTCATAATCGCCTCATGCAAACGTGCCATCACCTGCGTGAGGTACTGCGTTCCAACCGTCTTAGATTTTTTCTTCTGTCGTTCTACACTTACAACACCGATGGCCAACTGCAACCTCCCAGGCCTCGCTGGAATACGTTTCCTCTCATTCTCCAAATCCAGCTTTGATAGATAATCTTCTGCCTG
Source organism: Plazaster borealis (assembly GCA_021014325.1). Classification (NCBI taxonomy): domain Eukaryota; kingdom Metazoa; phylum Echinodermata; class Asteroidea; order Forcipulatida; family Labidiasteridae; genus Plazaster; species Plazaster borealis. Next base: position 1,814,402 of record CM037465.1, on the reverse strand, counting down.
TTTGATTCTTCGCTGGTTGTAATCGTAAACTTTCTTGTTGATGTCAACGGGGCTTCTAAAGTATTTGGAATACGGCAGATTTTGACAAAGCAGGGGGAGTACAATGGCGAAAGTGATACCGTAGATAAGAGCTGCCTTCAACAGAACATACCTCACCTGAAAAAAAAGAAACACTTTTTTAATTCAATCATCATCATCTTCGATCCTGCACTGTGCAGAAAACCTCCTCCGACTCCGGAGTAGTCTCGCACATTTTAAAATGTAGTTTTGATTTTAGAGTTAAATACAATTCCTAAAGGATTTGTTGAAGTTATTCCGGTCCCTTATCAATACGTTGTCATCCTCTGCCTCTAGCTCTGGATTGAGGCCACAGTTTACACAAACAAACAAGCAAGCCATTATTATAATAATTATTTATTAAGTTAAACAAACATATTAAAATAATTTGTCTCTAAAGTTACACTACACAAGTTTACAGGGACTGAGGGATGATTACGTCCTTTCTTTACTCTTTTGCAAAAAATATACTCATTTGGTTAAATGACCTTCTTATTTTTATGGTTTCCACACCTAACTAAAGTAAGGACTAGGATTTAGGAATAGGATACTATCCTCTGGTCCCTCCCGATCCCCCGGAAGCGAGATTTTTTTTCCTACGAACTTTTTGTTCCCCCCCCCCCATACGGACGGCGAACTGTGTATAAAGTCTTTTGATAGCGCCCTCTTTTGAATCATCCTCCTCCAGCCCATGTTAATCCTGTATGGGGACAAAAAGTCCGTAGGGAAAAAATCTTGCCCCCCCCCCCCGCAACAACACCCCATTATCCCAGCCCCAGGACCTCACCCCCAAACTCCCAGGGCGCCCCGCCCATCCCACATCCCCAGTCAAGTTACAACAATAACAACACCGCCATCATAATTCTTACCTGATGAATTGACCACAGAAATGAAAAAGTCCACATGACGATAAGCCTGAAAAACGGCCGTACACCGCAATACAAAATATGTTTGAATACTTCAGCCACTGTATAAAAGCAAATACAACATTTCTTTTCTGCTTTGCCCGTGAAAATACAATCGAATTCTCAATCCTTATGGATGGTTGTGGAGATCGTAGCAGACGAAGCCGTCGGACGACATTTTAGAAAGGAATGCCTCCAAATCGCATGGTGGCGCTATTCAGGAGTGCTTGGCAGAGCCGTATTGTGCATCCTAGATGGGGCGTCCAAAAAATGATTAGGTCGTATATCACAATATAGAAGTTATATGAAATTGGGTGTAAAGTTGTTGAACTAAAATTGGAGTACTTTTACTGGGTTTTTTTCATTCAAAAATACTTTCGTTTGCATCACAAACATATTTATTATTTTGATATTCTTATGGCTTGCTCTTTATTGGTTAAATCTTCAGACCGCGTGATGAGAGCGCTTAGTGCCAAAAGTTTTCAGGGGGAAATGAGGCAGTATAGATCAAAGTCGTATACGACCGAACCCTCATCCCCACCCAACATAACACCGCCCTCGAATTATTTACAATTTCTATAGTAATGAGAAAGATTTTCAAGAAAAGACCCAAAATGTTTTATTATTAATTTTTGGCAAAGTTATTGTTGTTTTTTATTTGCAAGTTGAAACAAAGGACCAACGACTCAAAGACCGATTTCAAACAAAAATAATAATAGGCCTACATTATTTAAATTTAAAAGTGGACACCAAATTAAGTTCAGTTTCAATTGTCATTATATTCGGGAAAAGTATACAGAAAAGAAGCACAAAATCATTTGTTTCACTTCATTGCCAACGAGGCATGGTCCGTACTATAATTGAGGTTAACACAAATTACAGAAATTATCTTTCTCCTTTCCTTCAAAAAGGTATCAACAATAATTCTTAAAAATAAAATAAAACGAGTAATCTGCGAATAATAAAAAAAATCAAAGCCCAACCAATAACTGTAAATAGCGCCACCTCGTGGCCATAATAATTAACGAAAAAATTAGGTCATCGATACGCAAACCAATCACAACTGCAAACCGGATCACGTGGCTGCATATCCTTTTGAAAGATGATCCCAAAACAACGTAACGATTTGAAGTCCAGCTCAGTCTGTGAATAATTCTCGTTCTTCAAGGGTAAGAAATCATTAATTTTTTGATCATTTTGAAGATTTTTGTATAGTTGATGTATTCGTTCATGCAATCTGGATGCATACAATTATAATTTGACTTGTCGTTGTGATTATTTAATGACGTTTTGCAGGATTTTGTGTTACGTCTGGCATGTCTGACACCCAACCTTCTCTTGTCTGGATAATGTAAATTTGAACAGTTAACCCTGACAACTCAAAGAGAGCAAGTTACCAGACTAGTTTGTTCAACGAATTTCTTTTTAAAAAATACTGACTGGCTTTGTTGCATTTTGTGTTAAGAAAAATGTGTAGCTCTTTTAGTTTACCTTCTTTTCTTGGTTTTTATTTTCGTAAGAAAAAAAGAACTCGTCTCCACTCTCTGCTGAGACTGGATCTCTCATCTCTGACTCACCACAACGAAGCCTGATCATGTGATCTGGTAAATTTGTTGTTTATGGGGATGTCACTGTCATTAATTTGATATTGAAGTAGGCAGATGAGGTTTTCTTTCACGAGTACTTGTACTATTTTTAAAATGTTGGCATGACAGTTGAGTTGCGTATTAAAATGTACTATAAATTTCACGAGAGGGTGCTACTTTCATTTTAAATATTGCAAGAGGCCGCTGAATTGGTGGCTACAGCTACGGCAAGGACCAAGGTTTTAGCTAGGATTTGGTAAAACTAAAACTAAAAGGGTGTCCAAATTTGCTGAAAATTTAAAAACTGGGTGTCTAAATTGTTCACTTACAAACAATTTACATGTAAGTGACAGATAAAACAGGGTGTCCAAATTTAAAACAGGGTGTCCAAAAGACACCCAGACACCCCTCTTCTCTGGCTAACACTATGGCTAGGACTATTTTGAGGGTATTGAGCCTTGAGGCATCCTCTTCTTCAATCAATGCATGATGAGGTACCGCCGATCCAACCGTACATGTAGCTCTGCCAATTCGGACGCAGCCTCGGATCTGGGCACAATTTCATGGCTCTGCTTGCCGTAAGCAAAGAATCAGCGCTTTGGGAAGCAGGGAATTCTGCGCTTACGTCAAGCGTATTTCACGGGTAAGCAGGGAATTTCTGCTTGTGCGCGTGCGTACTCCACGTTACTAGGCATTCTTCGCTTACACAGCTAGCGCAGAAATTCGGTGCTTGCACAGTTAGCGGAGTTCGTGGAGATCGTAAGCGCAGAATTTGGCGGTAGGCAGAGCCATGAAAATTGAAATTGGGCCCCATTACTCTTCAAACCACATGGAAAATATTAAAGTTTTACTTTGCGTAGTATCGTAAATGTTGGGGAAATTTTACAAAATATGTTTGAAAATGCATCAGCAGGTTATTTTTTATCATGAGGGAGAAAGTTTTTGTTGAAATAATATTAAGAAAACAAAACAATGTAAATTAAAGACAACTTTTTAAAAGCTTTTAAATTTTAGAGGAGAATTGTATGTAGCGCTAATTGTATGTCTAATTTATGTAACTCAATAATGGTGCGTTCGCATTGGACGTCTTGTCCCTGTTACAGTAAGTTAACATTGTTAAGTTACCGCGACTCGAATCGACCTGTTAAGTTAACAGCGCTGTGGCGGTAATTTACCACCCCGGTAAGTTACCGGCTGTTCGCACTTGGACTTAATATCGGTAAGATAACAATTTGCGGCGGTAAGTTGAGTAACTTTTGCTGCATAATTCAGGCCTTGAATTTCGTTATTGAAGGGGCACAGCAATTTACCACTGGTGAGGGGCACTTGTATTGGAGGAAAATGTTAATTTGTATTGAAACCTTGCAAAGGGTACCACAGCAAAAGCACAGGGCACCACGGCAATTGCTGTGGGTGTCGTGGGTTATTTCGAGGCCTGATAAGTATAATGAAAACTGGTTATGGATTTGTGTTAAACTCCACCCCTAATTCTCTTTGCATACATGTACACTTTTACTATGTAGGTGACCAGTATTCTTTGTTGTTACAAGTTTGCACACAGTCATGACAATGATTTCTGTCAAAATTCTTCCCTTTTTCCTCAACTGTCAATCTACAAAACATTCCGGCTTTATTTTATTTACCACGAGTGAACACCTGTTCTTGGTGACTCGCCCCGCAGCAACATCCAAGCTTAGAAAAAGACCTGGATACAAATATATCCACCTCCCAGCTCAGGATATTAAATTAGGCAACTGCGTTACTCATAATTTTTTTACATTCGCTGAGTATCCGGTGATGCGCTCAGGAGTGTTGGATTATGTCTGCAAAAGCGAAGCTTGCAGCGTCCGTTTTGAACTCTATGTCACCATCAGAGCCCAATTTCCTAGAGCTTCCTATTAAAGCACAAAAAGTAGCTAAGCACAACAAAATTAGGCTTAGTAGGCTACGGTTACCAGCCAAAATATCGTGTCACATGTGTATAATTTGTGACTGGTATCCTACTCATTTTCGCTTAGCAGCAAATTGTTAAGCACTTCTGCTTAAGCAGCAATATGAAATTGGGCCCAGGTGTTTTTTTGGCACCCTGCAGCTAAATGCAGGGGACTTCACTCTACGCACATGGCGTGACTCAGTACCTTGCTAACACAATGCAATAAAGTATAAGGTTTTAGTTGACTGCTGAATGCAACAAAATATAACTCTTCTTTTGACAGTTGGTGCATTTTGTTGTACATGTGAGTGGGTCATTTGGCAGGGTCAGTTTACAGGGTCATTTAGCAAGGGGTCATTTGCCAGGGTGATTTTGCAGGGTCATTTGGCTGGGTCATTTGGCGTCAGATTTGGCTGGGGTCATTTTGCAGTGCCATTTTGCATGGTCATTTGGCAGTGTCATTTGGCAAGGTGTTGTCATTTTGCATGGTCATTTGGCAGTGTCAATTTGCAGTTGGCGGTGTCATTTTGCAGGGTCATTTGGCAGTGTCATTTTGCAGGGTCATTTGGCAGTGTCATTTTGCAGGGTCAATTGGCAGTGTCATTTGGAAAGGGGGAGTCATTTTGCAGAGTCATTTGGCAGGGTCATTTTGCAGGGTCATTTTGCAGTGTCATTTTGCAGGGTCATTTGGCAGTGTCATTTGGAAAAGGGGAGTCATTTTGCAGGGTCATTTGGCAGTGTCATTTTGAAAGGGGGAGTCATTTTGCAGGGTCATTTGGCAGTGTCATTTGGAAAGGGGGTGTCATTTTGCAGGGTCATTTGGCAGTGTCATTTGGAAAGGGGGTGTCATTTTGCAGGGTCATTTGGCAGTGTCATTTTGAAAGGGGGAGTCATTTTGTAGGGTCATTTGGCAGTGTCATTTGGAAAGGGGGTGTCATTTTGCAGGGTCATTTGGCAGTGTCATTTCGCAGGGTACAGTAAACTACGTACATGTAGGCTTTGTGTCCATATGTTATGTACTTCATTCTTGAAAGGGCAAGGCATTTTTTTCTGAAGGAGGAAAAGATCTCTCCATAAGATTAAATTTCAATTTCTACTGAAACATCTCAGGGAGCACATAAATGACCAACTGACCAAGAGCATAGAGTAGCGCAGGCCTCAAATTAACTAGGGTTGGGATACATGTATAAAACCCGTTGACTGTTTAATCGTAAAACAATGTTAAAATCCATTTCCAAGTTGCCTTTAAAAACTAAGCGGACAGTGAAAATGTTACTCCCAGATGCTATCCAGGGAGAATGATTGACATCCCTTTTGTTGGCGGGAACTGTCTCATCTTAACCCCCCCACAAAATGTGTAATACATCATTTTTAATCCCCTACAATTTGTATTTTGCTTTACATTTTGCTTTGTAGGCCTCCACACTGGCTGTGGTTTGTGGTTTTGTGACTGTGAAGACTGGCTTTAGATAGTGTTTAATTTTTAATCCTGGCCGTTCCTGGAAAGTGTGTTGTCATTTGCTTCTTTTTCAGATCGGCTCATAGCTCGGATTGGAATCGGTAAAAATATTTAAATGGTTAACTCTGTTTAACCGCTAACAGCGTTCTCCCTTAACCCTAACCCCCATCAGGGTCCCTCCACATACCTTGCCAAACAAGCTTTTAGGTAGGATTAGTGGAACAGGGTGTGTATTGAAAAAAACAAGCCGTGGTTTCAAAAAGGGCCATGATGCACTACATTTTCCCCGCCCCAAACTCGTCGCTGTTAGCGCATCGCGCTCCCATGCACTCGGTTCTCTGTCCAGGCGCTAAAACAATCCTGAACGATCGTCAAATTGCGCAAACCATTCCTGCACTGTTGTCAAATTACGCAAATACTTCATGCACGATCGCCAAATTGCGCAAATTATTCCTGCACTATCGGCATATTGCGCACACTATTCCTGCACTATCGGCAAATTGCGCAAACTATTCCTGCACGATAGATAAGCCGATTGCACAAACCAAAATTCCTGCACGATCGGCAACTGCACAAACTATTCCTGCAAGATCGACTGATTGTGCAAACATTTTTGTGCAAATCATTTCAGCTCGAACAAAACCACTGATCCTGAACTAAAAATCCATCCACTTTGTGCACGATCGCCCGATAGCTTCTACTTGGAATGCGAGTTTCAGATTTGCGTCCGGTTTTTTTTTTAACTCTCTGATCGGTCTCCTAATATCACGCTGTTGGACAATGTACAATAATAATATCTGTCATGATAGCGCGGGGTCGACTCAATTATTGAGTCTTGGATACAAGGTTCCGTTCATCGACTAAAAATGTAGTCAGGATGCCCTGCGACACAGAGAAAAATGCACGCGAAATGCCGTTACGAAGTAGCTGACTTCTGGGTACCAGTCGCTGCACACTATTAATACAAAAAGATCGATCTACTAGCGCATTGAAACGGTAGTTTGTGTTCGTCGTAAGTATTTTTCAACATTTTTTGCCTGGGTGCTTGACGATTTTGTCCGTATACAAAAAAAAAAACCAACAATCTTGGGATTTACAGCACGGCTTGCGCTAAAAAGTGGAAGCCGTGACACCGAAAAATAGGCCGTGTTTGTTTTCATTTGGCCGTGCTAATCACGGCTGCACGGCTGGCTACCTAAAAGCTTGTTGCCAAATACAACAGAATGCAACACAGTTGAAATGAGAACCATGCCAAATGCAACAAAATGCAACAAGGGATTTTGTTGCATTGTGCAGGCATGTTGTTTGTGTTAGGACTGAGCAAGGGGGTTTGCCCTGCTAAATGCAACAGTATGCACATTAAGTGTAGTGGTGACTACAACAAAACGCAACACCAATATGAAGTCACTTGACTGCCAAATGCAACAAAATTCAGTCAAAGAATGACATCTGAGTTGACTGCCAAATGCAACAGATTACAACAACCATTACCATTTGGTGCATATTGTTGCATTTAGCATGGTTAGGGTTAACAGTGGTCGGCTGTCCAAATGCTACAACTGTAGTTGAAACTTCTAAGGACCTGTCAAAATTCTTTCCAAGTGGTCCGGCTGGCTAGTTCAGTGTTGAATTAAGTATCCCTACACATGTGTTATATGAAACATGGCCGAGTGAATAAGCTGGGGGACAAGTAAAACAACAAGCTACATGTACATGTACCTGGTCCTGCTGGCTAGTCACTGAAAATGTTAAGGGCAAACCCTGACAGGGCAATTCTTTTAGGCAACATGGAGGGAACTAAATGCACCACATACAGGCCTTGAATTTCAACTGTGAGAGGGCCAATTTCATTTTGCAAAGGGCAATTCCATTGGACCATCAGAGAGTCTAAGGGAAACTTTTGAAGGGGCACCAAGGCCAAGACCAGGGGGAAAAGGAGGCCATGGCCTCCGTGTAATTCCAAGCCTGCGCATGAAAAAGGGAAACTTTGGCAGTATAAGAAATATTCTTCTAGTAACTCACTATCCCCTAATATTATAATGAGAAAACTGAAATGTGAATGAGTTTTCTTCTTGGAGATTGCGTGGAGCTGGTTCTCTATAAATTGCCTTGTGTCAGTTTCCACATAAATTTCTCTGGGACAGTAAGATAGTTTAGACAAACATCTGTTCAAGTATAAAGTGCTGCATTTGTATGCAGTGCAGTTGGTTGCCTTCAAGTTGCCTGTAAAAATTACCCATGACAAGGCCTTAACTCATTGTGTACATATGTGCTTAATGATGTATAGTGTATCATGTACAGATTGATGATGAGGTCCCAGACTTCTTAACATATGTTAAGTTATCTGTGGTATGTCCGGACTGTGGTCAGCGGCTACCTGACCATTCATTCATTCCTGGTAACCCCCCTCCATTCTAAATTTATACCAGTGAATCATGCAGGGAACCGTTTTGCGTTACGTATGGAGCTGGAATGCCAATCTCACAACACAGTAAAATATTTTTCTGCATGACCATAGCTCTCTATGTGTGCAGTACATTTTTCTTGGAGCAGTTAAGAAAAATTCTGGACAAATAAACAGCGGGGAAATTTATTGATGTTTGCGTTTTAGTCGGAAGCAGAAATATTTTGGCATGACCTAAAAAAATTGTTTATTAGTTTTTGTCTGTGATTATACTAGAGACATCGTGACAAAATTTGGCAGACAATTATGTTTTGGAATTTATAATTTATTGTTGTTTTTTCCTTTTTTCACCCCTCCCACTGGAGCATATTCTGTACATTGAATGAGATAGTCAAAAATTTACACGTTTACTTGTAAATCATGTGTAGGGTTTTAGCTACAAAGGTTTTCTCATAATGTATACTGTATGTAGTGTTGTACTCGTGTGAGGTCATAGGTCATTTTGTCCTGAGTTATTATTTGTTCCCCATGTTTCTGTTAGACCTGTAGTATTTAAAAAGGTTTAGATGTAAAAATAGATCAGAAATTGTAGTTTCTTCTCCAGACTTTTTGTTAATATACAAATTCCTCAAAACCTGCCGGATGTGTGACAAGCGATGATGATTGTGCATAATCGTAATCGGTGTATGAAGTGTACTGAGAAAGTAGTCTCTTTGTGGAGTACGGTGTTAGCCAAAGAGATGTTTTTTGTCTCCATTTAAAAAAAAATCTGATATTACAATGTATTATACAGTGACTTACATGTAGAAAAACAATCAGACCAAGAATTATGAAAAACAGAAGACAGGGAACGATTTGTGCATACTGAATGCCAATATTGAGTAGCAAATCGTGGTTTTTGAATAGCAACTGATACATTTTGTATAGCATTTTGCTATGCTAATACAAGGGAAATCGTTCGTTGGAGGATGTGTACAACAGAAACAGCAGCCTAGAGATTGCCCAAAAGCGAACTAAATCAAATCTAAAAGAGCAATCCCCGCAAAAAAAGAAAGACATTAGAACAAACAGACAGATATAAAAAATACATTTGTCAAATTGCCTCGATGTCCCCTTGAAGTTATCCAGCAGAGTTGTAGGCTACTGTACATGTACAATTTCCTCATAAAGGTGCCCTTTAGTTACAAAGCAGAACATGCCTTGGTGCCCTTGCCCTTTCAATAACGAAGCATCGGTCCTGGCATGCCTGGTGTACTGGAACATTTCAAGGGGCACCAAGGTTGACCAGGGGCATGGAGGCAATTGTAATAGCAGGGCCAGCAATTGGGCTCAGATGTCTGGGAATTTCATAGAGCTGCTTAAGCAGAGAATTATGCTTAGCAACTTTCTGCTATTAAGCAAAAATAAGCAGAATACCAGTCACAGATTGTACATGTGACATGGTCCTTTGGCTGGTAACCTTATTCTGGTAAGCGTAATTTTGATGTGCTTCTACTTTGTGTACTTTAAAAAGCAGTCTATGAAATTGTGACCAGGATGTTCCTGTGGAATAATTACATTCTCTCCACAGGATGTCCAATGTGCAACGAAGAACAACGACATTACACCATAATGATGGAACATGATACACAATGTAACACGAAATTACATCATCATAAAATTGCATGTTCTACACGAATTCATCCCTCCTGTCTCTCACAGATGGAGTTTGACCGCGGAGCAATCAACTGAGCTCCGCGAGGATGACTCATACTTCGTGGGCCGATAATTAATGCAGCCAAACAGAAAACTCCTTGAGGAATACAAACTAGTATTCACAGCCATGTGTTTTTATGAGTGTCACCTTTGTTTCTATTGCACCTTAATTCTTGGTGTTTATATTTTAATTATAGATGAGGGGGGGGGGTCTGACAGAGTGCAAAGGGGTGGGGATACGCTGGCAATATTTAGCATGGAAAGGGTAATGTGCAGGCTTCCCTGCAACATTGTTGGCGTCCGACGGAAAACAAAATTAACTGCAAGCCTTGATTCTAGGTGTTTGTGTTTTAATTATTTAAAATGAGGAAATTGTGATTGTAATTTGTCAGGGGTGAGAAATTTCAATCTTTTATTTTAGTTCAGATTTATTTTTTTTATTTTTATGTCTACCTTGTGAAAAAAAAAAGTTATTTTCTCAAAATGTGAAGAAATCCTGATCCTGTGCAGCGGTCTACCTTTCAGTGCCTGCTTTTTTGTTGTGTTTTGAACATAAAATGAGCTTTTTAAGGTTTTTCAAAATTCTGTATATATATAAAATTTAAAAAAAGTCTTTCTCACCAAACAAAGTGTGTCTTGCTGATTTGTCTTGCCTTGGTAGATTCCAAGGTTAATAGTATTTCTTGAGTGATAATGCCCTCTTGTGATAACATGTATACTATGGGTCATACATGTACGATTGATGACACTTTTCGAGTGCATAAAAAAGATCGTACATGTACGATAATGGCGCTTTCGGAATACATTTAAAATAGATCATACATACAAATGTACGACCTTGGCACTGAAGAAAGAGTTAATAGATGAATTATGGACAAGTGCAAAAACATTTTCATTTTGCAAACTTAAATTCTATGGGAAAGTTTTGGAGGGTCTCCAAGACCAAGAGAGCTGCTTAAGCAGGACATTTTGTTAACAATTACCTGCTAAGCAAAAAGGAGCGGGATACCAGTCATAAATTGTACATGTGATTTTGTATTTTGGCTGGTAACCTTATTCTGGTAGGCAACTATTTTGTGCTTAGCTACTTTTTGTGCTCAGGCAGCTCTATGAAATTGGGCCCTGGGTAACAGAGGCCATGGCCTCCGTAGTCTTTGTGTAATTCTAAGCCTGGACTCCACCATCAATTGTACTATAGATAACAGTGCTTCAACATCAAACAGTGGCCAGAACCAGGGTCTATTTTCATAGAGCTGCTAATACTTAAAAGCGCAAAAAGTAGCTAAGCGCAACAAAATTATGCTTACTAGAATAAGGTTACCAGCTAAAATACTATGTCACATGTACAATCTGTGACTGGTATCCTGCTTATTTTTTGTTTAGCAGAAAATTTGTTTGCTAAACCCGCCAGTTTGGACTCGGCCTTGTATGTAGTCTTTGTAAAGCAGGTGTTAAATATTTGCAAAAAAAGCCGTTCTACATTGTACCAAAACAAAAATAAATGTTCACGTCGGAAATTAGTATGATCCTTTTATCCTTAATCAGATTGCCTACTCTCTAATGAGTTTACAGTATCTACTCCATTAGAAAATTCTGAATCCCACATCATGCTTCTAAGTCCCCCAGCTGATGCTGTGCCGACCACCCTTGACTTTGTAGGTGATCGGATAACGTTCATCAGCTGAGATTGAAAGTGTTGTCATCTCTTGGAGCGGAGGAGAGACAAGTGACCGAGAGTAGGCATTCTTGTGGTGTTTGAGGAGCTGGTGGAGGATCTCTTCGGGGAATTTGTGTTGTCATGGCTGTGTCATGTCAGATGGGGAAATATTTGTGGTTGTTATGTTGAGTACTTTATGAATTACATCGGCCTTGGACGTTTTCTGATGCAGCTAGAGGATTTTACAAACACCTACAACGTACTAATATGTTTGTGTGTGTCGCACGGGATCGTGCATTGTGTACATCGTGATCGCAATGTGGTCAGCGTTTCACGGCACTTTCGAGTGAATGTTTTTATGGTTATCCGAACCGTAAAAATGTAAACGTGTAACCAGAAGATCGGTCGGTTAACTCTGTAACCGTGTAACCATCATAGGCTTATAACTTACTCAAGCACAAACAATTTCATCCAGCAATTTTGTGCATCTCAGCAAAATAGACTTAACATTTTATTTTTTGATGCTCACTGATTGATACTAGCAAATTGAGATTTGAGCGAGTGATAGAATTTGAGTAGCAACTGTACATGTAGCATTTGTCATGCTACGCACATGTAACGTTGGATAAGATACATGGCCTGTACCATCATGCATGCTCTACACACAGGACTTGGGGCTTGTCGCACAGCACAATTTTTACGGGCAAATTTGAGGCACAGGACACTTTTCTTACAGTGTCTTACTACATGTACTATCGGTATTCGGTAGAAATTTATGTGCAAATATTCCTGGAGATTGCCTGGAACTGGTCGCCTGTAAATTATTCCTTGAGACATACATGTAACATTAACCCTTTAGAGACCATTTATTTATGTAAAACCATCACCATACGCCCAGACATGGTTTTATTTTTTGGGTTTTTTAACCCTTTCATGCAACATTTATTTTAGTGATTAATTGATCATATGGAGACATTAATTGTTTTCTTGTTTTTTTTCAAATGGCACACCCCCCCCCCCAAAAAAACACCCCAAAACAAAACAAAAAACAGGTCATAATAGCACCCTCAAGAGTCCTCTTTCCCATTCTGAAAACTCTGTGTCTGTGCGATCTTTATTCTTCGTTTTACAACTATTTTTCTGAAGGGATTTAAACCGGTCGCAAGCGACTGGTCCTGGCGCGTGAAAGAGTTAAACATGTTTTTTTTTTTCTAAAAGTGTCTGGAAAAAAAAATATAAAACATAAATTTGATTTTGTTTTAAAAACATAGATACTATGTTAACATGAGAAACATTGGAAAAAGTCAATTCGTGTCATGACCTTTACTTTGACCTTTGTAGTTAAGTGGAAGTATGGTAGATATTGCAGCCGTTTGCGGGCTCTACGGGCATTTTGGTACAAGCCGTTTCTGGCTGGCCGCTATGGTCTCTAAAGGGTTAAAGGCCATATTACTTCCCGACATGAAAATATAACTTAACTAATTAAAACATCTGAACAGGGACTGACTAAAACAGGTGACAGGATGCAAAGGCTAATTAATCAGATACTTCCTGAAGATTGTTCCTTTTGTATTTTTGATTAAATTCTAAATTAGATTTTTTATTGTTAACGTCTTCATCACTTTGATCATCTCCATTTTTTTGTCTCTCTTCTTTGCAGATCAGCAACTCGGGAACTAAACAAAAACAGATTTGAGTGATTGTAAATTTCAACAATGGCTGATGATTCGGAGTATTTGAAGCTGCCGATTGATGAGCAGTGTGTTCACAAGGTAAGCAAAAGCCATATTTGAACTCTAGAGGCTTTTAAAGGCACTGAACATGTGTGGTAATTGTCAAAGACCAGTATTCTCACTTGGTGTATCCCAACATGTGCATAAAATAACAAGCCTGTGAAAAATTGGGCTCAATTGGTCATTGAATTTGCAAGAAAATGATGAAAGAAAAAACACCCTTGGTGTACAAATTTGTGTGATTTCAGATAGGAATAAAAGGCTTCTTGCAAGAAGTCTTTTATTATTTTAGTGAGAAATTACCTCTTTCTCAAAAACTACGTTACTTCAGGGAGTCATTTCCTACAATGTATTTACTATCAACAGCTCTCCGTTGCTCGTTACCAAGTAAGTTTTTATGCTAATATATATGTTGAGTAATTACCAAACGTGTACAGTGCCTTTAAAATGCCAAGTTTTGTTGATTCTTGTGAAAAAGAGATTTATATATTTATTTATTTGATTACACATCCAACAGCACAATTAGTGCCAATAACAGGATGAATAGGAAACGAGAAGAAATGCTCAGTTTTAGATGTGGGAGAAAAACCCAAATGGGGGGAAAACCCACGCAATCAGGTGGGGACTGAAAACCCAATCCACACGTTTACATACTGAAAATTGTGCAAATTGTTCACTTTTTTCTCCCGACTCACACAACGGATTAAGCCCAAATTTTCACATGTTTGTTACTTCATGTGTATGGTTGATCACTGTCTACATCTATTTTGTCAGCTCTACCAATCCTTTATAATACCTTATGTCTGGATTGTTTTTTCTAAAATCTGGACTCTAATTTCTGACCTTTTTGCCTGCACTGACTCTAGCCCCTGGAAGAGGTGGTGGCACTTAAAAAAACCTATTTCATTGATTCTGTCTTCGGTGTGTTTTGCAGTTTTCTGATTTTGTTCTTCTCTATTCCAGGTATGGAAAGCCAGGTTACACGGTTACGAAGAAGCCGTGAAGATCTTCGGCCGCATCACAGAAGAAAAGAGTCCCGAATTCTCAAAGTACGCCGGCCTCCTCAAGAAGTTTGTGACAGACTCGAACGCTGTCGCTCAAGAGAAGGGGTTGGACGTGGTCATAGCCTTCATTGAAAATGCCGCCCTAGCACCAAGGTACAGAAAGAAAAATACTCTAATTCTTTCCAATGTTCTTGCAATGACATTTTTTTTTCAGCTCTCCATGGCTCAATTTCTTAGAGCTGCTTAAGCACAAAGGTTTACTAAGCACAACAAAATTATGCTTACCAGAAAAAGGTTACCAGCCAAAATATCATGTCACGTTTATACCATGTTATGTGACTGGTATCCTGCTCATGTCTGCTAAGCAGAAAAATGTTGAGCAATATTTGTTGCTTAAGCAGCTCTATGAAATTGTGCCCTGATCTTTAAAGACTGCTTAAGCAGCAAATATTGCTAAGAAATGTTCTGCTAAGCACAAATAACCAGGATACCAGTCACAAATGGTACATGTGGAATGCTGGTCACCTCATTCTGTGAAGTATATTTGTTATTGTGCTTAGCTACTTTTTGTGCTTTTAAGCAGCTCTATGAAATTGAGCCTAGGTAATCACTGCTAGGTTAATGACTGGGTTGGGGGCTGGCTGCTGTTGATGGATCGAGCCACAGGCAAAAGTCCATAAACATTGGCCAGCCCCCATGCGGGGTCATTAGCTTGCACTGAAGACCGGGTTCTCATACTACTATTCACATTAATAAATACTTTCCTTTTTGTGTAAATTGCCCATATTCGGTGCAACTTCATCTGCCACCATATTAATAATAATCTTTTTTCTTCCAGGACTTGCGGTGAAGTAGTATCAGCCATAGTGCTAAAGTGTCTAAACTCACCACGGACGAAGACAAGAGAAAAAGCCAGTGAGATAATCATGCTGTATATCGAACTGGAGAAGCAAGAAGTCGTCATGGTTTGTCCAAATTTTTTACAATTTTTCCTCTACTTTCTCTTCCAACTTCTTGACATCACATGTTTCCAAAAGAGCCACATAGTCTGCCTTGCTGCAGGCTTGATTTGTATACAGCTCAATGGAAGAACACATCAAATCATATATTTTGCGGAGGTTGCGCTGTCGGATTTGTTTCAACTCAAAACTTGTTCAGAAGTTATCTTTATAAATCTTGAATTTATGTGGAAATTATGGCACAAAATTTAAAATTTCCTGTATGACCAGTGTAAGATCTTGCCTGCCAGAAAGGCCGTGGAGAGTACAAGGTCACTCCTTTTGTAAACAAAGGTTACATGGTTTTAAAAGTTGTTCACAGTTAAAGTCCGAAAACATTTCTGATCTGGTTTTTAATTTCATCTCAAATTTTCTCTTACAGGAAGAATTACTTAAAGGTTTCACAAACAAACAACCCAAGATCGTCACTGCCTGCTGCAAGCTCATCCGCGAGGCCCTCCGAGATTTCGGGTCAAAGATTGTACAGCTCAAGCCCGTTGTCAGGTCCTTTGGCAAGCTCCTGGAGCACAGCGATAAGAACGTTCGGGAGGAAGCTAAGCTCTTAGCCGTCGAACTTTACAGGTGGATCGGAAACGCTCTGAAGCCTAGCTTGTCTAATATCAAGCCTGTACAGGTAGGTGTATTCCTGCAGCGATGAGAAATGTCAGACTTTTATCTGAAAAATGAAAAGAAAAAAAAAGAGTTTATGGCCTGACGTTTCGACCCTAGCAGATTTTTTCTCGAAGGCTAAATTACAACACAACACACAGAACGGGTGTACTGGTGAAACAGAAGCAGTCAAGTGGAAAGACATGAAAAGAAAGAGAGGCAGAAAGCACACAGAAAAAAGCAAATAATGAACATTTTATTGGAATTCGGACCATTTTATGTCAATCATACTGGTATGAACTTTATAATCACTGAGCTCTGAAGTTCATGTCACACGAGGCATTTTATAGGCAACCAGTTCCAGGCAATCTCATTGTGAAAATTCATTCACATTTCAATTTTCTCATTATTTTCTTGGGGATAGTGAGTTACAGCTAGAAGAATGTCTCTTGTGCTGCTAAAGTGTTCCTTTTGCATGCAGTGGAATTGGTTGCCTGAAAAAACAACCCTGTGTGACATGTTCGTATGAAAGAAAATAATCACTTTGTAACCGATATTACCTATCCCGTATTTCTCACGTCTTATCCGACAGATGAAGGAACTGGAAGAAGAGTTTGAGAAGCTGCCGAGCAAACCTCCCAAACAAACTCGCTTCCTCAAGTCACAGCAAGACCTCAAGGCTGCTGCAGAAGCAAAAGCAGACGACGAAGAAGAAGATGATGGTAGGCTTGGGGCCAGACTCATGAAATTCCATCTTAACTGATAGATGATCAATGATTTTATGCTACCGGCAAGCAAACTGTTAACATTAATATAATCAATATATTGATTGATCACTGATAGATATTAAAGATCAATAACATTAAACATAATCAGTTTATTGATTATTCACTGATATATGGTGAATTTCTTTATGCTATCTGCTATCTATTTCATCTTAACTGATAGATGATCAATAATTTTATGCCATCAGCAAGCAAACTGATAACATTAATATAATCAATATATTGAATGATCACTGATAGATATTAAAGATCAATAACATTAAACATAATCAGTTTATTGATTATTCACTGATATATGATGAATTTCTTTATGTTATCTGCAATCAAATTCAGATAATTAATATATTGATTGATCATTGATAGAGGATCATTTATTTTATGTTTATCAGCAAGCAAACTTATAACATCAATGTAATCGTTATATTGGTTGATCACTGATGGATATCAAGGATTTTATTATATTGGTAATGTAACCAATAACATCAATATAATCAATAATATTGATTGATCACTTATAGATGATGATGAAGTAGATGCTCGGCCAGTTATTGACCCGTTTGAACTCTTAGAGGCAGTTGACATCATCAGTAAGATACCCAAAGACTTCTACGACAACATGGTAATTTACATTGATTTCATTCTACAGGTATTCTGCGGACCCTTAAAAAGTTAAAAATGTCTTAAATTGAACTATCCAAATTGAAGGCCTTAAAAGCATTAAAAAGTATTAAATTCAGTTATTTGAGGTCTTCAAAAAATTGGTTAAGACGTGTAATGGAATTCCTATCAGCTCGAAGAGAACCAAATAATGCTGCATGTATAAAAAAAAACATAAAATGTGAGCAGCAGCTGTTTCTCCCCTGCTTTATTCACTTATTTTTTGTCTTAAATTTTGTTAAGTGTAGCATTAAAAGGGTCTTAAAAAGTCTTAAAGGCACTGAACATGTTTAGTAATTGTCAAAGACCAGTGTTCTCACTTGGTGTATCCCAACATATGCATAAAATAACAAGCCTGAGAAAATTTGGGCTCAATTGGTCATCGAAGTTGCAAGAAAATGAAAGAAAAAACACCCTTGTTGTACAAATTTATGTGCTCTCAGATAGGAATAAAAACTTCTTGCAAGAAGTTTTTATTATTTTAGTGAGAAATTACCTCTTTCTCAAAAACTACGTTATACTTCAGAGGGAATCGTTTCCTACAATGTTTTATACTATCAACAGCTCCCCGTTGCTTGTTACCAAGTAAGTTTTTATGCTAATATTTGTTTTGAGTCATTACCAAATGTTAAGTTTAAGTTTTTAAGTGTGCAGATACCCTGTTTTAATTTACTTTATCTGAAAACCCACTGGATTTCAGCGTGATAATTCTAAAGGCATTTTATTATGGGTGGAGTAATACCAGCTCTTCAGTGCTGAATCCATCGGATTCGGGTGTGATGCTGGGGGTTGGGAGGGGCACTTGAACAAAGAGAAACACTTCTAAAGACAGGTTTTGAAGTTTATGAATTATGAGACCCATTTATATAGCACCTTGTAAGGATTTATAAGGTGCTGCGGTGCACGCGGCAGCCACTGCCAGAAACACTGGGGCACACCCGTTCTCTTCACGATGAGTGTACTGGGTTCTTTTACATGCATTGCACAAACACTGGACCTACGGCTTAATGTCCCATCCAAAGGACAAAGCAATGATGGTTAAAGTGTCTTGCTTGAGGACTCAAGTGTCAAGACCGGGACTCCAACCGACACCCTGCTGATCAGAGTCACCAGAGCTTGAGTCCGTTGCGCTAAACCGCTCAGCCACGACACGCCACAAGTTATGGATAATCTGGAATGTTTATTTGCTGGAGATGAAATCTGATTTGATGAAAACACTCATCGTTGAAATATCTGTCTGCACGCGTATTTTCACGCCCACAAATGCAATGAATAAGCTAGTTTGGAAATTAACCAGTCTATAATTTGATAATTTTTCTCAATGGTTTCGTCTTCATCTTATAGGAGGAGAAGAAGTGGCAGACCCGCAAAGAGGCCCTGGAGGCTCTCTTTCCCCTCGTCTCTAATCCCAAGATTGAACCGGGTGACTTTGCCGACCTCATACGCGTCTTAAAGAGGGTAAGTACAGTGGGTTTTTAGGCACTATTATGTAAGCACAAAAACTTGCTAAGCACAGAAAACTCTTGCTTAGGAAAAATAGATTACCAGCCAAAATACCATACAGTTACCATTGATGTGACTGGTACCCCACTCATTTCTCGCTTAACAAAGAAATTTGCTGAGCAGAATTTCCTGCTAAACAGCTTTATGAAATTGGGCCCAGTGGATTCACCAATCTGGTTAGTCCAAACATCTGACGTCACACTTCGAGGCTTGTGAATAACACCATGGACAACAAGCCTTAAGCGAAGGGCGGGATCCCGGTAAATGTACCTTTGACCTTGCATCCATTCACACGGCAGAGATTCGTAGTGGTCACACGTGTACACGCATTACACACAAACATTATGTACGCGCGCACAGAGCAGCAGACGATCGAAAAGTTCATGCTGATGGTGTAGCTGACAAACACGTCACTTCGGAGCTGACCAAACACAGATATGGAAAGCTTACGTCACTGCCTGTCGTCCAATGAAATCATTGTATCCAATGAAATCGTTGGGCCTGTAAGACCAATACCTGTCTTTATCCGCAAGGATAAAGACAGGGGACCAGTCTACAATTCGGTCGTCTGCTAATGAGCCGCCATCTAAATCTCTTAATAGGTTACCAGCCAAAATACCATACAGTTACCACTGATGTGACTGGTACCCCACTCATTTCTCGCTTAGCAAAGAAATTTGCTGAGCAGAATTTCCTGCTAAACAGCTTTATGAAATTGGGCCCAGTGGATGCACCGTTTCGGTCTGCTGCTAATGAGCTGCCATCTAAATCTCTGATTACACAGGGACTTCATCATGACAGCTTTTCCTTCCTTTCCACAGACTATCGCTAAGGATGCTAATGTTATGATCGTTGCACTCGCTGGGAAATGCCTGACTGGCCTAGCCAAGGGAATAAGGAAAAAGTTCTCACCGTACGCTGTGCTCGTGAGTATCAAATGTCGATTAATTATCAATATAACTGCCATTGTGCCATAGGATGCAATGGTAAGAATCGCCATTTTTACCGAGGTAATGTTTCTGAAACTGCTACATAATAATTTCTGCAAGAATGAACTTGTGAACCTTTTGGAGTTGAAATTTAGTTTTTGTTGTAAAAGATGACAGCGATTTAGTTTGCTACAAGTGAGACTGGATGTACTTCTTCAACTTCTTGTGGCTTTTATTTTATTGTGGAAGTTTAATTCAAATCAAAACTTCCTATTTTCTTCTTCATCAGTGTATAGCAACTATCCTGGAGAAGTTCAAAGAGAAGAAGATTGCTGTAGTGACTGCACTGAGAGAAGCCTCTGATGCCATATTCCCATCGGTGAGTGATCTTGTGTTTTCCGGACTGAGCCGGTTCCAACTGGTTTGAGGCGAATTGAACTGGCTGAGACAAGCTAGATGTATATAATGCGTAGTTATGCATTGGGCCGGTTCCAACTGGTTGGAGGTGAATCGAACTGGCTCAGACTAAGTAGACGCAAACAGTAAGGATTTTCTGGATTGAGCTGGTGCCAACTGGTTGGAGGTGAATTGAACTGGCTCAGACAAGCAGATAAACAATGCGTAGTTTCGGATTGAGCCAGTTCCAACTGTTTGTAAGCTCAGACCGAGTAGACGCAAACAGTAAGGATTTTCTGGATTGAGCTGGTGCCAACTGGTTTTAAGTGAATCAAACTGGCTCTGACCAGCTTCATACTTGCCATGAGAGAAAGAGTATTTTCTGATGGAACTGGTTTTAACTGGTTCTAAGCTGCTTTATCTGGTTGGTAAAGTTTGTGGCTTAACCATAGGGTGAATAGTGCTTTCTAGATTTAACTGGTCCCGACTGGTTCTTTTAGTTAATACTTGATCTAACTGGTTATCAGTTGTTTAAACTGGTTCTGCTTGACAGCACAGCATCTGGTGAAGCCCTTTGATGCCATATACCCATCAGGAAGTATTCTGGTACTATCTTGTTCAAACCGGTTCAGACCAGCTCTTACCAGTTTGATGCTATTCTGTAACTCATTGAAAAAAGTCTAAAATCAGGATTGTCCTAGTTTAAACCAGTTCTAACCAGTTTCATTCGCATGTCTTTTCCTTTATTCAGACATCTCTTCAGAACATCCTTGAAGACGTCTTGGCAGCGTTGGAGAACAAAAATCCCTCCATCCGTGCTGAAACCAGCCTCTTCCTAAGTAGAGCATTCCGTATTTGCACCGTCCAGATGCTGCCAAAATCTGTCCTTAAGCCAATAGTTATTCTTCTCGTAAAGGTAACTATCTGAGCAACAATAAAAAAGAGTGAAGATTGTGGTAGTTTTCTATAATTTCTTGATTTTATTTTTTTTTTCATTTTGCCGTATGTATTTTTTAAGAAAGTTTTTAAAGTAATAAACCACAAGGAAAACTGAGTGGGTAAATTTTAACTAATTTTGGGTTGAACAAAGACAAATTTACTAGAGCAGGATTTTAAACTGCGACCTCCGGATTAACATGCCGACGCTTTACAACTGAGCTATCTAGCCCTAATATTGGGGGTCTCCCTATTTTGTCAATATCTTTGTTCGAGGGTGCAAGTCAGAAGCAATTCAACCTGTAACGGCCGTGTGGCCAGGTGTCACACCCAAGTTTACGATACAACCTGGGAAGCAGCAGTAGAGGCATGTTGATATGGAGGTCACAGGTTCACATCCGGCTCTTGTCAATTTTCTCTTTGTTCAACCCAAAAAAGAAAATGTAATTTGTATAACAACTTTGTTATATTTTAAATCAAAATTATGCAATATATCAAGTTGTATCTTATTAACATCATGAGAATCATTATACAGTGTTCTCTTAAGCGGTTGTGGAAATTAATTTTCCTCTTCGGGAAAAAGCATGAATCCATCTTCAAAAATTATCGGGGTGTTTTTTAGCCGTCCAAAAAATATTTTCTCTATCCCTGATGTTGTAACTGCATCAATGAAATTCTGGAAGAAATATCTTACCTAAAATTGTTCAGAATTGCCTCTGAAGCTTAAACCAATTTTGATTCCAACCTTTTCCTTTTTTATTCCACTCTCTCTCACACTCGCTGTCTGACAGAAACTATCCGACACTTTCCCAGAAGTCAGAGATGGAGCGTCACTTGCCTTGGCAACGGCGCAGAAAGTCGTCGGTGAGAAACCGATGGCGCCGTATTTGAGCGACGTGGAAAAGATCAAACTAGACAAGGTATGAAATTGGACATTCAGTCTTGATTAATTGATCTTGGAATGAAAACAAGAACATTCCAAATATGCATGAAGAAGACTTCATAATCTCAGTTTCTCAAAAGCATGAACATTTCTTTATGTAGGTGCTTTCCATTCTCTTTTTCACTAATGTCCCGTTAAAAAAAGAAGAAAAAAGAAGAAAAAAAAACACGCTCAATTTTATACTGAAATGTTTCTGGTCTTTTGGAATCGTCTCTTTTACGGCGTGTGTTGTGTAATGCACGTAAAAGAACCCAGTGCACTTATCAAAAAGAAAAGGGGTTCGCCCCGGTGTTCCTGGTTTGATCAGCAGCATATTGCGCCACAGCACCTTGTAAACCATTACATAGTGCTATGTAAAGGATTGGTGGTCTCATACTTCAAAAACGTAGCTCCACAATACCTTGCAGGAAAATACTGAATGTTGAAGCGCCTTGAGCGTCACTGAGTAAAGGATATGTGCGCTATATAAGAAGCCATTATTATTATTATTACTTTGTCTTCTGTCCCTGCAAGATCGCTGAGTGTGCGGAGAAGGTAGAGTTAGCCAACGGCACCACCACTAAGAAATCCAGCAAGCCAAAAGCAGAAGAGAAAAAGCCTCAGGCTAAAGCCCCGCCCGCCAAGGCCGCTCCTAAGAAGGTCGGCGCTAGACCAAAGTCAGCTGGGTCAAAGGTGAGATGTGCTGTCCATCTGATTTCAATATTCCCTTCACCTCTTGTTTTCATTTCATTTATTAATTCTGGTTGTGAAGCCAAGGCCGCTCCTAAGAAGGCCAGCACTAGACCAAAGTCAGCTGGCGCAAAGGTGAGATGTGCTGTCCATCTGATTTCAATATTCCCATCACCCTTGTGTTTTCATTTCATTTATTAATTCTGGTTGTGAAGCCAAGGACTCTCAGAAAAGTGAACTCAATCACTATACTATCGGAGAAACCCATGGAGAGAAGACAAAGAAGGAAGCTTCAGTTTTAGATGTGGGAGGAAAACCCCAGAGAATAATTCCAGGGAAAACCCACGCAGTCAGGTAGGGACTGAAAACCCATTCCGCATTGTGACCCGGCAGGATTCAAACCGGGTTCCCAAAGGAAGGCAAGGAAAGATACCACTGCGCCAACTCCACCACCCTTTCTGTCTTTGACTACGCGATGCCTCTTCAACCATCCTGATATTTTGTGTATCTTACTTTAGGCCGGAGCCTCCAAGGCGGCTGCCAAGAAGACGGGTAAGAAGAAATCTTCACCTTCGGACAGCGCTGAAGAAATGAAGTCGGAACCTTTGCTCTCAGTAAGTTTGGTTTCTGTTAAAGAGGGGCTCCAAGTTCAAAATAGATATAGTCCTGGGATATTCCAGGTCTGGAATATTAAAGGGGAAACCCAAATCTGCAAGTCATTTTCAGCAATTTTCACATTCGGCAAATCTCCTTCCTGAAAAAACTTTTCAGGTGTAGTTCAATTCAATTCAACTTGAGATTTATTTCCATATTGGTGAAAAAAAAGGACAACAATAAACAAATTTGAACAATGATTTAAATTTTAAAAAATCAAGAACTGATTCAGAGAAAAATAAATAAACAATGAAAAAAAAAAAAAATTACATAAAAATAATATAATGAAATGGATACGGAGCAAACCAATATGGGGGCATTTTCAGAAGCCAAAAGGAGGCTTGTATTGAAATGCCCATCTGACAAATACAAAACGAAACAAACAAGAATCGATGAGATAACACGTGCAATGAATTCAATCAATGTTCATACTCCACACAGAAATAAATGCAAACGTGCCAACTGTTCAGATTTAATTGGAATTGTCCAGATTTTTGAGATTACAGTCTGCAAAAAATCAGAACATTCCTATTTCTGACAAGAGACAGCAATGAACAAGATCAAAAAGTTCTGGCAAAAGAGGGTGCCATTTGCTTGCAACAGTAGAGATTTTCCTACGGGATACAGTGATTTTTGTACATTGTTTTAAATACATACATACATCATTTGTATGTATGTATGATGAGATAACACGTGTAATGAATTCAATCAATGTTTATACTCCACACGGAAATAAACGCAAACACGCAAACTGTTCAGATTTAATTGGAATTGTCCAGATTTTTGAGATTACAGTCCGCAAAAACTCAGAACATTCCTATTTCTGACAAGAAACAGCAATGAACAAGATCAAAAAGTTCTGGCAAAAGAGGGTGCCATTTGTTTGCGACAGTAGAGATTTTCTTACGGGATACAGTGATTTTTGTACATTGTTTTAAATACATACATACATCATTTGTATGTATGTATTTAATGTGTACATGTAATGAGCTTTACTCACACAAGTTCTTGCGTCGCTATCTGTGGACTCTTAAAACTGGTGTTCCTATTTCTGAGGTTTCAATGTTGGCAGATATGTAAACATGAAGGCAATAATATAAAGTATGACCAGGGCCCAATTTCATAGAGCTGCTTAAGCACAAAAAGTAGCTCAGCACAATAAAATGTTGCTTACCAATAGTAAGGTTACCAGCCAAACTACCATGTCACATGTACAATTTTCGACTCATTTCTGCTTAGCAGAAAATTGTTAAGCAATATGCTTAGGCAGCTCTAAGAAATTGGGGCCTGGTTTTGTAGTTGATTGCTTTGTGTTTACGCACAGGATGAAGAGGTAGTTGAGAAGGCCTCGTCGGCGTTGTCGGCAGCTGTAATCCAGCAGCTTGAAAGTAGCAACTGGAAGGAGCGGTTGGCTGCCATGGAGGAATTTACAACGGTAAGTTTAGAATGTAAACTAATAATAGACCCATACAAGTGATATTAAATGGCGTGTCGCGGCAGAGCGGATAAGAACACCGAACTCAAGCTCTGGTGTTTCTGATCAGCAGAGTGTGGGTTCGAATCCCAGTCGTAACACTTGTGTCCTTAAGCAAGACACTTAACCACATGCTTTGTCCTTCGGATGGGACGTTAAGCCATAGGTTCCATGTGTTGTGCAATGCACGTAAAAGAACCCAGTGCACTTATCGCAAAGAGAAGGGGTTCGCCCCGGTGTTCCTGGTTTGATTGGCAGCATATTGCGCCACAGCACCTTGTAAACCATTACATGGTGCTTTGCAAAGGAATAGGTCTCATACTTCAACATGTAACCCCACTTACCTTGTAGGAAAAATACTGAGCGCTTTGAGACAACCATCGGGAGTATAAAGCGCTATATAAGAACTGTGTATTAATATTATTATTATTAAATGAAAAATTAGCAAGTCCTTTTGGAGACCACTTTTAAACAAATATTCCCGCAGTCCCGAAGGTAGTTATTCGATTGGCAACCAAATTCTACCAAAGATTTAAAGCAATATGTAACGGGCAGTTGAAGCCAGTGGCTGCAAAGGGATTAATTTTCTGAAGACTGAAGGCTGAGTCATGAGAGTGTGGGTTCGAATCCTGGTCCTGACACTTGTGTCCCTGAGCAAGACACTAGACTATAATTGCTCTCCTCACCCAGGAGTAAATGGGGTACCTGCGAGGGTAGATTTTTGATGTGAATGATATGCAACCGGTTTGATTTTTTCATCTGTCGCTAATGTTTTTTGTGTTTTGTTTGTGTTTTTTAACCCCTCATAGAGAGTACATAATATGGACAAGAATGAAGTCAACACGCAAGTCTTCATCAGAATCTTGGCCAAAAAGCCTGGTTGGAAAGAAGCCAATTTTCAGGTAAATAAAATTCCAATTTGATTCAGGGCCCAATTACTTGGAGCTTCTTCAGCTTAAATACAAAGAAAATATCTACGGATAGATAAGAAGGGAACCAGTCAAAATCAATTGCATGCTACATAGTCATTTGGCTGGTACCCTCTTCTTCGTAAGAAAAAAAACTGTGGCCCAAGTTATGAGATATTTGAAACCTCCACATTATATTATATTTTCTTTTGATGAATATTTAAATACTTTTTTCCCCGTTATTTTTAAACACTAGGTTTTAAACGCTAAGGTAACGATGGTTGGTGTACTAGCTGAGAAGGCAAATTTCTCGCGGCGGACAGCCAGTTTCGTCACCTCGGGCCTCGTTGACAAGATCGGAGACATCAAGTCAGGGGCAAAGGTCAAGGAGTCCTTGACCGCCGTTGCCGAGGCAACACAATTAGGATACATCAGCGATGAGGTACAGAAGAACTATTTTATTGCTATCATTTTGGCCCCGAAGCCGCAAAGTACTTGGCCCTTTCATAGTAGAACATTTTACCTATAGGAACATTTACCTACAAGCCATATAAACGGGTAACCAGCCGTAGTCAGTACTCATTGTATAGAATTGTAGCTGGTAATCTGTACAACTCAACCTTTCTGTGCAAACAAACAAACAAACAAACAAATTAGATAAGCATGTCCATGAAAATGTCACAGTATGAAAATTTCAGTTTACTTCTTGTTTTAAATGTGAGCATGTTATAAAACTTTGCCTTTGTCTCTCTCCAGATTGTGAGATACGCGTTCACTGAACAGAAGAACCCAAAAAACCAGGCTGAGACACTCAACTGGCTTGCCCAAGCTGTCCAAGAATTTGGCTTCAACACGTAAGTTTAAGATAAATACAAATAAAAAATACTTGCCTTTCTAAAGAGGTCCGTTTATTTTGGCACAGCTAAGCTACCCTTCAAAATTGGCAATTGACTGATTTGAAAATTTTGTTTCACCGAGATAAGGTCGTAACTTTAAGGGGGCTGTACCGTCGTGATCAAAGCATGCCTCACCTAGTAACTGCGTGCGCATGCGCACTTCATAGATATGATACAGAGGATGAACGCGCGTGTGCAGTATCTGGGTGAGAGTTCATAATACTATGTACAGCCACAGGCCTGCTTTGATCATGACGAAACAGCCTCTTCAACGGAAAGGAGTAATTTTCCCTTATTGTCCAATATATACTTTTTCTCAAATGAATCATTTTTGCACAAGTCAGAAAAAAGAAAAAAAACTGTGAAGATAGTTTCTTTAGCCCTTTAGAGACCACAGCGGCCACAAGCGGCTTGTACCAAAATGGCCGCAAGGTTTGACCTACTTCCATTCACATAAAGAGGTCAAAGTAAAGGTCATGTCTGGATATGAAATTTTCCAATGTAGTTTGTTAACATAGGATCCCCATTTCTAAACACAAAACTAAATTTTCTGTTTCATGTTATTTCTGTTGACATTTTTACTGACAAAATTTGATTAAAGAAATGAACAATAATTAGCATTGTCTGGGCATTTTGTGATGATTATTCAGAACTGAATGGTCTATAAATGGTTAAGAACAAAATTTGATGTAATTATTTTATTTTCCTTCTCTCAGACTGAATGTCAAACCGCTGATCCCGTTCATCAAGATGGCTCTAGCGGCCGTCAACCCGCAGGTCCGGTCTGGTGCAATCTCACTTATCGGTGTCATGTACATGTACATGGGCGGGGTACTACGCTCGCTGTTTGAAAGTGAGAAGGCCGCTCTGCTTGCCCAGATAGACGCCGAGTTTGAGAAGGTGAGATACACTCGTATGAGATGTTCAAATTCTAGGTCGGAACTAATAAATTCCCAGTTGCAAGATTCTCTGCTTAAATTTGTTGTCACACTATAAAAATAAAAGAATCTATCTTAAAGGCATCGTACACGTTTGGTAATTGTCAAAGACCAGTGTTCTCACTTGGTGTATCCCAACATATGCATAACATAACAAGCCTGTGAAAATTTGGGCTCAATTGGTCATCGAAGTTGCAAGAAAATGATGAAAGAAAAAACACCCTTGTTGTACAAATTTGTGTGCTTTCAGATCTAGGAATAAAAACTTCTTGCAAGAAGTTATTATTTTAGTGAGAAATTACCTCTTTCTCAAAAACTACGTTACTTCAGAGGGAGTCGTTTCTCACAATGTTTTATACTATCAACAGCTCTCTGTTGGTCGTTACCAAGTCAGTTTTTATGCTAATATTTATTTTGAGTAATTACCAAACGTGTACGATGCCTTTAACAGCAGTATGATCAGAATTTCAGGATGAAAGAGTTTAAAAGTATTATACATGAGTGTTGAGGATAAGACACCATTGACACCAGTAGAATACATAGCAAGACAAGTTCTCAAAGAACAAAAACACAGCAAAGTAGATATACACATGGTGTTACCCCAAACTGAATATACATTGATACCTCACCATGCAATGCCTCAAATCCTATATACTTACAAAAAAAATGTTTTTTTAATTTTTTTTTATTTAGGTTGGAGCCAACAAACCTCCAGTCCCTTTCAGAGGATTAAAATCCAAAGTTCCTGGAGCCGTTGGCAGAGACGACGATGATGATGAAGACGAAGATGAAGAGGCAGTAGAAGATGGAGGAGGAGGAGGGATGAACCTCGCCGACTTGGTTCAACGGACGGACATCTCGGGAAAGATCACACCCGCTCTCATCGAGGAGCTCTCAGATTCAAAGTGGAAGATCAGAGGAGAAGCACTGGATAAGGTACATGTTATTTGATTGGTCAATATTTGAGGTTGTTGTGTGGTTGTCGGTGTTCTAGCCAATCAAGTTCTGTTTTAGAAAAGAATACATTAAACAGGCATGATGTTCTTCCTACTTTAGTCTGATTTTCAATTTTTTTGCCCTTGGGGGAAAAATCAGAAAAATTGGTATTAATAGGGTCTGAAAAGTCTATTAGAGCCTACACCATGTGTACATGTAGGTCAGTCCTTGTACTCAATAAAATGTTCCTACTTCATTTTTTTCCAGTGGCCAAATATTATGCCTGATTCAAAAGAATTACACCAAAGTTTATATTTAATCAAGTCATGCATCAGTTGGTTTAAAACACTTCTGTTACGTTTTCAAAATATGTCGTAAAAATATCTTGCCTCGGGAAAGTACTGAGTAAACAGTGCTTAATACACATCAGTGTAATGGTAAAAACAACTTATATTCTTTATCCCCTGATGCAAAATTAACATCTATTAACAATATTTTGTTGACATTATTATTGACAGGTCGTAACAATCTTTAAAGAAGCCGGACACATCACACCGAATCTCGGGGAGCTAGGCGCGGCGTTGAGGGCAAGGCTTGGAGACTCTAATAAATTATTGGTGAGTATTTAAAGGTAGTGTATACTTTTGGTAATTGTCAAAGACCATTATTCTCACTTGGTGTATCCCAACATGTGCATAAAATAACAAACCTGTGAAAATTTGGGCTCAATTGGTCATCGAAGTTGCAAGATAATAATGAAAGAAAAAAGGCCCTTGTTGCACAAATTTGTGTGCTTTCAGATGGCTGAGAAAGGCTTCAGGCCTGAAGTCTTTTTCAGATTCAAATATTTTATTGAGAAATTACCTCTTTTTCAAAAACTACGTTACTTCAGAGGGAGTCATTTCTCACAATGTTTTATACTATCAACAGCTCTCCGTTGCTCGTTACCAAGTCAGTTTTTATGCTAATATATATGTTGAGTAATTACCAAACGAGTCCAGTGCCTTTAAAGGGAGGGCATATCAAAAAATTGATGACCATAAAAACTAACTTGGTAAGAAGCACTGCAGCTGTTGATAATGTTTGACATTTTGAGAAATGATTCCCTTCAAAAGAATGTGGTTTTAGAGAGAGGGATTCAAAAACACTTCAATCTGAGAAACTGTTCTCAGATTGTGTGTTCCAATTATGGATTATTCTTCCTGTGTGGACACAACTGCTGCAGATTTCGGCAATATCTCAAAAACGCTACCACATTTTGAAATGAAATTTTCACAGGTTAGTTTTATTGTATATAGGATTAAAACAGTCGAACGGTTCCAAAAACCAAAGGTATATTTTGCCTTTAAAATGAAAAGTTGTTCCAATGTTTATAACTCTTCAACAATATTTTCCATGCCTGTGCCTTCTTCTAACTTCATGTGTTTATTTTTTTCTTGTGTATAGCAAACTACTACTGCCAATATTTGTACAACAGTAGCCACCGCTATGGGGCCACCCGTGAAAACGTATGTCACACGTCTGGTACCTGGACTCCTTGTTATTACAGCGGATGTTAAGGTATGTTGTCAGACTCTATGATGAAAGATTGTCATTTTGCGAAAGATTCACGCCCTCCCTATCCGCAACTTAATTCATTGTAAGGAGAATTCAAATAAGAATTTACAAATGTCTGGATTCTGCTCATATTTGCTTAGCAGAAAATCGTTTAGCAATATTTTCTGTTTAAGCAGCTCAATAAAATTTGGAAATAAAGTATTTTGGACTATTAAGGACAGAATTTTTTCTCATTCTTCTTAACAATACTCTCACATTTTTAATTTACTTTTAGCCAAGTGTAAGGGCGGCTGCCATTGCTGGACTGAATGCATTTGAGGAGCAGGTCGGCTTAGCGCCGTTCATCGAGGATGAGATTCTGAGTACGGCGTTGGCCGTGGATAAACCAAACCTTAGAATAGAGGTGAGAATGTTTGTATCCTGGTGAAGTTTCTTTCATCTGTCTTCAAGAAATTTACATAAAAGTAGCGACCAAAAGAGATGCTGCGATATTTTTCTTCTTTTACACTGTTTGTAGCTGTTGTAATAGACCCCTTGCATTGGCCGCCATTGCCGAGTTCAAATAATGGAAACATGCACGCGTGTACACGCCGCACACAACTCTCAAGTGAGGGCGCTGTTTGGGTCTTGTGACGTCTTAGGCAAGGGGTCTGTTGTTGCATCAGAAAAAATATCAATTTGGTTTACCCTTACACCAATGTTTGATAAGAAATGTACATGTATACTCCATGCTGTCTGAGTTCTGGGCAAAGAATGCTCGGGTATCTAGAGTGGGATTCGAACCTACAACCTACCACATTCTATAGCAGATGTATAAACTGTCGGACCTTGAGTTCGACTGATGACACGAGGTCAGCTTGTCAAGTAAGTCAACCAAAACAAAAACCCACTTTTCTTTCTTAAACAACAAGTGTTCACATATTTTACTTTCTCTGAACAGATTTTTGGTTGGCTGGCGGAGAAGCTGGCCAAGTACCGGACTCTTCCGTCAGATCTTGCTCTGTCGGTTCCAATCCTGTTCGCTGCATTGGAAGATCGAAACGGTGACGTCAGGAAGCAGGCTCAGGCTGCTCTCCCGCTCTTCATGATGCATCTTGAGTTCAATAAGATGATGAAGATGACTGGGAAACTCAAGGTTGGTGTCGTTCTCTTTAAAGGGTCTGTCTACGTTTGGTAATGACTCTTTAAATTAATGGCAATAAAAACTTACTTGGTAAGAAGTACAGCAGCTTTGGATAGTATAATGCATTTTGAGAAACTTTTCACTTCGAAGTACTGCGGTTATGGAAACAGATATTACTTTTTATCTTTTTATCCCCCAAAATTTGAATTTGAGAAGTGTTACTAACAGTAACGTTTTTCAGATTGTGTATTCCAATTGCAGATTAGTTGTCCTGCGTGGACATAACCACTCCAGATTTTCGGCAATATCTCAAAAACGCTACCACCTTTTGAAATGAAATTTACATAGGTTAGTTTTATAGTATCTACAACTATGTAGGATTCAAACAAACAGTGGGTTCCAATTACCAAACGTATACAATTCCTTTAAGATTTATAAGAGGATTTAGAGTTCAATTTCTTTTATAATATATTAAAGAAAAACTAACCATCTCTTTTTAGAAGCAGTGAAGTTAGGGTCATCATTTATTTTCAACGTGCAAAACCTCACACCAGCATCTTAAACTAGAACCTTTGACTTTAATCTTCATGTTTATATAATTATTTACTAGCCTTCTTCCAAGACGAACGTTTGTGCGATCATGGAGAAGCAGAGGCCCAACATACCGGAGAAACCAGGCAAGCCAGCGGGCTCAGGAAAGACCGGCAAGAAGAAGAAGGTCGTCGAGGAACCGTCCCCTGTCTCGGAGGAGGAGCCGGAAAGGCCTGCAGTAAAGGGGAAACGACCAAAGAGCGCACCGGCCAAGGTGCGTAGATGAGGAAAGCAAGACTAGGATTTCTTAATAATAATAATAATACTGAGTTCTTATATAGCGCTTTATCACACCCCTAGGGGCGTATCAAGGCGCTCAGTATTTTTTCCTGCAAGGTATGCGGAGCGACGTTTTGAAGTAAGAACTCCTTTATAGCACCATGTAATGGTTTACAAGGTGCTGTGGCGCAATATGCAGCCGATCAAACCAGGAACACCGGGGCGAACCCCTTCTCTTTACGATAAGTACACTGGGTTCTTTTACGTGCATTGCACAACACATGGGACCTACGGCTTTACGTCCCATCCGAAGGATGCAGCAATAATGGTTGAGTGTCTTGCTTAAGGACTAGATTTTTATTCAAATTGTACGTATTATTCAAGTTGACATTTTGCCTACACCCTTTGACAAGTCTTACCATGCTTACAAGAAGCTCTAAGAGTTGAAAGGTGTTTTTTTTTCTTAGTAATGAATTCAGGAAAAATGTGTCAATTTAGAAGTTGTAATTTATTTTGGTGTAACTTGTGATAGCATGTTATTGTATACAACTTGTTGTGTGGCTTGGTCGTGTTCACGCATTGTATCTCCATTGAAATATTTCCCTGTGATCGCAATGTGCTTCCATTGTTTTCCTTTTGTACCAAGTACCCTGTCCAAGTACGCTTTAATTGTTCTCTTGTTTTTGAGTTTTTATGGGCTCTTTCCGAGCACCACTCCCCTTCTTCCATAAACCCAGGATGTTTCATTGTTTGTTTCTTGAATTACTCCCCCCTCCCTCTACATTTGTGTTTCTTGGATCTCCACACAACTCTCCACTTCCCCTAACTCTAGAAACAATCTCATCCCCCTCCTCTACTCCTACCTCTTCCAAAACTCGGGAAACACATTCCTATGGCTCTGTTTCTTGAACCTCTCTCTGCCTTTGCCACACACCCCCTCTATTGTTCACTTAAATTGTTTCTTGAATCTCCCGACTCCAACCTCGCCCTTCCCATCTTCCTCCTCTCTCTACCCCCACCACGTTTATCCCTCCATCTCATTCTGAACACATGTTCATTGCTCACTTTTATTTCTTGAATCTCCTGCCTCCAACCTCGTCTCTCCTACACTCCCCCCCTGCTCCTCTACCCCTCCGCCATCCTCCCCTCCCCTATTCTGTCGCCTCCCCCTCCTCCTTCTCCCTTCCCCCTATTCCTTTGTCTCCACCCCTCCCCCATTCCTCTACCCCTCTACCCCTTCCTCCTCCTCTCCCCCCTTCTTCACCTCTACCCCACCCCCCTCGCTCTGAATACATGTTCATTGTTCTCTTCCATTTCTCGTACTCCGCCTCAGCCCGATTCTAGTTCAGTAAGTAGCTCCGCCTCTTCAGCCAATGAGAACGGGAGCTCCACCACCAGTGCCCCTAGCACTGGAGCCAAGAAATCCAAACAAACCTCGGTTGCCAAGGGAAAGGTAGTCCGCCATTTTATTTCCACCGTGGTGGGAAACTAATTTCAACAGTTTCTAACCCCCCCGCATGTTCCAGGTTTTTCTTTTGTTCCTTTCCAGTTGTTTACTTTTCAATGTACTAACTGCATGCTTTGTATTGAAAATGTTCTGCATTATTTTGTAACTAACAACAAGATTTAAGGAATTGAGTAACTTTAGCATTTTTAAGCCTTAAGCCAGAGCTGCCAACTCTCCCTGATTCTGCAGAAAGTTCCCTAAACCAACCTTTCCATGTTCCTGATGAACAAATTTGAAAATCTGCCTGATTCTGGAATCGTTGTCCCTATTATGTTGAATGTAATTCCAAATATCTCCCTGATTGTTGTACAAAATCTTCCTGAATGCAAGATGCAAATGTTGGCAGCTCTGTTTAAGCTGAAAGCATGTGGCTCTGGGTTTGCTCAAGAACCATAGAAGGAACGGTAGCTGGTGCTTGAACCATAGCCAGATCCGGAACTAAAGCTGGAATCGTAGATGTAGCCAGAACCAGAACTAGAGCTGGAACAAGAATCGGGTACAGAAGCCAAGATTAAGAAACCAGGGTTTGAAGTAAACACTGGGCCACAAGTCTGAGTTAGTGGTTTAAACTTCCGGCCAATTTAACAAGTCAAGCAGTCCACTGCGTTCCTCCTAATGTCAACACAAATACGTCTATTAAGACATTGTGGTATCCACTGCTAAAATATAGGATTCGAACTGCCTTTAGCCACCGGGCTAGCTTCGTGGTAGAGTGGTAAGATATCTGCTCTAGTATGGCAAAGGTCGTGGGTATGAATCTCATCCGAGTGATATGCCTGTGGATTTTTTTCACTGGACTCAAGGGAAAGTACTGAGTATACAGTGGTTAATAAACATCGGTGAAAGGCAAGAATAATAAATAAATAAAACAAATACAGTATGTTTGAAGATTTACTAATTTATAGGTCAGGTTTTAACTCCAAAGCTCAGCAAAGGACAAATATAAAAGAGGAAGAATATCTTTCCAGGCTCGATTTCACAAAGTGCTAAGATTCATCTTAAAGGTGCTGTGTCGTCATGATCAAAACAGGCCTGTGGCTGTACATGGAATTATGAACTCTCACCCAGTTACTGCACGACCTCCCCCGTATCATATCTATGGAGAGCGTGCGTGCATGCAGTAACTGGGTGAGAGTTCATAATTCCATGTACAGCCACAGGCCTGCTTTGATCATGATGACATAGCACCTTTAAGATGAGTTGTCAGTATCGCCGCAGTGATTTTGTATTGTTATATCACACTTTGCTTGGCAATTAAGATTGATACACAGTTAAGATCAATCATAGCTCTTTGTGAAATCGGCCACTGGTAAGAATATTTCTGGTCAAGTGCACGTCCTGAGGTACAAGCCCTGTGGTTCTGAGGATACTGTTTTGCAAATACTTATAACTAACATGGCTGGAGATTAAGATGATAACAAAATGCTTATTTTGTTGAGTTTTTCCACTTAGACTCGGGACCCAATTTCATAAAGCCTGTAAGCACAAAAACTTGCTATGCAAAGCAGGGCCCAATTTCATAGAGCTGCTTAAGCAGAAAATATTGCTTAACATTTTTCTGCTAAGCACAACTAAGCAGGATACCAGTTACATACATTTTGTACATGTAATATAATATTTTAGCTGGTAACCGTATTCTGGTAAGCATAATTTTGTTGTGTTTAGCAACTTTTTATGCTTAAGCAGCTCTATGAAATTGGGCCCAGGTCTTGCGTAGCAGAAACAGGTTACCACCGCATACAGTTTACATTGTTGCGACTGGTGCCCCCTCATTTCTTGCTTAGCAAAGAAATTTGCTTTGCAGAATTTTCTGCTTAACAGCTTTCTGAAATTGGACCCTGGGCCCAATTTCATAGAGCTGCTTAAGCAGAGAATATTGCTTAACATTTTTTCTGCTAAGCAAAACTAAGCAGGACACCAGTAACATTTTGTACATGTAAAATGGTATTTTAGCCGGTAACCTTATTATGGTAAGCATCATTTTGTTGTGCTTAGCAACTTTTTATGCTTACGCAGCTCTATGAAATTGGACCCTGTACTGAAGGTTAAATAGTAAACAAAACACAAACATGTAAAAATTAATTTCATTTTTAACCAGTTGGAATAATCTTGAGACAGGTATTATCATAACCTAATATTTGAAGACCATTTCTTTAATGCACCTAACAATAATTTGATTCTAACATTTTCGACATGCAGAAAGTATGGAACTTGTATCAAAAATTTGAGACGATAAAGAAAATGCACTGATATTTGGCAAGTCTTGTTTGTTGTTTTTTTACAGATAACCAGTTATAGTGCACATATTTACCTAGTATTTCTCTGGCAACCAATAAGATTTTATTTACTTTATTTTGGTTAATGCCGAAAGAAAAAAAACAGTGAATTTGACTTTTTGTCTTGTTCTCAGAGCAGGGTTCTCGCAGGATCTTTCAAAACTGTGGGCTTTCTGGACCCAAAAATTTTGGATGGTTAGCCGAAGCACGCTGAATTGAAACAAAGTCTTCAGAATGTTTCTACTCGGTGTTTATCTTGGTTTTAAAAGCCCTACTGTGCAATCTGGAGAATTATATATGGTTTTCTCTTAATGATTATTGTGGGGGGTGGGGAATCATTCTTTTTTCGGGGAGGTGGGTGATTTTTTTTGTTTAACGTATCGGCAGACAATTTCGTGCTTATCAGCCCGATACGCTAGCTTGTGCTTGGGAAGAACCCTGGCTTACATAGTTATTTTTCGTTATTACAGACCAGCAAGTCGAGCAAGAAAGGCAAGGGGGATGACGAGGAGTTTGGCCCTCCGCTTATCATGAACAACGGCAAAGACAAACGATTCAAGGATGAACAGGAACTCAAGGTAAATAGTGTTTCTTAAAGGGTCTGTATACGTTTGGTAATGACTCTGAAAATGAATGGCAATGAAACTTACTTGGTAAGAAGTACAGTAGCTTTGGATAGTATAATGCATTTTGAGAAACTTTTCACTCAGAAGTACTGCGGTTATGGAAAAATATATCACTTTTTATCCCCAAAAATTTGAATCTGAGATTAACGTTACTGCAGTAATGTTTCTCAGACTGTGTCTTCCAATCGCAGATTATGCTTCCTGCGTGGACATAACCGCTCCAGATTTTCGGCAATATCTCAAAAAACGCTACCACCTTTTGAAATGAAATTTTCACATGTTAATTTTATGGTATATATCTACAACTATATAGGATTGAAACAAACAGTGGGTTCCAATTACCAAATGTATACAATCCCTTTAAATTTAGTGTATCAATCAATAGCTAAAATTAATGAAAGGAGTGTTTTCATCAATTGCATGTCCGGCCTGGGATCACACAGAGGCCATGGCCTCTGTTCCTACTGGTCTTGTTCTCGATGCCCCCTTCAAAAGTTTCCCATAGACTTAAAGATTTTCTAATGGATTAGTTCCCCCTTGCAAAATGAAAATTGCCTTGCCCGCTCAAAGATGAAATTCAAGGCTTGACATGGGTGGTCGGGATTTTCATCTTTAGAGACGGCAAAGTCATTTTCATTCTGCAAAGGGAACTTCCATTGGAAATCTTAAAGTTGGTGGGAATTTGTTAAGGGACATAAAGGCCAAGACCAGGGCAACGGAGGCCACAATTCCATAGAAGTCCACGGCCCAATTTCATAAAGCTGTTAAGCAGAAAATACTGCTTGACGTATTTCTTTGCCAAGCAAAAATTGAGTGGGGCACCAGTCACAACAATGCCAACTTAATGTAATTTTGGCTGGTAAACCTGTTTCTGCTAAGCAATACTTTTCTGTGCTCGGCAAGTTTTTGTGCTTACACCCTTTATGAAATTGGGCCCAGTTCTGCTTACTGGATGGATTTACCAAAGGTTACCCTTTAAGAATATACTGTTCTCACATTTCAATATTAGCTGATTTTTGATGATTGTTTTTTTTAATTTGGAAGGTTTTGAAGTGGAATTTCACAACGCCGAGACCGGAGTACATCGATCAGCTGAAGGACCAGATGCAGCTGTGTGTCAGTAAGGCCATTATGACCAGCCTCTTCCATGCTGACTTTAAATATCATATACAAGCACTCACCACCTTCACAGAGGTAAGAACACCCCCCCTGTTATAGCAGAATGGTTCGATCTCGGGTTGGTGCTTTGCTGATATAGAGGGGTGCTCCACATTAGGAGAAAGGGGTTAGTCACAGATTGGTGCAACCTGATGTGCACATGAGTGAGTAAAAAGGAGTTTTCATCATAAGAGGGTCATTCCATTTTGTACTTAGGGGTTTGCCTAATCATATGGACCATTTCATATTTACACAGGAATTTTCAAAGTCAATTAACGTACTACCCTACCTCCCCCCCCCCACACACCACAGAAGTAAAACAGAAATAAAGACGGTAGAGTAACGTTTTGTGTCATACTTTTAGTGAAACCAATTTTTGCTTCCCATTTTGACACAAGGAAATTCAATTAGCTTTCACAAATCTCATAAACTAGGGCTAGAAAAAAATGTTATTATCGATATTTTTTCATTTTTTTGTTTTTTGGTTAAATCTCCAGAATCTTGACACCTACAAAGATGCGACGATGGCATCCCTGGACGTCCTCCTCAAGTATCTCACCATCCGATTCTTCGACACCAACACCACTGTCATCATGAAGGTGCTGCAATACCTCAAGGCCGTCTTCACCGTCATGGCAGATGATGACCTGAGTCTACGAGAACACGAGGCGTCCAGTTTCATCCCGTATCTCATCCTCAAGGTAAGTAACAAGTGTTTGACGATGTCGACCTAGTCACAAGGTTGCCATTCCTTTACAGGTACGATATAGTATAATGCATTATGAGAAACTTTTGAATCTGAGAGTGTATTCTCCTTGCAGATTGTTAACTGCTCCAGATTTTCGGCAATATCTGAAAAACGCTACCACCTCTTGAAATGAAATTACCACAGGTTGGCTTTATGGTATATATCTACAACTATGGGTGCGTTTTGGCAGCTGTAACCAATAACTGTTTCGGTTGTTGGTCGTTGGTTCTGCTGTTCAGACTGAACTTTCGGTTGTTGGTGGTTGGTTCTGCTGTTCAGACTGAACGATAACCGAGTTGTGAGCTCGGTTACCGTTTTGGTTATGACATCAGAAACAATTATTGGTTACAGCCGCCAAAATGCACCCTATATAGGATTGAAACAAACAATGGGTGCCAACTACCAAACGTATACAGACCCTTTAAGGAGATACAATAATGGTCTGTTCTCTCTGCAAAATGACTGGATTCTGTATCTTTATCAGGTCGGAGACAACAAGGAGAATATTCGTAAGGATGTCCGAGCCGTCATGCGACTCATCACCAAGCTGTATCCAGCCAGTAAGATGTTTAGTTTCATCATGGATGGACTCAAATCCAAGAACTCTCGCCAAAGAACAGGTAAACTTTGTCTTCATTTGATTATTCTCTTTGTTTGGGGAAACCCAGTGTCGTGGCCGAGTGGTCTAGTTCTACGGGCCCAAGCTCTGGTGTTGTCAGCAGCAGAGTGTGGGTTTGAATCAAGGTCATGACACTTGTGTCCTTGAGCAAGGCACTTGACCATAATTGCTTCGTTAAAAGTTGGGAAGGCATTGCATTCTGCTCTACTAGCCAGGTTCCTAGTGGATCATACCCATGCCTACATCCTTACGGACTGTGAAGGCAACGTGCCCCTGGTGACAGTTGGTTTGGGTCCACAGCCCAAATCAGTTAAGTGTAGCCCTCACCTTGAAGTGGCCGTCCGGCGTTGTGATGTAAGGCTATATCTCAATAAAATAAAAAAACCAGCTGGGAACCAACTAATTAGAAGAAGGACCATGGGCTGTCCTTCCAGAACCATGGTCAAGACAAAGGAAAGTCGTGACTTGAAAAAACCCTCTTTTGTTACCCCTTGTAGAATGTTTAGAGGAACTTGGCTACCTCATAGAAAGCTACGGAATGAACGTCTGCCAACCCTCACCGCCCAAAGCCATGAAGGAAATAGCTGGCCAGATTGCAGATAGAGATAACAGCGTGCGCTCTGCTGCCCTCAACACCCTGGTGCAAGGGTACCAGGCAGTCGGGGAGGAGATCTATAAATACGTTGGACATGTAAGTAGGATACCAGTTTTGATTTTTTTTTCCAGATTTAAGGATTTGGGGTTTGTTTTTTTATAAAAATTCTTGAAAGACGTTATGTGCCCATTGGGGGAAGAAAATCATAGTTTATATTTTGGCCAAACCTCTAGATTTTCATTTGTGGTGTTGTAGTTTTGTTTTGTGCGTTAAGGCCATGTCACACGAGGCAATTTACAGGCAACCAGTTCCAGGCAATCTCCAACAAGAAAATTTATTCACATTTCAGTTTTCTGATTATTTTCTTGGGGATAGTGAGTTGCAGCTAGAAGAATATCTCTTGTGCTGCCGAAATATTTCTTGTGCATACAGTGCAGTTGGTTGCCTCAACAAAATATTGCCCTGTGTGACATGGCGTATTAAACATTTTGTGTGCGACCAAAGTAAAACTTTTAAATTTGATAGAATTTTCCCGCATTGTTAGGCCAAACAAAATAAATGTTCTGTTTCCGATTACATGCCATCCTAAAATAGGGTAGGTACGTCAGGATATATATTTTTTTTTTACGTTTCTTTTATTCTGATACGTTTGGCAAGTGTGTAAAAATTCCCTACTTCCCCGATTAAATTTAACAAAAACAACAGTGAGTGACAAAAAACTGCTCCAAATCTATAAGACCTCTTTAGTATACATGTACTTTAAACTCACATGGGGTACACAGGAGATGTTGCTGGTTAATATGGAGGTACGATTGTGTCCAAAATATTTCTAAAAATATAATTTTTCGGCTAAAATGATGTCTAAATCGTCTGCTCGCAACTTCTGTTAACGTTCCTTTATCTGTTGAGCGCATTCAACGTTTTGCGCAACGAATTTGACAAAATTGTGCGCAATATGTAGTTTGCGCTCTGCAGAATTTGCAGCTCAATCTACCAATCAAGCAAAAGGGCGCGCAATTGTAGTTTGCGCTCTGTGATTGGGTATGCAACGCACATGACGCGACGGCCGTAAATCGCAAAATCGTCGCCTCAAATCACGGATAAATCGGTAAATTTGACTTGATGTCTTGTGGTTTTTATTTCAGTTTTGTGTAAAACATGTTAACTTGGTCAAAGGCAGACATTTGTCCATGGAACAATATTTATTTTATTTTTTTAATTTAAATTTTTTTTCTTTTCTTTTTTTTTCTTTTTTTTTCTTTCTTCCTTTTCAAGCCGAATAAAAAGTTTAGGGTCGCGGAAATCGTGGCGTAAAGTTAGGATATGTCGGGTAACCGGAAACAGAACGTTTATTTTGTTTGGCCTTATTTGACAGTTTGTTAAATATGGACTTTTTCTAGTTGAACGACAAGGACATGGGAATGCTTGAAGAGCGAATCAAACGCTCTGCCAAGAAGAACCCCGGAGCACCTCCCAAGGCTGTCCCAGCTGCCTCCCAGCAGAAGGAGGACAAGAACTCCAAGCTTGACCCTAAGAAGGCCGGCTTGCCGTAAGTCATTCTCAGATTTTATTTCAGACAAAAAGAACAAAGTATACCCATACAAATATTGTAGATTACAAGAAGCACTTATCGTTGAAGATGGCTGTTCAGCTGGAAGTTCTTTTCAAAACTTTGTGAGACAAATAAATACATGAAAATTTCTTCAAAAAGATTTAAGTTTATAAAAAACTAACCTTTAGAAATGTCATCACAAAATGTGCCTTCCTGTTTTGAGAAAATTAGGCAGCCAAAATTACAAAACAAATATATATAATCTAAAGGGAAGTCGTGATTTTGAGAAATTTAATTTATTGGAGATTTGGAGTTTGACAAATTGAGGGAGGAATGCAAAATTCAGCAAAGGCTAACTTTATGGTTGGATCTTGGTTGACCCTAGTGTTTACCATGGTACAACCAGGGCCCAATTTCATAGAGCTGCTTAAGCAGAAAATATTGCTTAACACTTTTTTGCTTAGTAGAAATGAGCAGGATACCAGTCACAATTGTACATGTGACCTGGTAGTTTGGCTGGTAACCTTATTCTGGTAAGCATAATTTTGTTGTGCTTAGCAAAGCCCAATTTCATAGAGTTGCTTTAAGCACAAAAAGTAGCTAAGCACAACAAAATTATGCTTACCAGAATAAGGTTACCAGCC
This sequence comes from Plazaster borealis, assembly GCA_021014325.1. Classification (NCBI taxonomy): domain Eukaryota; kingdom Metazoa; phylum Echinodermata; class Asteroidea; order Forcipulatida; family Labidiasteridae; genus Plazaster; species Plazaster borealis. The sequence goes on along the minus strand of CM037465.1, from coordinate 1,772,523 downwards.
AAACTACCATGCCACATGTTCAATTTGTGACCGGTATCCTGCTCGTTTATGCTAAGCATGAACTTGGGCCCTGAGTTGCTACTTGATGATACACAACTGTATTGTTCTAACAGTTTTAACTGCCATAGTAGATAGTTAAACACCCCACTGTAGCGAACTGCATTTGATGCTGCTGTGTCAAAGCCTTACCATAGCACCCCACAGTACAAACCTTGAACAAAGATTCATTCAAGGTGGAGGTAAACAAATTGATTGACCTCCCTGCATACGCCGCCATTGCTGAGGTCAAACAATGGGAAAAGTGCTCGTGCTGTGAATACGCACCTTGCACAACTCACAGCCAATGATAGTTCTTCCCTTGACCTCAACGAGGGCGCTGTTTGTTTGTGCGATGTTCAGGCAAGAGATCCGTTGACATAGAGTTTGTATCTTTTAGTCTTTCTAAATCCCTTAGTGGGTAGTTGGACACCATTCATCGTAGTGAACTGATTTTCGACGCTGTAGTGTTCAAACATCCAGCACTGTGAAGGCCTTGTCACACAGGGCAATTTTTTTTCAGGCAATTTGGAGGCAACCACTTCCACTGCATACACAAGGAACACTTCGGCAGCACAAGAGACATTCTTCTAGCTGTAACTCACTATCCCAAAGAAAATAACAAGAAAACTGAAATGTGAATGAATTTCCTTTTTGGAGATTGCCTGGAACTGGTTGCCTGTAAATTGCCTCGTGTGACATGGCCTTTACTGCAAACCCTTTAAGATATCATCCCTTTGTATTTTTCATTGTGTTTTACAATTCTCTTAGAGCTTGTAATTGAATAGTATACTCACTCCTGACTGGTCCGGACTTCACGTGAAAGCACACATGCAAAGCCAATCATCGTATTTTTAAAAAGTAGATTTTATGAAAGATTTACCACGGAATTCAGATCATTTATTTTAACTTGAGCTGCTTCAGAATTTCTACAACCTTAAATGCAATTCTATCAGAAAGCACAGATGCAAAGCCAATCACCGTATTTAAAAAAGTAGATTTTGTGAAAGATTTACCAAAGTTATGGAATTCAGATCATTTATTTTAACTTGAGCTGCTTCAAAGATTTCTACAACCTTAAATGCAATTCTATCAGAATCTATATTGCGTCTATCCTATTACATGGAGGCCGCCACGGAGGCCATGGCCTCTGTTGCCCTGGTCTTGGCCATGATGCCCCCTTCAAAAATTTCTCATAGACGTTAAAATTTTCCAATGGAAGTGCCTTTTACAAAATGAAAATGGCCTTGCCCTCTCAAAGATGAAATGCCAGGCCTGCCATCAACAAACCTTTGACTGTAAAAGCAGAAGTGAACACTGATTCCAATTTAACCAAAAAGGCACCAGACTATTTTAGCATTCAGCCTCACTTTGGTTACATTGATGTAAATAGGAGTAAAACACAATGGCTGCATCATAAAGGTCTCAGATGGAACTGGTACCCAAACTCATTCAAGCATGGTTGGTTCGACTAGTTTCTAGGTGATCAAAAACCAAACCTACTGCTGAATTTTGATAGAATTAAGGTTGTCAAGTAGCCATGAACTATTTAAAACAATATTTGCAGAATTTTTTTTATGAAAAACTTTTTTGAAATCAGACATTTTTGGGTCTTAGTTTTTCAATCAAATGCTGTATATTCTTAGCGTCAGTTTTCACTTTGCATTTGTGTTTATGTGAGCATCCGATTAGACTAGCCACCATCACTTCAAGTAAGGTTGTCTTACAGTCAAGCATTACTGCATGCTTATAGAACACTCATGCCCAGGGCTCAAATTTGGGGGGTAAAAAACAACAAGACCGCAGGACTTGTAGCTCAGAATCTTTGCTGGACCGGGATTTTATTAACAAGACCAGAATCCAAAATCCCCTGGCCAAATGCTACTTAAAACATCTGAGGACCAGTCAAAATTCTCACCAAGTGGTCCGGCTGGTTAGTTCAGTGTTGAAAAGCATTCATATTAAATGCCAACTATGAACCAGTGAAAAAGCTGGTGGACCAGTTGAATGACGAGCTGACTGGTCCCTCTGGCTAGTCACTGAAAAAGTGACTGGAATCCGATCCAAATAGAACGTTCCTACCGCTCCGACTTTTTAGACACTCCCTAAGCGAGGCGGGTTATTTAGAATGGTATCGTGAGCGTTTCATAAGTGATGCAGTAATAAAATTTGTTTTTACCCTTACACCGATGTGTATTAAGCACAGTGTACTCGGTACTCTCCCGAGTTCTGTGACTCCACAGGAAAATCACTCGGGTGGGATTCGAACCCATGACCTTTGCATTTCTAGAGCAGTCTTTACCACTAGACCACCGAGCTAGCCCGCTGGCTAGAGACAGTTTGATTCCTATGTTTTAGCAGCGGGTACTGCAACGATTTAATAGATGTTAACTTTGCATCAGGCTAGCTTGGTGGTCTAGTGGTAAGACACCTGCTCTAGCAATGCAAAGGTCGTGGGTTCGAATCCCACCCGAGTGATTTGCCGGTAGATTTGTTTCACAGAACTCGGGGAAAGTACTGAGTATACAGTGCTTAATACACATCGGTGTAATGGTCAAAACAAATTATATTCTTTATCCCTAACGCAAAATTAACATCTAAGTGATGCAGTAATGTTTGAAAGCCTTCCTATAAGTGACGGTGGCTAGATGGAGATGTGAGGCACCCACTCGGCCTTTTTTAAAAACCCTGTGCAATAGTTACTTTAACACCCTGTTCCAACTCTCTTCTTTGCTTCACCTAGTCCCGGTTGGAGAGACCAATACAGGTAAAGATAAACTTTATGACCTTGCGCAAAAACCAAACATAAAATCCGCCCCAAGCCTTGTCAAAATAATGTTATTAATATTAATCCAAGCTGTCAACACAGTTCAAGGTTCGCTACCTTACGGAGACCGAGGACCAAACAAAGGGGGCATAACAAGGTCTCCGTAGGGGGATTTCTTAAGACTGGGGTGCTCCATGAGGAATTGTGTGTACAAAGTATACGGGAAAATGTTAAGAACAGGGACACAGGGAGGTTGGGTTGGTGTAGTGGTATCTTTCCTCGCCTTCCAGGTTTGAATCCCACCGGGGCACTATGTGGATTGGGTTTTCAGTCCCTACCTGACTGCGTGGACTTTCCCTGGAGTATTTCTCTGGGGCCTTCCTCCCACATCTGAAGCTGAAACTTCCTTGTTTTCTCTCAATGGGGTTCTTGGCTAGTATAGTGATTAAGTTTGCTTTTCTGAGAGTCCTTGGCTTCACAACCAGAATTATTAAATGAAATGAACTGAAATGAAAAAAAAAGGAAGAAGAAAAGATGTCTCCACAAGGATGTAAAAAATACTCTTATTTTGATGCAAAGTTACTGGTGTGTTGTCGTTTTGTACAAGGGGCTGATTTTGGTTAATTCAGCAAACGTTTGGGAAAGAGAAAAGGCGTTTTATTTGTGTTTGAATTTGCGGCTGTGGCTGTTGCTAAAGGGTATTGCTAATGTATGGATGAAAGTCATTTCAGTGGATGATCAAGCCACAGTCACAGACGCTTCCTGGGACACAGCTTTTATGTACTTTCTACTTTAAGAAATATGAAAGTTACAGGAAATTTTGTTCTTCTTCTTTTTCACCCAAGCATGTTAAATCTCTGTTTCAGACAGGAAAAGATTTACTGCACAATTTGTATTTTGAAATTACATTATTCAAATCTTTACTTTATTTTTCGGGGTGGGGGGTCTGGGCTTGTGAATTCTTATTTAGATTACTTCTTTGTTTTGAATTTATGTTTTCTGTACCTGGTCTTAGAAAATTAGCTGCAAATAGAGGTTGCCGTGCTATTTATCAAGCTTTTATGTGTGTCTTTTTCTTTACTCCTTTTTGGTTTTGCACAAACTGATCGCCAGTTTTGTGCAGTTGCAAAACCTTAGCCTACACACACTGTGGTAGAATCTCTAGATCTTCACCTCTCTAGATCTTCACCTTTTAGTTAATTTATTGGTGCACTTCTTCAGTTTTATGTTTTTGTTTCAAATGTCAAGCATTATCAGAAACAGATTCTTATTGCGGTGTTTTTTGTTTTGTGGTGTATTTGTTTGTGTGTTTGTTTGTTTGTTTATTTGGTGTGATCTGTGGTGGCATGCTATTTTAGCTTCCTAATTTGCATGGCTTTAGTCTAGTCAATATGCAGGCATACAGCTTCCCACCAGATTAGCTTATTCCCTTTTTTCTGTTGGTTTTTTGTGCCATAGAAAACTGAAAATAACATGCTACAAATATATTGTTGTAGTTCCCTCATTGTCTGGTAATTGCAAGTTGCATGTCTGAATATATTTTAATATTCAAGTGTAGAATGTAATGCTCCCCCCACCCCACCTCTTGAAACACCCACCAATTGAATGGAATTTGCTCGCCCGCTGTTTTACCACTTTCCGTCTTCAAAACCGATTATTTTAAATTTGAATTTAACTACTCCATCCAACAGGAATCCAGGTAAGATGCAGCGGCCAGGCACTGCGCCCGCTGCCGTCAAGAACGGACCTTCCAGTAGGAGTTTAAACCAGCCCAAGACCTTCTCCTTAGACTTGGAGAGGCTTGGGTTGGAATCCAGCGAGACAGAGCCCGAGATGCCACAGCTCCATGATACCAACCTGGATGAGATGTTGACGGAGCCAGTGGTCCTACCCAAGAGAAGGTAGAATTACCGAGAACACCTTCAAAACATCCTCACCTTAAAGGGAACATTGGTTTTTGGAACCGTTCAATTGTTTTAATCCTATATTTAGATATATACAATAAAACTAACCTGTGAAAAAAATCATTTCAAAAGTTGTTCGCGTTTTTGAGATATTGCTGAAAATCCAGAGCGGTTATGTCCACGCAGGAAGAATAATCCGTAATTGGAATTCACAATCTGAGAAACATATCCGACAGTACCGTTTCTCAGATTCAAATTTTGGGGGATACAAACCGATATCATTTTTCCATAACCACATTACTTCGAAGTGAAATGATTCTCAAAATGCTTTATACTATTGAAAGCTGCTGTACTTCTAACCAAGTAGGTTTTTATTAGCATTAATTTTAAGAGTGATTAGCAAACGTAAACCTTACATTTAAAGAGGGCTCCAAGGTTTGGTGATGCACTCATTAGAGAATTGTAATTTTGTTTCCACTTTCACAAGGACTCTATTTGAAAAATGAGTGCATTACAAAACTGAATTTGACTTTGCAGCCCCTCTTTAATACAAAAATAAAAAATAAAAGCTGTGATAAATCTCATGCTTATCTTTGGCTAATTTGCTCGTATTAAAGCACTGTTGGACTTTGCTTGAAAATGTATATAATTTTTTTTCTTCTCAAAACTCTTCCACTTCTTATGGACTCAATTTTGTATTAAGTTTCTTAGGGTTGTTTCAGTGTGGAGTGCTCAACAAAACTATCACATATTATTAATATATATGCACACTTCACTTGTTACTTTTGTTTTCTTTTCTTCTTTTTATACTAAAGAAGTTTAATTTTTCTTGTTTTGTTTCAAGGATTCAAAAATCTCCCATCCCGAACATAATGCAACTCAATTTCATGGTCTCGCAAGTTGCAAGCAATGATCTCTCCGTCAGCATCAAGTCGCTAGCAAAGGTGAGAAAAGGAAATATTGTTGTTGATGGAAATATATATTTCTGTGGAGGGTTGGTACTGATATAAACTTCATAATCACAGGGATAAGCTGTGAACCACAGCCAATCATCTGCCATGGTATGCTGGAATCTCGGAACCTTTGGACTTAACGCACATTCAGCTAAATTCAATGATAGAGTATGGTGGAAGCCTGTCCATTCTTGTATGCCACATTTGTACACTGCTAAAAATGGTATTCGTGAAATAAGAAAACAAATCTTATTTTCAAGAAAACACTTTCTATTAAGATTTTGGGGAGTGACACAAAAAAAGTTTTCTTGAAATAGGATTTGTTTTTATTTCAAGAATTCCATTTTTAGCATTGTATAACAAAAGGACAAAGCTCTGGAATCGGGTATTACACAACAGCCCCTGGAAAAGGGATATTTTGAGCAAGAATTCCAGTACCTTCTGTCCCTCTTTGTACGGATGAAATGAAGCCTAGCATAGTAGGTACATGCCTGTGCACACTACCGCAACAAAATTGAGGTGCTTTGAAGTTGTTAAGGCATTCTGAAGTTGTTTCGGGCGTTGAAAACAACCGCCTGCCGTAGGCCAGTCCAGACAAATTTGGCGTGTTAGCACGTTATCCGATGTGAAATAGTAACATTGCTTCCTGGTTTACAACTTGTCTCTTCACAGCTTGACGAAGTCCTGAAGGAGCCCGAGCGCAATAAGATCCTCAAGGACCACGTCGACCAGCTCCTTGTGGCTACCTCGCTGCAGATGAGGATGGCCTTCAGTAAACACATGGGTGACCCGTCAACCTCAAGGGAGGTTGTCTTGATGTGTCGATGTATGGTGGCGCTACTCATGTCGGTAAGAGAGTCTTGAGTATTGGTTGAGTTTGAGCTTCAAGAAGGTTTCAAGTCTTGAGGTTGAGTTGAGCAAGGCTGGAAAATTGAGTCTCAAGAGCATGTTTTTTTTTAAATGCACTGTACACGTTTGGTAATTACTCAAAAATATATATTAGCATAAAAACTTACTTGGTAACGAGCAACGAAGAGCTGTTGATAGTATAAAACATTGTAGGAAACGACTCCCTCTGAAGTAACGTAGTTTTTGAGAAAGAGGTAATTTCTCACTAAAATATTTGAATCTGAAAAAGACTTCAGGCCAGAAGCCTTTTTCAGGCATCTGAAAGCACACAAATTTGCGTAACAAGGGTGTTTTTTCTTTCAATATTTTCTTGCAACTTCGATGACCAATTGAGCCCAAATTTTCACAGGTTTTTTATTTTATGCACATGTTGGGATACACCAAGTGAAAATACCGGTCTTTGACAATTACCAAACGTGTCCAGCGCCTTTAAAGATGAAGGGAAATGACCAATACAATTTTGTGATTTCCTAATTTTCCAATAGATAGAGTCCTCATATGAGTGGAGAAAACATTACAAGTCTCTAACCTCACATTAAAATGGTGTAAATTCCCACTGTATTTGATACCCTTCCGTAGTTAGGCAGATATGGGTTAAGATAAACTCAAGCAATGATACTTGAGGATTGAGAGTAGATTAAGACTTTCTGAGAGTTATAAGACCAACTTGAGTCATAAGTCTTGAAGATGTCGAGGAGATTGAGACAGCAATCTTAATTCTTCAAATCTTCTTCCTCAGCTCTTTCACAGTAAGCCCTTAGCCGTGGAAGCCTCCAAGGACGTCCTAAGTGATCTCCTCAACGGACTCGTCATGGTGTTACTCGACGATCGTCTTATGGTACTCGAAGGAGGTCCTCAAGTGATGAGATCGGTTAATGTTCTTCTGGTGAAAGTGGTGGAGAATGCCGATCCTAGTAACACTATGGGGTAAGAAGAGTTGACAGTCACACAGGCCTCGCGCTGAAAGGGATTGTATACGTTTGGTATAGTTGTAGATATATACCATATAACTAACCTGTGAAAATTTCATTTCAAAAGGTGGTAGCGTTTTTGAGATATTGCCGAAAATCTGGAGCGGTTATGTCCACGCAGGAAGAATAATCTGCAATTGGAATAAACAATCTGAGAAACATTACTGTCAGTAACGCTTCTCAGTTTCAAATTTTATTGGCGATAAAAAGTGGTATCTTTTTCCATAACCGCAGTACTTCGAAGTGAAAAGTTTCTCAAAATGCATTATACTATCCAAAGCTGCTGTACTTCTTACCAAGTAAGATTTTACTGCCATTAATTTTCAGAGTCATTACCAAATGTATACAGACCCTTTAGGCTTTTTGTAAAGTAGCCCACGGGCCTACTGAACTGCGTTTTACATGTACTTGCCCAAGGAAGTTTTAGTAGCCCAGATTTTAAACATGTATTGCCATAAATGTATCTTTCTCACTTACTATTAGTAGCGATCACTACCAGTTTATTGGTCAAATGAAGTTACAGTGTGACACACTCAAAAATAAATTGACACATTTAAAAAATGTGTTATTTACATCACATCAAGGCTAAAAGCCACTCTTGGTAAGGGGCTAAAAGAAGAAAATTGTTAAAGATGAAAATAACTCAGGAGAGCTGGAGGTAGGAATTGATATTCCTCTTAAAACAGTCTAGATTGTAAGATGGAGGGAAACATGCACCAGGCAAGGAGTTCCAAAGAGATGCAGTACGTGGAATAAAGCTGTTGGAATGGCTCTTTGTTCTACATCTCAGCAAATCAAGAGTGTATGGGTGAGAAGAAGCAGAAAGCCTGGTTTCACGCTCAAACATCCTGATAGGAGGAACCAGGTCAGACACACTGGTGGAACATTTACAATGGAAATATCTGTAGAAAAGACAGAGGCTGGCTGCTGATTTATAGGCAAAATTATCGAGAAAGATGCAATGAAAGTCACATGTGAAAGTTTCAGCTGAATACAGTGTCTACTTGCTGAGAATACAGCAAAACACTGTCAACGTTTTTTCACAAAAACGTTGAATCCATCCTTGTTTAGTAAGGTGACAACAGGTACCAGCCACATCTCTGGCCACAGCATTCGCAAACGGACACCAACCCTCAGAAATCTAACAAACAATTCATGCATGAATCGTTCCTCACCAACAAGATTAACAATACGCTTCTGCACCCTATCTAATAAAGATAAATGACTGGCATTAATGATTACCATTAATTATATAAATAAAAACACAAAATAGTTTTTCAAACTTAACCACAGTCAGTCAATAGTTTGAAGCAAAAGATTTCTGAAGAATGTAAAAGTTTTAACAATAATTTACTTTCCCATTTCCACAGTGCTCTTATCAAGCTCTTACAAGACTGTGCAGCGCGAGAAAGTAGTGCTCCTAAATTTGTCCAACTTGTGATGAAGGTAAACATTGTTTTGTCCGTTTTGTTTGTTTTTGATTTTAGGTGATATTATTCCCCTAAAACATTTGAAGGGGTTTGGGTTTGGGTTTTTAGGGGGAGGGGGGTGAACAAAGAAAAACTTACTAGAGCGGGACTTGAACCCGCGACCTCTGGATTAACGTGCTGGCGCTTTACCAACTGAACCATCTGGCCCTAATGTTGGTGTTCCCTTTTTTTTGTTTAGTAAACTTAAATTGAAGATGGGGGGATGAGGGTGGGTTTTTTTGTTGGTGTTTGAGGGATGATTGCTTTTTTTGGGGGGGGGGGGTTACAGTTATGAGGGATGATTGTTTAATGTGTTTTTTGTGTATGTATAATTGGGTTTTTTGATATTATTATTTTGTTATAAGAGAAAGTATAAAGACATTGTTGTTTTTCAAGTTTTGTTTTTTAAAATCTCATGTCAAAAAGTGTGAGGGCATAAAGTGTTGGGAGCTTTGTAATCAAATAAACTACGAATATTTTACGGCAAAATATCAGAAAATATAAATGCAGTATGATTTTTGTTCAGCTTTGTCATCAGATCAATATTAAAATGAAACAATTATTCAAAAATACTTTGTGACTTTAGTGTTTGTGGCGGATGGTACGTATGATGCCAAACATCATCGACAAGTTGAAGGTGGATCGAATCCTTCTTGATCTTCATCACTTCCTGAAGGCGTTCCCTTCAAGTAGCTGGAGTGACCGGCCCAGCGACACCCCTCTCCGGACAGTCAAGACGATACTCCACTCACTGGCCAAGATCCACGGAGACAAGGTGAGGTTTATAAATCCTGGTTGCTTTGAACAACTTCTTGGCAGAGCTTCTGAGCCATCTGCAAAAATTTTCATAAATTCCTCTAGCAGTTCCAAATTCTTAAAAATGTTATGTGGTTTAAAATAAAAAATAGTTGTAATATTGTAAAACAGTTGAAAATGTTTGGACTCTGATAAGATTGGTATGCCTGGCCTCATGCTAAGAGTGGGTGGTTTGGGGGTACAGTACCAAATCTATCAAAATACTCCACTCTATGGTAACTCAACACCCAAATGTTTGGACTCTGATAAGATTGGTATGCCTGGCCTCATGCTAAGAGTGGATGGTTTGGGGGTACAGTACCAAATCCATCAAAATACTCCACTCTATGGTAACTCAACACCCAAATGTTTGGACTCTGATAAGATTGGTATGCCTGGCCTCATGTTAAGAGTGGGTGGTCTGGGGGTAAAGTACTAAATCTATCAAAATACTCCACTCTAGAAACTCAACACTCGAATGTTTGGACTCTGAAAAGATTGGTATGCCTGGCCTCATGCTAAGAGTAGGTGGTTTGGGGGTACAGTACCAAATCCATCAAAATACTCCACTCTATGGTAACTCCACACCCAAATGTTTGGACTCTGATAAGATTGGTATGCCTGGCCTCATGCTAAGAGTGGGTGGTCTGGGGGTAAAGTACCAAATCCATCATATTCAAGCATTTCTAGACGATGGATTCTGCATGATTTGGGATGTTTCTGGTCTTCTTTTATCGACAATACTGATCAATATTTTTAAGTGTACAGGGTTGGTCAAAACTAAGAGATGGATTTTTACAAACGTTGTGTTTTATTTCTTCTTTTAAAGATCCTGACTTATCAGACTTTGATCACAGACCCAGAGAGCTCAGAAATGGACGGGTACCTGAAGAGAGTACTAAGGAGTAACTGGATATCATCACAGGGTAGTACGGGTTCCACATCAGATTCTGTCAATGGATCTATGGACAATGATCGGGGGAATGTCCAGGTAGGGTCTTCATAGTGGTCTTGTTCCCTGACTTACGGTTGGAAAAAAAAAACCTTTTGAAATAATTTATGTGTTTTAGCACCAGTCTAATTTACGTTGTTCATAAACCTCATTTTAAAAATCATCTCTGTGTTGTTGAGGTTTTTCTCGTTATATTTCTGTCTATTTCCTTTTATTGGAGGAAGTGTTTGAACAGTTTGTTCATGTACTCTTATGTTATTTTTTTGTAAAGCTTGTTATTGGGAAGTGATGGATTTAATTGAATTTCGTTATAACTGATTGATAATTTTTCCTGTGGTTGGTTGATTGATTTGTTGATTGATTTATTTATTGATTGGTTGATTGCTTGATTAAATTATTGATTGATTGGTCGAGTGACTGTTTTTTTAAATTTACTTATGTATTTATTTATTACCATTTATTCATTCATGTATTTATTTATTATGTGTTTATTTTATTTTTTGTTTATTTGTTTGTCTATTTCCTTTGTTGGAGGGAGTGTTTGAACAGTTTGTTCATTTATTCCTGTGTTATTTTTGAAAAGCTTAGTATTATTTAACTGAATTGTATTTACTGATTGATAACTTTTCCTGTGGTTGATTGGTTGATTTATTGATTGGTTGATTTATTGATTGGTTGATTTATTGATTGGTTGATTTATTGATTGGTTGATTGATTGATTGATTTTTGTGTTTTACTATTTATGTATTTATTTATACTTGTTTTTTATTTATTTATGTATTTATTTATATTTGTTTATTTATTTATTTATGTATTTATTTATACTTGTTTATTTATTTATTTATGTATTTATTTATTTACTTATTGATTTATTTATTTATTTACTTATTTATTTACTTATTTGTTGATTTACTTACTTACTTACTATTATTGTTCTTTACAGAATGGGGCCAAAACAGCACCACGAAAAGCGCCCCCAAGAACAAACGACATCCTGGCAGAGATCTTTAAGAAGATAGGCTCCAAAGAAAACACCAGAGAGGTAAAACAATCGCAAAATTTACTTCTTGGGGTGTGGTTGGGGGGGTTGTCGGTCTATTTCTCTGCAACTTCTCTCGATATGAAATGATTTGATTTTATGATTAAAGGCATCGTACACGTTTGGTAATTGTCAAAGACCAGTGTTCTCACTTGGTGTATCCCAACATATGCATAAAATAACAAGCCTGTGAAAATTTGGGCTCAATTGGACTGAAGTTGCAAGAAAATGATGAAAGAAAAAACACCCTTGTTGTACAAATTTGTGTGCTTTCAGATAGGAATAAAAAACTTTATGCAAGAAGTTTTTATTATTTTAGTGAGAAGTTACCTCTTGCTCAAAAACTACGTTACTTCAGAGGGAGTTGTTTCCTACAATGTTTTATACTATCAACAGCTCTCCGTTGCTTGTTACCAAGTAAGTTTTTATGCTAATATTTGTTTTGAGTCATTACCAAACGTGTTCGATACCTTTAATGTAATTATTCAACAAGTGAAAACTGTTTGAAAACTGTTTTTCATCCATCCGTTCCAGGGTTTGGCCGAGCTTTATGACTTCAAACAGAAGTACCCCGATGTCGACATCGATCCTTTCCTCAACAAGACCTCGCAGATATTCCAGAGTTACATCGAGAGGGGGTTAAGGAGCATTGCTCTCGAGAGACAGGAAAAAGGGGGCGTCGTCGCTCCGTCCATTCCCAAACCTAGGAACAACAATGAAGAAACCGGTAAGGAAGAGATGATATTATTATTTATCTTCAAGCAGGCCTGAATATTTGATTCTGATTGGTCGATCCATAGCAACAAGGAGTGTGATATAACCTTATATTGCACGGCCCATATCACACCCTGCGTATTGTGTGTTCTAACTGCGCATCAAGTTTGCTTGAAGATAAATACGTTATCACACGCGTGCTCGTGGAATACGGAAAAATATAGCGCGTCTGCGTCCCATATCCAACTCGGCCTTCGACCTCGTTGGATATAGGAATAAGTCAATAGGGATGTTAAACTTATACAGAATCATGAGAGGTCTTTGAATGCAAACCGTGGCTTTAGTATTGCGGATATTGCAGTTCTAAGCCAAGCACAGTGTAAAATGTAAATCTCAATCAAGCGTTTGGACATGTGTGGCTCTTCGTGAAAACGGTGACGATATGGTTACCCCCCAAAACAAGGATAGAGCCCTTACTCGTTTAATAAAATGTTGGAAATGCTCCTTCAAGCACTTCTGCAGCACTGAGTACCAGAATAAAAAGTCGGGAATGTATAAACGCCTTTGTTAGTGTTTCATTCAGACATAATTACTTTTCCTTCTAAAAATTACCGAACATCGTGTCAAAGCAAATATTTTCTGAACTGTTCTCTCGTTTCTTTGCTTCTTTGCTTCTTACTATAATCCAGAGCCCTCGGACACGGCCGTTTCCCAATCCGACGATGACATCACCTCCGCTAATGTTCTCCGGGAACGCATCAAGGTCCTGAGGGCGAGGTGCGGTCTGGACAATGGACCCGACCTTCCTGAAAATAAGAAGGCAGACACCATCTCAAGCAATCAAGAAGACACTTTGGTAAGTTAGAATCGTAACCAGTCTATCATGGCCAAAGCTAACTACAATTTTGGAGGGCAAATCTGTTTGCTTTTAGCCGATACAAAATACCTTATTTGACCCCTCTATAGTTCATAGTAACTGGGCCCAATTTCATAGAGCTGCTTAAGCACAAAAAGTAGCTAAGCATAACAAAATTACGCTTACCAGAATAAGGTTGCCAGCCAAACTACCATGTCACAAGTACAATTTGTGACTGGTATCTTGCTCATTTCTGCTTAGCAGAAAATTTTAGGCGATATTTTCTGCTCAAGCAGCTCTATGAAATTGGGCCCTGGTGGGTTAGGGCCCAATTTTATAGAGCTGCTCAAGCAAAAATAAAATAGCTAAGCACAACATAATTATGCTTACTAAAGTAGGGTTACCAGCCAAAATACCATGTCACATATGCAATTTTTCACTGGTATCCTGCTCTTCTTTTTTTTGCTTGGCAGAAGTTTTTAAACATTATGCTTAAGCAGCTCTTTGAAATAAGCCCTAGGTTGTTTAAACAGTCCACAGGTTTAACCTTTGGAGTTGATGTAATTAAAATTGTTTGTAAATATCTGTGTTATTTAGATAACTTGTAGTACTGTTGTGACCTGGACATGTAAATTGTTACTAATTAATAATTGGCTATTGTTTTAATATCAAAGCTTCACTCTGAGCATCATTCATCACATCATCATCAAACTAACGAGGTAAACTCTTTAACAAGTTTCTAAATAATGACAAAACGGTCGGGTTGAGGGTAAAAGACAGACAAACAAAGACACAGGAAGACCGCCCAAATAACAGACAAAAACTCAAACAATTGAAAGACAGACTGACTATAGACACAACAGACAAACAAAGACAGAGACAAATAACGGACAAAAAGTCACACATAAGAAACATTGACAGACTGAAAGACAGACAGAAAGACGAGACAATAAAGGGTTAATAACAAACAGATCCACAACAGACCAAAAGAGAGGCAATGTCGGATAAGAAGTGAAAAGACACAATTCGTCGGCTCAGTGCTAACGTTTGTTAATTGCAATTGCATATCCGTAATGAATAAAAGGGGGTTAATGTTAATGAAAAATGCAAAAAACAAATTCACAAATAAATGTTTTTCTTTGAAGTTGAATGTTTCTTTTTGCCAAACAAATACTCTAGAAACCACTCTTGATCAATAAACCAATTTACCAGGAGCTCCAAAATGTACACAACTCATTTTATGAAATCCATACAAACTCCACCAACGACCGTATAGCCCTGAGCCGACAATTTGAAGACAGACGGACGAGAACCCAAAACTACCACGTCTGCATCTTGACTGCATCTTGACAGCATCTTGAACCATTCTCAAAATAACGCTAAGCATTTTTCGATTTTCAAAAGCACTTAATCTATCACTAATGCATGGCAAATCTTTTCGACAATTCATCACATGTATTGACAAAAACACTCCTCTTTTTTTTGTGGAAAAGTCATAAAAGAACTATGTATGAAATTTAAAAAATCACTTTTTCAGGTGTCAAATATAATGCATGTAAAGTTTAAAGAATGAGGCATGCCACTTCTAAGCTAGTTTCTGTACTTTTTCCTTTTCTATTCATTCATTTTCTTTTTCAATTTATTGCCAAAATTATTTTGGAAAGAACTGTTGGCAGACAGTTTTTGGGTGCTAGGCAGTTTGCTCTTTATTAAACCCTTGAGGCTGGATGACGTCTTATTACGCAAAACTTGTCCAAACTGAATAGCGGTGGACGATTTGGAACCGTTTCCAACGCCCTCTTTTAGTTGGGTCGGTCTTGTCCGTTGACCTAAAATTACCCCCGGACATTCCATTGTCATGCCTTAGTGTTGCAATGACCATGCAACTCTTAGTTTCCCCCGTACAAAGAGGGACAAAGGGTACTGGAATTTATGCTCCAAATCTCCCTTTTTCCATGGGTTATTTTGTAATCCCGGATGCATGATCAAATTTGTTTAATAGCATTTTAAAGTGTTATCACAATTTTTGATTTTGATCACCTTTTTTTTTCATTTTTATCTGACTCAGCTTCTCTGGTGTAGAGTAACACTGTATTAATAGAACACAGAGAATGCTGGGCTCAATCGACGGCTTTGTCTGCCGTGCACGCCCTCTATGTCAGCTATGGACATATAGAGTATCAGTACCATGTGACATGCTTGTATGGCAAAATTAACCATTGGTCGATTTCACAAAGCACTAAGATTCATCTTAAGATAAGTTGTCAGTCCCGCACCATAGTGATTTTTACTGTGACGTCACACTTTGCCTAGCAACTAAGATTGATACACAGTTAAAGGGATACGTTGCCTTGGATCGGGCTAGTTGGTCTATCAAAAGCATTTGTAACCGTTTGTTATAAAATGCATATGGTTAGAAAGATGTTTTAAAAGTAGAATACAATGATCCACACAAATATGCCTCGAAATTGCGTGGTTTTCCTTTTACATCGTGAACAAACACGGTCGGCCATTTTGTGGAGTCAACAATTTGTATTTCCAACAAATTTGGACACCCTTTTACTAAATCCTGGCTAAAACCTCGACTACACACACAGCATTCTCTGAGTTCTACTTCTGAGTATCATTCACATACCTAACCAGTAAACCAACTAGCATATAGATTGTAAGTTAACCCAAAATAAATAATACAAATTAATATATAAAAAAAGCGACACAAACTGAGAATTTAACCATAAAGCTTTTATTTCTTACCCAATTTCTGTTTTTGCCTGCTCCTAACCAATAACAGCGCTCTGGAAGGCATCTGTATAACCCAGAACGTGTAAGTAAAATAACATTTATAAAATACAGAGCTGCCAACTCTCCCTGATTCTGCAGAAAGTTCCCTGAAAATTAAACAAATCTTTCCAAGTTCTGATTAACAAATTTGAACTTCTCCCTTATTGTGGAAACCTTTTTCCCTATGATGTTGAATGTAATTCTAAATATCTCCCTGATTGTTGTACAAAATCTCCCTGATTATTATAAAGATAAAATGTTGGCAGCTCTGAAAATGCTAACATTTGAAACGTTTGTGCTTTGCATTAGTTAGTTGCATACGGTTTACGATTTTTTATGATACTTTCACTGTCTTCCTGTGTTGTGAGGGGGTTGTGTTTTGTTTCAACATTTGAAGGCCTGATACCTCTCAGGCCAAGAAAATTAATTCACATTTCAGTTGTCTCATTATTTTCTTGGGGATAGTGAGTTACAGCTAGAAGATTGTCTCTGCAGTTGGTTGCCTCCAAGTTGCCTGAAAAATTGCCATGTGTGACCTGGGCCAAATTTCATAAAGCATGTAAGCACAAAAACTTGCTAAGCACAGAAAACTCTTGCTTAGGAAAGATAGGTTACCAGCCAAAATACCGTACAGTTACCATTGATGTGACTACCCCACTTATTTCTTGCTTAGCAAATTTCTTTGCTTAGCAGAATTTTCTGCTAAACAGCTTTATGAAATTGGGTTCTGGGCCCAATTTCATAGAGCTGCTAAGCACAACAATTTGCTTAGCATGAAATTTCTTCCTTGATAAAAACAGGATTACCAACCAAATTTCCATGTGTTTCATATTGCTTGTTAGTGGTATTCAGCTGTTGTTTGCTTATCCTGAAAATCACTTGGAAATTCGGTTGGTAATCCTGTTTTTATCAAGGAAGAAATTTCATGCTAAGCAAATTGTTGTGCTAGCAGCTCTATGGAATTGGGTCCTGGCCTTAACAGTGGTCCCTGGTGTTTTAATCCGCCTTTTTTTATAATTTTTTTAAATTTGTTCGTTGTTGGTTGTGTAATCGTTTTTCTTCTACCCACCCTACCCGATACCGTCATTTCTTGCAAGAAAGTACTCTATGTCGTACTCTGAAGCATGGAGGAGTTTTAGGGAAACAAGTTTTTTATTTTGTTTGTCTGAGTAGTCTCTTCTGTGTCTTTCCCTGGTTTCAATCCTTCTCAACACTAATGTGTAATAAATCCCTGTACAGGCATGAAATTGCACGATTGTTTTGTCAATACGCTTTATAAAATTTACGAAGAATAAGTGGTGTGATGTGGCCGAGCACACTGGACTCAAGCTCTGGGCCCAATTTCATAGAGCTGCTTAAAAGTAGCTAAGCACAAAATAATATTGCTTACCAGAATGCGGTTACCAGCCGAAATACTATGTCACATGTACCATTTGTAACTGGTATCCTGCTAATTTTTGCGTAGCAGAAATTTGTTCAGCAATATTTCCTGCTTAAGCAGCTTTATGAAATTGGGCCCTCGTGTTTCTTATCAGCAGAGCTTGAGTTTCACCTTAAACACTTGTTTCCTTGAGCAAGACACTTCATTATTGCTGCGTCCTGCGGATGGGACGTAAAGCCGTAGGTCCTGTGTGTTGTGTAATGCATAAGAACCCAGTACCCTTATCGTTAAGAGAAGGGGTTCACCTCCATGCTTTCTGGTATGGTTGGCTGCAGATTGTGCCACAGCACCTTGTAAACCGTTACATGGTGCTTTGTAAATAAATGGGTCTTATATTTCAAACGCAGCCCCGCATACCTGGTAGAAAAAAATAAGGAGCGCATTTAGACGCCCTCAGGTGCGACAAAGCACTATATAAGAACTGCATATTATTATCGTTATTATTAAGAAATGCACAATAAAGAAAATAGTGGGGCAAACACATTTTTTTTTTGATAAATAATTTGGGGTTGAACAAAGAAAAATTTACTAGAACGGGATTTGAACCATTGACCTCTAGAATTGTGCAGGCACTCTACCAACTGAGCTATCTAACCCTATGTTGGCGGTCTCCCTATTTTGTCTTTGTGCGGGTAGCCAGTGTAGCCAGAGATAACGCCTCAAGTTCTCAAAAAATAATTTTCACTAAATTTGTCACTTTCTCAATCAGATTTCCCTTGGCTCCTCCTCCTCATCGATGACCACACCCTCCCAGCCCTCGTCCGTCCCTGACACCAATGTTGAGGATCTGAAAAAAAGATTACAGCGCATCAAAAGCTCCCTCAACAAATAGAAGATGAGGAAACCGACGAGTTACCGTGGCAGCTACAACAAACCCTTCACCGAGATACCAAGCACAGTAAAAAAAATCTGGTTCAGCGGAGATAGGTTACCAGCCAAATAGCAATGTCACATGCATTGTTTGTTGCTGGTTCCCTGCTTAATTCTGCTAAGCTGCTTACTAGCATTAAGAAATTGGGAGATAGCATCAAACACTCATAAGCACTTTAAAAAACGCTAAGAACATTTTGCTAAGCATAAACGTTAACCAGCCAAAATGCCATGTATAGTATATTGACTGTGACTGGTTCTCTATTTATTTGTGCCAAGCAAATATATTTGGTAAGCGATTTTCTTTCTTCTGCTTAGCAGCCAAAGTCGGTTCTCTACAAGAACTCCCATCAATTATACAAAGATTGTTCGAGGAAATATCCGAAATAATAAAAAGATTCATGGGCTTTCAATCCTGTCCCCTGACAAAATTTCTTGCTACTTTTTGTCGTCGTTTGGCCGCTATTGCACATGCAAATGTCTATGTAAATTTATTCATTACTATAAATATTCATAGCTTGTGTATACTATTTCAGTGGTTGTCTGGTATTTATGGCCTTGATTAATCCAGTGTCTGTCTTGTTTATGCAAATTTAAGGAGTTGATGAAAGCTGTAAGACATGTGGAGGGAAAACGGCAGACAAGTAAAGGGAAGATACCCTTCTTAAAATCAGAAACTGATTGTACTTTCAACCCTCCTACTCTTTTGACATTTTCCAGTAAGTTGACCAACCATTTGAAACCATTCAACTGCTTGGGTTTTGTATGGTGGCATAACTCTACACAGAACTAACTGTATACACGTGTGCACAGTGTATCAAATTGCAGGCTGGCATAGTTTATCAATCATTCAAAACCACAGTGGATTATATTGAATGGTCAAACTGTAGGAGGGTTGACTGTGTACTGTGTAGATGCATTTACCACATATCATACTGCAGGCTGGCATGGTTTATCTATCATTCAAAACCACAGTGGATGATATTGAATGGTCAGACAGTAGGAGGGTTGACTGTGTACATGCATTCATCACCTAATATCATACTGCAGGCTGGCATAGTTTATATCAATCATTCAAAACCACAGTGGATGATATTGAATGGTCAAACTGTAGGAGGGTTGACAAAGAGAAATGAGATACTGCAGTTATATCATATGCTCCTCCCCCCACCCCTTCCATTGATAACACTTTTGTGTAAATAGAAAGCACTGGCCTTTACTTTCAATACTTACCATCACCTCATCTTGTATCTGAATGTACAAAGCAGACTTTTGTATTTTTCTATTTGCGTTTGCCGTTCACAGTTTCATTTATTTACAGCCGTACGTTTTGAAGAGCGTACATGAAGGGAGAATAAAGAAAGAAAGTTGTTCTAATCAGAAAGGTCACTTTTAAAAATGTACAAAGCACTTTAACCTAACTCCTTTAAACAGGGTTTAAGGAGAAAGCACATTAATTTTGTGAACCACCCTCCCCCCCCCACCCGGTGTTTTTTTGGATTGGATTGAATTTACAGTGATTTTAAAATCATGTTAACTGCATTGTCCTATTTTCAGCCATTTATTGTTCATTATTTTACCAATGACGGATATTTTTGTAAACTTAAATCCCTGACTATTGGTGGCGTTCGGTGCCAAAACGAGGCACTTCTTGCCAAAACCCAAAACCCAAAACTATGTTTTTTTTACTCATCACATAGATGAGTATATACGGCCTATAAGGTAAGTATTTCTAAAGATTGTAGAATGGCTAGAAGCGTTCTCCCTAAAAAGGTACTTTGTGTCTTCCCGGAAGAAGGGCATGCAGCCTTATGCCCTTCTTCCGGGCACACAACGACATTTTGAGTTTCCAACAGTGGTCTGCTGGCCGAATGCCAGTTAAAACACCAGAGGACCAGTCAAACTTCACTCTAAGTGGTCCGGCTAGCTATTTCAGTGTTGAAAAGCATCCCTATGGAATATAAAGCATGGACTAGTGAAAAAACTGGCGGATTAGTGAAATGATAAGCTAACTGGTCCTGCTGGCTAGTCAGTGAAGAAGTAAAGGGTAAACCCTGGGTGAGACGTCACATGACATTGATATCACGGTTTTGGTTGTCTTCATTTTTAATTCCGTTTAACTATTCCGGAGAAAGTGCCTGTTTTTGGCGTGGACCGTCACATTTTTACTGCGGTGAATTGAGCAGTGGTTATTTGACTTATTAAATGCGTTTTGTTTTACTTAGCCACGCCCCTAGACAACTCATAAGGGAAGATTTTGCTCAAGTGGTGGGTGATGGATTTTTCTGCGATTGTGAGGACAAATTTTGAAAACTACAGGTTTGGTTTGATTTTGCCAAGTACATGTAGTCATTTATCTGGAGAAGAGCCTTTTGTAGAGAGGGGTCACAAAAATGTCATTTATGAGGTATACGGGGTCACTAAAAGGTCAAGTAAAGAATGCCTGAACATTGTGTACAGGTGCCCTTAATGTCTAAAGGTCCTAGAAGGTCAGTGATTTTCTACTGGTTATTAAAGGGATTGTATACGTTTGGTAATTGGAACCCACTGTTTGTTTCAATCCTATATAGTTGTAGATATATACCATACAACTGATTTGTGAAAATTTTATTTCAAAAGGTGGTAGGGTTTTTGAGATATTGACGAAAATCTGGAGCGGTTATGTCCAAGCAGGAAGAATAATCTGCAATTGGAATACACAATCTGAGAAACGTTGCTGCAGTAACGCTTCTTAGATTCCAATTTTGGGGGATAAAAAGTGATATCTTTTTCCATAACCGCAGTACTTAAAAGTGAAAAGTTTCTCAAAATGCATTATACTATCCAAAGCTGCTGTACTTCTTACCAAGTAAGTTTTTATTGCCATTAATTTTCAGAGTCATTACCAAACATGTACAGACCCTTATAAGGTAATTTTAAGGTCAATCACAAAATCCTGGAGGTCATTAAAGGTTAGCTTCTCCCATGTAAGCCAAAAGGTCATTTCAAAACATCCATATTCAATTCTTTATGTCTTTAATATTGATATCTTTGACCTTTGACTTAATCATAATTTACATAAATTAAATCTTCACAGTATTGCTAATATATGTATTGAATTACTGCACTCTCCGATCCTCTGTATCAAAATTTAAAAAAATGTAAATATATGTAAGAAAGAAAATTATTTGCTGTGATTTGTGACATCGGTGTAAAAATATGACAATTAAACAAATAAATGCAAATGTGCTGCTAGGACCAACGGCATCAAGTCTGTGATTGTCTTCGTGCCTCCATGCGTTTTCAACAGGTTAAGATTGTTTGTTATACACTTTCTATTTTTTTTTTGGGGGGGGGTGTTATTTACTTTGAGCCCATTTGTTTGTATAATTAATTAAGTTAATTCAATCATTTGGTTACATCATCTACCATTGACATTTGATGTACCTGATGTACCGATTTTGTTCACTGAGGATGCTGGCAGAGTTTTGTCCTGACCAAATCACTGACCCCTGTTGATTGGCACCCCCTCTAGGACGTGTGGCATGGTCCAGCTTAGGATATCATGGCATTGTGAGCTGATTGGTGTGTGTGTGTTACGAGGTGTTTTGTAGTGTCTCATACCACACGGTTGTGCCCATATCTTTAGATTTGTTGGTGCCGTATAGTCTGCAAATCTTAAATTAAAAAACCGCATATAAAAGAACTTCAGGTCAATGATTCACTAATCGAAAAGGAGACTAGACCACATGCCAATTTCATTGCTATAATTACCTTATTTCGTTGGTTGGTTTAATTTTGTTTTTGCTTTCTTAATGTTCTTTAATTGATTATTGTATTGCAATGACAAAGTACATAATCCCGATGACGACTAGAGCACACTTGTCGAAACGTAGACAGCAAGACAACTGCAGGCTCTTTTCTGAGTATACCATGCCCTGTATGGGGGGGGGGGGGGTGGCTGAGAGTATCCCCTCCCCAATGTTCCCGTACTTTAATATAAGTTCCTCTTGCACAGAAGAAGTACCCCCTATAATCCTCTAAAGAACCGTTATGATATTCCAAGCACACAATGTCTGCACAAGGGGGTACCACCGTGCCCAATATCGAGCACCAACTATTTCCTTTTACTCGTGCAAAGCCTAAACTTCGTACAACATAAGTTGAGAACTTGTCTTTGTTTGAATTCCTTATCTTTCATTGTCATTTTTTCCATGCTTCCTGTGAACTCTGAGTCACATGAGAAACCGCCCTCCCCCCTGGGTCGTCAGTTTTCAAGCAATAACGACAACCAACCCACTCATTTTTGTTTAAATCACTGACTGGCATAAATTACCCTTTCCGGTGGACCTTGTTAAAACACAAAATTTCCTCCGAAGGCCTTAGAGAAATAAAATCATGTTTTCTCTAATTCTACGGTGAGAGATTCATAATTTTGTCGGTTTTGTTTTCATAATTAATGTCCTTAAAATCTCCTTCTCTATAAAATGCACCCTCTATATTCGTCGGGACAGAGCCCTACAAATTTCGTTCCACAACAAGTTCATGTCGGGGCAGTCCCACATCGATGCACATGGTAATTGGGCTGTTAATGTATCTGGATGCATCGTAGTAAACCAAAAGTTTGTGTAATTTAAAACATTCTCAAGCGTCATTCGCGCCTAAAACCCATTTCCCAAAGTGTGCCAGTGGAAAACTGCCCTAGGCAGAAATCGGTACTAACCCCCCCCCCCCCCTCACATTAGCTACCTTCAGCAGTTTGCTTCTTTCAAAACCAGATGCCCCATCTTGACCTTGCGATGAACCCTCCTCCACCTTTTTTCCGGTTCCGAGAATTAAACTTGGTTCACTATGTTGGACATCACCAACACCCACGTTTTATACGCCCCTACCCAAAGCATTATTTTATTAAATTAATCAACCCACCCTGCTCCCTTGTGGACCCCCTTCCAAAAGGCCAACCCCTTCTTGTTGCACCTCCCGATACCAAGGTCCCCAGTCCCCACCCACTCCTCAATATCAACCAACCCAGAAATTCACCCTCTTTTATGAAGTTGCATGTACAAAATTTCAATTTCAGATTAATGGGTTTCTTGTTCAACCTTCAGGACGACAAACAATTTTATTTTAGTTTGGCCTGATAAATCACTATTGTTCTTTAAAAAAAATAATTGTTCCGAAGTGAAGCCTATAAAGGGACGACCGGCGGCAAGCGCAAGCAAACCCAATATTACTTCATATCCGGTTCGGGCAAGTGTTGGTAGTGGTCTGTGTCGAGAAGATAGGAGTCAAATTGCTTTTTGCGGGAGCCTTATTCCAGTTGGTGTAACGGTCGACATCGCTCGAGAAATCCAGTCATCGGCTTGAATACACAAAGAGGAATTTGATCTGCATTGTAGGTAGAAAAAGGCATCAACCATTTTCTTCAAGAAGACGTACCCTGCTGCTTGGCTTGGTAAGTATTCGTCGAGACGCAAATTTAATTTATTATCATCTGAAGACGAGCAGAGTATACTGTTCGAAACGTCGAGATCCCACCGGCTCTTTTCAGAGCCAACACTCCCACAAAAGATTCTTTTACACATGGTTGTATCCGCAATGTTACTATTTATTTTTTAGTTACCTCTTATTTGTCCATGCACCATGCAACTTCAAACAACACTTATCATTTCGTTCAATGGACATGCAGAAGAAGTCCAAAACAGTGTGTGAGTTTCGTTGCAAGAGGTGGGGTGATTTTGGTTTGAAGCAACGTTAAAATAACTACAACCGGATAGCACTTTATTGTTTGTTGGTAATCTATTATTTTGCATAATGAACTTGTGACTTTTTCTTCATGGATTTCAAAGATTTAATGCTCTGTGTCTTTTGATGTAGGCCTATTGTCATATTAGCTAAATTGACATTTACTTCGCTGTTATTTTTTTCCCTTGTGGGGGTTGGGGGTGACATCATGGAGGTTCCTCCATGGTGATAATAACCTCGTATCCAATTGACAATTTCCTCGACATTTGTTAATAAAGGAATAAGGTTATACATTTATTTTAGTTAAGGACTTCACACTGGCACTCTCGTGTTAACTATTCTTCCTTTCTGTCAGCAGACATCATGAAGTACACCCTTTTCTCAATTGCTGTGCTAATTTGCATGTCATTTCTAATTGGCTGCTGTCATGCTGACGTCGACCAACCACCAGAAGTGGCTGCCCTAAAAGTGAACACCACTCAACCAATCACCAAGCAGGAGCCCCAACCAGAGCACCAAACCCCTGACCAGGCGTGCTATCCCAGGGAGAAGTTGCCATGTGATTCGCCCATCGTCATCGGGATGCCCGGTCCTCAGGGACCAATCGGAGCGCAAGGTTTCCCGGGGTCACAAGGCCCGTCTGGTTTTCCTGGAAATCCTGGGAATAATGGGAATAATGGGCAACCTGGTCCTGCTGGACGATCTGGGACGAAAGGTGAACCGGGAGAGCAAGGAATTCCTGGTATCAATGGTAAATAATTTATTTTTAAACAACAACAACAACAACAACAACAACAACAACAACAACAACCACAACAACAACAACAGCAACAACAACAGCAACAGCAACAGCAACAGCAACAGCAACAGCAACAGCAACAGCAACAGCAACAGCAACAGCAACAGCAACAGCAACGGCAGCAGCAGCAGCAGCAGCAGCAGCAGCAGCAGCAGCAACAGCAGCAACAGCAACAGCAACATCCAAAGCAACAGTAACGGCAGCAGCAGCAACGGCAGCAGCAGCAGCTAGCAGATAGCAGCAGCATGGGCAACAACAACAACACCAGCAACAGCAGCAACAACAACAACAACAACAACAACAACAACAACAACAAGAATAACACTCACCCCAACCGAGAAAAGAAACATCCCCAAATGAAAAGGAAGAAGAGAAGAAAACAGTGCCACAGCAACGACAATTATTATTAAACAAAAAATAACTTATTAATTAAGTTTGTATAATTACGGTATAGACTTTCTGTTTTGACGTCTACCAGGTCCTCCAGGCGGTCCTGGTTTTACCGGACCGACAGGAGCCAAAGGCGAACCAGGATTAAAAGGTGATATGGGGCTGATGGGTCTTCCAGGGAAACACGGTCTAACCGGAACCCCTGGACCCCCCGGAGCCACGGGACCAGCAGGGCTAAATGGCTTTCAAGGTAAATTACGAGATGATATTCGGGAGAAGTGTTGGCTCTGAGAGGAACCGTCGTGGTTTTGGTCTCAGAGCCAGCACTTCTCCCCAAAGAGTCTTAAACATGGTTGTGCCCGCCTCACACTGTGTTTTTCTTATACAAAATGATCTACACTATCGAGCTTCAAACATTACTTGATGATATTCCTCTTATGTTTTTATTTGTTTCCTAAAAGTGCAAGATTGGAGTAGAGACTATAGATCCTACCACATTGTAGGTCCAATTTTGTCGCAATCATCATTATTAATTTGAAATAACATTCCTTTCCTTACTTGTAAAAAGCAATGGCTTTGACGTCATTTTGTGTTCATTATTTGAAAAAAAGGCCCTAAATAAAATTATAAATAAAAGCAAATGCCTACATCTTTTTATCATTCGTCGATCGATGAAATGCCAAAGTAACCCTTTCTCGAGACCTTTCAGTTGAAATTATTCGTTGAAACTCTTTTTCAAATATTGTAATTGAAGCGTTTGATCTTAAAAACATTTTAAGGAATCTTTATAAACGTGTTATATATAGTTTTATAATCTTGTATGACTCTGAAAAAGGTTATTTGTTGAAACTCAGGTTTAAAAGGAGCCAGAGGCTTCACGGGAGTGAAGGGCGAAATCGGTGAATGCAAAGCCTGCTCTCCGCCCGAGACTGAGCCTCAGAGAAGCCCCGACAGTGCCGGGAAGAACTCCCGGAGAAAAGTGGCATTCTCCGCTGCCAGGACAACCAGTCTCCTGGCGACCAACGGGCCAATCATAATAACTTACCAGAAGATTTTCACAAACCAAGGCGGACATTTCGATGAGGAGACGGGAATTTTCCACTGTTACGTTCCCGGTAGGTCGAGGATGCAAGCAAATTAAACCATGAATTACTATTTGTCATAATTATTTGCCAACGTAGACGAGGACTTTTCTCTATCTTTGACTCCGAGGCCTAATAAAAGTTCAATCAATTCTTTTCAGGGACTTACTTCTTTTCCGTCAACATCTACAAGTCATCGAATCAGAATTTCCCTCTTGTCCAACTGCTTAAAAACGGTGAGTCTGTCTTATTTTTTACGTTTCGCCATCATACTCGCCCATACCACAACCCCGCCCACCCACCAGGCAGGTGTCATAATAAGGGGATTTTGTCCTCGGTGTCTGTGTCCACATGCGGTAAATATTAATGGGCTGAAGGAAGTTGATTCAAAAGAGGGCGCTATCAGACGAGATTTCCACACACCGGACTCGGGTTTATTAGTAATAATATAAATTCAGTTGATGCAGTTTTAATTACCTGTGTCACTCATGATTAAGCGACGCTGTATGTCTTATACTACCTTGATCAACTATTTAGAGTGGATGGAAAGAAAAAAGCTGTTCTGTGTCCCCCTCAACACTGGCTATAAACCCCGCCCTTTCCCCCGTGTAGCTTGTTCATGCGTGAACTTTTGGCGTCACACTGTGATGCACAAATTTTCCCCATTTCTTGCATTGCGTGGTCGTGATGGCAGACGCTTATCTGTTTAGAGTAATACGTTTGTAAAAATGCAAACAAACAAAACGTCATTTCCTGGCTCAAGTCAACCATGAATTTGTCAAATGTTATGCTCTTTGTCACTAAGTCACTGATGAACAATTTGTGTACGTTATCTTAAAATATTGTGCGATGAACAAAAAAACGCCTTGAACAAAGACTAGCATTGCGTAACGTATACGCTAGTTTATTCATGACGTAACGAAATCCTCTCACGTTCGTCAATCCTCGGTAGTATAGTGGTGAGTATCTCTGACTGTCACTCAGGAGACCGGGGTTCGATTCCCCGCCGGGGAGGATATGTTCTTTTTACTTCAAATTTTATTGCTTTTTTTTACCTAGATAAAATAACTATAACAAGGTTGTATGTCCAGGTTTATTTAAAATGTCTTCCCTTTATTTTATTTCTTGCAAAACCATTTTCATTTGTTCAGCTTTTAAACATTATTGGAGGTTTAGATCAATATCTCAGTATCTATTCAATTAAAGTAGTTTATTTTAGATTGTTCTTGATATAAAAATGATGGGATGCACTTCAATTAAAATCATATAGGGTCAAATTTTGACAGGCAGAAAGTGTGCACAAAATAATCAATTTTATAATTAGAGGCAATGTCAGTATGACATTTTGCATGAGACAGCAAATCTTTTCTTTCTTTATTTAAAGGAACGTTACAGAAATGGTAATAAAAATTTTCTTTAATATCACAGATTTACATAAAACTTACACAGTCTAATGATGATGATAGTAGAAAACATCCCTAGAAATATTTCTGTCTGAAATGCCATATTTGATGAGAAATAAATAAAACTAATTTCCGATTGGAGTATATATCGCTCATGAGCGTTTTATTCATGCATTGTATAACACATGAAAATGTGTAATCGGTTTTTCACTATTTTCTCGTGACCCAGATGGCCGATCGATCTCAAACTTCTACAGGTTTGTCGGTTTATGTATATGGTGGATTATATAAAGTGCTTAACTGTTTTGTTAGCAAAAACCAATTCTGTAATGTTCCTTTAAGATATGTATAATGTACATAGATATACATTATATATATGTATTTTCGTTTTATATTATTTCCAAACAATTTAGACATTCTATTTTAAAATCGCCCAACAAGGGCCCAGTTTCACAGAGCACAAAAAGTAGCTAAGCACAACAAAATTATGCTTAGCAGAGTAAGATTACTAGTCAAATAAGTGACTGGTATCCTGCACAGTTTTGCTTAGCAGAAACTTGTTAAGCAATATTTTCTATTAAGGCGAAAGCTACCATCGGTGATGTTGTTTATCTGTGTGTTTTTGGTCCTTTTTAAAAACTGGAACAATTTAGACTTTACTCTGTTTTACGTGACATTTCTTAGATGTGAATATGGTGCATGTGGTTGTGGCCAAAGGGTCTATTGCATCGGGCCCAAGTTCTGATGGTTGAATCATCGGAGTGTGGGTTCCATTCCCGGTCGTGACACTTGTGTCCTTGAGCAAGGCGTTTAAACATAATTGCTTCTCTTAACCCAGGTGTATCAATGGGAACCTGAGAGGGCTGAGACAGTATTGTGTTGGATTTACCCCTTGCCTCTAATTTAAGCAGCTTGGGGTCGTATGCTGCATAGGGAGTTGAGAAAGTTATAGGAATGGTCTAACAGTCTGCCCGATGAACAGCGATAGTGTTACAAAGCGCCTTGATCTAGCTACTAGGATTGTGCGCTATATAAGAACCAATTATTAATTAATTAAATAATTAGGTATGGGGGTCACGAGGGCTTTGGTTTGGATGTGGGCAAGTCCCAAGAAAAGATCCCCTTGTGATCCCCATACCTAAACACACCATATTCACATCTAGGAAAATATTGATAACGACGTGAGAATGAAATTTGGACACCCAGATTTTGGCTAATTCATTTTTGTTCTGTACTCCTAGGTGACCACACCGTTGGGGTCATAGACTATGGTATTACAGACACCGAAGACGGCGCCAGTAACAGTGTCATTTTAGATCTAGAGGATAGTGACCAGGTTTATCTGCAATTGTACGACGGCCGAGAGCTGTACAGCAGCCATTACAGATTCACAACCTTCTCTGGTTTTCTTATCTTTGAAGCTTAGATCGTTGTCTGATTTCCTGCTCCCCTTTTTCACAAAGCATGTAAGCACAAAAATGTTGCTACACACAGAAAACTCTTGCTTAAGAAAAATAGGTTAACAGCCAAAATACCATACAGTTACCATTGCCGTGACTGGTACCCCAGTCATTTCTTGCTTAGCAAGGAAATTATCCGAGTATAATTTTCTGCTAAACAGCTTTATGAAATTGGGCCCTGTTGACCCAATTCACATGACATCATCATCACAATATTCTTGATTGCGTAATGTTAAGAGTCTATAAATGTCCCTGTGTGTTTTATTTGCAATTTGACAAAAATGACGAGTGTGGCAGACAGTGACTGCTCTGTGTTCTGACCCCGATGTTCCGACAACCATGTTCTGATAAACACTCGTGACTTACACACTAGAGTTAGGATTAGGGTTAAGGGTTAAAATACATACAACAACTGAGTCTGCAATACAATTAAATATATAAACTTAGGCTTTATTCTCGTTTGCACTTTTTTATTTGCACATGTTTCACAAAATGTGATGGCACACAGAAACTGGATTCCTATTGATGTTTACACGCGGGCCATTTCGGAACCAGTGGCTTGGGCTCTGTCCTGTTTGAACGAGCGCGTTTTCAAAATAACTGACGGAGCGTGAGCCGATGCTGTGGTTTGGAAAAAGGGCCATAGTTCCCTAGCACAAAAATCTTTCTCCCAATGATTCTTTATAAATTCATGAGGACTCATACATTATTACAATTTTATATTCAGTTGGAATTAAACACAGAAGTCATAATAACCAAGATATATTTAAACTCTCATAGGCATTGGACACGTTTGGTAATTGTCAAAGACCAGTATTCTCACTTGGTGTATCCCAACATATGCATGAAATAACAAGCCTGTGAACATTTGGGCTCAATTGGTCATTGAAGTTGCAAGAAAATAATGAAAGAAAAAACCCCCTTGTTGCACAAATTTGTGTGCTTTCAGATGCCTGAAAAAGACTTCTGGCCAGAAGTCTTTTTCAGATTCAAATTTTTCAGTGAGAAACAACCTTTTTTCTAAAAAACTACGTAACTTCAGAAGGAGTCGTTTCTCACAATGTTTTATATTACCAATAGCTCTCTGTTGCTCATTACCTAGTAACTTTTTATGCCATTTTTTGTGTGGAGATCTTCATTTCTTAAGAGGTCATCACCATAGCAAAGTCGTGGCTAACAATGTTGATTTTTTTTCACAATTTTCTTTCTCAGTACAAATGTCTGGAAAAAAAAAATGAAACAGAATCGTTGTTTTGTTTTACAATTAATGTAGATACATGGGAAATAGTGAAACAAGTTTATTTGGGACATGAACTTTTCTTTGACCTTTTTTGGTTGAATTGGAGTAGGTCAAGTTTTGTCGTTAACGGCTGCTATGGGCGTTTTGGTACAAGCCACTTGTGGCCGCTATGATTTCTAAAGGGTTAACCAACCTGCCAAATTTAGTCTCTTCTAATTATAGCATTTTATTTCTTCTTACTTGACACAACCATCCTAGCTGATTTCTTCACTATGTTTAAAGGCCCTGTACACTATTGGTAAGATCGAAAAACACAATGTTCACAGATTCACACATAACTTACATGATTTAAAGTAAGTAATGGTAGAATGGGTTCCTTAAAATATTTCTGCCTAAAATGTTATCGTTTTTGAGAAATGAGTAAAACAATAGTTTTTATCACGCGGGATAATTTGAAAAAAACAGAAAACACATAAGGTCTCTTTTCACTATTTTCTCATGACCTCGATGACCATTTGAGCTCAAACTTTGAAAGGTTTGTTTGTTCATGCAGATGTTGAATCACACAAAATGTGGACACTGATTTTGAGCTGTTACCCAAAGGGTACAATACCTTTAAGTGATAATTAATTTGTTGGCAATTTTCTATAAAGATTTAAATGAACAACAATAAACTATTAAAATGTTAATGTTGATGCAAGCAAGTAGAGTACTAGTTAAACAGCATTTTATCAAAATGAAGAAACATTAATGTGTTTTATTTCGAAATTTTAAATAAATAATGCTTTTTTGTTGGATTTGAAAACGTGTGTGCATATTTTTGCTGTGTGAAGTGTTTCAGCCTGTGTTGCAATGATGACAGGTACATTACTGGAAATTTCAATTTATTGTGGGAAGTTTTCAGGACCATTAATCTTCTAATTGGGTGAAGACGGTTCCAATCGGGGTAGAAGTGTATCCCAATTGGGGTAGTTTGGCTACTCTAATCACCCAAAGGGTTCCTTATTAGGGACAGGTACAACTGATATCCTCATTAGGTAAAGACGATACCAATTGTTGTAGTAATAGATACCAATTGGGGTAGTTTGGCTACTCTAATCACCAAAAGGTTTCCTAATTAGAGACCACTGATGTCCTCATTGGGTGAAGATGGCTCCAATCTGGGTAGATGTATATCCCAACCGGGATAGTTTAGTTGTTTTATTCACCCACAGACTTCCCCAAAAACGGATCCTTTCTGGGAGAAAAAAAGTTCAAAATCTGGAATACTAAAAGGTAAAATAAAAACCTCCCCAAAACAACAAAATTAAAATTTGGTGCTAAAATTCTTACAGAAATTTGTAGTCATTAAAAAGCAAGAGAAATGCATTCTGTGGAAATAAATGTTAAATGACTTGAATTGAGCTTGATGTTGCTATAAAGACATAAAATTATTGTACTTTCCCTTTCTGACAAGAGCAACCTCAGTCCATCAAAATAGAATAAAAAACAAATGGAAATAAAATAGTCACTGCGTTGACTTGTCGCCACAAGATGGCGCTGTTGGAGGAGGACAATGTCTCGTCGTGGGACATGGTGGACAGGATGGCAGGATCAACTCAAGAGCTGCTGTTACCTCTTCTTCTTCTTCTTCTGAGCGAGACGTTTATTCTCTTCTCTTTCTCGTCTGATGTCTTCAAGATCTTCCGCCATTCCGATCCGAGAGCTGTGGAAGAAATAAAGAAAGGGTACAACTTGGAGGGAGGTCTTAGAATAAGACCAACATTTTGGCACAAAACAGAACAGACCGAGTCCGACCTCCCCACATGCTGGGGAACTGGTGGGGAACGGAGCTCCGCAGGCCCCCATGAGAGTTCTCCTCCGAAGGCCTCCAACCCCGTACTCTGCCGTCTTCCTGGAGGACTCCCTTCCTTTGAAACTTGTTGTCACCTTACTGTGATTGTACCTCGTACTCATCCTTAAGTTCTCCTTCACCCCATCATGTTAAGACAGTCAAAATTTTCAAGTTGGTCCTAGTTTGCAGTTTTATATTTGTAAAATTCAAAAGGCCCTTAACTCCAAAATAGCTATAAATCAGCAAAAAACAACAACAAAACCCCTAAAAACCGACAGATAAACTCCAATACAAAATCGTTTCTATCTTTTTTCAAACGTTTTCTTTGGGGAAGATGTATAAACAATGAACCCAAGCGCCTCAAAATATGCGAAATTTATACAAATTGTTGAAAGAATGTCCTTAACCGATGAAATGTAAACAATAAAGAATTTTGTAGAATTTAGGTCTTGAAACGTACCTCCTGGCTTCTTCTCTCTGGATTTCTCGGAAACTTGCCTCCATGTTTTTCAGCGCGTAGTCACTCTCATAACCATACCTGGTGAGATAAACAAAACTTGAATAATGTACTTAAAGGGCCTGTATACGTTTGGTAATGACTCTAAAAATTAATGGCAATAAAAAGTTACCTGGTAAGAAGTACAGCAGCTTTGGACAGTATACTGCATTTTGAGAAACTTTTCACTTCGAAGTACTGCGGTTATGGAAAAATATATCACTTTTTATCCCCCTAAATTTGAATCTGAGAAGCGTTACTGACAGTGATCTTATGAAACTTTTGAAAATCTCTGTCTTACTTTGATTTGTCGTATCCAAATATCTCCTTGATGTAGCGGGATACGTCCTCCCCTCCCTCCTCCTCGAGGGGCGTGTCATCGATGAAACCATCCTCCTCGTAGTCGCTTTCTTCGTCGCTCAGGAGACGACCTCGCTTGGCTTGGAAAGATGGAGCAGCTGACACTGAGGAAACCAAAAATAGAGTTGAAATAAAACGACATGGAAGCAATGCTGGGTGAGGAGAGATGTCCAAGATAATTTGTGGAGGTGTTTGCTTCCAAACCTCTGGTCAGTGCCTTGGTTGGTGCTCCTCGAAATTATTGTGTCAGCGTAAAAAAATGTTTCTTAATTTTGCTACAACATTTTATTCAACTCACACAGTACCATTGGGTTTCTGTGTACATGTACATGTTCAGGATTGTTTTTAGTAACATACCAGGCTTTGAATTTCATCAAGGCCATTTTCATTTTGCAAAGGGCAATTCCATTGGACAATCTTTAAGTCTATGGGAAACTAAGGAGCACCAAGGCCGAGTCCAGGGCAACAGAAGACACTTGGTGTAAATCAAGGCCCAAAGGAAACAGTGCCTTGTCAAGACCGATACTTCGTTTTTGTAGATTTTCTGCAATAAAGGGCATTTTTATTAGAATATTTTTAGGGGCACCAAGATGATGGACCTCATGCATAAATTGACATCATTTCATCACCATCTCAGAGGTAAACGAGGATGTAACAACGGAAAACGCAAATCTTTGTATGCGCAGCGCACACAATGAGCCAATGCGCAACCTTCTTTTGACCTGTAGACGAGGGCGCCCTATTCAAATGATGTCCTGTGCATAAGGCCTATTACATGTAAACTGCCTCCATTGCCTTTTTGAAGTATTAGGGCTGTCTTGTCCTTATAAGACTCTAGAGGGAGATCTAGGATGGCATGAAAGGTTGGGAAACGGGACGAGGGATGGAAAAGAAGGGATGGATTGCATGAAGGTAAGAAACAGAAAAAAGAGTTGCGATTAATAACCATATATCACCTGGTCTTTTCCTTGGCATCTGCTGACCCATTGGGGGAGCCCTTCTGTCTGAACCTGGCTGTGGTCTGCTGCTAGAGGGCACTCTATCAAAGTACTTTTCCATTTTACTCTGGCGTTTCGGATCAGGGCGTCGATCGGAAACTGGACGGGGTCTGTGACCTGGGGGTGCTTTATCAAGATACTGATCAACTGTGGTCTGCGTCACAGTCATTCGCGGTTTTTTCCTCTCCGGCGTCGGTTGAACTCGTCTCTCTTGATTATTTGGGACACTTTTTGATGAGCTGCCAGAACTTTTGTGTTTGCTGCCACCATTAGGCACAGAGGAATGTTTTGTTTTTGCGGTGCTTGTCTCGGGTCTTGAGGTAACAGGGTCTGGCTTCTTCAAACCTGACTTAACTCTCTGTAGTTCTGACTTGACCATCTTTCCATTAATTTTATACGGTTTGGTTGCTCCGTTTGTCAACGAGCCGTTTGATTTTCCAGCAGGTCTACTTTCATCACCACCTCTTCTTTGTGTGAGAAACTCTTGTCTCCTCATCTCTCCCAGTTTCCGGGCAGCGGCTGCTTTCTTAAGATCCATTTCACTAATTTTGGGTTTACTCTTATTTATTATTTGCTTGGACTTGGATGCGGGGTCAGTAACCCTTTTGGATTTTCCTTCGGCCGTTTCACTCCCTTTCTGTTGGTTAGCTGCCAAAGCCAATAGTTGCTCATAGCTCATTGGTCCCTTTGAAGCAGAAGCTGGCTTCTTAGGCTTTTTCGGCAAATCAGGAGCCTTCTTACTAACCACTTTGATCTGCTCCTCATCTCTAGTCCTCTCAGAAACTTTCTTAATTTTCTTCATGAAGGATCGATGTTTTACTTCATGTTTACTGTCCTCGTAATTTTCTTTGGGTGTAACATTTCGTCTGCTCTCCTGAGGTTTCTCAGTTGATTTCTTCATCTTACTTTTAGTTTCTGCTCGCAGTTTCAGGAGTTCTTTTTTCTTAGACTCGTCTTCCAGCACTGTATTTAAAAAAGATCCAGAAAATTAAAAATTTGTCAACTAAAAGATTGGAACTGAAAAATATATATTTTTCCCTGTTGTTGGCTTTCTGCAAGATGTTCTTACTACTTTAAGACTTTTTCTTTTCAACAAGACTTTCTTCATGTCAAAGTTGTTGCATGAAGTCTTCCTTATGACTTAGGCTATGGCAGTTTTTGTTGCATGAAGTCTTCCTTATGACTTAGGCTATGGCAGTTTTTAGGCTATGGCAGTTTTTGTTTACATATAATAGTTGCCGGCCTCTGGTCAGCAGTTGTTTGTCAACATTTTCTAATCTTAAGTTTACCGACAATGTGGCAAAAATATTCTGTCTTCTAACTTCTAACTTACCTTTTTGTTTCTGGTCATGTTGTTTTTTCTCTAGTCTTGCTTGTATCGCAGCACGATCTACTCCAGAACGTTTCTCTTTTTTAGGCGGTGGAAGGGACGTCGTATACCGCTTGTTAACAATCACCTGAAATAAACGATTTCAACGAAAAACAAAGATTGTACTTCATGAACGCATACCAGGAAAAATTTCAATTATTTTTATTGTTGCGATAATCGAAACCCTCCATCCTCCCGATGGTCTCTGCGACCATCGGGAGGATGGCGAGTTACGATTATTGCAACTATTACCTTCTTCTTCTGCTTTATAATTTACAAAGCCCTAAAACAATTGCGATTGGCATGAAAGTTTTTGGCAACAGTTTTTGGTAACAGTCTAACACAGTTTTACTATCAAACTAACCACTAAAGCCCGGTTCATATTTCATGCGAAAGTGGACGCGAAGTGAATTATGATGCAAACACACAAACAGTCTTGAATTGTTGTTGTACGCACTGTTTTCCAATTTGAGACGCTGCAAAATTCGCTTCGCATTTGACATTTATAATTATGAAACACTATTTAAATAATAAATTTCAGTTAATAAAAATAATTGATTAAAGCCTGGTTCATACTTCCTGCGAATGGGAATGCGATACGAATTTTGACGTCACAAATTCGCAACAAACAACTCGCAGGAGTTGAAGTATGCTCAACTGCTGCCAACATTCGCAGCGAAAACAGAGCTGTGACGTCAAAGTGATGTCCAAATTCGCTTCGCATTCGCATTCGCATTAAGTATGAACCGGGCTTAAAGAAGAAGGCAATTATTATTATCAATATCATATTTAATAAAATTTTCATTTTTTATGAAGAAGTGCAAGAAAATGTATTTTTCAATTTGGTGAATGGAAAACAAAATGGCTACTGTTGGATCAACTGTAAAACAAAATACACAAATCGGGAATGAAAAATTTCAGCAATTTCAACATGGTTAAACTTGCAATTTTTCGGCATGATTACGTCATCATGCGGAAAATTGAGACGTTTTCGTTTTATCAGAAATAACCATGATAAATCAAGTTAAAAATGAAATAACAATATTTACCTCCTTTTCTGCCTTTTTCTTGTTCTGAGCGGCAATATCGAGCAACTTTTGAAAATCCATGGTTACTGAACTGTTATTCCTTCCCACTAACGGACAACATCCCACTCGTTTTCGTCAGAAAACAGTCATATTTGTTGTCTGATGTTTCGCCAACGAACATCCGGAACATAGATAGCTGACGAGTGATGTTTGTGTAAGTTCGTTGAACCCGTGTCCCACTTACAAGTTCGGGAATTTCCGGATTTATTCGGCACGATTTCCATATCCCAGGATTCATGGGTAATCTTTAAAAAGAGGCGCGTCAAGATGGCGGATGCTGCTGCGTTGGAAAGTAAGCAAAATTTCGATCTTTTTTGAGGTGGATTTTTCCCGGAATAAATTTGCATTCCACCCTGAAACTTCGCAGTAATTTTAACAGATAGTTAATTTGTCTTTCTGCTATATTGAGATTTGTAATTGGTGTTATTTTATGTGTTAAAACTGTCGGGGAATTTGTCCGGTATGCGAACTGCGCAAGAAATAGTCTGGTGTACGTGTCCACACGGTTTGCCACATGTAGACGTGCAGTTCAAATGTTGCATGGCGCTTTCAAAAGTTGTTGACCTTTCACAACCAACTCGTCCAAACTCTCATAAACGTTGACAGTTTGTAGTTTTGTTAGTATTTCACTTGGGCAGAATTTTTTTTTACCTTTAATTTTGTTTTGATGAGTTTTTTATTTGTTCAAAAAATTATTAGGCCTAAGTCAAAAGTAATCAATTTATTTTACAAACAACATCAATTCAAATTCAAAGTAACAAAATAATAATTTATTCTTCTTATTTTTGAACATTCAATTTCAATCATCATAATTTAAAACTGTTATTAATTTTCAGGGATAATTTTCCACAGCATGCCACCACGTCTTCACAGCGCTTGCTTACACTCCGTCCCCACAATACAATGAAATGAAGAAAAAAAAATCATTTTTAATGGTCAAAATTAAGCGTTTTAGCTAGGCTACCAATTTCTTACAAGGAATATTTAAAAAAGGGAAATGAAGTCCAACATTCATTAAAAAATCAAATAAACCCCTTAGAAAGTGGTGGGATGATCTGGAAATTTTTCCAAATTCTGTAAGCACTTTTCACAATAATTTCTCTTTCAAGGAGCAGATTTGTCAGTGTTTGTTTACTTTTGAACACTCATTGCAGTCTGTGACTCGGGGCACAAAATTCCTCGCACCTTCTAGTTAACATAGACGCATACCTGAAGTTTGAGTGCCGAACCGAGTTGCAGATAAATGGCACTGTGTTCGAGTAAAAAAATCTGCCCCTTCAATTCAACAAAATGGTCACAACCGTGAAAGTTCTTATTCACATCATAAAAAATGTGTAGTCAATTCAGAATAAGTTAAAAATAAAAGTTGTCCCTAGGCCTACAAATTTGTATTCATGATATCTTGATAATAATAATAATAATAATAATAGTGGCTTCTTATATAGTGCACATATCCGTCACTCAGTGACGCTCAAGGCGCTTTTAACGTTCATTATTTTTCCTGCGAGGCATTGTGGAGCTACGTTTTTGAAGTATGAGACAAGTCCTTTACATAGCACCGTGTAATGGTTTACAGATGCTGTAGCGCATTATGCTGCCGATTAAACCAGGAACACCGGGGCGAACCCCTTCTCTTTTTGATAAGTGCACTGGGTTCTTTTACTTGCATTGCACAACACACGGGACCTACGGCTTAACGTCCCATCCGAAGGACGAAGCATGTGGTTAAGTGTCTTGCTTAAGGACACAAGTGTCACGACTGGGATTCGAACCCACACTCTGCTGATCAGAAACACCAGAGCTTGAGTTCAGTGTTCTTATCCGCTCGGCCACGACACGCACGATAATGATTGTTTCTATTTTCTATTTCTACTATTTTAGTACTAACCCCTTCTAATTCATTATTCGGTAGATTCCATTAGGTCTGAGTCAGGATACAAAGGAAGTAATCACAGTGAAAGTATCTTGTTTTGCTCAAGGACATGAGTGCCGTGACCGAGATTCGAACTAATTTGAACCCACATTGTAATTCTGACTCGGCCACCAGAACTTGAATTTTTGTGTGCTTGACCACTCGCCCACAACATGCTTTTAGTATTATTTAAAGGCACTGGACACTAGTGGTAATTACTCAAAATAATTGTTAGCATAAAAACTTACTTGGTAACGATCAATGGAGAGCTGTTGATAGTATAAAATATGTGAGAAACGGCTCCCTCTGAAGTAACGTTGTTTTTGAGAAAAAAATAATTTCTCAGTACAATATTTGAATTCATTTCGAGAGAGGTCTCGAAATCAAGCATCTGAAAGCACACAACTTCGTGTGACAAGGCTGTTTTTTCTTCCATTATTATCTCGCAACTTCGATGACCAATTGAGTTCAAATTTTCACAGGTTTGTTATTTTGTGCATATGTTGAGATACACCAAGTGAGAAGTCTGGTTGGTCTTTGACAATAACCAAAGGTGTCCAGTGTCTTTAAAGTTGCTACGCAGGGTTCTCCCTTAACACTGGTCCGCTGGCCAATGCCAGTGAGTTAGAACACCTGCGGACCAGTCAAAATTCTCTCCAAGTGGTCCGGCTGGCTAGTTCAGTGTTGAAAAGCAACTCTATTTAATTTAGCGAATGGAGTGGTGAAAAGCTAATGGACTAGTAAAATAACAAGCTAACTGGTCCTGCTGGCCAGTCACTAAAAAAGTTAAGGGCAAACCCTGCTACGTCCGATTTTTTGCCAAAAAATGAGACCAGAAAATTAGGATTTTAGTTTTAAATAGCTATTTTAAAAGGTGAGGTCATAATTTGGTAACTACTCCAAAAAGTTGACCATAATAACTTATTTCTTTGTGAGAAGCACTGCAGTTGTTTATTAACTTTTTTGCGAAAGGATTTTCTTCAAAGAAATATGGTTTGTAAATTTTGTTTACCCCAAAACATTTGAATCTGAGAAGCGATTCATGCTTGAATCATTGTTTTTAGAGTTTTGAAGATTGGTGTCCATTGGCGAATGCTTTGGCCAGCCAGAGATGCCTGCTGTCACCTAGCTAAACGTGGATGGATTTGTCGTTCTTGTGAAAATACTGTGACAGTTTTTTGCTGTTATCTCAGCAAGTAGACACTAAATTCAGCTGAAACTTTCACTTGTGACTTTTATTGTATCTTTCTTTTTGCTGATAAATCAGCATCACGTTGACAAAAACCAAATATTACTCTACCTTTAAACATTCAAGAAAGTTATCGGTTTATGAAATTCATACAAGAATTCTTTTTCTGTAAAATATTTCCCTCTGAAATGAAGTCATATTCATGAAAACTTTATCTGAAAACCTTTTTAAAAAATGCAGCAGCTGAATACGATCAAGATGAACCAAAATTAAGGATGATGTTTATGGTGTTTACTATTTTCTCCTGAGACTCACAACAGATTAAGCCCAAATTTTCATTGGTTTGTTATTTCATGTTAGGGTTGACCACGCAAAAATATGAACACTGTCTGCAGGGTTCTCCCCATGCACAAGCTAGCGTATTGGGCCGATACGCGCGGTTTGCATGCCAATACGCGTACATTTCGGCCGATAAGCAAAAAAATAAAATAATAATAATAATTTTTGTATTTTATTTTGTTCACAAAAAACATCAAGTGAAAACCATATAGGGACGCTGCCCATTCTTTTAACATGACCAAAATACTTGAGTTTTTTCCCTTAATGGTAGTTGGAAGATCTTTGAAGTAGTGAAGCAGTTCACGTACTCTCGTGTTGCGAAGTCTGTCAGGAATATACTTCCAACAATTTCCTTTTTTTTTCTTATTCCTGTTAGTCCATTTCAAAGGTTTCTTGATTTTTTTTCTTCTTCAGATTCCTCCGTGGAGGCTCTCATGAGCCTCCGTAGTGCTGGTAGGAACCGGCCATCACCCGTCAAAGAAAACGTACCCACACCTCCAAGAAGAGGCAACGTAAGTAACCCAGGGTTCTCCCCATGCACAAGCTTAGCGTATCAGGCCAACAGGGCTCGAGAAAAATCCACAAGACCACTGGACTTGTAACTCAAAAATTTTACTGGACCAGAAATATTTTTACAAGACTAGAATCAAAATGAGAAAATAACTTCCTGACAAAGTTTAACATGCATTTGATGGTTTTTATTTGAACAAACACTATGACGTGTAAGAGAAGATTTATCTCATTTTTCTTTATGGGTATTGGATGTATTTTTCATTACTTAATAGAATTTAAAAATATTAGTCAACATTTGAACATAATTTGTTTTTGTTCAAGATACCACACAGTGAGGTATTAAAATTGACCTGAAAAGCACAAGATCGCTGGACTTGTCTGGTCATGAGTTTACTGGCCCAACGCTAAATTCACTGGCCTCAGGCCTGCGGTCCTGTGTTAATTTCGAACCCTGGCCAATATGCGCGAATTGCGTGCCGATTCAATTCACGGCCCGTCTGATCAGTGATCAGACCAACCAGGATTCGAACCCACATTCTAATGCCCCTGGATTGTGATGACCCAAGCCACAGACTAATATTACGGAAATAAGAAATGTCGTTTGTGGTGGAAAAAACCAAAAATTCTAGTAGAAGTTCGATTTTTGTGGAGCAAACTCACATCCAGTAGTCTTGTGGCAGTGCATTGTTGGGTAGTTATTTTGTCATTTGGATTGTAGAGCATCAGCACGATAAACTTGGGTGCTTGCAATTTATTTTACACAACAAGGACTTACCAATTTTCTCTGGTATTGATTCCTAGCACGACGTGGAACGCACCTCCGCACAATGTGGGTCTACCATTTCTGCCATTTTGAGAGTCTTTGTGTACATTTTGACTCCCAAAATGGCGGACAGGATAGGGGCGTGTTATGCGCGGAAATAGTTCAATAGTGGATTCAAATCATCCTTCAGCCACAGTGGTTCCAGCAGTTTCAGTTAATTTTTTCCACTCAATTATTATTCTCTGTTATTCTATCGAGGGACCTTCCTTCACTAAACTTCTCTTCATTTGATTTGTTTGTGCTCCTTATTTATTTCAGCCCCCGAGAATTCGAAAGAGAAACCGTCTCATCTTCAATGACGATGAAGATACATCCATGTCCCCCATCAGGTCATCTCCAAAGAGGAGCAAATCCACCCCAACAAACTCTGTAAGTCTACCTCGATTAAATACAAGGATTTGTAGAGCTGACAAAATAGTTGCAGACAGTGTTCATGTAGTGTGTGATCAACCATATACATGAAACGACAAACCTGTGAAATATTTTTTGCTTAATCTGTTGTGTGAGTCAGGAGAAAATAGTGAAAAACCATGCACCATTTACAGCATGTAAACATGTTGTCCTTAGTTTTGGTTGTAACAACTGAAATCAGCTGTTGCGTTTTTTTTTTAGTTTTTCAGATAGTTTTCTCAAAAATGACTTTGCTTCAATTCTGTTGAGTATCGAAGTAGACTTACCCATAATACAAATCAGATCAATGTTCTCTTTTGTGCTTGTTCAAATGAAAACATTTTATATGTTAAACCGTGTAGATAATTTTATTCTAATTTTGAGTCTGGTCTTGTAAAACATTTTCTGGTCCAGTACTAACTTTAAGCTACAAGCTCTGAAATGTTGTTGTAATTAGTTTCAGTGTTGTTTGTCTTTGCATTGGTATCGGTCTACCCCCCCAGTCTTTGATTTTCTACAACATGCCTGGCTTGCCCTCACAAATCCAAGATGGATGCTGCCCTGTTTGGAGAGTATTCATTGTAGGCTACAAAGGTTTTTATTGAGTTGAGGGGCTAAGCCCTGTACGCAAATTGTTATATTACACTTTTATTTGGGGGTTCTACAAATATTATGTTTATTCTTTTCTCTTTTGTTTTTTTGATAACAGCCTGTCAAGACCATTCAACTGCATGCAAGGACCCATTCCATTCCATCCACACCACAGAAGTCTTTGGCAACCTCCTCGGCGATACAGAACATCATCCTCAGCACTCCAGCCAAGAAGTCAGCACAGAAGATCGGCGTCCGCCTCAAGAATCTCCTCAAGCTTCCGAAGGCTTACAAGTGGTGTATCTACGAGTGGTTCTACTCAAATATCGACAAGTAAGAATACAAAACAGGGTTTTCTCCTCTTAAACATTTACTGCGGAGAACGCTGGGTGAGTCATTATAGACCCCTTGCATGAGGCACAGCGCACTTACATGCACCCACCCTGTCCCCCATTTTGGGAGTCACAAATGTACACAAAGGAATTGACTCCCAAAATGGTGGAAATGCTAGACGTGCATTTTGAGGAGGTGCGTTCTGCATCTGCAATGGGTCAATACGCAAAACTCAGTTGTGAGACCACTCAATTATTTACTGGACACTTTGGTGTTGTCAGCAGCGGGTGTGGGTTCGAATTCCGGTCATGACACTTGTGCCCTTGAGCAAGGCACTTAACCATAATTGTTTCGTAAAAAGTTGAGAAGGTAGTGTATTCTGCTCTACCAGCCAGGCTCCTAGTGGATAATACCCATGCCTACATCCTTACGGACTGTCAAGGGGGTAACCCTGTTTCAGCCCCAGGAGTAGGTGGCAACATGCCCCTGGTGACAGTTGATTTGGGTCCACAGCCCAAATCAGTTAAGTGTAGTCCTCACCTTGAAGTGGCCGTCCGGCCTTGTGAGTAAGGCGATATCTCATAATTTTTTATTTTTTTAAAAACTACTTCATTTAGATTAACCAATAAAAAAAGCCCTGCGCTTACGAGCCATAGAATCACACGCAGTAGGGTTAGCTCAGAATTCAGTTGTAAGTGGAGCCATGAAATTGGGCCCTGAAGATGTAGACAACTTCTTAATTTGTTATTATCTCCTTACATCCTCAGAGCACTCTTCAGCGGAGAGAACGACTTTCTCATCTGTTTGCGAGAATCTTTTCCTCAGTTAAAATGTCGGAAACTTACGCGAGTAGAGTGGTGTATCATTCGCAGACTTATGGGTAAACCACGGAGGTGAGTGTAAATGAAGCTACTAACCCCATTCAGACTAGATGGATTTCCTCGAGAAAATCCTGGGAAATTTGGTTGACCTGTTCACACTTGAATTGCCAACCCTGGTAAATTCTTGGGAAATAGCCATTTCTTCG
Source organism: Plazaster borealis (assembly GCA_021014325.1). Lineage (NCBI taxonomy): Eukaryota > Metazoa > Echinodermata > Asteroidea > Forcipulatida > Labidiasteridae > Plazaster > Plazaster borealis. The sequence goes on along the minus strand of CM037465.1, from coordinate 1,728,706 downwards.
GAAAAATCTACCCCTGCTTGAGAGTAGGTTTTAAGGTATCGTACACATTTGGTATGACTCAAAACAAATATTAGCTTAAAAACTTACTTGGTAATAAGCAACGGAGAGCTGTTGATAGTATAAAACATTGTAGGAAACGACTCCCTCTGAAGTACTGTAGTTTTTGAGAAAGAGGTGATTTCTCACTAAAATAATAAAAACTTCTTGCAAGAAGTTTTTATTCCTATCTGAAAGCACACAATTGTACAACAAGGGTGTTTTTTCTTTCATCATTTTCTTGCAACTTAGATGACCAATTGAGCCCAAATTTTCACAGGCTTGTTATTTTATGCATATGTTGGGATACACCAAGTGAGAGCACTGGTCTTTGACAATTTTCAAACGTGTACAGACCCTTTAAGCGAGATAACCCAAGGGATTAGCGTACTGATTGTTCGTCTTTTCCTAGGAAATTGCAGCAAGTGTGAAATGAACTTGGGGTGGCAGCGGAGTTTAAATAACTCCCCAGAAATTCTGGGGTTTTATTTTCTGGGAATAGGCTCTATAGCTTGTAAAGGGATAACAATGTTTGGATTATCATGGTAGGAACTAACTGCATATTATCATGTAGAGAAATTTCTCTCACTTTGGAAAATAAGACGTAAGTTGTCTACCTGGAAGTAGGTCTATCCCATTAAAGCAAGGGGAAACCCCATCCCCCAGGCCTGGAATTACGCAGAGGCCAGGGCCTCTGTTGCCCTGGTCTTGGCCTTGGTGCCCCTTCAAAAGCTTCCCATAGACTTAAGGATTTTCCAATGGAAGTGCCCTTTGCAAAAAGAAAGTGGCCTTGCCCTCTCGAAGATGAGACTCCAGGCCTGCCACCCCCCTCGTATGTTGGGATGGCTTTGCTTGAGAACCTTGTTTCCTTTTTTCCTCAAGAGGCGGACAACCCTGAGATTCAAAATCATGAGGGACATACTTTTATCGCTAGAATTTCATGTAAAGCTTACATTTTTTATACGTAATCATTGCAGGGCATCGTTCAGGCTTTCCTAGTGGCAAGTCTTTAGCTGATTGACTTTTCATTTGCTAGACTTTCTGTTATAGGTAACATTTTAAAATTTGATCGTCAGATGTTCCCCAGCGTTTTTCGCTGAGGAGAGAGCGGCGCTGGAAGCAAAGAGACGGCGACTGAGATTGCTCCAACAGCGGAAATCCAGCGAGCTTGATGAGACTGAACTGAAAGATCTTCCAAAAGAAATACCTCTACCACTGGTCATCGGAACCAAAGTCACAGGTAATAGACCTTTATCATGGTGCGGCCATCTTGATTTTCTTTATGTGAACTCAACACCCAAATGTTTGAACTTGGATAAGATTCTTATGCCTGTTCCAATGATAAGTATTTGTTAGTTGGGCCTAAGATAAGTCAGACAACCTCCTGAAGAGGATTTTGGAGTTTTCCGGAGCCTTTTAAGGTTTAAGATGTTCATTTAGACATTCTGATATTTTATTTCAATTGCATTCAGAAATACACCAAGGCCACGTAGGTCATGGCCTCTATTGCCCCTGGTCTTGGCCTTGGTGCCCTTTCAAAGTTTCCCATAGACTTTAAGATTTTCCGAAATTAAAATGGCCTTGCCCTCTCAGGGATGAAATTCCAGGCCTGTTTTTCTCATGAAGACTAGCCTTGCCCTTTAAGGATGGTCTGATGTACCCTCGCTTTAACTTTGATATATTTGAATTTTTGAAAAGCACGTTTACGGCGACCCCACGACGGGCTCTTCACCGGTCAGATTGATGCAATTGACACCCAGAACGCTACGTATAGAGTGACCTTTGACCGGCATAACATCGGCACGCATACGATCCTCGACACAGAGGTTTTAGTAAGTATTAAGAATAAAGAGTTTACTTCACCTTCAACACTTTATAAGACGCCAACTGGATCTTTTGGACTGTAGGCGGCAGCATGCAGACATACAAGGGAATTTTGTATATTGTACGTACGTCCTTTTCTAAACCCTGGCTTCGGGCTCGGGCATAAGCTTCATCCACCTGTTTGAAGATACATACCAAAAGCACACGTTTTTTGAGATAACTGTTAGAGCCGAAGCCGGAGCCAAAGCCGGCGCCCAAGCCAAAGCCTTGGTTTTCAAAAGGGCAGTACATGTAGTTCTGAGCATTTTGCATATTTCTGAGAATGAGGGATTACCTGGTAGGTCTGCTGCCACCTAGCGCCCACTAAAGTTCCACAAATCTTGTAAATGTTGTGTGTAATTGGTAGACACCAAATATTGTTCCTCAGGGGTCACTTCTTGGCCCTCAGGGGACAATTCTTGGCCCATTTTCCCCTAAACACTGACGGTGGCAATTTGCCTTTTGATTTTTTTTTCAGGGCCAAGAGCCACAAGACACAATGCCTTTATCTGCCTTCCTTCAGAAACAACGGCCGAGACCGAGTCTGTTCTCACCGCCAAGGTACGTTGACCTTTGAACCTTTGTCCAAAAAGACAACCTCTTTATTATGTTTTTATGTTATTGTATTTCATTAGGACTTTAAGTCTTGATATTTCTATTTTTTAAAATTTGTATTGCTTTGTGAAGTGCTTTGAAGATTTTAGCAAAAATGTTCTCTTGTAAAATTTATTTCTGTAGTTGTTATTTATTGAAATTACCCTTGTCTAAAATTCTGAGATTTGTCCAACCGAATTGGGAATGCAGGATAACGTTGGACGGACTCCACTCGCCTAGTCTTGGGAATGACCCGATGTTAGGAATGTCCCCCCTCAGGGGGAAGCTTCAAGGAGACGAAAAGACGCTGGGTGGATTCCCTGTCAAATTCCTGGTTCTTGTGGTAAGATAAGAGTGATTTTTAAGACCTGGGCCCAAATTCAAAAACGGGGCTAAGCAGATTTTCTGCGAAGTAAAATTAAGCCGGTAACCAGTCACTTAAGCTATACATTACATGGTTTATTTTGGCTGGTCCCCATTTCTGCTAAGCAAGATTTTTCTGTGCTAAGCAACTTTTTTGAAAGCTCTATGAAATTGGGTCCTGGTCTAAATTATGAAGATTTGCTATTAGCTTAAAGGAAAAATGCTTGGAAAATAATATCTGCTGAGCAAATATCTACAGGGAACCAGCCACAAACAAATACATAATGTGGAGTATTGACTGGTAACCTGCCTATCTTAAGCACAATTTGTCTGTGCTTAGCAAATTTGTGTGCTTGAGTAGCTCTATGTAATGGAACTCGTTCCCTGGATTATCAAAGAAAGTTTGAACTTTAACTTTGAAAAATTCTCAATTTTTAATTAAACTTTTTATTTATACTCACTGCTGTTGCCATACAAAGTTCAAATGCTGCATAGACCTCATAACTGGAAATGAGAAATTGTGTTTTGTTTTAGGGAGTGTCTCAAAAGTCGAGCACGTTTTAGGCGCAAAAGAACGTTCCCGTGGGCACACGCCCGCAATCCGTTGGACCGCCAGAAAGTTCTGCTAGACTGCATCATTGTGCCGAAGTACGGGAGCAATCATACACTAGTGAATCACTCATTATTATTTTGAACGTTCTGCCGGTCTAATTGATTGGCCCATGAGCATGCACCGGAGTACTTAACCGATCCAATTAGAATGTTTCTACAGTATGAATTTTGAGACGCTCACTTATTTTTAATGACAAGTTTTTTGTGTCGTTAATTCAGACCAAAGTATCCAAGATACTAAGTTTCAAGAAAGAACTTTTACAAGAGCTGAAAGACAAGAATACAGAGGCTGAGAGGATGGTGAGTAGAATTAACCAGGTTATGGTTAGATTATAAGCTGGTTATGGTTGGATTATGAACTGGTTATGGTTGATTATTAATAATAATAATAATAATAATAAAACAGCATTTATATAGCGCATTATGGATCACAGATCCCTCGATGCACTTTACAATTTAAAAATATTTTCTAGCAATTAACTGGTTATGGTTGGAATATGAACTGGTTATGGTTGATTATTAACTAGTTATGGTTGGAATATGATCTGGTTATGGTTAGATTATTAACTGGTTTCTTGCAAGTTTATTTTTGTATAACACATAACCAGCTGTTGGTTGATTTATTTTTAAGTTATACTAAATAAGTTGTGGTTAAATTAACCTGGAATATAGCCAGTAAGTATTAATATGTGGTAAGTTTAAACTAGTTTTATTACCTGGGCCCAATTTCATAGAGCTGCTTAAGCACAAAAGGTAGCTCAGCACAAAAACAATTATGCTTACCGGATTTAGGTTACCAGCCAAAACACCATGTAACGTGTACCATTTGTGACTGGTATCCTGTTCATTTTTGCTTAGCAGAAATTTGTTAAGCAATACTTTCTGCTTAAGCAGCTCTATGAAATTGGGCCCTGGATGTAAATTTATAAAAACGAGGGCCCAATGTCATAGAGCTTCTTATTCAAGACCAGTGGCGTAACTAGACATTTTCATTTGGGGGGGCAAGTGGGGGCAAAGATTAAATTTGGGGGGGGCCAAAGAAGTGCAAGATTATCTTTAAATATGTTAACTGATAGTTGATACACACCAGCTGATACACACCAATACAGTTCTAAAACAGTCTACATAGTTTGCAGGTAACAAAAGATCATGGATTGCAAAAACAACCAAATCTTAGAGAACTTGTCATTTTTATAAGATTTTATAACAGATACATCTTCTTCGATATTCTCCTCGGCGGAAGTCTCGGATGCAGAGTCCATGCAATATTCTTACCACATAAGAATCAGAATCTTCTGTATTTTCCCGTCTCTGCCTCTTAGGTGTTGGAGCACGAGGCAAAGACGGGCATTTTGATATGGAGAAGAAAATGGTCTAAGCTACCTTTTCGCTGGCGATTTTGCTGTTTAAATCTCCCTGTTGTGCATCTGAGTACAATGTGTTTACGGAGCTATTGGTCTGCGTTCAGGGCCCAATTTCATGGCTCTGCTTACCGTGGAATTCTGCGCTTACGCCCAGCTGCGTCCCATAGAAATACACACTTTACAATGCGCGTCAGCGCAGAATTATTTGGTAAGCAGTGCCATGAAATTGGGCCCAGACCACCACGTATTAAACTGAACTTTGTGACTTCCTGCACTCTCTGTAACCGCAAAACCACAACATACATTTACCTCCAATACGATCGCGCGCACGTTTCCATGCATTTTTCGGCATGACTGCGTTATAGTCCACATACTGATATGAATAAAAGTTTTACTTTTTACGGCAGCATTTTATGCAGCCTCAAACGATTTATATATTATAAGAACACACTTTTCTGTGATTTCATATGGGGGGGCAAGAGGGGGGGCAAGGGTTCTGAGCGGGGGGGCGCAGGCCCAGCCTGCCCCCCCTCTGGTGACGCCACTGTTCAAGACTATGGCCGTATCCGAATTAGCGGCTTCGGCTACAGCTATGACTATTGCTAAGGGTGTTGCTATTGATGTCCTATATTGAACACATTATGACGCGGTGAACGTAGCCACAGCCATAGCTACCAATACGTACACAGCCTGTGCCAATTTTTGAATTATTGGCTGGGGCTTGATCGCCACGTCAACATGCGTTGAAGCATAGGCTGCCCTTAGTTAGAGCCACAGCCGCCAATTCAGACAAGGCCTTTCTCTCATTGAATTTTACTTCTAAGCAAAAACAGGTCTGGGACCAGTCAATCGACATTGTATCACACAGATTTGTGGCTGGTGACCCATTTTCATACAGCTGCTTAAGCAGCAAATATTGCTTAGAAATGTTCTGCTAAGCAGAAATGAGCAGGATACCAGTCACAAATTGTACATGTGACATGGTAGTTTGGCCGGTAACCCTATTCTGGTAAGCATAATTTTGTTGTGCTTAGCTACTTTTTGTGATAAAGCAGCTCTATGAAATTGTGCCCGGATTTGGTAAGCATGAGTTTTCTCTGCTTAGCATTGTTGTACACTTAAACACCTTTTTTTCTTTGCTCAAATTTATTAGCAATCCATGAACCAGTTATCAGCATTGAATTTCAAAGAGAAATATGCAAAGTGCGTTCTGCAATTAGAGCGTCTGAACGAAGATCTCAATGGGTACTTGAACGATGTCCAGAAATATTGTCTAGAGGTAAGAGTTGTCGGGTTTTGTTCTCTTTCAGATTTCAACATCAGAGTTGCCATCAGGGCAATATTTTATGGCACTTTTTTACTACAAAATTTTGCTTTGTTTGGATATTGGATATTGAGTATGTTATGTGGTGTTCAGAATATCGTGTGGATATTGCGTTGACATTGAGAATATGGTGTGGACATTTAGAATATTGTGTGGATATTGCATTGACATTGAGAATATGGTGTGGACATTTAGAATATTGTGTGGATATTGCATTGACATTGAGAATATGGTGTGGACATTTAGAATATTGTGTGGATATTGCGTTGACATTGAGAATATGGTGTGGACATTAAGAATATTGTGTTGACATTGAGTATATTGTGTGGACATTGAGAATATTGTGTGTATATTGTGTGGACATTGAGAATATTGTGTGGATATCGAGAATTATTATGTGGTGTCAGAATATTGCATGGATATTGTATGCACACTGAAAATATTGAGTGGGTATTATTAAATTTCATGTGAATGATAATCGGGGCAGTCGGGTTGGTGTAGTAGTATCTTTCCTCGCCTTCTACCTGTAGGACCCCGGTTCAAATCGCTATGTGGATTGGGTTGTCAGTCCCTACCCTACCTGATTGCGTGTGTTTGCCCTGGATCAAGTCTTAGGGGTTTTCCTCCCACATCAAAAACTGAAACTTCCTTTCTTGTCTTCTCTCCATGGGGTTCTTGGCTAGTACAGTTATTAAGTACGATTTTCTGAGAATCCTTGGCTTCACAACCAGAATTAATAAAAACAAAAAATAAAAAAAATACTATAATATATTTTTACAATGATTATAACATCCATAACAATTGTACTTGTGAAGTGAGTATTCTAAATCGTGTGGGGGTCACAACTTTTGCCGGTTGAGCTACAGCACACGGCGTGTCGTGGCCGAGCGGATAAGAACACCAAACTCAAGCTCTGGTGTTTCTGATCAGCAGAGTGTGGGTTCGAATCCCAGTCATGACACTTGTGTCCTTAAGCAAGACACTAAACCACATGTATGATTCTTCCTTCGGATGGGACGTTAAGCCGTAGGTCCCGTGTGCTGTGTAATGCACGTAAAAGAACCCAGTGCACTTATCCAAAAGAGAAGGGGTTCGCCCCAGTGTTCCTGGTTTGATCGGCAGCATATAGCACCACAGCACCTTGTAAACCATTACATGGTGCTATGTAAAGGAATTGGTCTCATACTTCAAAAACGTAGCTCCACAATACCTTGCAGGAAAATAATGAACGTTAAAAGCGCCTTGAGCGTCACTGAGTGACGGATATGTGCGCTATATAAGAAGCCACTATTAGTGTTATTATTTATTATTACAGCACTACTGTGTAGATAAAACAGGTAGTAGCTGGCAAAAACTCTTCTCAGATAATAACATTATTTCGTTGATATTACAGTTGTGTGGATTATGATATTGTGTATTATATACCACACACACAGATCCTTGTAATTTGTTTGGTGGAACACTCGTCTCTTGCCATTCTTTTTTTTTCTTTTTCCGGCAACATTTAAAGTAGGAGTCCTATATGGATAATTATAGGATGCTGCAGTATCGTTTCTAAAATAATTGTTTCACGACTGTTTGTCCACAAACGAGGCAAGGCACGTTGTTTAAAAGGTTTTTTTTATATAGAATTTCTGAGGTACTGGACGAGTTTCCTTGTTTATTTTGTGTTTGTTGTCACAAGAATTTAAATGACGATGATCTATGTTTGAGTTCTATAAAACAAATGTTGAACGCAATTTGTTCTTGCATTGTCGCTGAAAAGAATCACTTGGTGAAAATCTGGCTTTTCCATTTCACTCTGCTTCGCCTTGTGAAATGGAACAGTCCAGATTTCACCTGATGATAATATTCTGCAACAATGCACTCACATTCATCCAACTAGTGGATGATAAGAGTTATTGCATGAAATGACAAGTACTAAGTGTGTATTTTGAAATTGTTCATTGAAATAATAAAATAATTTCCACCTTTGTGTCTTGAGTCGTTATTTATTGTCTTGAATTTCTCTAGGTATTTAGGAACGGGGCCCAATTTTGTTTTCTTACACAGTTTCTTTTTCATAAACTCTGATAACTGTAAGCAAAGTGAAAAGCACTCTAAACTTGCCGGCGGTTTCTGTAAGCACATTAGTGACGCAACAATGGGTATATTCATCGTGATAACGCAAACACATGGTCAAATCTCCTCAATCATTATGAAATACACATTTGCTTGGGCATGCGTTTCTGCTAAGCACAAAAAATCTACTTACCGGCAAGTAGCCGTATGAATTGAGCCAAGGCGAAGTCTCCCATCTGTTGGTAACATTCAAACTTTTTAGAAACAATTTGTCTTTCCAGTGTGTTGAATTTGAATGAAAAAACTTGCATTAAATTAATAGGCATGCAGCAGATCAGCTGGGCCCAATTTCATGGCACTGCTTACCAAATAATTCTGCGCTTACGCGCATTGTAATGTGTGTATTTCTATGGGACGCAGCTGGGCGTAGGGGCAGAATTCCGCGGTAAGCAGAGCCATGAAATTGGGCCTAGATTCCTGCTTGTTGTTTAGTGCCATAAAAAAATTTAAAAAGCACTGTTGAAAGGTTTGTGTGCTGGGAAATTTGCCATAACCCTTTTTTTCTTATAAACAAAAATGAATGTCTGAATAAGAATAATCAATATTTGATTTAAACAACATTTAAACTTGTTAATAAAAAAGAAAGAAAAAAAAACGAAGAAAGTTCAGGTTAAATTATTCATTTTGAATGAACTGCTCCAATACACAATTTATGTATATTATTATTAGATTATTTAACAAATCTAAAACAAAACAAATTTGCAAAATTTACAATTTTACATTGATTCTTAATTACTCATATTTCTTAAAATCACACTAAAAAGTATTTGTTATAACTATTAAAAACAGAGTATCATTCGAGGTCTAATTTTAATCAAATTTAAAACCTTGCATATTTAGTCTTACAAATTATGCTTATTTGATACTGAAATGAAATAATAATGCACTTGGGGAAAAAAATTGAAAGTATCTTCAACCTCCTTGAGTGTTATTTTAAAAATATAAGACACATCTCACCTATTAAAAAAAATGGATTTTAAAATATTAAGAACTTGTAAAAATTATTGTCTGTTTTTTCACATTATGCAAAGTCGCCCATTTCCCGCAAAAATATTCGTACGGGAACTGCGTGCACGATTGTGATTGGTCAATTCCGCGACCTACTCAAATTTGATTGGCTCACAGATTCGACTTTTCACGACCAATCGCGTCAAATCAACCCGCCTCGTAACCTTTCTGGGCATGCGTGGTACAATTTAAATGCCCAAATTTCAATATGGCCACCGCGATTTAAAAACCACGAGAAAATTCCGAGGCCTTTGTTCTGCGACTTGGAAATATGACGCCCATGTCAGACTGGAAATCATGTTTATATTGGTGTTAAAATGAGCCAAATTGGACAAGAATTATGGAAGATTCACCCACGGGTGGCGTACAATTTACTTCCAACGGGAACCAATCGTTACTCGCCGTGAATTCTGAGGGAGGAACGGGTGTGGCTCGGCGGGTAGCTGTTGGCGTCTTGGCCAAGAAATCGCAGCGAAAACGGAAGAATTATGTGCCCGTGAAAGTCGTGAAAATACCCAAGCATGAAGAAGAACACTATAATGGATACCACTGGGACGACGAGGACGAGGATTATGACGAAGGAAAGGAGGATTTTGGGGAAAAATCACCGGTAAATTTCGTTGTAAAAATGCGTGCAATCGTACTTGTACATGGCACATTGTTGTGTAGGAACTTACGTGTAGCGTTGTGTACACAATGGATATAGCGTTGTGTGTGCAGTGTGAATGGGGTTCGCGTGTGTCATTTTCACAACACGAAGTTGGCATTGCGGTTTTGGGTCTGTATTGCAATTTCATGTATTTTGTAAAATTCCTTCGTTTTTTAAAATTATGCTGGTGGTATTTATATTAAGTTTTAAAAAAACAACAACAAATATTTCACAGCAATCTATGCCGATTTACATGATTTAATTATAACACAATCAGTCACATGTAATGTATTGAATGAAAATGTTGATTTTAAAGGGTCTGTATACGTTTGGTAATTCATTGGGACCCACTGTTTGTTTCAATCCTAGATACATGTTTGTATATAGTTGCAGATATACCATAAAACTAACCTATGAAAATTTCATTTCAAAAGGTGGTAGCGTTTTTGAGATATTGCCGAAAATCTGGAACGGTTATGTCCACGCAGGAAGAACAATCTGTCATTTTTTTAGGAGGTTCTTGCATGTAATTCGGTAAAAGTGATGCGCTAGCATTTTGCATGTATGTACAGTGTCTTGAGAAAGTTGTACAAAGAGAGTAGTACAAAGGAAACTGAAGTAAGTGCTGGCTGAAGAGCAGAAAATGTTGAACTATCGATGACCAATTTGAAAACGTATAGCGTTTATACGGGGATACGGAGGCCCAAAATGTGTGACTCCTGTAAGGCTCCAACAGTTCTAGAAGTACATTTTCACAAGCTTACAAAACCGTAAACTCTTTCAACACCCACCCCTCCCTCCCCCTAAAAGTAAAGAAAAATGTTGCTTTTTTTCACACTATTCAACATAGAGATACTTGTATAGGAATTACATGCAAACCCTGTTTATTACGAGCACAGATATAAGAAATACAAGAATGTACACATCTTTAAACAGATAATACTGTAATTTCCTGCGTACAAGACGCGGCTTATCTGACTTACAAAAGGTAAAACAAATATTTTTAAAAACCCCCCTGCGTATTATCTAACAGTGCAAAAAGGGCCATAAAGCTATGTTTTTATAGTTCATAATTTTTTCAGAAAATGAAAATGAAAGTGTACGACGGGCATTAACCCCCTTCCTCCTAGCATACGGTTTGTATTAACCCCCTCCCTCCTAGCATACGGTTTGTATTAACCCCCTCCCTCCTAGCATACGGTTTGTATGCTCGTGAAAATGTTGATTATTCGCCATATTTTTGACCGTGAATTCACGTGATGCAAAACAAGTAAACAAACTGGGGGGTTTTCGTTGTTGTTATCATTATTATGTTTATGTATTTCCTTGATGCAAAAAACTATACAGGCAATTAAAATAAGATGAAACTTTAATGATTATATGATAATAATTGTGATGCAAGACAATTCCTCGATGAAAGCGCCCTCATGCGGTAAAAAATATGGTCAATTGTGAACGGTATTTTAGAAAAAAGACCGTACAAATATTTTCTAAAATTTATGAAACCAGGTTTTTGAAGACAATAAAAAATAATAAAGAATTAAGTGTTTTTGTGGGACGTAAAATTTCAAATCTGACAATCAACATGGGATAATTTAGCTGTGTGTTAAGCATAGTTTGGTTTGCATAATTGCATAATGTACACAAGACATCAAGCATCATTCCATGCGCAGGCGTGATACTTCATTCTTGCAACAGCAAGACAGGTTTTTCTTTGGTATAGCGCCCTCTCACTAAAGTAGAATGAATATATCCATGCATTGATATAGTATGCTATGCCGGAGTACAGCTATACGAGTAGCCATTCAGTGTTGCGTTTCGTAGTACATGTACATGTACATTCGTGTAGTTTTAGTAAAAATGTGCGTGACGTGCGCTTGTGTGTACTCCAGTGGTGAGCAATAACATCACTACTTCTGAGATTTGTCTATTGAAATTTTAATTTATATTGGAACATTTCAAGAGCACCAAGGCATGTAGGTAATGGCCTCTGTAGCCTACGCAAAATATCAGGCCTGCACATAGTGTTAGCCAGAGGGGGGTGTCTGGGTGTCTTTTGGACACCCTGTTTCAAATTTGGACACCCTGTTTTATCTGTCATTTACATGTAAATGTTTTGTAAGTGAACAATTTGGACACTCAGTTTTTAATTTTTTTTTTAAATTTTTGACACCCTTTTACATAGTACCAAATCCTGGCTACTGCATGCACATCGCAGCCTGTTGTTTTATGTACTTTTGGACAGTACAAATGGAAACACAACTGACAGGTCTTGATTTACATATAATTCCACTATGCTTCTACGCTCCAAAATAATTTCTGTTTTCTGGAATCAGGTTCAGAAAAATCTATTTAGATTTCCATGTGCATCCAAACTAATTGGTCCTCGCTCTTTAATTTATATTTTGTCAATGTTTTAGATTGCTCCAGAGCAGGGATTACCGCCCTTGTCCGAGCCCACGGCGGACAGGTTACAGTGCGATCAAGAGGCCAGTCAGATGGTACACGATGCCAACCTGGCACTAGGGGATCAGGCTGTCAAGAATCCAAAGCTGAATGATCTGGTAGCGAGTCTAACGTCGTTGATGCTGCAAATAAAGGTGTGTATGGTGTCAGGTTCCCCGTGTTCACACTGCATAAGGAAGTGCTTGTTGCCATTATTCAAATGGGTACCAGACTATTTTGTGATTAAAGTCTGAGGCCTTGTCCGAATAGACCCCTTGCATTGGCCGCCATCGCTGAGGCCAAACAATGGAAACGTGTACGCGCCATGCACAACTCTCAGCCAATGATAGGTCTTCATTGACCTCGCTGAGGGCGCTGTTTGGGTCTTGTGACGTCATATGCAAGGGGTTTATTGGTGGCTACGGCTATGGCTGTTGCTATGGGGGTGTACTATGCTTCAATTCATGTTCACGTGACGGTCTAGCCGCAGCCGCCGGACTTGGTTCGAGTTTCCTAAACAGAGAAAAAACTTGCTTTATCAATTTAAACGACCACTATGTCGTTAGATTATAAAAAATATTAAATTAAACAAAAACTCAAAAGAAAATCTTTTTACTAAGATAGTGATATAGTTCAACCAGCTGATAATAATTTATTAATTAATGAACAATAATGTGTAATTGTTTTGTATTGTATTTTGTTTACTTCAGTGCTGTATGTTATATAGAGAAAAAAATAATTGAACTTATGGTTGTGCTCATTTTAAAAACGTTTTTATGTTTGTGTAATTTTTGTTTCAACCAAGTAGGCTTTGGACTGTTTGTTGAATTAATTCAACAATCCGAAATAAATGAATGATTGAATTTAGATATCGTTTATTAAAGGCATCGTACACGTTTGGTAATGACTCTGATAATTTATGGCAATAAAAACTTACTTGGTAAGGAGTACAGTAGCTTTGGATAGTATAATGCATTTTGAGAAACTTTTCACTTTGAAGTACTGCAGTTATGGAAGAATATATCACTTTTTATCACCCAAAACAATGAATCTGAGAAGCGTTACGCGTAACGCTTCTCAGAGTGTGTATTCCAATGCAGATTATTCTTCCTGCATGGACATAACCGCTCCAGATTTGTGGCAATATCTCAAAAACGCTACCACCTTTTGAAATGATATTTTCAAAGGTTAGTTTTATGGTATATATCTACAACTATATAGGTTTGAAACAAACAATAGGCTCCAATTACCAAACGTGTACGATGCCTTAAAATATTTACTATTGAACTAAATTTAAATTAATTATTTGTTTACTATTCCTTTGACAGTTGTTAGCCAAGTTTTAATTGATTATTTGTTTACTATTCCTTTGACAGTCGTTAGCCAAGAATGATATGAACTCCTATGGTTTCAAATCGCTGAATGAATCTTTAGATGAAATTAAGAAGAAGATAGATCCCTCAAACCTCAGGTGAGTTCTCTGAACAATTGGCAGATTTTATTTAATTCCTAAACCCAGAGTGTCTTTGGTTGGAGACAAACCTGTATCGTCCCAAAAACACCGCTTTATTGGAAGTCGACACCCAAATGTTTTGACTCTGATAAGATTGGTGTGCCTGGCCTCATGCTAAGAGTGGATGGTTTGGGGGTACAGTACCAAATCCATCAAAATACTCCACTCTATGGGAACTCAACTGGCTTATTGTTTGGATCTTTGTTGGAAAGGACTTAACAAGAAATGTTTATTACAGGTTTTCCCAGTCATTTTTGGCAAAACCCCCCAGCCTATTTCACATTCATGCAGAGTAAGTGCAACTAGAAACTTCTGTGAAAAGCTGCTGCATATTTAAATGCTGTTCAAGTGGATTGTTAAATTGAATGGTTTTGGTTTTTTTAATTGCATGTCGCAAAAGAGTAATTGCTTGCTCTTTAAGTGAAATTGAATGCCTCTTTTGAGGACCTTTAAATTTTCAGGTGAAATAGAATGCAGAACTGCCAACTCTCCCTGATTCTGCAAAAGTTCCTTGAAAACAAACCAATCTTTTCATGTTCCGATGAACAAATTTGAAAGACTCTCTGATTATGGAAACTTTTCCCCTATTATGTCTAAATATCTCCCTGATTGTTGCACAAAATCTCCCTGATTATGGAAACTTGTTTCCCTATGATGTTGAATGTCATTCTTATTATCTCCCTGATTGTTGGACAAAATCTCCCTGATTTCAAGATGCAAATGTTGGCAGCTCTGAGAAGAACGCAACATTTAAATTGGCTGCTTATTTGTTGAAAAAATGATCGGGATAACCTTAATTTATAATATTTTAAAGAATGTTTCTTGTTTGAATTAATTGATTTTAGAAACTGTTTTTTAATGTGTTCCTTTTATATTTTTACTCTCGTTCCCCCGTAGATGTTTCCAAGACAACGTAGAAATCCACATCGCACACATCCAAAGCGGCATGAGCCAGATGGGGAACCTTCATGCCTTCGCAGAAAAGAACACCGACTACTGAAGAAAGTGCGCAGAACCCCTGCTCTACTTGACCTTATCAGGTGACCTTTGACCTCCAAGTTAACCCTCAAACCCACACTAGATCAGTGGATAACAAGACAAAGAGCTACCGATGTTTGTTTGTTCATGATGATGTGATATTTGCATATAAGTCCGCACCAAGTTCACAAGTTGCAGAACGTATGTTGTCACCTTTGACCTCGCCATTACCCCTGACCTCAACACAACCAGGCAGAAGCCAATTATGGCATTATCTTCCTTTGCGCTCAACTTTGAGATCTTTCTATTGCTGAGCCCTTCATTTAAGCTCAGCAGATGTTATCAAATTGAATAGAATTTCTCTTCGCCACTGCCACTACGTATTCTCGCATACAAGTAAACAGATGCAAGCGTAAATTTTCAAGTAAATGCCCTTCAGAAAACTACTTGCTCCAAATATGTTGTGGGCTGAAGTCTAGCCTTGATTCAAGATGACATAAGTTGTCTTCAAGAAATCATGTGCATCCCGCCGCCATCTTGGAGGTAAAACAAAAATGATGAAACAATGGAAGCATTTAGCTACATGTATACGTACAAGCAACGCACAAGATGGGCCAATGAGCAAACTTCTTTTGACCTACTCCAGTGGCGTCTTGGGCGTGTAGTTTTTAAGATTGTTTTTATCTTCAACTGTCTGCATATTGCCTTGTATCACTGCCTAAAATTTTAGATGCTATCTCCTGCATTTTCTGAATACTTTCTGTGTGTGAAATCCTGACCTTTGACCTGTACAAATGATCATGGCCGATCGCAGCCACAAATGTATGGCTATGGCTATGGCTATGGCTATGTAACAATTTTGGTTAGCCGGTACACATGTAGTACAAACCGCATTATTCAAAGCATAAAGCTGAACACCAACCAAAGTATTTCCATTTATGGTATTTTAGTTTTCATTAGTCTGGTTCTCAACAAAATATGTATTAGTAGGGAATCTGGTTTGCAGAGATGAGGTACCATGCGATTTCTGAACAACTTAAAGTCGTGGACCCTAAACATAACTACAATAACTCTGAAAACGTGCTAAACGATTAGTCACAACTTGGGGAGTGTTTTTCAGGGTTAGCCTTTAACCTTTTTTAGTAACTGGCCAGCAGGTCCAATTAGCTTGACATTTCACTAGTCCATTACTTTTTTTCACTGGTCCATATTTCATATTAAATAGGGATGCTTTTCAAGACTGAACTAGCCAGTCGGACCACTTGGAGAGAATTCTGACTGGTCCTCAGGTGTTTTAACTGGCATTTGGCCAGTGGACCACTGTTAAGGGAAAATGCTGGTTTTTACAACTTTTAGATAAAAAGGGTATGGGACTATTGGTTGTAGGCTGTTCGCTGTTAATGGACCCTTGCCTTCAGCTCAATCCATCTACGGCGTCCAGATCCAACCCTCACACTGTTATTCCCTAATTCTAAATCGCTGTGGGTAATATTGAATGGTCAGTAGGCCTAATGGTCAGACAGTAGGAGGGTTGACTGCTCCCAACCCTTACACTGTTCCCTAATTTGAAACCGCTGTGGATAACATTGAATGGTCAGACAGTAGGAGGGTTGACTACTACCAACCCTTACACTGTTACTCCCTAATTCTAAACCATTAGATATTATTGAATGGTTAGACAGTAGGAGGGTTGACTACTACCAACCCTTACACTGTTACTCCCTAATTCTAAACCACTGGATAATATTGAATGGTCAGACAGTTGGAGGGTTGACTGTTTACTGTGAGATACATTCAGCACATGATATCATATTGTACGCTGGCATATTCAAAACCACAGTGGCTGATAATGAATGGTCAGACAGTAGGAGGGTTAAGCCAGAAAATGTTAAACGGTCCAAATTTGATGCAATCACCTGTTCAGAGAGCGTGTGATGAGGTTGCACCTTTTAATGAAATTATTTTGTATTTTGTTCATGAACAAAACAGTAAAATGTACCATAAATATTGTAAATAATGTGAATAATGTCAAAAAATATAGATGTATTTTGCATAGAGGTGGAGATCATGGAGTATGTACACAGGCCACAATAATTGAAGCAATAATGCCGTCACAGACACGTCACAGACACCGTGTTTGGAAGGATTTTAATCAACTTGCACAAGTCCAGATTCATGAAAATCATAAAACCATCTGCATGACTTTGCTGTGCCAAGCAGTACTTTGCTGATAAAGTTAACAGTCAGAGACATGAAGGCAAGTCTAGTTTGATGTAAAAACTCAGATTTCTTACCGACTTTCTAATACTAATGAATCTGTTAATCATAAAAAGAAACTGATGACCTAAATAATTGATTTTGATGGAGCAGGACTTGAAATGTTGTCGTTAACTCTTTGACATTTTGTTAGTTTTTTTATGGTATGGCAGGTACTACATTTACTAACTAATCACATTATTCATAAATTGGCAGTACGCATTCTCCATGTCTTTACTTTCTGTGATTTTTAACTTTATTTCTTGGGGTTTTTTTTGTTTTTTTTGTGAAGTGCAAAGAAAATTTGATTATTTGATAGAAAGGCAAGTTTAGTTTATGTTTCTTGTCGTCTGTCCTTCTCTTTTATATACTTTTTACCAGAGTACATTTTTGGTGCCCAAAAGGGAATTCTCAGACACCAGGGCCCAATTTCATGGAGCTGCTAAGCACAACAATTTGCTTAGCATGAAATTTCTTCCTTGATAAAAACAGGATTACCAACCAAATTTCCACGTGATTTTCAGGATAAGCAAACAACAGCTGAATACCAGTAACAAGCAATATCAGGCATGTGAGACCTCCGCGTTTACCCGGATATCCGCGTTTTTTATTTTCCCATCCCGCATTTTTCTTGCGGGTTCCGCTTTTTTCCCGTCTCCGCCGTGAATGGCCAAAAATCCGGACACGTACAAATAGCGATGGCCCAAAATCCGGACACTGAAAAAAAAAGTTTTCCGCTTTTTTTTTCCATGACCCGCTCACATGCCTGCAATATGCAACACATGAAAAGTTGGTTGGTAATCCTGTTTTTATCAAGGAAGAATTTTCATGCTAAGCAAATTGTTGTGCTAAGCAGCTCTATGAAGTTGGGCCCAGAAAGGTTCCGTCTCAAATGAGTTTGAACTGAGAGTAGTAGCTGTGTGAAACGTCTTAGTTTTGTAGGATCGTCTTTAATGAGTTGAAACAAAACTTGAACTGCTTTTAAGTGGAATATTCTTTCTCGTCAATATCGCCCCAAAAATATTGGTTAAAAAAAACCCAGATAATATTTGTATTACTACTTTACTCGGGAACAATATATACAGACTAAAGAAACCTTGATTATTTTGTGAAAACTTGAGCTTTATAATCATTAATTTGTAATTTTGTTAACATTCCTGATGTGTTGGCAAGTCAAACACTAAGAACTCAACACCCAAACTGTTGGACTCTGATTATGGTGGTATGCCTGATCCCATGTAAAGCATGATCAGTTTACTAGTGCAGTCCTCAGTCCAACACCATACAGTAACTCAATACCCAAACTGTTGGACACTGATTATGGTGGTATGCCTGATCCCATGTAAAGCATAATCAGTTTACTAGTGCAGTCCTCAGTCCAACACCATACAGTAACTCAGCACCCAAACTGTTGGACTCTGATTATGGTGGTATGCCTGATCCAATGTAAAGCATGATCAGTTTACTAGTGCAGTCCTCAGTCCAACAGAATCAAGACAAAACATAGCAGTTGGATTTTGATGGGTTGGGGTAGTTTCAGTTGAAGCATGGTTCATACTTAGTGTGAAATGCAGAATGAAGTGAATGTAGCCGCTGGTGTTATTAATTCTTTGTGTCAGGATGAAAATTAATTTTGGCATTCTTTGGCATAAAGTACATGTATGAGCAGTGTGTTTAGGTTTTACAAATGGTCCTTGCAGCCCCAAAGTGAAGGATTCAAAAAGATGAGGGTCAGTAATTGCTTATCTCAGGGACAAGCATACCAATCTTATCCAAGTCCAAACAATTTGATGTTTAGTGACATTGGAGAAGAAGATATGGGTGGATTGAGGCCACATGCTAGAAGAAAATGCCTTGTCGGTAGACGTGACAGCATAACTAGAAAACTGTCCGATTTTATGAAGAAAATTGCCAGTTTTGCATCAGGAGTTGTTGGAAGTTCTTGAAAGGAGAAATTGTTAAAATAATAGTCGTGTATTTGGCCTTGGGTTAATTAACAATTCTTACCAGATCAGAGCCTCATTTTTGATTGCAAAACATGAGTTCTAAATCAAGTTATTTAGTGAATCAACATTTCTCACTTTCCTGTTGAAAGTTCTCTGAAGCAATGTGTGGAGGTTTTTTTTCTCTATCTTGTTTTTTTTTTTTTTGTGGATGAAATTTGGCAATAAATATAAGGGTTGTAGGAGGAGAAACAATTGTGAAGATATCTAAACCACTAGACCACCGAGCGTTCCGGTGACGAGGGTCCAATTTTATACAGCTGCTTAAGCAGAAAATATTGCTTAAAAAATTGTCTGCTAAGCAGAAATGAGCAGGATACCAGTCACAAATTGTGCATGTAACATGGTAGTTTAGCTGGTAACCTTATTCTGGTAAGCATAATTTTGTTGTGCTTAACTACTTTTTGTGCTTAAGCAGCTCTTTGAAACTGGTCCCTGAGGACAGTTAGAATGCTGTTATGAGCAGCGGTTACTGTGAATAATTTAATCCATGTAATACTTTGTCTCGGGGTTAGAAATAATATTTTTGGTATAGTAATATGTTTTGAAGAACAAAGATTGCCCCCCTCCCCCCCCAAACCAAAAAAATGAAAAGAATATTAAGTGTTAACCTAAATAGGGTTTGTCACTTCGGGGCGAGATTCAAACTAGTAGGGTTCAATATGGAAAGGTTTGCGGTAACACCATGTAATATCTCTAAATGAGTTGGGGTGGTTCTGAATAGAACCGTTGGTTTCAACTCGACGTTTCGATCAGTATGCTCTAACTCCACGCATTGTGCTATGTTAAGGCTACGCGTCAAGTTTACTTGAAGATAAATAGTAGAGTTCAATTCACTTCAGCAACGTTTCTGCGATGAATCAAAATTAGTTTCACACAAGCACGAGTGGAATACGGAAAAAAGGAGAGCGCTTCTGCGTCCCATATCCAACGAGGTCGAAGGTCGAGTTGGATATGGGACGCATACACGCTATTTGTTTTGTATTTCATGAGCTCACGTGTGATAACTAATTTATCTTCAAGTAAACTTGACGCGTAGCTTTAACATAGCACATCGCTTTGAGTTAGAATAGCGTGGTAGAACAGGGTTGGATATGGACCGTGTAATATAGGTTTAATATCAGACTCTAGTTGCTATGGATCAACCAATCAGAATCGAGGATTCAAGTTTGCTTGAAGATAAATATCTGTTTGGAATTTGCAGTAACACCATGGTTATAATCTCTTGTGGTTGCGGTATTTCTGAAATAGAACCAATGGGAGAGTTGACTTGTAACACCACCCAATCTTTTTCATAACTGTCACAACATCCATGGTGTAACACAGACCCTTTGCAATACCTGCCCGATTTGGTTGACTACTTGGTAAAACACTGAAATTGAAATCCAGTTACAGGTTCGAATCTAGTGTTTTTAATTATCCACACTCGTATAAATTATGTTGATGAATTTACTTATTACCAGCTAAAGATGTGTTTGAATTCTTATCAGTGTGTTGTATTTAATTTATAATTTAGATATTCACAAATTCTGTTAGTTGTCTCGCGACTAGATTTTTACGGTCGTCAGACTGACTTTTTTTTTTTTCCTTTTGAGTTTTATGTGTAAAAATGTAGATATATAAATAACGGAACATTCATATTTCAATTAAAATATTTGTGAAAAGAAGACTGAAAAAATGGTTCATTTGATTGAAGTTTTATTTGCAAAAGTGTTTGTGATCGCTAGGACTGCCATTTCTGGGGGGGGGGGGTGGGTGGGGAGCTTCCTAAAATGGTTTCTATAGAAGCAGGGCCCACTTTCATTGCACTGCTTAGTTCAAAATTCTTTTAAAGAGTCTGTATACGCTTGGTAATGACTCTGAAAATTAATTGCAATAAAAACTTACTTGGTAAGAAGTACAGCAGCTTTGGATTGTATAATGCATTTCGAGAAACTTTTCACTTTGAAGTTCTGCGGTTATCAAAAAAGATATCGGTTTTTATCCCCAAAAATTTGAATCTAGTGTATTCCATTTGCAAATTATTCTTCCTGCATGGACATAACAGCTCTTGATTTTCGGCAATATCTCAAAAACGCTACAACCTTTTGAAATGAAATTTTCACAGGTTAGTTTTATGATAAATATCTACAACTATATAGGATTGAAACAAACAGTGGTTTCCAATTACCAAACGTATACAACCCCTTTAAAGGTCCGTAAGCTCAGAATTAGCAGATCCATGTACTTGGTCCCTGGTAAGGGCTAAGGGAAAACCTTTGTAGGTACCTAAGTCTGTGGTTGCATCTTGTCCTGTGAAGGCCATCTTGAAGAAAATGAGGCCAGCTGACAAGACGGTATCAAACAGTCGACAAGCTTTTCAACGTCAAGCTTTTCAAGTTTTTGCAGTCCTCATTAAGGCCCATGGGACCCCCTCTCCTAGTTGTTAAACCGGGCAGCTGTACAGGTTGTAGATTGTCAGAAGGAGCCACAAGTTCCAAGTGGTAAGTTTTGTTTGTTTATTTCATTAACATTTCGTCCAGATGAAGTGATTTCGGACACAAGTTCTCAGGTGAGGTTTTTCCAAGCAGGGCCCAATTTCACAGCGCTGCCTAACGGTAGACAAACTTTGGTGCTAACTGTAGCAGAAAAATTTGCTTGTCCATAAGCATATTTCAGAGGTTAGCAAGAAAATTAAGCAGCCATCTTGCGCGTTCACCATAGATTTGCATTGTTACATCATTCATTTTCATACAGTAAGCACCGGAAGGTTTGCATGCCTTTTCGTGTGCTTACGGTTAGCAGTGCTATGAAATGGATTATTGATTCAATTTATTCTGATAAAAATACAGCAAGAACATGCCAAAAATACATACACAACAACAGGAGAAAAGACAATGAAATAAGATACACTAAAATAGAACACAAGATAGAAATACTGCGCAAAATTATTCAAGGATAGCCGAAAAAATCCAATAACTTAGACTTATTTCCATTGGGGTCCTTAAAGTACTTGTCCAGTGTTTCAGTTTGTGCAAAATGACTGAAAAGGCTTAAATAAGATTATCAATAATTATTGGAGAGTAGTACTAGAAGCTAGAAGAAGCAGCGATTTTGAGAGTAGTACTAGAAGCTAGAAGAAGCAGGGATTTTATTGAATTTTATTTATGTGCGCTTCAAAAAAACTTGCAAATCAACATCATCACGATGTTTAGCTCTATTTAGCATTGCCAGACGTCGAATGGACTTCTAGAAGCTAGGAGCGATTTTATTAAAAGATTTCAATGTGCGCTTCAAAAAAACTTACAAATCATCAGCATCATGATGTTTAGCATTACCAGACATCAAATGGACTGAAGACTGAAGAGTCGGTTGACAGCTCAGTACCCTGCATTCAAATTATGGATTCGGTCCGGGTTTTGTTGCTTTATTGTTTATTCAAATATGAGTTGTTTTGTCAATGTTAATTTTGGAGACTAATCATCCTTACTTGCAGCTGAGAAGCCGAGTTGTGAAGGACGCAGCTACAACGTGTTCAAGTTACAGGCATGCGAGGGCGCCTTTGGCAGCCAGCCACATTGACCCACATATGACCCTGGAGTACAGCCTGAGATCGAAAGTGATTGATTTTTTCCGGAGGGAGAAAAACTGGATGGCCCGGAGAAAAAACCCTGATGGTATGAGAGAGAGACAACGCAGGACTCAGCGGGGAATCGAACCAGGGCCACAGTGGGTGAGAGGCGAGTGCTTTACGCACTAGCCGAACAAATTGTTAAATTTGGTTGCTGTACGTAGTAAAGGAGTGTCTCAAAAGTCGGAATGGTAGGAACGTTCTGATTGGATCTGATAATTATTCAAGCGCGTGCACATGGACCTTTCAATTGGACTGTCGGAATGTTCAAATTACTAATGCGTGTATTCACTCATGTAGGATTGCTCCCGTACTTCGGCACAATGATGCAGTCCAGCGGAACCTTCTGGTGGTCCAATGGATTGCGGGCGTGTGCCCACAGGAACGTTCTTTTGCGCGTAGAGTTTACCCCGACTTTTCAGACACGTCTTAATGCAGTTACTAAAGAGTTGTGAAATAAAATGATCGGCTCACCGCTGACTAAACGTATCTTCTCCTTTTCACAGTTTTAATTCCAGTAATTTAAATACTTCACACAATTACAATTATGCATTTGTAATAACATTTATTAATAAATTTGTAATACCGAGGCAAGAAAATATAGATAAAATACACTTTTCTGACAAATAATTATACCTCACGGCACCTTGTTTTTTGTTTATTCCAAGGTCATAATACAGAGTTGATTTAAAAGTATTTTTTGATTTTATTTAACAGGGTACTTCTTACAGACGAGGTACAACATTTGGGATGAAGACAAAGCGGCTGATATTGGTAGAAAAAGACTAAGCATTTGAATCAAAATACATTGTTTAAATAACCTGTTAGACTTGATTTCAAGCCTGATGTAACAAGTATTGTTTTTCCTCCAAAGGATATGGTGAATTTTAAATAATTTAATCTTGAACAAAGACAAATTGACTAGAGCTGAACTTAAACCTGCGACCTCCGGATTAACATACCGACTGAGCTATCTAGCCCTACGCTTGTGGTCTCCCTAATTTGTCAATATCTTTGTTCAGGGTCGCCAGTCGGAAGCATTGAATCTGTAACAATAACAATAATTAAATCTTATATAGCGCCAAACATAACTGGAAGAAATCTCAATGCGCTTTACAAAAACTGAAAATGACAAAGAAGGAGAGACTGCCGTGTACCAATGATCAATGTGACCTGAATAATTGTGGAATTTCCCCCCACACTGAAAATATTCCTCTTCGCCTACTACCCCATAATGGTATACATGTAGACCCCACAGCCGACCATGTCTGAGGTCTCTCACCCCCCATGGCAATCTGACTCCAGGGCCATCAATAAGCGAAAGTCATTCACACGGGATCGATAACTCTTTCTAAACGCAGAGACACTTTTGATTTAGCCGTGAAACACGAGTACCAGAGGCATTAAAGGCACTGTACACATTTGGTAATTGTCAAAGACCAGTGTTCTCATTAGGTATATCCCAACAATAAAATAACAAGCCTGTGAAAATTTGGGCTCAATTGGTCATCGAAGTTGCAAGAAAATGATGAAAGAAAAAACACCCTTGTTGTACAAATTTGTGTGCTTTCAGATAGGAATAAAAACTTCTTGAAAGAAGTTTTTATTATTTTAGTGAGAAATTACCTCTTTCTCAAAAACTACTTTACTTCAGAGGGAGTTGTTTCTCACAATGTTTTATACTATCAACAGCTCTCTGTTGCTCGTTACCAAGTCAATTTTTATGCTAATAGATATTTTGAGTAATTACCAAACGTGTACGATGCCTTTAATGATTATTTATTTGCAGAAACCCTGTTTATACCGAAAAACTTTCCATGACATTGGTCTCCAATTTCTGTACATTATAAAAAAAAACTTATTAAAAACAGAATAAAACTATTTATACCTGGGCCCAGTTTCATAGAGCTGCTTAAGCACAAAAAGTAGCTAAGCACATAAAGAAGCTAAGCACAACAAAATTATGCTTACCAGAAAAAGGTTACCAGCCAAACTACCATGTCACATGTACAATTTCTGACTGGTATCCTGCCCATTGCTGCTTAGCAGACAATTGTTAAGCAATATTTTCTGCTTAAGCAGCTCTATGAAATTGGGCCTAGAGCATGTGACATTTTATAACCATTTGTAAAAATAACATTAAAAAAATGATTAACTGTTTCCTGAAGTAAGAAACCGACAGTGAACAAGCACATTGAAATGCTACCCTAACTGTCTCAGTTGCTACTTAAAAAACCATAATTTGCTACTCAGAATTATGATTCCGTGTGCACTGAACATGTTCAGTCTATACATTTTGCTGTAATGCAAAATTGATGGATGAAATTGTTCCCTGACTGATATCAACGATTTGTTTCAATTTTTCTTTAACCTAGACACCTGATGTTGCTGTCAGTTAGTCCTGCAGTCCACTGCCAACATCTCTGAGAAATCATTTGATAACCGTGAATTCTACCAAGTCCAGGTCCTGATTTTAAGTGAGTGTACTACTGCAAAGCCAAACCACTGGTGCTCGGCATGGAGACAGGCAGATCAAAGTTATTGAGTCAACAGGTATGGACTTTAAGTTACCATGAGGTGTGGGATTTTTGTGGTTACAGAAAGGGTCATTGAAGTTGCAAGAAAATGATGAAAGAAAAAACACCCTTGTTGTACAAATTTGTGTGCTTTCAGATAAGAATAAAAACTTCTTGCAAGAAATTTGTATTATTTTAGTGAGAAATTTCCTCTTTCTCAAAAACTACGTTACTTCAGAGGGAGTCGTTTCCTACAATGTTTTATACTATCAACAGCTCTACGTTGCTTGTTCCCAAGTAAGTTTTTTTGCTAATATTTGTTTTGAGTCATTACCAAACGTGTACGATACCTTTACACTTGTTAAAGATTTTCCTTTACACAGCATGTGGACAGCATTGGTATTAGCACTCCGCACTTAAAGAGTAAATTTGTAGGAATCATACCTTTGGTCATCCCCCAAGTCGGCATTTACTCGTATTACACTTGCACGCAGCTGCACTGAGCATTTAAGAACACAAGAGGGCCTACTTAGTTCCCCCAAAGAAATTGGAGACGAGTTTCAAAAACTTTGATAATGGTACTTAGGGACGATTCTCAACTTTTTTTTTCGGTCTAATCTCGATCCATTTTCTCTACTTCCTCCTTCAGCATCCTCTTCAACTTCACTCATTATTCAACCCTCTACTTTAAATCCTCTTTCTCTCTCTAAAACTCTTCAAAGCAATTTTGATCTCAAGAGAAGAAACTTTGCGAAATAAATAAATAAATAAATATTGATCTCTCTACGCTCGATAACTTACTTCCATTTTTACTTTCATACGTCTTCAACCTCGATCAG
The DNA here is from genome assembly GCA_021014325.1 of Plazaster borealis. Taxonomy (NCBI): domain Eukaryota; kingdom Metazoa; phylum Echinodermata; class Asteroidea; order Forcipulatida; family Labidiasteridae; genus Plazaster; species Plazaster borealis. The sequence goes on along the minus strand of CM037465.1, from coordinate 1,702,612 downwards.
CTCTCCTGAAAATAACCATCTGGAGATTTAGTAGGGAGTGGGTAATGTTGGCAAAGCAGCTGCTGCTGGTTTGGCTTACTCTCTTTGAATCAAGACAATGTGCAGCATTGGTGATATTGGCGCACCTTGTTCGCTCACTGTTTTGAATCAAGATAATGTAAAGCAATGGTAATACTGGTGCACTTTTTCACTCAATGGTAATACTGGTGCACTTTTTCACTCACTGTTTTTGATTCAAGTTAATGTGCAGCATTTGTAATGTTCGTGAAGCAACTGCTTCTGTTATGTACCACTTAAGCACCTCTATGAAATTGGACCCTTTTGTTTTGTATTTCTGGCGATACACAGAGTCTGTAAACCTCCTGAATTGAAACATCTGGGAGGTTCTGGGTCTAAAATAAGGGGGACCCAGTCCCGCACGCCATTTTCAGGAATGTTTACATTCTGAAAATCTCACCCCTGTTATAAACAGACAAGTTATGCAAAAATGCAAACACATTTTGAACACACACAGCTCTGTGTTGCAGTCACTCTGTGGACATTCCTTTGTTCTGTACACTCAAGGAAAATCCTATTCTTCAACACTGTAAAAAACACCGTGTGGACGTGTGCAAGTCCAAATAGTGTTTCAAGTCCCTACATTATGTGGACCTCTTTTGTTTTCAGGTCCACACGACGAATGTAGCGTTCAACACACACACACACACAAGCGCTGTCGAATCTTCTTGATCATTTATAAAAATTATTTTGCTTATGCAAATTTTTCTGCTATGGTAAGCATACAAATTTGCTTAACTGCTTCATGTAACTGGCCCTTGGTCATTTCAACCTGTCTGAATTTCACAACAAACAAACCACTCTTGTATCAGTTTCATTCATTTTCCATTTATTTTCATCAACGTACAGAGGCAGCGTTTCTTCAAGGAAGTCATGAAGACAATCTCAAGTGGTAGGAGCTTCTTGACAGAAATACCAGACCATGTAAGTTCTCATCCTTCGTTATGATCTTTGCAATCTCCAGCCACCCATACCAGGAACACAGGGGCAGTAAAAACACACTGGGGTCACACTCTTCAAAAGGATAAAACACCCATTCACTCTCAACAGCGATTAGATATTTCAGACTTTTATCTCAACTCAGGCTTTTTAAGTCAACCTGGTGAAGAAAATCAGCCATTATTTGTTTTCATCATCTGTAACTGGTATCCTGCTCATTTTTCCATAGCAGCAAATCGTTAAGCAATATTCAGTGCTTAACAAACTCTATGAAATTGGGACCTGCTTTGTAGAGTTCAAAATTTGTAATTTCTTTAAAACTTTTTCCAAAAATAAATCGATAAAATTCTCTAAATTTTCATCCAAAACATTGCCTCGTCTTGTTTCACTTGCTCACTCCTCGCCTGTTTCAATCACCATAACTCTAAAACACCACCTTGTTCATCAACCTTGTTACCACTTAAGACTTTTTGGAGGTTACATCCATGGCAGCTGCTGTGGGTACTTCTTGCTTCACTGGTTCCCCTTGAATACTATTTCCAAATACTGGATTGAATTTTGTTTTGTTTCACCCCTACACCGATATGTGACAAGCACTGTATTCTTAGCACCTTCCGAATCCTTCCCCCACCCCCCCCCCCAAAAAAACCACCCCAACCCAGACCACTCAGGTTGAATTCGAACCCACGTCCTCATAAGTCTAGAGCAGAGGTCTTAACCTCTAGACCACCTAGCATGCCTGGTCACTAGAGGGCAGTTCGAATTCTACAATTACATTCCCTTTTAAAATGCTCGGAAGTACAAAATGTTCATGTCCTTTTAAGACGGATGTTCGTGACTTGAATTCCTAAATCCGTATGAATCTTAGTGTTTGGTAACTCAACATATACCTGTGACTTTGGTCTGCCATGCTTCATGCCAAGCCCCTCAGCAGTGTTGTAGTACTCAGACTTGCTACTCATACTTTTGATGGTACTTCTACTCCTACTCAGAGATCCAAGTACTTGGTACTCGGCTGTTGGACTCGGGTATCAGAATATTGATACTCGTACTCTATAGACCTGGTACTCATTCTCGTACAAATATGTACAAACCCATGTATTTGAAATGTATGCCATTGGATGTTTTTGAATTTTACAAAATATGCACTGGAAAAGTATGAAATACAATGGCATTATAAAGTAATAAACGACAAGGGAAACTGACTGGGTAAATTTTAAATAATTTGGGGTTGAACAAAGAAAAATCTGACTTGAGTGGGCCTTGAAACTGCGACCTCCGGATTAACATGCCAGCGCTCTACCAACTGAGCTATCCAGCCCTATACATGTTAGAGACTTGTAATTTGTTTCCCCACTTTCATAGAGGACTCTTCTATTGGAAAATGAGTGGATCACAAAATTGAATTTGACCTTGGAGCCCCTGGCATTGATACAGCTTTCTGTTTTTACATGTTCCATACAGAGAGTTACAGACCTTCTGTCTTTACTGTCAACAAAAGATCTGGGCCCATCATAAAGCTGTTCAGCAGAAAATGCTGCTTAGCACATTTCTTTGCTAAGCAAGAAATGAGTGGGGTACTAGTCCCAGCAATGGTAACTGTATGGTATTCTGGCTGGTAACCTGATTTTTCTAAGCAAGAGATTTCTGTGCTGAGCAAGGTTTTTGTGCTTACAGGCTTTATGAAATTGGGCCCTGATGGATGAGACAAGTGCAAGACAAATCTACTTGCAGTTATCCACTACAGAAATAAGAATGGTAAGTCAACAATTTAATTTGTAGGTACATGTGCCATTTTCCAAACCGTGGCTTGGGCATAGGCTCTGGCTTCGGCTGCAGCTTAGACTGTGGCTGATTTGGAAAGCGTATGCTTTCGTTACCGGGCTTCAAACAAGCAGTTAGAGCCTAAGCCTGGAGCCCAAGCTAAAGCTGTGGTTACGAAAAGGCCCTAAACTTTAACCAATCACTTTGGCATCTGACAATTTGACTGCACCAGTTTTTGTAAAACTAACAAAAACTCCAGGCAAATTAAAGTTTTAGTGTGCCAAATTTGCCAGAGGTTGCCGTTTTTATCTTGCGTAATTTTGTTTTAATTATAAGCTTTGATATACAGGAAAAATATATTGTTTTACTATATTTACATCTAAATGGTGGATTCCACCTTAAGCCAAGTGTTGGAGTGCCATGAGCGTCACTGAGTGATGGATTTGAGCGCTATTATTATTATTTTTACTGAATGACGACTGCCTTCTTCGCTAATGACCTCTCCAGGGCAAACTCTAGGTGGCGCTCTGTAACGTGAAGCACCAGAGCTGTGTATTGAGAGAGTCAGACATAGAGGGACCAGTTTTCTTCGGTCACATGGTTGCTGGACGCCATTTTCAGTCCAAATGCAGCACAACCCAATGGGCAGACTAGTCTGGCACCCTGTATCTGCCAATGGTTTTTTTTATATACACAAAATGGCTTCTAATCGCAAGTTGTCGAAACTCTCTCAATATACGGCTCTGTGAAGCATCTAATAATAATAAATAATAATAATAATAAGACTTGTAATGCGCACATATCCACCCTGCTGGGTGTTCAAGGCGCATCTGCCACAGAACCATTACTATGGCCCAATCTGATTTAGAGGCTACGGCTTAGACGGCTTAGAGACAGTCGTAGCCGTAGCCGCCAATTCAAACACTGACTATCTCTTCCCTCTAAGCTTTAAACATTCTCCCAAAAACTGCTTCCAATAATAACCAGTTTATCATACAGAGAGCTATAGTTTCATTTACACATTGAATAAAAAGGCACCATTAATACAAAATATAACGGCTGTTCTTTCTTGTAGGTAGATGATACATTTTTTTGACCCTGTGGATTTTAATACTTTTAAAACACCCATAAATTTTTACAAATCTTGCTGCTTTTCAAACAACATATTTGACATCAAGACAACATTTTCAAGCACTATACTTGAATCTAAAGTTGCATTGCTGATTTTTGCAAAGTTTTTTTTACTTTTTTATATATATGTAATTTTTTCTTTGAATTAGTTTTGACATATGGTGCTGTTTAGAAACATCCACAAACTTTCGCGAATGCCACGGACAATGCACAAAATACATGTAACATGCAAACTGTTTGTACATGGCTGATAGACGTGAGATAATGTCAGAATTGCGACACTAATTCAGTTTAAGCTTTTAATTGACTACCACTTATCACTGGCGGATTTTTTTCGCGCAACATCTTTTAAAGGGTGTGTACAACATTGGTAAGAATGAAAATATAAATGCTCACAGATATGCACATAACTCACATGGTATAAAGATGGTCATGGTAGAAAACTTCCCTTGCAATAGTTTTGCTTGAAATGCCATAGTTTTTACGAAATGAGTAAAATAATAGTATTTATCCCTGCAGGATAAATTCCGATGTTTGAAAAAAAGTTCAAACACATAAGGGAGTTTTTCACTGTTTTCTCATGACTCTGAAGACCGATTTAGCTTAAACTTTCACAGGTTTGTTATTTCATGTATATGTTGGGTCACATGGAGTTTGGATACAGGTCTTTGGCAATTACCAATGTTGTACACACCCTTTAAATAAATTTAAATAAAAAGCTTATAACTTTCTTGAATCTACAAAAATAACTAATTAAAAATTAGATCTAATTTTTGCCGGCAAAAAATTTGACCTAGCATCTTTAAGGAAGTTTTCAGATCCCCTGATACCAATAATTTAACCCCAAAACACACTGTACATGTAAAAAATATCGGTGGTGTTAAAATCTGAATGGTTGTTTTAACTTCTTAAAATCTTTTTAAATATACAATGGAATTACGCCACGCCTTTGGAATAGCAATTTTATAATTTGTTACACTTTTTACATTTTAATGACAAAGTTTGTTACTATCAATTAACAGATTTCAAACTAATCAAGTCGAGAACATGTCAGTAAAAAAGGTGTCTGTTATCTGCAGTTAATGTAACGCAAGCCACCTTAGAATCGCAACAAAGACTTTATAAACACTACATTTCTTTAAAAGCCTCTTTGACTCAAAGCTTACAAAGCTTTAAGATTGCTTGGTACTTGGCAGCATCAGCTGGTGTCCAACATCATGACAATATTATCACTCACATGTAATTGTCTGCTAAAAAACACAGCAAAATACATTTGCTTCACGTGAATTTGGGATAACAAGACAGTTTGTCATTGATAGTTTGTAATTGCCTATTAAAAAACGCTTAGCAAATAAGTCATATGCGAGTTAGATTTGAATGATCTGTCTGCTAAATGCCTTGTTCGATCACAAGTGAATGCTCATTTAGAATAGACTGTTCAATTATCACGCGAATCGAACACTGGGACCTGTTAAAGTGCATGAGTTTGTTTCCTTAACGCGTTAAAGCAATGTACGTGAGACCAAAGTGGTCCCAAAAGTTAATGCATAAGAGACTTGCACTATTACTAAGACTAATCAAGTGTTGTTATGTGTAACATGGGTCGGGGCAAGCTTTTTGCATTTCAACCTCCAGGGTCGAATTTCATGACTCTGCTTACCGCATAATTATTTGCTTACGGTGCCCATAAAGTACATAAATTCTAGGGGCAGTAAGTGCAGAATTGTGTCTGAGTGTTTGTTGAGCAATCACTTGTGACCTTACAGGGCATTGTACCAGCCATCATACAAATCTAACTTGCAAGGATTGTCATTGAATACCCTGTTTCCTTAAAATTGTATGATTTAATTGTGAAATAAACGAAGGCAATTCTGACCAAGAGTCATTTAAATTGACTGGTTGGTGTTTTTATCATCCACAGATTTGCTATTACTACCCTTTTGTACACGTGTTGCCAAACCTTGCCAACTGGATCGCTAACGTCTTTGTGGAAGTGTTGCCAAACTACCTTGCTATCAACTGGATCGCTAAGGTCTTTGTGGAAGTGTTGCCAAACCACCTTGCTATCAACTGGATCGCTAACGTCTTTGTGGAAGTGTTGCCAACCCACCTTGCTATCAACTGGATCGCTAACGTCTTTGTGGAAGTGTTGCCAACCCACCTTGCCATCAACTGGATCGCTAACGTCTTTGTGCAAGTGTTGCCAACCCTTCTACCTTAACATCAACTGGATTGCTAACGTCTTTGTGCAAGTGTTGTCAACCCTTGCCATCAACTGGATTGCTAACGTCTTTGTGCAAGTGTTGTCAACCCTTGCCATCAACTGGATCGCTAACGTCTTTGTGCAAGTGTTGTCAACCCTTGCCATCAACTGGATCGCTAACGTCTTTGTGCAAGTGTTGTCAACCCTTGCCATCAACTGGATCGCTAACGTCTTTGTGCAAGTGTTGTACCCTTGCCATCAACTGGATCGCTAACGTCTTTGTGCAAGTGTTGTCAACCCTTGCCATCAACTGGATCGCTAACGTCTTTGTGCAAGTGTTGTCAACCCTTGCCATCAACTGGCTCTTTCCCAAGTCACCTCCCAAGAGCTTCTGTCTTATCTGTTTGTCCAAGACAAGCAAGAAGCAACCTCCTGCAAATTGTGAGGTTAGTTTGGATACAGTCACTCCAACAGGTGTCCAGGAAAACAGGTAAATTACGTTCTCAGGTATAGGGGTGAAAGATGGTCCAAGAATAGAGAAGAGTATCACCCTTCCAACTTTTGAGTTCCTTTAGGATGGTATCAGAGTGCCTCGAAAGGTCGTTTGAACAGAATATATCAAGACTGCTGGTGGTAGGAAGCTAAACGACACTCTCCTTAGGTCTGCAAATTTCACTGGAGGCTTTTGTTGGGCTGTCTGGAATCTCGTTGTAACACTTGCTTGGTTCTGATCTTGTAAGGTGACCAAACAAGCCTCCAAACACTGACGGCTGACTTGTCACTCTCGATGACTGGTCATCAAGTTCAGAATTACAAACTACCTCAGGGGTCTCAAGAGAGACTGGTAGAAATCTCATACTCTCCATGGAGTCAGGTAGGGCTGAGGAGGCTGTACCTAGACCTGAATCATTATCAGGAATGTCCTTATCAGCAGGAACAACGGAATCAATCAGTTCAAGTTTCTCAGGCCTATGGAGCTGTGGAGATGGTGTGGCTGATGAAAGCTGGTCCCTGACAGGGTTCTCATGAGCTGCTAGCATTCGTGTCGTCTCAGAGTCCTGAGAGGATCTGTTCTCAGAGGAATAATTGTTTGAGGCTCCGACCTCTAAGAGACCTTGGGAGTCCATACTGGCTGGGTCGATGGGGAAATTAGCGAATGGAGGTTTTGGAGGTTCTTTGGGAACATCGATGCTGTAAACTTTCTCATCGACTTCTGTTTGTTTAACGGTTTTGTTTTTATCCTGGTTCTGGTTGTATGGAATGTTAATGCAGATGTCGATAGAGACGCCATTGATGGCTTGATCAAGTTTCTCTGTGCTTCTTGAAATTGTCGATGCAATGCCTGGAGCACTTTTCATCGATGTCAAGGGCCTCTTCCTGTTCATTTTATGAAGTAGGCCTTCTGTAATGGAGTGGCTCCGTCTTTGGCGCTGAGGGGGTGGACTGCTCCTTATGGAGGCGCGTGCCGAAGACGAGTGTGTTGGTTCTTTTGTGGGACTGCGATTGGAGAAGAACGGGAAAGGAATGGAAAACTTCCGTCTGACTTTTGATTTGGGTTTTGCTTCTGGAACTTTGCTGGTCACCTGGGTCATGAGGTCAAGGAGAGGTGAAGTAGAGCCGCGACGGAGATCGTCCAGGTCGGAGTTGGTCAGGAGCATTGGATCTAACACTGCGGAGGAATCAGAGTGTGAGTGGTCATTTGAACAAGAGCCGTTACTCTGGTTGGGTGTGTGAGTCTCTGCCACGGTGGACACGGTGTAAACATTGGAGGATGGTTCTCCGTTTTCAGTTTTGAAGGAGGAGACCATGCAGCCGTCACCCGTGATATCCTGACTGATGCTGCCGTTTGTCCGCCACCGAAGCTGTGATATCTGATTAGCTTGTGTGCTTCTCATTGATGGGTGGCGACCGAGACTTAGGGTGATGGAGCGAGACATACTACGTTGCCGGAACACCTGGTTTCTCAGAGATCTCATAATCATCTTACAGTCTTTCTTGAACTGTTTAGTAAGGATGGTGTATAAGAATGGGTTTGCGCAGGAGTTGAGAGGCAGGACGAAGATAGTAAGCACCTTAGCTCCTTCCATGGAGATCAGACGAAGCCCAAATGCTGATGTTAGGCTGAAAAAAGCAATTGGCGCCCAGCAGGCGAAGTCGGTGAACACTAGGAGTGACATCCTTCGAGCGACCCTAGAGTCATTGCAGTTCCATGCATGAGATCCCTGTATAGCCATGTATATATTGGCATAACACAGCATGATGATCACAAATGCCGTCACGTTAAGAAGCAAGATGGAGCTGCCGTAAACCTTGCCGATGGTGGTTGTAACGTCTAACGGGAGACACACCGGGAACTTGTAGTAGCTGCTGACATGTACGAGCGGCAAGACGGCGACCACCACGGCGAAGATCCAACCGAATGCCATCACAGCGACAGCATGTGGTAGCTTCATCCTTTTCTCCAGATGCAAGGCGTGTTTGATGGCGTAAAACCGCTCCAGCGTGATCACAGAAAGGGTGTAGATTGAAAACTCTGATGAGAATACGGCTAGGAATCCTGCTAGGCTACAGCCTGTGCTGAGCTGCCATCTTGCACCGTACTTATGAAACACCCCAAGCGTCGACGTATCAACCCCAGCCAGGAAACCTAGATACACACCCAGGAAGAAGTCCGCAAAAGCCAAATTGCAGATGAGGAATCTGGGAACATCCATCTTAGTGTGACTGACTAAAATGACAAACATGACGATTGCGTTTCCGATGACGGCGAGGAGAAAAACAAAGTAAACTCCAATACGAAGTAACCAGGAACCAAACAGATCCACACAAGGTACAAATGGCCCTGAAAAAACAATAGTGAACTTCACAATCAGAACTTTGACAAAACTTTGGGCTTTGAACAAAACTAAAGGCTTACCACATGCTCCACTTCTTTTGATAAAACTGTTCAAAAAGTTTGTTCTTTTTTGATTAATTTTGACTGAAATGCAAGGCTTACCCCTTGCGATTTTTGAAGCATTTTTCAATTAATTTTAACTAAAATGTAAGGCTTACCCCTTGTAATTATTAAAGCATTTTTCAATTAATTTTGACTAAAATGTAAGGCTTACCCCTTGCGTTTTTTTCCATATTTTTCAATGAATTTTGACTAAAACACAAGGCTTACCCCTTACACTTTTTTCAACGAATTTTAACTAAAATGCAAGGCTTACTGCCCCTTGCGATTTTTTTCATATTTATTTTTTCAATGAATTTTGACTAAAATGCAAGGCTTACAACTTGCGATTTTTTTCATATTTTTCAATGAATTTGACTAAAACACAAGGCTCACCCCTTACACTTTTTTCATTTTTTCATGAATTTTGACTTAAATGCAAGGCTTACCCCTTGCGTTTTTTTTCCATATTTTTCAATGAATTTTGACTAAAACACAAGGCTTACCCCTTACACTTTTTTCATTTTTTTCAACGAATTTTGACTTACCCCTTGCGATTGTTTTCATATTTTTCAATGAATTTTGACTAAAGTGCAAGGCTTATCCCTTGCGATTTCTAAAATACTTTTCAATGAGTTTTGACTAAAATGTAAGGCTTACCCCTTGCGATATTTTTATATTTTCAAATTTGTTCACATTTTTCCATGAGTTTTGACTAAATGCAAGGCTTACCCCTTATACTTTTTTTCATATTTTTCAATGAATTTTGACTAAAATGCAAGGCTTACCCCTTGCGATTTTTAAAATACTTTTCAATGAGTTTTGACTAAAACGTAAGGCTTACCCCTTGCGAACTTTTCAATTAATTTTGACTAAAATGCAAGGCTTACCCCTTGTGATTTTTTTCATATTTTTCAATGAATTTTGACTAAAACGCAAGGCTAACCCCTCACACTTTTTTCCTTTTTTTCAATGAATTTTGACTTAAATGTAAGACTTACCCCTTGCGATTTTTTCATGAATTTTGAATAAAATGTAAGGCTTACCCCCTTGCGATTTTTAAAATACTTTTCAAGTATTTTTTACTAAAATGTAAGGCTTACCCCTTGCGAACTTTTCAATGAATTTTGACTAAAATGTAAGGCTTACCCCTTGCGATTTTGTTGATATTTTTCAATTAATTTTGCCTAAACACAAGGCTTACCCCTTGCGAACCTTTTAATGAATTTTGACTAAAATGCAAGGCTTACCCCTTGCGAACCTTTCAATGAACTTTGACTAAAATGCAAGGCTTACCCCTTGCGATTTTTAAAATACTTTTCAATGAGTTTTGACTAAAATGTAAGGCTTACCCATTGCGAACCTTTTAATGAATTTTGACTAAAATGTAAGGCTTACCCCTTGCGATTTTTTTCATATTTTTCAATGAATTTTGACTAAAACACAAGGCTTACCCCTTATACTTTTTCCATATTTTTCATTGAATTTTGACTAAAATGCAAGGCTTACCCCTTGCGAACCTTTTAATGAATTTTGACTAAAATGTAAGGCTTACCCCTTGCGATTTTTTCATATTTTTCAATGAATTTTGACTAAAACACAAGGCTTACCCCTTATACTTTTTCCATATTTTTCAATGAATTTTGACTAAAATGCAAGGCTTACCCCTTGCGAACCTTTTAATGAATTTTGACTAAAATGCAAGGCTTACCCCTTGCGAACCTTTCAATGAATTTTGACTAAAGTGCAAGGCTTACCCCTTGCAATTTTTAAAGCATTTTTCAATTAATTTTGACTAAAATGCAAGGCTTACCCCTTGCGAACCTTTTAATGAATTTTGACTAAAGTGCAAGGCTTACCCCTTGCAATTTTTAAAGCATTTTTCAATTAATTTTGACTAAAATGCGAATTTTTTCTTGAATTTTGACAAAAATGCAAGGCTTACCCCTTGCGTTTTTTTTTCTTCATATTTTTCAATGAATTTTGACTAAAACGCGAGGCTTACCCCTTACACATTTTTCTTATTTTTCAATGAATTTTGACTTAAATGTAAGGCATACCCATTGCGATATTTTTATATTTTCAAATTTGTTCACATTTTTCAATGAGTTTTGACTAAAATTCAAGGCTTACCCCTTACACTTTTTTTCATATTTTTCAATGAATTTTGACGAAAATTCATACCGCTTGCGATTTTTTTTCACTTTTTTCAATGAATTTTGACTTAAATGTAATGCTTACCCCTTGTGATTTTTTCATGAATTTTGAATAAAATGTAAGGCATACCCATTGTGATATTTTTGTATTTTCAAATTTGTTCACATTTTTCAAAGAGTTTTGACTAAAATGTAAGGTCTACCCCTTATACTTTTTTCATATTTTTCAATGAATTTTGACTAAAATGCAAGGCTTACCCCTTGCGAACCTTTCAATGAATTTTGACTAAAATGCAAGGCTTAGGCCTACCCCTTGCGATTTTTTTCATATTTTTCAATGAATTTTGACTAAAACGCAAGGCTAACCCCTCACACTTTTTTCATTTTTTTCAATGAATTTTGACTTAAATGTAAGACTTACCCCTTGCGATTTTTTCATGAATTTTGAATAAAATGTAAGGCTTACCCATTGCGATATTTTCATATTTTTAATTGTTTTCACATTTTTGAATTAAGGCTTACCCCTTATACTTTTTCCATATTTTTCAATGAGTTTTGACTTAAATGCAAGGCTTACCCCTTATACTTTTTTCATATATATTTCAATAAATTTTGACTAAAATGCGAGGTTTTTTTTAACATAATTTCCAATGAATTTTGACTAAAGTGCAAGGCTTAGGCCTACCCCTTGCAATTTTTAAAGCATTTTTCAATTAATTTTGACTAAAATGCGAGTTTTTTCTTGAATTTTGACTAAAACGCGAGGCTTACCCCTTACACATTTTTCATATTTTTCAATGAATTTTGACTAAAACGCGAGGCTTACCCCTTACACATTTTTCATATTTTTCAATGAATTTTGACTGAAATGCAAGGCTTACCCCCTTGCGATTTTTAAAATACTTTTCAATGAGTTTTTACTAAAATGTAAGGCTTACCCCTTGCGAACTTTTCAATGAATTTTGACTAAAATGTAAGGCTTACCCCTTGCGATTTTGTTGATATTTTTCAATTAATTTTGCCTAAAACACAAGGCTTACCCCTTGCGAACCTTTTAATGAATTTTGACTAAAATGCAAGGCTTACCCCTTGCGAACCTTTCAATGAATTTTGACTAAAATGCAAGGCTTACCCCTTGCGATTTTTAAAATACTTTTCAATGAGTTTTGACTAAAATGTAAGGCTTACCCCTTGCGAACCTTTTAATGAATTTTGACTAAAATGTAAGGCTTACCCCTTGCGATTTTTTTCATATTTTTCAATGAATTTTGACTAAAACACAAGGCTTACCCCTTATACTTTTTTCATATTTTTCAATGAATTTTGACTAAAATGCAAGGCTTACCCCTTGCGAACCTTTTAATGAATTTTGACTAAAATGCAAGGCTTACCCCTTGCGAACCTTTTAATGAATTTTGACTAAAACGCAAGGCTAACCCCTCACACTTTTTTCATTTTTTTCAATGAATTTTGACTTAAATGTAAGACTTACCCATTGCGATATTTTCATATTTTTAATTGTTTTCACATTTTTGAATTAAGGCTTACCCCTTATACTTTTTTCATATTTTTCAATGAGTTTTGACTTAAATGCAAGGCTTACCCCTTACCCTGTTTTCATATATATTTCAATAAATTTTGACTAAAATGCAAGGTTTTTTTTAAACATAATTTCCAATGAATTTTGACTAAAGTGCAAGGCTTACCCCTTGCAATTTTTAAAGCATTTTTCAATTAATTTTGACTAAAATGCGAGTTTTTTCTTGAATTTTGACAAAAATGCAAGGCTTACCCCTTGCGTTTTTTTTTCTTCATATTTTTCAATGAATTTTGACTAAAACGCGAGGCTTACCCCTTACACATTTTTCTTATTTTTCAATGAATTTTGACTTAAATGTAAGGCATACCCATTGCGATATTTTTATATTTTCAAATTTGTTCACATTTTTCAATGAGTTTTGACTAAAATTCAAGGCTTACCCCTTACACTTTTTTTCATATTTTTCAATGAATTTTGACGAAAATTCATACCGCTTGCGATTTTTTTTCACTTTTTTCAATGAATTTTGACTTAAATGTAATGCTTACCCCTTGTGATTTTTTCATGAATTTTGAATAAAATGTAAGGCATACCCATTGTGATATTTTTGTATTTTCAAATTTGTTCACATTTTTCAAAGAGTTTTGACTAAAATGTAAGGTCTACCCCTTATACTTTTTTCATATTTTTCAATGAATTTTGACTTAAATGCAAGGCATACCCCTTGCGATTTTTTTTCCACATTTTTCAATGAATTTTGACTTGAATGTAAGGCTTACCCCTTGTGAACTTTTTAATGAATTTTGATTAAAACACAAGGCTTACCCCTCACACTTTTTTCATTTTTTTCAACTAATTTTGACTTAAATGCAAGGCTTACCCCTTGCGATTTTTTTTTTCATATTTTTCAAAGAATTTTGACTAAAATGCAAGGTTTACCCCTCACACTTTTTGTCATTTTTTCAACAAATTTTGACTTAAATGCAAGGCTTACCCCTTGCGATTTTTTTCATTTTTTTCAACAAATTTTGACTATTAAATGCAACGCTGACTTACCCTTTTGCGATTTTTTTCACTTTTTTTAATGAATTTTGACTTAAATGCACGCAATACCCTTGCCATTTTTGTTCATATTTTTCAATGAATTTTGACTAAAATGCAAGGCTTACCCCTTGCGATTTAAAAAAAAAAAATCAATGAATTTTGACTCAAATGCAAGGCCTTCACCTTACACTTTTGTTCATATTATTTTAATGTATTTTGACTATAATGATGTCTTTTTGAATTGCGAATTGGGGGTGTTAAAAAGAAAATAACTCCTTGTTGCAAACTGCAAACCACAGTGACCTGTGGTGTAAATGCAAGTAAACCTTCTCGATGGCATGACGTTTCGCCCCCTCAGCCTTTCTCCAAAGACCAAAAATGGATTTTGTTGATTACCTGGCATGGGTGAACAGCTGATGTTGGAAGGAATCTGAATATGAACTCCGCTGCTGTTGTAACTTGGTTGCCAAAAGCTATCGCTCCACTCATCATTCGAATCGGAGCTTTCATTGCCTCCTCCTGTAGACAGATAAGTAAATCCAGCCTATCAGATAAGCTGATCCAGCTTAAAGGCACTGAACACGTTTGGTAATTGTCAAAGACCAGTGTTCTCACTTGGTGTATCCCAACATATGCATAAAATAACAAGCCTGTGAAAATTTGGGCTCAATTGGTCATCGAAGTTGCAAGGAAATGATGAAAGAAAAAACACCCTTGTTGTACAAATTTGTGTGCTTTCAGATATAGGAATAAAAACTTCTTGCAAGAAGTTTTAATTATTTTAGTGAGAAATTACCTCTTTCTCAAAAACTACATACTTCAGAGGGAGTCGTTTCCTACAATGTTTTTTACTATCAACAGCTCTCCGTTGCTTGTTACCAAGTAAGTTTTTATGCTAAGATTTGTTTTGAGTCATTACCAAACGTGTACGATACCTTTAAAGGGCTGTATACACTTGGTAATTACTCATAAAATTAATGGCAATAAAAACTTACTTGGTAAGAAGTACAGCAGCTTCTGACAGTGTAAAGCATTTTGCGAAACATTTCACTTTGAAGTAATGTGGTTATGGAAAAAGATATCAGCTTTTATCCAAACAAATTTGAATCTGAGAAGCATTACTGCAGTAACGTTTCTCAGATTGTGTATTCCAATTGCAGATTGTTCTTCCTGCGTGGACATAACCGCTCCAGATTTTCAGCATTATCTCAAAAACGCTACCACCTTTTGATATGAAATTTTCACAGGGTAAACAAACAGTGGGTTCCAATTACCAAACGTATACAATCCCTTTAAGATACCGTACAATCAAGAGTGTATACAAACTTTGTGTCAACAATTGTTTGTTTTTTCCCTAAGTAATAAATTAATAAACCTTTGAGGGAAACTGACTGGGTAAAACTTTAACAATATTTTGGGGTTGAAAAAAAGAAAATCGTTCAAAACAAAAATATGTTAAGAATCGTCCCAATCAACTTTTTCTTTGTTCACCCCCCCCCCCATTTTTGTTGTTGTTGCATCTATAACAAAAACAGCTATTTTAACTTTTAATATATCAGAGATGATTCAAGGGTTTTTTACCCATTCTGAAAGATTTCCTGGTAATAACACGGAAATAATTTCCCTCTGAGTTGTGGCGGTTGTAAAAACAAAACCAGCGATGTAGCAAGTCAACATTTCGATCATTATGCTTCGATTGTCGTCCGATTCCCTCCTTTACTCCTCCAGCTTTCTCCTGAAGACAATCAAAGCATACTGATCGAAACACCAAGTTGTTACACCAATGGTTCTTTTCAGAACCACCACATCAAATGGATATTATTATTTCCACGCCGTTCACACAAACCCTAATACCGTAATTTCGTGCGAATAAGACGTGTCTTATCTGACTTTCAAAGGTCCAAAAAAATCACTGCGTCTTTATCTACACCGTTTACGTTGTGTAGTTTTAACAAGCTTTGATGAAACTTACCGAAGAACGAAGTCACTGGCCATGCTGCCCACAATAATAATATAATAATACCGGCGCGGAACAGCGACGACCAGGTACATAGGACTGCTATAGCGCGCACATCAGTGAATCTTATTTCGTTAATTTAAGAGTACTGCGCCGAGCGCCTTATTCGCAGGAAATTACGGTAGACTGTATCTCCACCATGCAAAGTTTCAAACTCTTCTTAACGTTACCATAGTAATCATATGAAGAAGATAACGTCCAAGTGTAAATCTCGGTGATCTGCATTCAGGATGAAATAAAAGAACTTTTTAAACATCTTTAAGTTGGTTTTAAAGAAAAAACTTTGCATCGGTCACGTTTCATGGCACTGCTACCACAGCCTTGTCCAGGCTCTTTACGAAGCACTGGTCCCATTTCATGGCACTGCCACTGTTCTTTTGTGGAACTGGGTTTTTTTTAAATAAAATTGTGCCTACCTCTGGAGTTTTTTTGAGGGAGTTTTCTTCATTCAGACTGATGTAACTGCAGCAGTGGTAAGCGTAGGATGAGGCGATCTTATTAATCTTGGGCAGTTCGGATGGTTTAGGGAAGGATTCAAGATGAATGTTATCAAATGTATAAATGGTGAGAAGTCTTTCAAGTCCAGCTGTTGGGAAAGCGGGAAACCTGTTCCCATTTAAGTGTCTACAAGAAAAAGAGAAAAAAACAACTTTCAGGTTGGGACTATTAAAGGGATTGTATACGTTTGGTAATTGGAGCCCACTGTTTGTTTCAATCCTATATAGTTGTAGATATATACCATAAAACTAACCTGTGAAAATTTCATTTCAAAAGGGGGTAGCGTTTTTGAGATATTTGCTGAAAATCTGGGGCGATTAAAAACTGATATATTTTTCCATAACAGCAGTACTTCAAAGTGAAAAGTTTCTCAAAATGCATTATACTATCCAAAGCTGCTGTACTTCTTACCAAGTAAGTTTTGATTGCCATTAATTTTCAGAGTCATTACAAAACGTATACAGACCCTTTAAGAAAGGAAATGTGATCATAAAGCACATGAATTTGCTGTAGGCACAGAGGTCTTACTTTCAGGAATGGATTACCAGCTAAAATACAGTCAACTCTCGTTATTATAATAATAATAATAATAATATTTAATTCTTATATAGCGCATTACATTAACAAATAATCTCAATGCACTTTACATGATTATTACAAATACTGGTAATCAATTAAAACAATGAATGATTCAAATACATAAAAAGCACAACAAATATTGGAAAAGATTGCTTGGACTGGCCAAATCACCTCTTTTTAACAAGAATTACCAGGGAATTTCCTTGGAATTTTGTTCTAGTGTGAAAGTGGCTAATATTTGTGCTCATGTTCTATCTTCAGGTTGAACAGGATTCTTTTGTTCATGACTGTCTGTTCATTTGTGGAATTTTTACCTAAAATAAAATTGTTATAAGAGGACAACAAAACAAAGAAACACAAAGCAAGAATGAGATTCGGGACTTCAGAATGGTGCTCTTAAAAACAAGGGTGGACTGTATTATTTTCAGCATTTTCCTTGAAAAATTATTTGTTAAACCATTCCAAAATCAGTCATGTGTGGATGTGCGGTATGATTGTCCAAATAATGCATTAATAATAATAATAATATGGACTTATAATGCGCACATCTCTGGAAACCAATCAAGGCGCATACAAAAACAACAAAGTGACACAAAAGTTATGTTCAGAAAAAGTGAGGAGAAAAACTAGCGAAACAAATGAGACTTCAATTCCCTCTTGAAGATGTTCAAAGCTGTTGTTTGATGGAATGTGGCAGGGAGCTTGACCAATTGGCAGGTGCAGCATTGGCAAAGGCACGCTGACCATAGCGAGAGGTTCTAAATCTCGATTGAGCTAACATGTAAGAATTTTACGATCTTAAAACACAAAAGATTGTTTGAGTGAGATGAGGTCATGGAGATACAATAATAAAAATAATAATAATAGTTCTTATAGAGTGCTTTATCACACTCGATGCAGACAGACCTCTCAAAGTGATCCTTATTTTTCTGACATGTATGTAGAGCTAAATTTGAATTATACGACCCATTTAATTCAATTCAATTTCAATTCAATTAAATTTATTATAAACATCACGTTAAAAACATGAAAATTGCCTTCCAGTGTGCATCAATGATAAAAATCACAATTTTTTTAAAAATATAATATAAACAACAAGTATGATGCACCTTGTGTGGGTTTACGTGGTGATGTGGCTTAATCTGCAGCCAACCATACCAGAAACACCGGGGCAAACCACTTCTGTTACTGACAAGTGTAACTGGGTTCTTTTACATGCATGACGCAACACACAGGACCCTATGGCTTTTCATCCTATCTGAAGGATGAAGCAATTACTGTTAAGTGTCTTGCTTAAGAACAAGTCTCAAGACCAGGTCTCGAACCCACACTTTGACAACGCCAGATCCTGAGTCCTATCCATCAGACTGTTTGTCAACGACATTCTCTCAAAGGGTTTCAAAGATTTATTTAGATAAATAAATTACAGAAATTCTTTATCTTTACTTACAAGGTTTCCAGTTGTTTCAAAGGTAGGAAAGCTTCCTCGTCAATTTCAATGATAGCGTTGTTGCCCAGATCCCTGCAGATTAAAAAGTGGCAATTTTTGTCCAACTCCCAAAAATGATTTTGTTTTCACATAACTTACAAGCAAAATACACGATTGGTTATTGTAAAAAAAAGGATTAATCTAAAGGTATTATACAAGATTGATAAGGCTGACAAAATAGTCGCAGTGTTCATGTTTTGTGTTAATAATAGGAAATAAAAAACCTGCCAAAATTTGGGCTTCAAGGTATCGTACACGTTTGGTAATGACTCAAAACAAATATTAGCATAAAAACTTACTTGGTAACAAGCAACTGAGAGCTGTTGATAGTATAAAACATTGTAGGAAACGACTCCCTCTAAAGTGGTGTAGTTTTTGAGAAAGAGATAATTTCTCACTAAAATAATAAAAACTTCTTGCAAGAAGTTTTTATTATTCTATCTGAAAGCACACAAATTTGTACAACAAGGGTGTTTTTTCTTTCATCATTTTCTTGCAACTTCGATGACCAATTGTGCCCAAATTTTCACAGGCTTGTTATTTTATGCATATGTTGGGATACACCAAGTGAGAACACTGGTCTTAACAAATCGCAAGGGGTAAGCCTTACATTTAAGTCAAAATTCATTGAAAAATATGAAAAAAATCGCAAGGGCATTTTACTCAAAATTCATCAAAAAAAATTTCATCCAAACGTGTTCAGTGCCTTTAATCTGTTGTGTGAATCCTGTACAATACCTTTAAAACAAGAGGAAATAATTTAAAAACTAAAGACTCACAGTTCATAAGTTTTAGATAGACCTTTAAAGCTGTCTGCTGTAAGACGCTCGATGCCATTGTCTCTCAGGTAGAGGTGGGACAACTTATCCAGACCTTGAAAGGGTTTGCCTTCTAAAGAGGAAAGTCTGTTCAGATTGAGGTTTCTGTTGGAGAAAATGGTAGACACTTATAATATGAAATCATCAGGGCCCAATTTCGTTAAGCATGTAAACACACGAACTTGCTAAGCACAGAAAACTGCTTAGGACAAATAAGTTACCAGCCAAAATACCATATAGTTGCCATATTGATGTAACTGGTACCCTACTCAATTCTTGCTTAGCAAAGAAACTTGCTTAGCATAACTTTCTGCTAAACAGCTTTATGAAATTGGGCACTGGGCCCTATTTCATAAAGCTGTTAGGCAGAAAATACTGCTTAGCAGATTTCTTTGCTAAGCAAAAAATGAGCTGGGAACCAGTGGCAACAATGTAAACTTTATGAAATTTTAGCTGATTAGCTGTAAGCAAGATTGTTCTGTGCTTGGCAAGTTTTTGCGCTTACAGGCTTTATGAAATCAGGCCTTGGGCCCAAATTCTTAGATCTGCTTAAGCACAAAAAGAACAAGCACAACAAATTATGCTTACCAGGGCCAAATTTCATAGAGCTGCTTAAGCAGAAAATATTGCTTAACAATTTTTTGCTTAGCAGAAATGAGCAGGGTACCAGTCACAAATTGTACATGTGACCTTCTAGTTTGGCTGGTAACCTTATTCTGGTAAGCATAATTTTGTTATGGTTAGATACATTTTGTGCTTAAGCAGCTCTATGAAATTAAGCCCTGAATAAGGTTACCAGCCAAAATACCACTTGCCATGTACCTTCTGTGACTGGTATTCTGCTCATTTTTGCCAAGCGGAATTTTTTTGTTCTGCTTATAAAGTAGCTCTATGAAACTGGGCTCTGCTAAATAGGTGAGGTTCTTATGAGGCTTGGTTCTCCACCTGCCTTTCACCTCCCCCTGTGGTCCCGGTTCGAATCCCACTTCAGACTGAAGTCTTGTGTGTGGATTCGGTTTTCATTCCCAACCTGACTGCATGGGTTTTGCTAGTCTTGATGCCAAGACATTATTATGTGGTTTCTTGTTACACAACCACCCTGCTTAATACTTGACTCGCGAGTGCTATCATTTTTCCAATCTTCGCGGGCGGCAGTTTGTCAGGCATGGCAGGTTTGTTGATGTGTACAGAACGCCCTCTATTGATCAATCGTGAAAGAGCTAAACTGCTATACAGTGTAGTCACCAATCGTCTTAAAGGCATCGTAGACGTTTGGTAATTGAAGCCTATGTTTGTTTCAAACCTATATAGTTGTAGATATATACCATAAAACTAACCTGTGAAAATTTCATTTCAAAAGGTGGTAGCGTTTATGAGATATTGCCGAAAATCTGGAGCGATTATGTCCATACGCAGGAAGGATAATCTGCATTGGAATACACACTCTGAGAAGCGTTACGCGTAACGCTACTAAGATTCAAAAGTTTTAAGAGATAAAATTGATATATTTTTCCATAACCGCAGTACTTCAAAGTGAAAAGTTTCTCAAAATGCATTATCGACTATCCAAAGCTGCTGTACTTCTTACCAAGTAAGTTTTTATTAACATTAATTATCAGAGTCATTATCAAACGTGTACAATGCCTTTAAAATAGCTAGACAACATCACATTTCAATACTTACACCATTTGGAGTTTGGAGCAATTTGAAAAACTTGGTATTGCCTCTATCTTGTTATTGTGAAGATCTCTGAAATTAATATGTAAAGAAAATCAAGCAAAGTATTAAGTAACTCCATTTTAAGTAATACATTTATGAAAAAATTATTGAAAACCAGAGGATTGGAATGAATGTACTCTTCCAATAACCAATAACCATTCCCTTTATATGTTTCTTGAAAACTATAGAGAATTGGAATGAATGTATGCTTCCCAAAACCAATGATTTACCATCCCTATGGTGATATGTTTCTTGAGAACTAGAGGATTGGAATGAAAGTACTCTTCCAATAACTAATGATGTACCATCTCTTTATGATAAGTTTCTTGAAAACTAGAGGATTGGAATGAATGTACTCTTCCAATAACCAATGATGTACCATCTCTTTATGATCAATTCTTGAAAACTAGAGAATTGGAATGAATGTACTCTTCCAAAAACCAAAAAATATATATTTATAGTCAGAAAGATTATACTTACAATTCTTCAAGATTTTGCATTCCATCACAAAAAGTTGTTGCTATGGATGTTAAGGAACACCTATCTATAGTCCTGCAAAGAAAGGAAATAATAATTTATTTGTTGCTGTTACATCGCAATATCATAACGACAACGCCGATTGTGACGTTACAGTGCGTCTTTAACCCTTTCATGCACCATTTATTTTAGTGATAAATTGATCATATGGACACATATGGCGTGGCGTGGCCGAGCGGATAAGAACACCGAACTCAAGCTCTGGTGTTTCTGATCAGCAGAGTGTGGGTTTGAATCCCAGTCGTGACACGTGTGTCCTTAAGCAAGACACTTAACCACATGCTTCGTCCTTCGGATGGGACGTAAAGCCGTTGGTCCCATGTGTTGTGTAATGCACGTAAAAGAACCCAGTGCACTATCGTAAAGAGAAGGGGTTCGCCCCAGTGTTCTTGGTTTGATCGGCAGCATATTGCGCCACAGCACCTTGTAAACCATTGCATGGTGCTATAAATGACTAGGCCTCATACTTCAAACGTAGCTCCACATATACCTTGCAGGAAAAAATTTGTAGTCTCGCGCCAGGAGTGTCAAGTCTGACAGACATGGCGCGTTATAAATGTTCGCTATTATTATTATTATTATTATTATTATTATTAATTGTTTACTTGTTTTTTTTGCAAATGGCGACCCCCTCCCCCCAAAACCCCCCCCCAAAAAAAAACAGGTCCGATAGCACCCTCAAGAGTCCTCTTTCCCACTGAAAACTGAGTTGCTGTGCGATCTTTATTTTTCATTTTAAAAGTATTTTTCTGAAGGAATTTAAACCTGTCGCTAGCGACCGGTCGGCGTGTGAAAGAGTCAAAGATATCCGATCACACTGAGATCATGACAGATGTCCCAATTGTCTTCACTTATAATGTCATTTCACTTTTTCTCCCGATACATCATATTTTTGTTGGTAACCTTTAAACTATATGCATTTATGAACCGAGACCACACAGTCTTGCAAAATGTTTTACTAAAAACTTATGTCAAACTGAGTAACATTTATTTAGCAGGAACTTCATTTTACAGTTTTTCAGTTTAAAAATGTATCATTAAGAAAGGATCAATAGCAAAGATGAAGAAACACTTCTGAGATATGATAAATAGATGTCTGTCTTAATCTATCAAAAATTAATTTTAATAAGAATGACATTTGTTTTAATCTTTTAATTAATTCAAATTAACAAAGCTTACAATCTCATCAGGTTGGTTGTTCCGGACAGGTCTGGAAACTCACTAAGGTTGTCTACATCTGATATTGAACTGGAGAAGAAAAACAACAGGGCAGAGCAAAATAATTACTGAAAAAAAAACCTCCACCAAAACAATGAATTTAATAAAGACTTTAAGAAGGAAGCGGTAGAATGCAATGCAGGATAAAAGATTCAAGAACGTTCACATGGATGTGAGTACAATTAGTCAAATACATATCTTTGAATAATTACTACGGCAATTAGCCAACTTTTTAACAGAAAATAGTTTGTCAATGGAGAAGTTAATTTTAAACAGGATCATATGAGAGGTCTTAAAGGCACTGTACATGTTTGGTAATTACCCAAAATATATATTAGCATAAAAACTGACTTGGTAACGAGCAACGGAGAGCTGTTCATAGTTTAAAACATTGTGAGAAACGACTCCCTCTGAAGTAACGTAGTTTTTGAGAAAGAGGTAATTTCTCACTAAAATAATCAAAGCCTTTTATTCCTATCTGAAAGCACATAAATTTGTATAACAAGGGTGTTTTTTCTTTCATCATTTTCTTGCAACTTCAATGACCAATTGAGCCCAAGTTTTCACAGGCTTGTTATTTTATGTATATGTTGGGATACACCAAGTGAGAATACTGGTCTTTGACAATTACCAAACGTGTTCAGTGCCTTTAAACTGCAAACTTTAAGCGAAGCACAGTTTAAAATGTAAATCTCAATCAAGCCTTTTGACGTTAGTGGCTCTTCGTTCAAAAACGGTGACCATTTTATGCCTGCAGAAAAGTCCAGTCACATTTGTAAACAAGCGATGTGATAAATGACATCATCATTAAAGAAACCACAAGACAAAAAACAAAGATCCATTGAAGATATCATCAGAGAAGATCCGGAAATTGAAAGGGAGATGGGCAGGGCACTTAGCGATAAGTGGACAGATGGACCAAGACACTCACAGAATGGCAACCAAGGACAAGCAGGAGAAGAAGAGAAACACAAAAAGGAGACGGAGAGATGAAATCACAACATGATAAGAACATGGAGTAGAATGACAAGTGACAGAAGAGAATGGAAATTGCTGTAAGAGGGCTTCATCCAACATGGACAGCCTGATAACAGAGGGACCAAGAGACTCACAGAATGGCAGTCAAGGACAGGCAGGAGAAGAAAAGGAAGACACAAAAGGAGATGGTGAGATGAAATCACTACATGATATTAAGAACATGAAGTAGAATGACAAGTGACAGAAGGAAATGGAAATTTCTGGAGGAGGGCTTCATCCAACAAGGAATTAATACAGCCTGATGATGATGATGGTGATGATAAATCAAAACTGAAAACTTTCCTTTTTAATCTTTAATTGTGTGTTGTACATTATGAGAGGCAAATTTCCTTCCTTTTTGTAATCCAACTTTCTTAATTAGGCTTGTTGACTTTTTTAAGGTTTGGCTTTTTTTAAAGTTTCTCATCTGCCTAAGTCATATCGTTTGAGACTGACATTTCGATTCATTGTAATTGTGTGTTCTATTTTTCTTAAGTATTTCTTAGTATGCATGTTTATCTTAAATTGTTCAGTAGGCCTATTTCTTAAATTGTTCCAATTATTTTTTAACCTCTGTAATGCGCCTCGGGACCCTGTTTTGGGTTAAGGGCACTATATAAAAGCCGTTTATTATTATTATTACTATTATGAGACTAATTAAGAAAAACAATAAAACAAACTCACAGATGGTTGAGGTTGGTCAGGTTCCGGAATGCCCCTTGTTTGATGTTTTTTATTCGATGGTAGTTATACCGAAAGTCTAACCCCTTTAGATTGTACAGACCTGAGAAGGCATGAGTCGAAATCAACTGGATGCTGTTGTTATTCAGGCTCCTAAAAAATAAAAAATAAAAATAAAAATTGAAGGTGATATAAAAAAGAAGAAGAAATTTTCCTCTTTTCCACGACATAATCAAATTTAATAGTTATAGTCCAAATCTCAATCAAACATGTCCACAAATCTACACTTCTTTTACATTGAGAGGGGGTTACTTAAAGGTATTGTACACTTTTGGTAACAGCTCAAAATCAGTGTCCACATTTGTTGTGATTCAACATATGCATGAACAAACAAACCTGTGAAAGTTTGAGCTTAATTGGTCATCGAGGTCACGAGAAAATAGTGAAAAGAGACCATATGTGTTTTCTGTTTTTTTCAAATTATACTCATTTCTCAGAAACGATAGCATTTTAGGCAGAAATATTTTAAGGAACCCTTTCTACCATTACTTCCTTTAAATCATGTAAGTTATGTGTGAATCTGTGAACATTGTGTTTTTCGATCTTACCAATAGTGTACAGGGCCTTTAATTGGATTGAGGGATGAAGTTTGGGTTCATTATTTTCTTTTAAAAAAAAAAAGTATTTATTACAAAGCGCCTTACATTTTTTTAACCCCTGTTCCTTCTTGAAACAATCTTAGAGTATGTAGCACCAGCAGAAAAATGGGCTCACAGGTTAATAAAATCACTTACATCAACAATCTTTAGCCTAACATTGATCAGTTGATACATATCTCTGCCTGGATGATGAGTAGTAATTATGGCCAAGTTTCTTGCTCAAGGACACCACCAAGTTGGCTCAATTGTTTCTTCCCACAAGTTCAACCAAGTTTGAATCCCACCTCAGACCGGATCCTTCCATGGATTTGGTTCTCAGTCGTGGGTTTTCCCCAGTGTGGGGTTCCCCCACATCTAAATCTGAAAATTTTCTAATAAAATGGTATCTTTAGGCCTATGTTTCAGTGCAAAGCACTTTCGAGGGATCCTTGGTTTCATTAACAAAAATGATAATAAAATAATCGATACTTACAGCTCAGTCAGCTGAGAGTTATTCTCAAAGGCATGATCCTGTACCATCGTGATGGCGTTGCTGCTAAGCAAGAGGACTGTGAGCTCTGGGACAAGGCTGATGGCTTCTGTTGGGATTCGGTTGAGTCTGTTCCCCTCGACAGACAGATGTCTAAGAGAGTGAAGGTTCAACAGGGAATGTCCTGGAAAGTCTTCGATGTAGTTGCTGTTCAAGTTTCTGTCGAGAGACAAAGAGAAGATGATGAGATTGGACAGAGAGAGAAAGTATGAGAGCCTTGAGGTCTGAGACCTGGAGATCTAAGACTGTGACACAGAGGTCCAAAATTAAGTTCTGAAGGTCCAAAACGAAGTCCCGGAGGTCCAAAACCAAGTCCTTGGTCCAAAACCAAGTCCCTGGTCTAAAACCAAGTCTTTGAGGTCCAAAACCAAGTCCTGGAGGTCCAAAACCAAGTCCTGGAGGTCCAAAACCAAGTCCAATAGGTTTAAGACTAATGTCTAGAAATCCAAGACCATGTCTTTGGGGTCTCCAAAACCAACTCCTTGGTCCAAAATCAAGTCCCATGTCCAAAACCGAGTACTGGAGGTCAAAAACTAAGTTCCTGAGATCTAAGACTGATAAGACTGATAAGACAAGTATAAGTATTTGGTGTCCAAAATCCAGACCTTGATTTTGCTAGACTTACACCATCCAGCCGATTACGAGGGAGACTAAGAGGTCACGCAGTGACCCGCAGCTCAAAGACCAAGCTCCAAATAATTCCTGTCAATTATTCAAATTTTAGTTCAATTCAAAACTCAAATTTGTTTCCATACCAAATGAACAGTTCCAAAATAGATAATTAAACGAGAGGAAGACATTTATAAGAGGTGAGAATAGGTACATGGAGGCATCTTCTTAAAGCTTGTGGCGAGATGCCTGGTGGAGAGACTGACACAGAAGAGGAACAAATAATAATAAATCATTGAGGAGGCTAATCGTCCTTACTCGCAGCTGAGAAGCTGAATTGCACAGGACGCCACAGCCAGCCAGCCACATCGATCTATATATGACTATTGAGCACAGCCTGAGGTCAAATGTGTTTGATTTTTCCGGAGAGAGGAAAACCGGAGGCCCTGAGAAAAACCCTTGTGGCATAGGAGAGAACCAGCGCACAACTCTACCTTACATATTATGGCCTTGGCCGGGAATCGAACCAGGGCCACAGTGGTGAGAGGCGAGCGCTTTACGCACTAGCCACCCATACCACCTGAACAGGAACAAGAACAGACTGATAGACAGGTTGAACCAAGACAGAACCCAAACAAGAAAACTTCAAGACAAGCTAGAATAAAGCGTCAAGGAGAAAATGAGACAATTAATTAAAAAAACCAATTGAGAACAAACTGTGTCAGAGATTGGGAGACTACAGCTCTTTTGTAGGTTTTTGAAGATTTGACTTAAATGTTTAATCTTTCATGTACTGTTAAAAAGCTCATAAGAAATGTTTACCCCCCCCCCAAAAAAAAACCCACCAAAAAAACAAAATGGTAAGTTGTTTTGACAGTTTGTTGACGAGTAAGGTGAGATCGAGGCTTGAATTTTGCAGGAAAATCCACAAAACCGAAGGCCTCGTAGATCCTGGTTTTTACTGGACAATTGTTTTACTAGACCAGAATCAAAATGAGAACAAACTTTCTACACAGTATAATATGAACTGTCTATGTTTGAACAACATTTTGAAAAATTTTTTTGTTCAAGATATTACACAGTACATGCAGTAAGGCATTATTATTAAATTGAAAAGCACAAGTTTGACAGACTTGTCCGCTCGTGAGTTTACTGGCCCGATGCTTAAATCACTGGCCTTGGGCCTGCAGTCCAGTGTTAATTTTGAGCCCTGATGGAGACTCAATTGGGAAAGTTACTTTTTTTTACTTACAGCGTTTTTAGGTTGGCAAGATCGGGATGAAAGGCCTTACTGGGAAGTTTCTGGAATAGGTTTAGCTGAAGATCACTGTGAAAGTTCAAATAAATATTGAAATCAAAACATAAAACAAAATCATAAAATTAATACATGTAAAGTAGGAGGGGAGTGTTGCTGTTATTTAAAGCTGGGGTTGGAAGAGTTTGGGAGGGGGGGGGGTTGATGGAGATTGTACAAAATCAAAGGGACCAAACATCCTAACCCTCTCCAGTCATGAAATTGTTAGAAGTAACGCATGGCTGGGAGCAGGGCCCAATAACATAAAGCTACTAAGCAGAAAATACTGCTTAGCAAATTTGTTGGCTAAGCAAAAAATGAGTTGGGAACCAGTGGAAACAATGTAATCGCTATGAAATTTTGGTGGGTTACCTGTTTCTTCTAAACCATTTTTTTTTTGTGCTTAGCAAGTTTTTTTTGTGCTAACAGGCTTTATGAAATTGGGCCCAGGTGTGCCGTGCCCCCCCCCCCCCCAATTTTTGCTCCTGTTTGGCAGATTCAAGAGTTCAGACATAATGGAAAATGTTAAACTAAACCAAACCAACCCTTAAAAAAAAGTCCTATCTATAGGGGAAATTCTTATAGAATCCTGTAGGATTTAAATAGGATTCCTATAGGATTCTTATAGATTTTTTTGTCACTTCCTCGATTCCTATAAGATTCCTATAAGATTCTTATAGGTTTTTTTGAAAGGGAAGAGGCAGTGATGAGTCTGGATCTTCTTAAGTCTTCTTTAAAAATATTTTAGCCGATGAGATCTGTCAAGAAACGTTGGTAAAGATGGAAAATTCCATTTGATTCATAAACCTACAGTGGAATTCTTATGCTACATGTATACGGCGCATTGATTATAACTAAGTGACCGACCCACTTTTAAACACCTTGCTATTGGCCTGGCTTGGGGTTACAAAACCCCACCGGAGCTTGCCAATTATTTTTTAGCAAACTACGCCCCCCCTTTCTTCATTTTAGAATCATCCTCTGCTTCTCACCAAAACTTTCTTCTTCCATCTTCGTGTGAGATAAAACTAGCAAGTAGCCTACAGCTGCCACCGCCATGTCTGTGGTTAAGGCGAGATTTTCTCCACACGAACTATCTGACATTAACGATGAAATATTTTCTCTTCAAGACGACGGACGGTCTTTCTCTTTTTAAGTCAAGATGGATGAGCAGGAGTCGTCAAGACCATCTGTCAACTCTTGAACGATTAAATAGAGTATTCACGCCTGATCGGGATGCACTATGCAGCGACTGATCCATGTCTAACTCTTTTAGGGTGTGTATTTCCGTTAATAATGCATTCTAATGGAGGATATTATAACGGAGTGAGAACATCTTGGTAGGATGGGAAATAAAGATCAAATGTCATCTTAAGATTCCAACCAATCCATGAGGACTTTGTTTTCTCTCTTCCTGTTTTCCTCCAGATGAACAGTGCCAGTCGGGAAATGTTAAGGGGGGGGTGGGGGGTCACAAGGGGGTGCACCATTTTTTTCTACGAGGGACACGTCTGTCCAATTTAAACTGTAGCTTACATTTGCATTTATCTTAAACAAGTTCTACACAACACATGGGCCCAACTTCATAAAGCCGTTAAGCAGAAAATACTGCTTATAAAATTTCTATGCAAAGCAAAAAATGAGCGGGGAACCAGTCGCAACAATGTAAACTTTACAGAATCTGGGCTGGTAACCTGTTTCTGCTAAGCAAGATTTTTCTGTGCTTAGCAAGTTTTTGTGCTTTACAGGCTTTATGAGATTGGTCTTGGTGTGCCCTTTTCAGAGCTCTTGTGATGCTGCTATAAGTATTGTTTTAGCCTTCGAGAAAGACTCTGCTAGGGTCAAACATCAGGTCATTAACTATTTTTTGCATAAATACCATAGGTCCTTTTGGTTAGTAAGCAGTTTGCAACAGCTAATTCTATTTTCTCAAGTATTTTTTTTAATGTGATGTTCTGAGATGGAGATACAAACAAAGTCAATGCCAGCCTCTCAATAGAAAAATAGCTGATTTGTTTAGCTATGCCACATAAAAACTTTTGGAACCAAACATTTTATTCTGGTACTTGTTCATCTGAGAGGTTCTGATTACAAATGGGGGGGGGGGGGGGCTGTCATGCTACAGCCTGACTTTTTTGAGCTTCAATTATCTCTTGAGTGAAAACATATTGCAATTCTTAATGTCTTCTGAGGATGGTTTCCATGGTGATAGTATTTTCTTAGCGAGCCCGTGACATTAGTCAAAACCTAGATTTGAGAGTATTCACATGAAGACAGACAATATTTTCATGGTGCCACGACTTTTTAAGTGAAGGACTGATAGACAGTTTGCTGATGCATTTGTTGTGGAAAGACTGCCCTTTAATCAGAAGTAATTTCATGAATATTGTCAGGAGAGGAAAACATTGGGTGTACCAAGAATGGATGACAAACCTTGTGGTTTATTATTTGATATTTGAAATAAAAAGTTGCATCCCCTTAAAGGCACTGAACAGGTTTGGACATTGTCAAAGACCAGTGTTCTCACTTGGTGTATCCCAACATATGCATAAAATAACAAGCCTGTGAAAATTTGGGCTCAATTGGTCATCGAAGTTGCAAGAAAATGATGAAAGAAAAAACACCCTTGTTGTACAAATTTGTGTGCTTTCAGATAGGAATAAAAACTTCTTGCAAGAAGTTTTTATTATTTTAGTGAGAAATTACCTCTTTCTCAAAAACTACGTTACTTCAGAGGGAGTCATTTCCTACAATGTTTTATACTATCAACAGCTCTCTGTTGCTTGTTACCAAGTAAGTTTTTATGCTAACATTTGTTTTGAGTCATTACCAAACGTGTACGATACCTTTAATTGTAAGTAATTTCAGGAAAGTTGTCAGGAGAGGAAAACATTGGGTGTACCAAGAATGGATGACAAACATTGAGGTTTATTATTTGATCTTTGAAATAAAAAGTTGCATCCCCTTAAGGGGATCCCTCTGCTGCCACTTCCCAGGTTGTATCGTAAACTTGGTTGTGATCCCTGGCTAATGACAGTTACAAGTTGAATGGCTTCTGACTGGTACCCCGAACAAAGATATTTCTCAATTTTATCGTAAACCTAATATTTCTAGATGCCCTGAATAATTCTGAGTTGCCTTTTAATATTATTATTATTGGTTTTAATTGTCGATGTAATTTAGTTATTAGCAAGATTTTTTCTTATTGTCCATCAAATAAGGCAAAATAAAAAATAAAACATGTTTAGCGTCCTGCCTTTTTTTTTTTAAAGGAAGGACGAGGGCCCTACACATTTTTTAAAAGCAAAGAGGAGGGCCCGACACATTTTTAAAGACAATCGGCCAGGCTATTTTTCAAGATGGTTGCCAGTTTTTTTTTTAAATGGCCGCCACTTGGACTCAGGAAATGACATATTGGCTTCTTATGGGCAAGATGCAACAGAAAATGAGACTAATTAATATCAAGATCGTTAAAATTTATTGGGTTTTTTTTTTGCAAAAAAAAAAAAGGGAAAAAAAGCAGGCGGCCTCTAAAAAGGAATTGGGCAGGAACGCTAAACATTTTTCTCTTTTTCTTGGCCTAATTCTAGACCCTCGACTTTTTGTTTCATGAGGTATATGTACATCAATAAAACCCAACATGAAACTCACGGATTGCTCATTCTGCAAAAAAAAACCAAACATGTTATTCATTCTCTACTTCTTGTCTGTTACTGCCTCAGGTTTTTAAAGGCCCAATAAATTACTTTTATCTTCCCACCTTTTTTTCTACCCCCGCCCAACATTTTCCCAGCCTTGCAGTATCTTCTTCCTAGAAGCGATTAATTCACATGATTGTCAACTAACCGCAAAGTACATGCTTCATACTCTGCCAATCCTACTTATTAGCAGTAATATTTTTAATCTGATTCGACCAAACCGGGACATAGGTTTTGAATTATAAAATTTCATCTGGTTTCCCTGAACATCATTCCTCAAAGAAATGCATCACTTAAAAATGTACATTGGTTGCATAAATCAATACAGCTATGATTGAATATAGTAGACCTGATACTTAAGGTTGGGTCATACTTTGGTAACGACCGTGGAAAAAACAATTGCGTAATTTGTTTTTCAAAAGCCAACTTGTTACAAAGATGGTAATTTAGGTAAGCATCCTGAAAAAGTTATTTTGATTAGAAATCCATAAAGGTATGTCGACAAATTTTAATCTCCAAAAGTCGCCTGGAAATTCAAATTTTTGGGGTGTCTGTTTGTGCATGCTGCGGTCAGTGATGCGGTTTGTACCCACTGTCACCTTGCTAAAACTCAGGAATAAACTAAAAATTCTATGTTTAAAAACATACAGACCATAACATTTGAAATGTGACGTCATTGAACGTTTTGGGATTTTGACGAAAATTGCACTTGAAAGGTACCAAACATTGTGGCACTTTCCACGTGAGGTTAGAGACTTCTAACTTTTCCCCCCATTTTCATAAAGACTCTATCTATTGGAAAATGAGTGCATCACAAAACTCAATTAGACCTTGGAGCCACTCTTTAAAGGGTCTGTACACAAGGATATTTTTTTCTATTTTGACTCACAAGTCTTGTTAAAAAACATTCCGGTCCAGTAAATCTTGTGGATTTTTGCCCCAAATTTGAACCCTGTATAAACAGTCTTAAAGGGTCTGTATGCGTTTGGTAATGGCTCTGAAAATTAATGGCAATAAAAACTTACTTGATTAGAAGTACAGCAGCTTTGGATAGTACAATACATTTTGAGAAACTTTCCACTTCGAAGTACTGCGGTTATGAAAAAAGATATCACTTTTTATCCCCCCAAAAATTTGAGTCTGAGAAGTTAGTGTTACCGCAGTAACGCTTCTCAGATTGTGTAGTTCAATTGCAGATTATTCTTCCTGCGTGGACATAACTGCTTCAGATTTTTGGCAATATCTCAAAAACGCTACTACCTTTTGAAATTAAATGTTCACAGGTTAGTTATATGATATATATCTACAACTATATAGGATTGAACTAAACAGTGGGTTCCAATTAACAAACGTATATAATCCCTTTAAACAAATTGTTTGAACAAAAAGGGATAAAAATGTTAAAAGTTTTCCTTGGTACAGAGTAATTTCAAAAAGGTCTCCTGCTCCAAATAATCACCTCAACCTGTTATTTTGAGTTGATGGAAAGTCATGCCTTCTAGGTCTTAAGAAAATGAAGTCCGCCGATCAGACTTTAATATCCTCTCTCACTCCCCACCTTGGGCTTGAATTTTAACGGCCGTTCTTGATGGCGATTCTTCCAGTACGTTTGGCACTAAGCAAAAATTGCCAGACACATTTAAGCCAACGCGCCTGGCCAGCAAGAGGAATTAGCTTCGGTGCATGCATTTATACTCCAGATTAAAGTCTTATTAAGTCACTTGTTTTTGAGCAGCGACGCCCGAACAGTCTGCCTACATTTCACAATCAGTTAAAGATGAAATTTTCTAAAACAAACTCGAGAAAGGAGTTACACTTAAAAGATTTTAGAAAAAAGAAGAAAACAAATCAACTAAAAAATTACTAGTTCCCCCTACCTTTCACTGACAAGAAAACAATAAATTCTAATTGAAATAACGTTTAAAAGATTTCCGCTTAGTCTCCGTCTTTCTTAGAGAGTTTACGAAAGACAGAACAACCTTAAAGTTTTCAAAAACTGGAAGAATAAACCACCCCCCCAAAAAAAAACAACACGTTTTTAATATACTTCCTCTGTCCTGTTCAAGAAATAATTGATGTCATAAACACCAAATTAGTTCCTGAGATTAACTGTGAAAAAATATATAACAATTCTCACGAACAACATTTCCTTTCAATTAATACAATTTCTTTGCAATGTAAAAAAAAATTTAAAAAATTAAAGATTGAAAATGAAAGAAGTTTTAACATATGAGTTTTGGATGAAATGTGAAACGAATCTTCATGAGTTTTGGATGACATGTGAAACGAATCTTTGTTCTCTTCAAATTAAAACATCGATTATATCCAAATCATCAAATACGTAAAAGATTTTTGTCAGCGCATCTTTAAAGTTGAATTGTTCATTGCCGTTCTTGATCTCACAACTCAAGAAAAATATTGAGCGATTATTTGTGGCAAGGCACTCACCAGAATACTACCCCAGGTTATTTTCCCAAGATTTCTGGTATTCCAGCTAAATTAAAGTCGGCAAGCTTTCTCTTTTTCCCGATGAAGTTACTCAACTTCCCTGCTTTTAGACCCCCCCTCCCCCCCCCCCCCCCCCCGGGGGAGGAACACAAATAGATGCAAGAGGAATTGTTTTCAACACAGACACATCAAACTTTGGGAGTTTTAACCAAAGCGGTAGTATATCATAATAAAGTTAATCAATAACGCTGTCAGTGGCAATACAGCAGCAATAACAATTTCAATTTACAATAAATGCACACTTTTATTTTATTTCTGTGGTTAAAATTTGAGCTACTAAAAGCTATGTCTCACCCAACCATTTGAATAGTAGTTTTTTATTGTCAAGACTCAAAGTTTTGGCTACTGTGCTTCCTCCGGTGACAAAAATCCTCGTCTCTGAAATCGGACTGATTTCCCAACAGGGCTTCAAGCAAATGTTTTGTAACAAGTGTTTCAGACTCTGGTCGAGTTTTCCAGAGGGAGGGGGGGTGGGGGGGAGAGAACTCCCACGATAAATTCAGGGAGTAATCTGCGCAACTATTTTCCTAATTTAGTGAAAGCTGTGAGAGAAAAATATGCTGCGGGAATCGTCTGAGACTGTTTCTACAAAGTCTTGTGGAATTAGTTTTTCCCCTCGCTACAGTTTTCTTAAGGGCCTAGAAGTGCGAACCTTAACTCCTGTTCAAGCATTACGTTTATGCCCCATCCACCTGCCACAGCTAATTACACGTTATGTCGTTTGTTTCTTTTGAATCGCTGAGTGAAACATAGTGTGAAGGATTTTTTGTTCACTTGTTTGTTCCCTCAAGTTTGAAGAAGAAGAACAAAAGGGAAACTCTGACAGATTTGAGGTGAAGGGGAGGGTGGGATGTCCGGGTGGCCGGGGGGGGGGGGGGGGGGTAGACATCAACTTATTGCCTCTTGCCTAATATTGCCCTACTATGGTTATTTTGCAGTTAGTTAAGGAATTGGGAGATGGAGTCTTGGAGATGGAAGTGTTTAGAGGTGAAGAGGACGGTAGTGGGGGGATTTTCACTAACATTAATGACTTGTCTCTAAAATAAAAAATTATGTGGCGTGTCGTGGCCGAGCGGATAAGAACACCGAACTCAAGCTCTGGTGTTTCTGATCAGCAGAGTGTGGGTTCGAATCCCAGTCGTGACACTTGTGTCCTTAAGCAAGACACTTAACCACATGCTTCGTCCTTCGGATGGGACGTTAAGCCGTAGGTCCTGTGTGTTGTGTAATGCACGTAAAAGAACCCAGTGCACTTATCGTAAAGAGAAGCGATTCGCCCCGGTGTTCCTGGTTTGATTGGCTGCATATTGCGCCACAGTACCTTGTAAACCATTACATGGTGCTCCGCAAAGGAATAGGTCTCATACTTCAACACGTAACTCCACTTACCTTGTAGGAAAAATACTGAGCACTTTGAGACACCCATCGGGAGTATAAAGCGCTATATAAGAACTGCATTATTATTATTATTATTATTATTATCCCCCCCCTCCTCCTCTGGCTGCTCAGTGTATGGTTAAGGGACGTAACCCCCTTTCTACACCCAGCCAACTCCGCCCATCCCTATCCCACCCTGGCTACTCACAGTGAATGCAGATTCTTGAGACCTCTGAATACATCTTCGTTTAGAGTCCGGATGCGGTTACCAACTAATTTCCTGATGAAACAAAAAAAATAACGACCAAAAAGAGATGATTAAGAACTGATGCGCTTTTCTGGAAAGACGTCAGGAGGAAAATGAATTAGAGGAAAAGAGTTAATTGTAATGTTTTCCCAAGATGAAATGGAAATGAAATTAAATTGAAAGTCGAGGATGAACCTTACATTCCTTCTTAAAGGTATTGTACACTTTTGGTAACAGCTCAAAATCAGTGTCCACATTTTGTGTGATTCAATGATGAAAGAAAAAACACCCTTGTTGTACAATTGTGTGCTTTCAGATAGGAATAAAAACTTCTTGCAAGAAGTTTTTATTATTTTAGTGAGGAAATTACCTCTTTC
Organism: Plazaster borealis; assembly: GCA_021014325.1. NCBI lineage: Eukaryota > Metazoa > Echinodermata > Asteroidea > Forcipulatida > Labidiasteridae > Plazaster > Plazaster borealis. The sequence continues at coordinate 1,666,972 of CM037465.1, read as the reverse complement.
TCAAAAAATACGTTACTTCAGAGGGAGTCGTTTCCTACAATGTTTTATACTATCAACAGCTCACCGTTGCTCGTTACCAAGTAAGTTTTTATGCTAATATTTGTTTTGAGTCATTACCAAACGTGTACAATACCTTTAAATGGCCTTTTATAACCGGCAGTGTCATGATCATTTGATACAGGACAGGAACCTGCAAAATTTTAAACGGCCATTTTAAGACCAACATTACTCTGTTAATCCCGCATATAAATGCCCTTTATAAAAGCGTAATAATGTTGGTAAATCTACAGAACTTGTCTGTTTTGTAAATTATTGTGTTCATTTTGTGAAATTGAATGCGACGCTCAACTGTTGTGCGTTCGTGCCCCTACTAATATATTTTATATTGAGTACCGATATGTATTGATTGCATTACGCATAAATAAGCACGCGCATGAGTTTGCACGCCAACACGCTCAAAGCAGAAACCCAAGTTGCTCGTGAAGATGGCGTTTATCAGGAACTATCTATTAAGGACAGATTTCTTCCCACAATACTTTTTCAAATAGATGCTTTTTTCCAGATATTTTGTAGAGGTAATTTTAGAGTTATTTTTATTGTAAATTTGATTAGAGTTTATAAAATGGGAGCTTTTTCATTTAAGATTTCAGGTTTAAAAAAAAATTCTCTTACACTCTTATAAACATGGTTTAACCTTGCATTCAATTTGTGGTTAGATCTAAAATTGTACCATTTCAATAGCGAAAACCTCTGCAAAAGAAAAAAAATCATAGCATGGGGTAATTTTCTCATGCAATTTTTCCCATCGCAATAAAATATATCGGCAATATAGGGGAAAAGTCATAAACACTTCCATTAGAGAAAGAACAGCCCTGGAAGTACCATGCCCAGCATGGGCTAAATGACATCAGTGTGGTGTAATTTTGAGTCACCAAATCCAGCCAAAGGAGACCCCACAAAGTTCACAGGGTACCCGCTCTGGAATGATTGCCATGGAAACGGGAATGTTCCATTTATCCCTGAGGTAAGTTAATCATAACCTGTGGCAACAATCTTATATTTATGTTTTTAGACCTGCATGTACAAGAAATTGAATTTATTTTAGAAAAAACAAACAAAACGAAAACACGATCATTTTAGGAAACCCCATTTCAGAAATGAGCTGGCCCAAAGTTCTCCCACATGGTTGTGTGGTTATAGAGGGAGTTGTGGAACCTGTAGCGCAGACGGAAATGAGCCCAGGAGGGCACTTTTGATGAGCTATTTTTAAACATGTTGCCTGAAATCAACAAAAGGTTGTCTTTTCCCCTCAAATTGTTCCAGTCCGTGTGAAAATGCTTAAAGGGGGGTTGAGTCACATCGTACAATGGACTCCAATGTTATCAAACTTTACCCTAATAATTAAACCACTTTGCGAAAATATTCAGTGGGTTTCTACATGTGTTTACCCTGTGTTTGGTCCACTGGACAAATGCTAGTTAAAACACCTGAGGACCATGCAGGGCCCAGTTTCATAAAGCTGTTAAGCAGAAAATTCTGCTTAGCACATTTCTTTGCCCAGCGAGATATGAGTTGGGTAACAGTCACAGCAATGGTAACTGTATGGTATTTTGGCTTGTAACCTACTTTTACTAAGTAAGAGTTTACTGTGCTTAGCAAGCTTTTGTGTTTACATGCTGTGTAAAATTTCGAAACCATTCACGTTTGTTTTGTTAACGGTATTTAAAATTGGGCACAGTCAAAATTTTCTCCAAATATGGTCCGGCTGGCTAATTCAGTGCTGAAAAATCAAGTGAAAAAGCTGAAGGGCTGGTGAAACGGCAAGCTCACAGGCCCCACTGGTTTGTCACTGAAAAATGTGGACAAACCATGTTTCTAAAAATAAAGTGTGAAATATTTTGGGTTCAAGTGATCTGTGTTTGAGTTATCTGTCATTGTGCGGATACATAATCAAGTTGACTCAGTGGTTTCTTTCCCTGCCTTTCACCTCTGTGGACCCGGTTCGAATCCCACCTCAGACCGGAGCCTTGCATGTGGATTGGGTTTTCTGATTTCTACCTGATTGCATGGGTTTTCCTCATTTGAGGTTTTCCTCCCACATCAAATTAAAACTGAGAATTTCTTTTTGTTTCCTATTCATCCTGTTATTGGCACTAGTTGTGTGTTGGATATCACAATACATGTAAAATAAATAAATAAAAAGGTTTTATGATCAAACTCAACGAAACTAAATCATGGCTTGTAGGGTAAAATAGTCCGGTGCCTTATTAATGGCTTCACCAAAGTCAATACTTACAGGTGGCGGAGTTTGGTTACATGACCAAAGGCATCTGCAGGGAGTGCGGTGAGATTGTTGAAACTCAAGTTTCTGCAAAAAGAAAACAAGAACGGGAAGAGTGTGATTATTATTACAAAAAATAACAAGTATAGCTGTTGTAAAAATAAAATTATCATGGATGTGATCTTTAACAAAGATGACAGTCTCCTATTTGTTTAAATTGAAAGCCATTTAACTTCCTCAGTGTTACACAGGCCTAATTCTTCGGTCTCGTATTTGGGGCAAAATAGATTTTCCTTTGTAACTGGCATCTCTTTGAGGGAAAAATAAAATTTGTACCAAAACATTTCAAGGGGGAACCATGGTTAGAGACTATTGGACGTGGATGCAATTTCCTCGTCCGTTCAATGAAATTTCAGGTCTGGTTACATTTCAGAGGATTACAGACCCTCAACCAGAACTAGGGTTGTGGTTTTGGGTCTCCTCCTTGGTCTAGAGGATGAAGCCCTCTGAACCTCCTGGGTGTTTCATTACAGAGGATTATTTTACAGACTCTTTACATCACCACAAATACAGAACTGGGGTAGTGGGCCTGGGTCTCCCCTTGGTCTAGAGGATGAAGCCCCCTAAACCTCCTGGGTGTTACATTACAGAGGATTATTTTACAGATTCTTTACATCATCAACAAACAAAGAACTAGGGTAGGGGGCCTGGGTCTCCCCTTGGTCTAGAGAATGAAGCCCCTGAACCTTATGGGTGTTACAGTTCAGAAGGTATACATACTCTCAAATACAGAACTAGGGTTGTGGGTTTTAAAGAAGCCCCCTGAACCTCCTGGGTGCTACATTACAGAGGATGCAGACTCTCTACATCACCAACAAATAAAGAACTAGGGTAGGGGGCTGGGGTCTCCCCTTGGTCTAGAGAATGAAGTCCCCTGAACCTCCTGGGTGTTGCATTTAAAGGGGTCTACAGACTTTCAACATTACTACAAATACAGAAATAGGGTTGTGAGCCTGGGTCTCCCCTTGGTCTAGAAGATAAAGCTGGGGTTTGGATCTCGCATTTCTTCCCTTGGCGGTCAGTTCAAGCCTTTGAAGGAATTTGGAAGACAATTAAAGCGAGAGTCTGTTTCAAAAAATCTTGAAATCAGGACCATTCTTGGCCTATAAAATAGATTGATTGACAATAATTTGCTTTGGAAACATTCTAAATTGGCTGAATGGGACAACTTATAAGCCATTTCCTGAAATAAATCAGGAAAAAAATCAAATGTTCCAAATAGACGAGAAAACGATCTGTTTTCTCAACAGATGTTTTCCATTTAGACAGTACCCACCCAAGTAAGATTAATTCAATTCCCTCCCAAAATGACAATGATTTTTTTTCTAAATGTGACCTTTGACCCACAAACAGTGAAGAGGTCAGAGGTGGCATATTACAAAAGATTGTGATGGAGTGCGTAAACAGATACAATGTGGCTGGCAACCTGTAAGTTGGTAAAAATATATCTAAATGTATCTATAATTGACAGCACTGTTGATGATTTGGTCTCCCCATTTCTATCCCACCAACCCCATTTCCCCAGTAATTGGCCAGAGTTCCCCCACCCCCCACCCCCCAAAAAAAGTGCACCCCTTACGCCACCCCTAAAACTTTACCCTAGTTTCAGCGTTGATTTTGCTCAAAGTTAAGTGACACCAAGTCCCACAAGTTTCCACTCACTTCACTGTGTGCTTTTGAGAAAATTCATCTTGAAGTCATCTAGGGTAAACTTTCCTCCCATCCCCGCCCCCGCCCCCCCCCACCCTAGGCATCTCCCATGCACCTTGCAGAGTGCAACATGATGCTAAAACAGGAAAAATACCTATCCTCCATTAGGCAACATGATCCTTCAACTTAAAGGAAAGTCTTATTCTTGTTTCACATATTTAATAAAAAAACTATTCAATTTCAGCAAGTGATGATAAAATGTCAAAAATTGATATTTGGGTCTCAAAAACAATCTCTTCTTTTTGTTTTCAAGGACTTTTGCCAGTTTCAATTTCTCCAAACATATCATTTTCAAGAATTGAACAAGGAAAAGGATGCTGTATCCACTATTTTGATACATTTTGAATAAAAAATAGTATTTTTACCCAGATAAGAGTATGTTTTTTTTGTCATAATTTGTTAAAAAGCGGTGGATGGATACAGCACTCTTCGCCAAAACAATACCCTGGGAGTGTTTTTGCAACCCTGACCCTATTCTCAATACAGTATTTGGTTATTCGCAAGCTGCGATGTCATACTTGTTCAAACTTGTTTCGAAGTGCTGCGTCAAGACCGAGCGGTTAAGAGCACCGGACTCAAGCTCCAGTGCTTTCTGATGAGCAGAGTGTGGGTTCGAGTCCCGGTCTTGACGCTTGTGTCCTTAAGCAAGACACTTAACCATTATTGCTATGCCTTTGACTGGGACGTTAAGCTGTTGGTCCCTCGTGTTGTGTAATGCACAAAAAAGAACCCAGTTATGGTTACGCTTACCGCATAGGGGTTTTGTCGCGGTGTTCTGGCAGTGGCTGCTGAATGCGCCGCAGTATCTTGTAAACTACTAGAAGGTGCTACATAAATGGGTCTCATAATTCAAAACATAGCTCTGCTTATCCCATTGAAAAACAAATAATGAGTGCTCTGGTGATAAAGCACTACCTATATAAGAACAAAGTATTTATTATCATAGCATCTTGCCTTGCCCTATGGACCCCCTTGTTCGAATCCCGCCTCAGACCAGGGCCTTGAGAAGTGATGTTTACTAGCCTGTAGCAGTTTTTTACTAGACAATGTACGCCAGGTGTTAAGGAAGAGCCCTTAATGCGTCATACACATCGCCAATTTAATTGACCCTACCAATTCAATGTCTGACAATTGGGCTGATATAATTGGCCCAATACACTGCTGGGTAAAAGAGAACCGTAAATGTCAAGAATTGTTTCTGGTTATTGACCTTTTTTTGCGTAGCTCGCTGAAGTTTTTCGGTCGATGAATTTTCGATCAGAAACTTATCACGTGAACACAACACGCCCCGTTTTGACTTACACTGATCATCAATCCACTGACAGGCAGGATAAATTTTATCCTATGCTCAAAACCGCAAATAAAGTGTCTCACTTTCTCACAGGGTTTCCACAAATCAAATTGAATTTGAGAATCTGCAAATCTGTGGTGTAAAAAACCACTGATGTAGTCTTTCGTATATATCGCTTTTTAATTTGACAGCGTCAAAGAGTAGAGGTTATAAATCTGCTAGTGTTACTGTAACACCACAACTTACGCCAGATATTAAAATTGCTTTGGAAGAAAAACATTATAATTTCCACGCCAGTTGTCTATTTTCAAGTGTAAGCGAGTCAAGTAAGTTTTCCCGAGTTCTTCCCAGGAAATTTGTCTACTAGTACAGGTTTTCTTGGTCATTTTTCAGCAAATAAGTGGCCAATTTAAAGTGTCTGTATGCATTTGGTAATGACTCTGTAAATTACTGGCAATAATAACTTGCTTGGTAAGAAGTACAGCAGCTTTGGATAGTATAATGCATTTTGGGAAACTTTTCACTTTGAAGTACTGCGTTTATGGAAAAATATATCACTTTTTATCCCCCAAAATTTGATTCTGAGAAGCGTTACTGCAGAAGAAGTTAACCCTTCTGTATGCATATTGATGTAAGTTTTTATTGCCATTAATTTTCAGAGTCATTACCAAACGTATACAGACCCTTTAATTGAATATAATGCTTTAAATTCACATGCCTCAAATTGATATTGAATGCAATGCGCTCGAAGATATCGCTTTAATATGAATGCATGAAAGTGAAATAGACTACTTTTTTGTTGTCGAAAAATGATTCCTACCTCATCTTGAGGCACAAATGAGACGGGAAATAAATCCAAATTCAGAAGAAAATGTCATAAATCTTGCTCTCCCAAATCAAAATGATTTTTTTTTTATCATCGGTGGAAATTACACTCAGCAAAGATTTATAGTTTACGACCAGAAAAATAAGTTGGAAATTGTGGGGATTTGGAATATTGGTGACGGCCGTAACCATTTGATGTTTTGATGTCAGTGCTTCTTAGGTGAGAGGTAAATTATTTGCGTGTGTACACTTTAAAGAGTAATGACTCTTAAAATTAATGGCAATAAAAAACTTACTCGGTGAGAAGTACAGCAGCTTTGGATAGTATAATGCATTTTGAGAGACTTTTTACCTCGAAGGACTGTGGTTATGGAAAAATATATCACTTTTATCCCCCCAAATTTGAATCTGAGAAGCGTTACTGCAGTATATTTCTCAGATTGTTTATTCCAATTGCAGATTATTCTTCTTGTGGACATAACTGCTCCAGATTTTCAGCAATATCTCAAAAATGCTACCACCTTTTGAAATGAAATTTTCACAGGTTAGTTTTATGGTATAAATCTAAAACTATGTAGGATTGAAACAAACAGTGGGTTTCAATTACCAAACATATACAATCCCTTTAAATGTTACCCTAGTTCCAGTGCTGTGTATGCATGTTGATGTAAGATGTCTGAGACACTGAAAACTGACCAGGCAGACTTGAAAAAAGAACTCACTTTTAAAGCTGCATAAATCAGCTTCAAATACATCCTTTTTGTGAATATTTTCCTGTAGGACACATTGTCAGACCATGGACACACCAACAATAGTCACAACTCAAGTTCCGGGTTTTTAAAAAGATAGCTCAAGTTCCATTTATGATTTATGACGTTTAGATTGATTCCATAGGGAAGTTTTGGTGTGATGGTACTCCACACTGCAGTTGGTATATGTAATAAATCTTGGATCATTAGCATCAGCAGAGGGGGGGGGGTTGTTGTTTTGTTTTGTTTTGGGGTTTTAGGGGGGGGGGGTTGGGGGGGTATTGGAAATAAAATGAAAGGTGCAAGTTGCGCATCCAGTCTCCATTTTAGGAGTAGATACCAAAATATGATACTTTCAAGAATTACTCAAGGAAAGGGGTGGACAATAAAGTTGTATTTTTGTAATTACTCAAGTGTTAGTAGAACAACAACGACCTGACACAATGTCAGCTCAATGCTATAAGGTCATTAGTTGCAATTTCAAATCCAGCATTAAAAGAAAAATATATATATATTTGAAAAACGTAAATAAAAATCCACGAGTCCAACCAAAATTTCTTTGAAATTGAATGTTTCTTTTTGCCAAACAATTATTTTGGAGACTACTCTTGATCAATAAACCAATTTACCAGGAGCTCCAACACAACCCATTTTATGAAATCCATACAAACTCCACCAATAACCTTATAGTCCTGGTGCCAAGAAATTGATTTTCAAATTATTTTTCAGAATGAAGAGGATTTTTGTTTGTTGTATTTATAAACAAAAATAAGATCATAACAATTAGGTTATAATATTGTAATGAATATTTATAAAGCGCATAAATAAGCGAAAAATGCTCATGGCACTAAAAACAAGTAATCATAACAAAGACAAGATTACTACATTTGACATTTCTTTCATCGCAATAATTTTTCAACAGCCAGCAAAGTTTGTTTTTCTTCTTTTCCTTCCTCCGTGTTCAATTTTATCCAACATATCCTAAAAAATAAGTGCGTGTAAGACTTTCATGTGACACAGGACCATGGAGGATTTACAACTTGTCCAAAGCGTCTTAGCATGGGGTAAGGGGTGATAAAGCCACCCCTGTATGCGTGTAAAAATGCCAAATATGTGTAAAAATCAGGGCGTTCTGATGCCAGATGCTCCCTGTCATAAAATTATTTATTTATTTATGGTCCGTTTGGGTCTTTTACATCCCCTTGTGTGAAGCCATGCCAGGAATACCTGGATCGAAGGGACCATTGGAATTCTGAAAGGTATTGTCTCTACCAGCCAGAAATTAACAAAATGGGGATCACAATTTGCTACCTTCAGGGAAAGGGGGGGTTTTTCATTTGATATTAAAGCTGTTACAGACCGTTCATTTCAGTGTAATCATCACCATATGCCCAGACAATGCTAATATTGTTGATTTTTTGCCCCATTATTTTCAGGAAAAATGTCAGGAAAATGATTAAGAAACAGAAATACATGGTTTCGTTTTAGACTTGTTCATTTTAAGTTAACATGGGAAACATTTGAAAATGTCAATTCGGCGAAACCTTTTCTTTGACCCTCTTGTTTGAGTGGAAGTAGGTCAAATCTTGCAGCCATTTGCAGCCGCTTTGGGCATTTTGGTACAAGTCGCTTGCGGCCGCTATGATCTCTAAAGGGTTAAGCAGAAAGGTATAGCTGAGTAAATTTATATGCTAGACAAAACTTTGAAAGGAACTTATCAAAACTATTGACCATTTGTAATTGCTGGTTACATGTTTTTATTACAAGCCATCTATCTTTTTAAGGCTAATTGATTAATATATTTATTTATTTGATTACACATCCAATAGCACAATTAGTGCCAATAACAGGATGAAAAGGAAACGAGAGGAAATGAAAAAGCACTAAGAGACGATTTATCTCATTTGTACTAAGTAAGTATTTTTCACCAATCAACAGAATAATGTTTATCAGACTGAAAAATCAATGTTTGAACACAAACACAAGACCGCCGGACTTGTCCAGTCATGAGGTTACTGGTCTGATGTTAAAATCACTGGCCTTGGGCCTGCGGTCGGTGTAAAATTCGAGCTCTGATTATGGATAAAAACAAAGATGGACCAATGTTTATTCTTAATGTGAGACCTATTGTAAATATGAACACAGATAGCGTAAAAGTAAAAGTGGATAACCTACAAATGTCCCGACACCTGATCTCTCAAGTATATACTCTTTCAAGTCATAAATCACATTAAATTGACAAATGATACATCCATATACACAGGGAGACATTGTTGTCATTTCATATTTGCTTTTTGCTCTATCGTTTCATATTCGTTTTTTGCTCTATTTCTTCAAGAGCGGACCAAAGAATTACTCAGAAAATAAAAAGTCATACATCACAATTAATTAACAGATAATACATCCATAACAACAGGGAATTTTTGTTATTGTTTCATATTCACTTTATGCTCTATTTCTTCAAGAGCAGAGCAAAGAAGAACAGAGCAAAGAATTACTCAGAAAAAAAACCCCAATACCCTTTAAAATATATTTACTTTTCTCGTCAAGAATGCATAATGCACATAAAGACAATCCGGGTATTAAGTAAACATTCAATACGGGGTACCGGTGGATCAACCGACGCCATTCACCCGCCTGCTTGATCAATGGAGGCGGCCGGTCCCCCCCCCTCCCGATAAAAATCACAACAATACCGACACTGGAGATTTGAGTAAATTTGTTTTAACAAGACATTTTGCTGGTCCAGGACTGGCGCTGATACTTGAGGGATGGTTCGACGATGTGATTTATGCCGAGCCATGAAAGCAAACAGGTCGTCTAGAGAGAGAGCGACCACGATCCAGACGAATGGGACTGACAATAAACTCTCCGCTCAGACTACTGATGGCACGGTGTTTCCTACCCCCTTGTGGGGATGTTGCACGACAACCTCTTAAAGGGGGAGGCTACGGGAAAAAATCGCTGCAGTCAAAGGTTCCCGTCATACGATGGTTTCGCGCATGTCCTTGGTAAAAACTGGCGGGTGTTTTTCTGGTACGTCCGGATATCAAACAAAATTTTGCAATGTTTGAGAAGATTTCACTAGGGACCTGGGATAGTCCAAACATTGTTGTCCATTCACATAAACTGCAATTTGTAAATGTTCATAACCATGCAAAGCAAGGGACCCCTGCTAAATTGCTCTCTTAAAGACAATCTCTTCAAGGCGACCTCTTTAAGACGATCTCTTCAAGACGATCTCTTAAAGATGATCTCTTAAGGATGATCTCTTTAGGGATGATCTCTTAAAGATGATCTCTTCAAGACGATCTCTTAAAGACAATCTCTTAAAGACGCTTTCTTAAAGACGATCTCTTAAAGATGATCTCTTCAAGACGATCTCTTAAAGACGATCTCTTAAAGACGCTTTCTTAAAGACGATCTCTTAAAGATGATCTCTTAAAGAGTCGTTAACCACCGGTTCTGTTGAGAACCAACTCTACTCAGAAGAGATATTCACATGGTGTTACCGCAAACCTCTCTTAGTTATACCTCCACCATGCAAAGTTTCAAATCCTACTCTTAAAGATGATCTCTTAAAGACAATTCTCTCAAAGACGATCACTCAAGATGATCTCAAGACAAGAAAGAGGATGCAGACTATTTCTGACAGTAGGGTTAAGCGAGATAATTCTGGACTAAGCATACTGAGTGTTCATTTTCCCCGTAAAAAAGTGCATCAAGTGGGGGGTGGCTGTGGGGTTAACATTTTCCAAGACGCTCCTAGGGATTTATTTCCTGAAAATTGGTTCTGTGGTGTGGAATGGGCTGAGTTGGCGAACTCTAGTCCTCTCTGATACTTGATGTTGTCTTTCTTTCCAGGGCTTGAACTTGAGGGGAAATCCACACGACTGCAGGGGCTTGTTCATTAAAGGCACTGTTCACGTTTGGTAATTACTCAAAATATATATTAGCATAACAACTGACTTGGTACAAGCAACAGAGAGCTGTTGATAGTATGAAACATTGTGAGAAACGACTCCCTCTGAAGTAACGTAGTTTTTAAGAAGGAGGTAATTTCTCACTAAAATAATAAAAACTTCTTGCAAGAAGTTTTTATTCCTATCTGAAAGCGCACAAATTTGTACAACAAGGATGTTTTTTCTTTCATCATTTTCTTGCAACTTTGATGACCAATTGAGCCCAAATTTTCACAGGCTTGTTATTTTATGCATATGTTGGGATAAACCAAGTGAGAATACTGGTCTTTGACAATTACCAAACGTGTTCAGTGCCTTTAAAAGTGTTACTGGACCAGAAATTTGTTCAAGACCAGAATCAAAATGAATCTTCACAGTTTAACATCTCAACTGTTTTTATTTAAACAAGCACTGAGAGAAAATTTATCTCACTTGTCTTTATATCTAGGTAAGTATATTTCAATACTCAACAGAATTGAAAGATGATTTATCAGACTAAAAGCCAACATTTGAACATGACTTTTTTTAATTAAAGATATTCCACAGTGAAGTATTAATAATTCTTCAATTGAAAACCACAAGACTGCCGGACTTGTCCGGTTTAGAGTTTACTGGCCCAAAGCTAAAATCACTTGCCTCGGGCCTGCGGTCCAGTGTTAATTTCAAACCCAGCTATCTACCTCCTTCACTTTGCCTCACAGTGCGGTTTTTTTCCACGCCAGAGGAACTAGAAATAATGTCCATACCAAAATGATTACATTTCACTAACCGAGAAAGTTTCTTCTCATTTCGTATGTTATTCTAAAAAGGGAAAGATACTCAACGTTTTCTGTTTTTGTTTTTCGGTGCGCTCCATAACCTTGTTTTCATATTCTAACATTTAAAAGGAACTGTATTGATCTTTGGGCATGAAGAAACGCTTCCATCTTGACTTGGACGACAAAACCAGACCCAGAATTTTTTTTTTAACGATTAACTGACAGTGACCCACTTCATTTCAGCAAAACATGAGGCCACATGAAACAAAACAATTGCTTATCGTCCCCGCCCGACCCTTGGGACCCCCCCCCCCCCCGACCCTTTTTTTATATATATTTTTTATCAGTCAAAATTTTGCTCCAATCTGCGCGCACACACAGTTAGGTTTGAAAATATATTTGAAGAAGGTTATTCATGTTGGAAAAAACAAGAACAATTCTTCAAATGTTTACTTAGGCTACACTGCATTTTAAAAAATTTTTTTTTTTAATGTTTACAGAAAATGTCATCTAGGAGTTAAATGGGTTTAACAAAAGAATTTAAAACATCAAAATCATACAAACCAGTTTTACAGTGATTGTGAGAATTTCTTAATAATTTATTTCATATTTTGCTATGTCAACAAAACTCAATTGAACAAAATAAAAAAAAATGCCCTCCCACCCCAACCCTTAAAACAAAAAAAGGGATGCTCAACAAATTTTTTTTTTTGTGGCCTTAAGTTTACTCAACCAAGGATGAGGAAACACACAAAAGACCCAATAAAAACACACAGAAGACCCAATAAAAACTCACAAAACAAACCGCTGTGGCTGGAAATTGAATCACAGTGGCCTAGTTTTCGAAATCAAATTAAAGGACCGGCTCCCCCACTTGTATAGGCCAAGTTCCCTTTTTACTTAAAAAGCACTTATGGTCATGTGATAATGTAACAGGCTGGCCACTGTTGGGGCAGGGAAACTGAAACGCTGCAAACTGGATTTTGTTGTTGTTAACACTGGTTAGTAAACACCCCCAAAATCTTCCAGAGCTTTTTGACTCCGTGAGGACACATACGTTAAATCTCATTGTCTCATGAAATAACTTCAGGCTGCTTCGAAATGTTATAACGCATCGACAACAGTGTCCGCTTACAATTCCACTGCATACACCGACAAGGTGTCAGAGATTTTTCCCAGAGGCCCCGGAAGCAATAGTAAGGGGTGGGGAGGGAGGGTGGGGGGGAGGGGGTCATGCCTGAGTCACTTCTCTTGTTGACAATGTGAGAAATGGCATCACCTGTTTACACAACCTCCAGGGACTTTGACTAACTCTTGGTTAGGCTCCCATTAAGAATGGGATGCCGGTCGACGAGATGCAAGCAGCAAACAATTATCGAGTAAACATGTCATCTTGTACTTGTTTGATATTCTGACAGCTGATGCACCAACACTTTGATCAAAAGAAAACCAATTAATAATATAACCCTCTACTCTTCACAACAATCTCTTTCAAATTTGGTTTTAAATTCCTTAACTTACTTTTTTTTAATGTAGGAAAGCTGAGGGATTTTTCCCCTTGCGAGGGTACCAGTTTAAGAATGAGATTCTGTTTTTCTCGCTGAGCTCTTTCAATGAAATCTCCTGGAGGAGTTTCAGGAAATACAAAAATCAAGGTAAGTTTCACAGAGGGCATCTAAGAGCCATGATGAAATAGGAAGTGCGGCCATTACCCAAAGCGGCATCGAATCAAAGAAGGCACTGGCAGTTTAATAAATAGAGCATTATACTTCCTCTTCAAACCTTAGTTCCTTGGCTTCTAAGAGGGTCTGGCCGAGACGTGAAGAGAGTTTGTGGGACTTGAAGACAGAATCTGTCATCTCGTTCGTCTCGCTGCTTTGAAATCACAACTAAAAGGTCCCTGACGATTCGGTGAAACTATTCAAAAACAATTTGCAGGGTTTTTGCGTTTAGGGTTTTTGAGGGGTGTGTTTTTGTCCACTTCTCGTTCAAGAGCGGTGTGAGGTCACTGCAGAAAATACAAACTAATTTATCTAAGTTTTTTTGAACAACTCTCGGATTTCATATGAAGGGCTGCTTTGTTTAGTGGTTGAGGTTACAAATCAGTTAGGTTGGGAATAACAGATGGTACAATAATATCTACCATACTAACAACAACAAATAAGGTTGTGGGTTTGAATTCCACCCGAGCAATAATGGCTGTGGATTTAATTATTTTCAAGGACTCGGGAAAGTACTGAGTATACAGTGCTTTACACACATCGGTGTAAGGTTAAAACCAAATAATACTCTTTATCCCCGATGCAAATTTAACATCTATTAAACAACAAATAAGTAAGATTTTTAGTATTTCTTTTCATTTTATTTATTCGTAAATTTTTAATTAATTAATTTTTTTGGTTTAGAAATATCTTCCTTGCCAACCGTCACCATCATAATTTGCAAATAAATTGTTAGAAATCACCCCACAGAAAATCATTATTTTCTGTATTTTCACAAGAACGTCGAATCCATCCACTTTTAACAAAGTGACAGAGAGCACCAACCCACACCAATGGCCCCAGCATTCATAAACATCCACCCTGGAAATTTGAATCTCTAAAAGTTGTCTTCAGGTAATCTCTGGAGATTCAAAATTTGTTGACAGACTTTTATTGATTTCTAATCAACAGGGACAATTCAGTTGAAATAATTTTGCAGGATGCTTACTACCATTACCATCTTTATAAAAATTAGGCTTTTGGATAACAAATTACACAATTATCTTAGGGGTCATTACCAAAGTATGACCATACCTTTAAGGTAGCTGTTTTGGAACTTTGAAGTTCACAACCGTCAACCCTAATGGATGATAATATATTGCTCATTTTTGACTGGTACTCTATTTTTATCTCAATAAATCATTCCGCTACAAATGATTAAAACATTCATCCCTATATTCACCGTGAAACCCGGGCGATAGAAACAGAAAAAGAAAAACACCAGTAAATTATTTATCAAAAGAGGAATTTGCACCAGCAGGTAATTTCCGGGAGTCTGGTGCTGGACTCCACACATAGTCTGGTGTGGTGTTGTTTTTTATGGATGACATCTAGCCAATTAGCCGAGCGATCGCGGTGAAACAAAAGCTACCACCTTGCTCATGCGCCGGCTACTGGAGCCGCTCGAAATAATTGTCTGCTTGTAGATAAATTACAATCCCTCTTACGGACTGTTAGCATTTCCTTTACAAACAACGGCCAGTTTCGGTAACAAATCAAGCAAAATTCCACCTTCTGTTCACGTGTCACCCCTCTGGCAATGACACAACCAGGAAAATTTGTAATAAAAAAAAATACACAGAAAATATTGACACCTCTTGGGTTTCTGCTGGTAGAAATGAAGTCTGGAACTAACTTTTTGTAATTCTTTTAGTTGGGGAAAGCTCTAAAGTTTCACGATTTTAATTGCAACTTGCGAGAATGTATTTATATGTGGGGTAGACGCTTGATATACTAGCAGTATAAATTGAACAACTTCCACTGGGAATCGGTTTTATAGGTTACTATAACAGTCAGCGACGCTGAAAAATTAATCTTGGTTGACATCAACGTAATGCTATACCTTTCTCTTGAGGAACGCATTGTGGATACTGAAACAACCGTTTTAAGGAACCATTTTTGAAAATATCAGTCCCTCTACTTAAACCTTTAGGAGTTTCCGTGTTTTACAGTGGCTAAATTCACTGTTCTATATTTTATTTTGACTATAAGAAACTGTTGCTTCTGTACCTTTTTCTAGAGAAACATTGTGGACACTGAAACAAGTGATTTGATAAACTATTTAACAAAATATCAATCTTTCTAATAAACTATTTCAGGCATGATATTTGGTCCTCGGAAAAATGTAGGAACGTTTTATCAAGTACGAGGGCTGACCTATATGTACACATGGTGTAGGCTTTAATAGATATTTCAATCTATTTGATCACAATTATTTATTTGTTTTCTCAGTGGCAAAAACAAATCAGAAATCAGACTAAGGTAGGAAAGAATATCATGTCTGCTATTTGGAGTTTTCCATGCTTTACAGTGGCTAAATTCACTGTTCTTTATTTTATTTGCTGAAATCCTCATAGAGAGACCGAACCTTTTTGAATTTGGGATATAAATACCTCCTCCCATTTTGTCCCTACCATTGTGACACTGTATCCCAGGCTCAGCATGATGGCCATTTCAAAGTGAATTTGACATCGTAGGATTTGTCTCGACTGAAAGGCGTTCAACTTTTACAAGTGTTTCAACCACAAAATGTGACTCTGACGTCAATAATCAACAGCTCTGTATTATCATTGACGTCATGAAAAAAAACTAGCATCCTTTCAGATGTCGAAAAGCAGGG
Organism: Plazaster borealis; assembly: GCA_021014325.1. NCBI lineage: Eukaryota > Metazoa > Echinodermata > Asteroidea > Forcipulatida > Labidiasteridae > Plazaster > Plazaster borealis. The sequence continues at coordinate 1,650,956 of CM037465.1, read as the reverse complement.
GGGGTGTTGTCGGAGTGTCTTAACACTTTAAGACCCACCACACTGACAGTTTTGACTTTCAATCCAAAACTATTGAAACGAACCATCAGTTTCACATTTCAAATATCCGCCAATATTTGGCCCTTCACTCCAGAGAAGAGCATAACCCCGAAGTATCTAATTCAAAGAATGGCCATGCCGGCCAGCCGTTTGTCAGACCGTCTTGATCAATTATTGCCAGGTAACTCTCTAATCATAAAAACGGTAACGGCTATACTTCGGAAAGCCCCGGGGCGTTCTTCTGAAGGAGGTAACAAAACCTCTAGATCGGATAGATTAGCATTCTACCTTCTTGGTGAAAAAAAATGTGACCATATTTTCTGCTGGCGGCTGATGCGATCGAACTTGTTGGATACTGTTTCGACTGTGTTCACTTTCTTAAAAAGGTTTATTTTAGGAAGATAGAATGTAGAGTTTTTATTTATGTTTTTCTTCTGAAAGGCAGAGGATGAGCAGGGAATTGTAAGTTCAAGAGTAAAGTGAAACTTTGGAGAGTTCTACTTCCAGTGGATTTTGGAAGCTGGATGATTCGGTGAAGTTTTTGGAGATAACTGCTAGAGTCGAAACGTCAAGCCGCTGACTAATTTTTGCAGAATAAATATAATTCACCTAAAACTCTAAAAATAAATTAGGTTATGTTCATCCAAGTAAAACCTACGGGTGCATCATAGACTCAGTAACTGGGGCGTTGTACGCCTCTCTGTTATCAGAAGAGGAGTATAACAGAGCCCCAGTTACTGGGGCTACATTAAAAAAGGTTCTCAAATCTGATTTAAATGCAAAACATTTTGTTTAGCTTAAAGGCCCTGTACACTATTGGTAAGATCGAAAAACACAAATGTCCACAGATTCACACATAACTTACATGATTTAAAGTAAGTAATGGTAGAAAGGGTTCCTTAAAATATTTCTGCCTAAAATGCTATCGTTTCTGAGAAATGAGTAAAACAATAGTTTTTATCATGCGCGATAATAAACTCGATGTTTGAAAAACAGATAACACATAAGGTCTCTTTTCACTATTTTCTCGTGACCTTGATGACCAATTGAGCTCAAATTTTCACAGGTTTGTTATTTCATGTATATGGTTAATCACACAAAACATGAACTTTGTTTGCGACTGTTTTGTCAGCTCTACCAATCCTGTATAATACCTTTAAATGCTTTAAAAAAAATTAGCTTAAATATTATTTTAATTTATCAAATTTGCCTCATCGCAATGTTATCATTTGGGAATTGTTTGTTTTGGGCTTTTAGAGAAATGGACAATTATTGGATATATCATTTCATTTTAGCCCACAACTCTCAAAGTAAATTGCTCATTTAAACCACATTATGAATTGCAACATAACACATACATATACAGATATTTTTATAGTGCCCCACAAAGATCAGAGCCCTATACAAAAGCTGACATATAAATAAAGATACAAACAAACAGTGCATTGATACAGGAGATACAAAAACTATACAAGCAAAAATAATATATGGCACGATTACACAAATAAATGGGTTTTGAGTCAATTTTTGAAAAGCTGGAGTGTGTTGGCTTCCTTGATGTTACAAGGAAGGGAATTTGTTTTGTTAATTTATAAGTGCTCACAATCTACTGATTTTAATCAATTGTTATTATCTGCTTTATTGGGGAGTTGTCACACTTGTACCTCAGTTTAGAGGAAATTGTGTGAATAAACTTGAGGTATAAAATAAAAAATTAAATATGTCAGTTTTTTTTTTTGCTAGTTGCAGTGGCGTAACTAAGGAATTCTGTGCCCCCCCCCATTCGGATCCCACCCCCCATTTGAAATTTGGCCTTTTTTAGTTAAAAAACAACTAGAGTAAAATGTTACAATTTATAAGCTTTAAGGTGATGATTTCAATGCTTTTAAAACTATTTTCCCATTTACACACAGACAGTGTATTTGTTTTTACGTCAGATTATACAAAATAGTAATTGGCATAACCTGAGCGCTGAAAAGGGGACTGTTCAAGAGAAATACAAACGGAAACCATGGTGTTAATTGGGCAGAAGTGCCCCCCTAAAAAAATGATGCACCCCCTTGTGCCCCCCTAAAATTTTACCCTTGCTTTGGCGTTGACTAGTTGGGCAGGCGGGTGTACAAAAAAAAACCAATAAATTAATTAGATAGATTATTTAGAAAAGGTGGGCAGAAATTGCAGCATTTGTTTGGTTTTCCTGATAAAATAAAAATGTTTGTTTTAATCAAAACCATTTTGGCTACCCAACATCCTATGACTTGCCAGAGCTAATTTTAGATCTTCGTGATGGTTTATCGACGGGGATCTCCAATCCATTAAGGGTAAATATATCCAAGACTAGAGTAAGAGCGCCTTAATGCGTATTGTCCATGATTTGAGATGGACATGTCGGTGTGCAATCAAGCAATATGCCTTCAGGGAGGTGGCAATTTGAGTCCTTCTCCGTCTTAGGACTTTTTTTCGTGGAGTCGCTCAAGAAACCATGGAAACATCTGAATAATTACTGGCAGAAAGCCGGACAGCAATCAACAAATTGACGGCGAGTTTCAAAATCGTTATCAATTTGTGAACAATCTTTCTTAAATGAGTTGATGAATGTTGAGGTATTTGTCGCCTGAATCCAAGGTGGGACTTTTAAAGGCATGATGTGTACCTCCCATCTCATTAGTGAAGAAAATGAAATGAACGTGAAAGGGTAAAAGCCATAAATGGAACAAGAGGACAAAAAAGGGGAAACTTGATTTTGGATCGGGAGGATCTAAACTGACATTATAGGGAGGGTATACCTTTTTGGCAATTACTCCAAAAAACTTACTGGTTAAGAGCACTGGAGAGCTGTTGATAGTATAAAACATTGTTAGAAACGGCACCCTTTGAAGTAATGTAGTTTTAGAGAAAGAGGTAAATTTTCACCAAAACATTTGAATCTGAGAAAGGCTTCATGCCTGAAGCCTCCAAAATGTTTACTGAACCACATTTTCTTTCACAATTTCTTTTTACAAGACCAGAATTGAAATGAGAAATAAAATACCAGCAAACAATTTAACATTGAACTGTTTAACTTGAACCAACAGTTCCAGCAGAAAGAGAAGATTAATTTTATTTGTATTGTGGGTAGGTGTTCTTCACTAATCAACTGAATTAAAAGATATTTACCAGATTAAAAGTCAACATTTGAACAAAAATACAAGACCGCCGGCCGGACTTGTCCAGTCATGAGTTTACTGGCCCGATACTAAAACCTCAAGCCCGCGGTCCAGAGTAAAACTCAAGCTCCGAGATTTGATGTTTTAAAGAAGATGAAGAGGAGATTGGAATTAACACTCAGTGTCAAAACAGCAAGGTGTTTCTGTCAATTTATTTCCATCAATGTTGGGGGTAAAACCAAAAATCCGGACTTGTGAATTTTTGAGAGAACACGAGACAAACCCATGAGACAAGGATGATACTTTCCCATTGGAAAGCGAGAAATTGAGTGAAAGTTACAACTTCTATTAAATCAAGAATAGTCAAGGGTATTCATACGGCGGATGGTGGGGGTTGAGGAAAATTAATTGATGTCTCCAGAGTCTTGGGACTGTACATTTTGTTCTAATTGATTGCCATGGGGGAGGGGGAGTTGCAGGAATAAAGATTACATTTCTGGGAATAGATACATTATTATTCATGTTAGAAACATATGGACACACTGGAAATAGCTTTCTAGGTTAGAAAGCTTTGCTGATACAATTGAGAGACATATTTCGGTCAGATATGCATTTTCAGGAGAGTAAGTGGGTTTGAATACATACTTTTTTATTCTTCTAATGCCATGACTGCTTATTTGTTAACGTACGTTTTGAATAAAGTTGGTAGCGGTGGTTGAAGGGATTGTATACGTTTGGTAATTGGAACCCATTGTTTGTTTCAATCCTATATAGTTGTAGATTTATACCATAAATCAACCTGTGATAAATTTCATTTCAAAAGTTGGTAGCGTTTTTGAGATATTGCCGAAATCTGGAGCAGTTATGTCCATGCAGGAAAAATAATCTGCAATACACTATCTGAGAAACGATACTTGGGGATAAAAACTGATATCTTTTTCCATAACCGCAGTACTTCAAAGTGAAAAGTTTCTCAAAATGCATTATACTATCCAAAGCTGCTGTACTTCTTACCAAGTAAGTATTGCCATTTATTTTAAGAGTCATTATTAAACAAATACAGATCCTTTAATACCCTGCAATTTTTTTGTTTTCATCCAATTTTGGGTGACAAAAAATTGACTAAAGTGGTATCTGAGTTTATGCGATGGTGCTCTACAAACTGAGCTATCTAGGTCTATTTAGTACATTTCTGTTAATGAAACCAAGGATGCCTCATAAATGAAGTTAATCACTGTAGCTAGCAAGCTTCAGGAAACCTGTAAAACAAGGGTGCTTGCTATGTGAACCAGAAACACCAGACATTTTGTCAATATCTTTTTGTTCTGACTGGCACCGGCAGTGCTTTGTAAATCCAGCTTGTAAATCCGGAGGTCGCAGGTTCAAATCTCGCTCTAATAATTTTTCCTTGCTCAGTCAAAAATTGATTACCCAGTTAATTGTCCTTGTGGTTTGGTACTTTGTGGTTTATTACTACCTTGTATTTTATTATGATCCATAAATCGGGTTTAACTGCCAGATCAAGCCTTGTTCAGACATTCATGCCAATTTAATACTTGAAAAAAAAAGAGGGGGAAAAAAACGAGAAAAAACCAAGAGGAAATGGTCCAAAAAAAGAAAGAAAGTTTTGTGCAATGTATTTCAGTTTTCTATGGCACTGTTTTCTTAAAACAGAAAAAGGAAATCAGCAAATCAGCTGAAAGTTGCAAATCTACTTATTTCATACAGCAAAAAATGAATGGGATATCAGTTGAACATTAACCTCAACTTAATCACATTTTGGGCTGCTAACCACTTCTTAGCAAGTTTTTCCTGTGCTTAGCGTTTTTTGTGCTTGACTGTTAACACTGGACACCGGTGATATCTGGTGCAAGAGATGAAAGCAAAACCGGTGTATAAAAACATGAGCATTGGGCTACGTAAATTTCCATAAAAAAAGTGGTTTTTTTTATAGATCAACTTGAACAAAATCACTCAAACTAATTTGACTATTTATCCTATATTATTTGGTCGTAAGAGTGAAGTTTTCCTCCCTGTAATTTTGTTGAAACTTGATCAGAAAATCTAGCTTCCCCCCCCCACCCCTCTTCGATTTTTGAACAAGTGTTTTTACCTGCCAATGGCGGGGCCCTGCATGGTTCCCAGCAAAGACCCACAAAAATGGAAGATGAATCAGACTGAAGTATCAGTGCCCCAGAAAACCAGCGTAAAACCAGTGCGTGATGTGACTTAGAATATGTCACAACAGGGACTGGACGAAGATTGTTTATCTTCGTTGCAATACATTTTCCATGGTCTTATTTGGATTGATTCGTAGGCGCTTACGGGCTTTTCATTAGACTATTTTTGCCCAGTGTGACACTGATCAAAATGTGTTTTATTTTTAACATTATGAAACCATTTTGATTGAGTTTTACTCAACTATATGTAATCATTACACACTCGTTTACTTTTCTATAACAAAAGAACGATAATGTAAATTTCGTTCAAGTTGATCTTTAATATTCTTTTTAGACAACCGTCACATTAATTTGCTGACTCTACTATTCTCTGAGCAACTACCATATGACTCCCTCCACAGTAAACAACACTCGCATTTTTCCGGGCAATTGGCAAAACATTTCCAGGGTATCATCACAAATTATTCATGGCGTATCCAGGGAAGAAATTAATTGCTCGATACAAATCCATACCTTCCTTTTTTTTTCCTTGCAGTGAGTCCGAGACATGATTGAGCAGAGTCATTACATGTCACTGTTCACTTTAATACACATGTACGACACTCTCCGTTTGATTTATAGCCGAAGTGGTATTAAATGTCACTTTGTTTTCATTTGTGCTACCTTGACAGTTCTGAAGCTTTACTCTCTTATCTGTGACTATGAAGGAAGCATAGGAGGAAGGAGTAGAGGTAGACGACGTACTTGGTTTACCCCACAAGCATCAGCATGGAAGGCCTGGAATTACACGGGAGGCCATGGAGGCAATCCCCTCTGTAGCCCCTTGCATTGGCCTTCCCCTCTGTTGCCCAGGTCTTCGTGTTGCCCCTGGTCTTGGCCTTCCCCTCTGTTGCCCCTGGTCTTGGCCTTCCCCTCTGTTGCCCCTGGTCTTGGCCTGCCCCTTGCCTTGGCCTGCCCCTTGCCTTGGCCTTCCCCTCTGTTGCCCTGGTCTTGGCCTTCCCCTCTGTTGCCCCTGGTCTTGGCCTGCCCCTTGCCTTGGCCTGCCCCTTGCCTTGGCCTTCCCCTCTGTTGCCCTGGTCTTGGCCTTCCCCTCTGTTGCCCTGGTCTTGGCCTTCCCCTCTGTTGCCCCTGGTCTTGGCCTTGGTGCCCCTTTACAAGTTTCCCATAGACTTCAAGATTTTTGTTCCATGAAAGTTTCCTTTGCAAAATAAAAATAGCTTTGCTCTCCCAAAAATGAAATTCCAGCCCTGGCAAGGTGTGTCGTGGCCGAGCAGACAAGCGCACTGGACTCCAACCATCCCAAAATGTTAATCTACACTGAAACGTCTTTTGAAAAAGACAAACCGAGGTTTTGTTCTATTTTTTATGTGACGTGAGTACCCTTTAAGGGTATTAAACTTGCATTTAGGAATCATTGATTCCTAAGCGACATCAAATTTCAGCTGCACCTCTAGAGCCTGACGCAGGCTGATGCGAATCAGTCTAATCGTGACCAACGTATGTACGCCCCCGACCCTTCACGTGCTGACCGCGTAGTTGACGTCCCTCCCTTTGCGCCATTGTATATGTTTAACTCTGAATCAATAAATCAGATGATAAGATCCCTATAAATAAAACCCCCTATTGCACAAGACGATTGAGCCAATACTTAGCTTTTTTGTCTTCTTTTTTTTTTTAATCGGGAAGACGGATGCGTAGGCATTTCAAGCTTGGATTTAATTCTACAATGAAGTGATCGCAGTTTTTTCAGAGGTGATTTTGAAGTCCTACGACATGGACTACTTGAGTTTGAATGCTGACTAGATTTTTATTCAAGAGACTGAAGTCATTCCCCCCCCCACAAAAATCTTCATGGTTTTGAAAGGGGGGGCGGGGGCCACCTAGCAGCAAACAAGTGGTTAAAGGGACACGTTGCCTTGGATCGGACGAGTTAGTCAACAAAAAAGCGTTTGTAACCATTTGTTAATAAAATGTATATGGTTAGAAATACGTTATAAAAGTAGAATACAATGATCCACACAAATATGCCTCGAAATTGCGTGGTTTTCCTTTTACTTTGTGAACTAACACGGTCGGCCATTTTGTGGAGTCAAAATGTTGACTCCACAAAATGGCCGACCATGTTTGTTAGACCAACTCGCCCGATCCAAGGCAACGTGTCCCTTTAAGGAGGAGGGAAGTTTTGTTTCTATTTTGTTTAATTGCAAGAAATAAACACCTGTAATCTGCTCATTCATAGACCCAACATTTTCCACTTTCTCAAAAGGAGAACAATTAGGGAAATGTAAATATGGTAGAACAATTTATGTTTTCAAGGTGAAATTTCCTTTAGTACCTAACACAAAAAAGTTACCTGCCTTTGCTGCACCTTTTGTTTTAAATAAAATTTGAGAGTAAATAAAATTAAAAAAAATAGTACAAGCCTTCATACATACATCCTGTATATTGAAACTTATGTGTGGTTTATGTTCTTAAAAAATCCAGTTACAATTATAGGAGAAACTACTAAGGGTGGATAAGTGGTAAAATTTATTGTGTTTTCTGTCTAATGCTTCTTTTCTATGCAAATCATTTGATACTTCCCGTTTACATAAAATCTCGTATTACAGCTGACAAGGCCTTTTCAATAGCCAGCCCCAGGGAGTGGAACAAACTCCCTGTTCACATCAGAGACTCTTCTCCAATTCAGATATTCCAAAAACTTCTGTTCAGCTTCTGCTATTGGTTCTAGGTTCACTGTGAAGCCCTTTGATCTTGTTAAATACCCATTATTATTATTTAGTATTATTATTTGTTTCTTCCAAAGTGCAGTTTTCAGCTCCCATACATGCAACAAACTATCATCCAACGATGGCTGTCAAAATCCCCACAAACATTTTCTCCCATGTATCCTATTTTGCACGCATGGTCAAACATTTCACTCTCAAGCCATTGTTGATGACTCCACACTCTATACCTGTCAGTATTTATAGACTATAGCCTGGATATATGACATCACACTTCGAGGCTCGTGAATAACGCCAGATACCAGCCTTGAGCGCCTGGCGGGATCCTGCCAAATGTACCTTTGACCTCGCATCCATTCACACAGCGGAGATTCGTAGTCACACACACGTGTACACACACAACATTGTGAATAAAAACAACATTACATACAAACATTAGGTACACGCGCACAGAGCAGCAGACGAACGAAAAAGTTCCTGCTAATGGCGTAGCTGACAAACACGTCACTTCAGAGCGGACCAATCATAACACAGATACGGATAGCTTACATCACGGCACGTTTATCCAATGAAATCATTGTATCCGATGAAATCATTGGGCCTGTAAGACCAGTGCCTGTCTTTATCCTTGCAGATAAAGACAGAGGACCAGTCTAGTAAAAACCATTCAATTGACTCTATTCACCTGGGCCCAATTTCAAGAGCTGCTTAAGCAGAAGATACTGCTTAAAAAAATCCCTGCTTAGCAATAATGAGCAGGATACCAGTCACAAATTGTACACATGACATGGTATTTTGGCTGGTAACCTTATTCCGGTTAGCATAATATCTATAATCTAGACTAGCTTTAATAACGACTCTGAAGGTACATGACCCATTTTTTACGCTGTTTATAAGAATTCCAAAATGTCAGCTTTCAAAGTCCACAGCAATTCATCATAATTACGGGACAAACACAGGATGGGTGGTTCTTTTCCCTCAGAATCCCAATTTAATTGGATGCCCCCCTTCTACTAATCCATCAAAACAGGTACCCCCAGTCACAGCTGGCCAGGGGGGTAAAAATCCAAATTTAAGGTTGATTTACCAGAAAGTGGTAAGGACATATCTAGATATTTTTTAATATTTCATAAATGTTGCTGCTCTGACATGGACAGGATATTGTTTCTCTACAAACGCCACTTCCTCGGGCCGTGCTCGGGCAAAGCTTGAAAACAGTACCATTATTAGATCGACACAAAATCGATCAAACCAAACTTTTCAGTAACAAAAACTTTGTTCCATCGGGAGATGGTACACAACTGTCAAGACCCACTCCCTACCCGTTAATTAACTTTTAAATAAAAGCTTCCTTCTTCGTGTAAGGCCCTATCATGGTTTATTAATCAACATTTTATAGACGGTGTACAACTCTTTCAACCCTCTCTGTGGTAGCACCCTATACACTTAAAAATATTAATCAGCATTGTCGATAAAAGAAGACCAGAAACATCCCAAATCATGCAGAATCTATCGTCTAGAAATGCTTGAAAATGATGGATTTGGTACTTGACGCCCAGACCACCCACTCCAGGGGCAGATTTCACAAAGAGATAAGACTAGTCTTATCTGAAGTTAGGACCAGTAACTGGTCTTAACTTCTCTCAGCATTGCCTAGGACTAGTCCTAAGTTAGGAAGAGTTTTGTGAAATCGACCCCTGGCCTACCAATCTTCTCAGAGTCCAAACATTTGGGTGTTGAGTTCCCAAAGAGTGGAATATTTTGATGGATTTGGTACTGTACCCCAAAACTACTCTCTCTTAGCATGAAGCCAGGCATACCAATCTTATCAGAGTCCAAACATTTCGGTGTTGGGAGTTCCCAAAGAGTGGAGTATTTTGATGGATTTGGTACTTGACCCCCAAACCAGCCAATCTTATCAAGAGTCCAAACTTTAATAATGTACCATCATTTTACGATTATGTTTCTTGAAAACTAGAGAATTGGAATGAATGAACTCTTCTAATAACCAGTAATGTACTATCCCTTTATGATTATTTTCTTGAAAACTAGAGGATTGGAATGAATCTACTTTCGGAATGAATGTTCTCAACATCTCCCCAAACCAATGATGCACACTTAAAGGGATTGTATACATTTGGTAATTGTAACCCACTGTTTGTTTCAATCCTATATGGTTGTAGATATATACCATAAAGCCAACCTGTGCAAATTTCATTTCAAAAAGGTGGTAGTGTTTTTTAGATTTTGCAATAAAATCTGGAGCGGCTATGTCCACGCAGGAAGAATAATCTGCAATTGGAATACACGATATGAGAAACATTACTGCAGTAATGCTTCTCAGATTCAAATTTTTGGAGATAAAAAGTGATATCTTTTTTCCATATCCGCAGTACTTCGAAGTGAGAAGTTTCTCGAAATGCATTATACTATCCAAAGCTGCTGTACTTCTTACCAAGTAAGTTTTTTCTTGCCATTAATTTTCAGAGTCATTACCAAATGTATAAAGACCCTTTAAAGTAAGATCGACTCGTCTGACCGAAACCAACACTGTATCTTATCTAGAAGCTAGCAGACTACCTTCAAGCCTTCAAAAAGTGGCAAAAACAAGGAAACAATTGAGGCAAGCTCAAACAATTATCTGCACTGAGTCTAGCAGCTGTCAAACACCTTGCATTAACTACATCCCCCATGGCAATCCAATGGCAAACTACCTTCCCCGTGGCAATCCAACGGCAAACTTTGTCGAAAGGAATAAACATGACACTTTTAGAAATGTCAGATTTCTGCGCTGTGGTATGATTTAAGGTAAAAAGAATGTGCAATTTGAACAAAATAGTCTGGACTATTAATCTACAGTAAAAAGCAAATAGGAGTTCTCCATATGGCATAAAAATTAAAATTAAAGTTAGTTTGGATGTCGAATACTAGAAAAACAGATGTTTTTATAAACTAAATAATCATCTGGTTGGAAATTAGCAGCGCTACAGTTCCAAGAAACACGTATCAAAAGACTCCTGTATCTAACAAGGGAAATAAGAAGTAAAACTGTGATTGGTTACTTCCTATCATCAGGCAAGTGCAAGTCAATTAGGTTATCTATGATAATCTGGGATTAATTCCTGTAAAGATATGCGTGCTGGGGGTAATTGGAAAAAATGTTTTTCTTCTGAAAAGTTATTAACGATCTTGCATCTTGAACCAATCTAGAAACAAGGTTTGTGAAGACACAAGCGGTGAGCCAGCATTTTTTCACTGGGAGTGCGGGGAGGTTACATGGAGGGTTGCTTTTCTGTCGGGGGGGGGGGGGGGCATGTTTTTCAAAGAGCGACAAGGCTCTGGTCTGAGGCGGGATTCGAACAAGGGGGTCCATAAGGCAAGACAAGATGCTATGATAATAAATACTTGGTTCTTATATAGGTAATGCTTTATCACCAGAGCACTCATTATTTGTTTTTCAACAGGATAAGCAGAGCTATGTTTTGAATTATGAGACCCATTTATGTAGCACTGCGGTGCATTCAGCAGCCACTGCCAGAACATTGTGACAAAACCCCTATGCGGTAAGTGTAACCATAACTGGGTTCTTTATTGTGCATTATACACAACACGAGGGACAAATAGCATAACGTCCCAGTCAAAGGACGAAGCAATAATGGTTAAGTGTCTTGCTTAAGGACACAAGTGTTAAGACCGGTACTCAAACCCACACTCTGCTGATCAGAAACACCAGAGCTTGAGTCCAGTTTGCTTGACCGCTGGGCCGTACGACACGCCAAGATACCATTAAGCTATTACCAGATACCCAAAGGCCATCCCCCCCTCGCAATCTCAGATCCACCTTATAAAGGGTTTATCTTCCAGCCCAGTTCTTTTCTCTTGTGTAATGTCCACAGAGCCGAAGTCCCCATCTTCATTTGCAAATACAATTTGTCTGCGTTCAGCTCTCTCCTTGGACTCTGTTGGGCACTACGAATAAATTATACTTACTTACAATTCACATCATTTGCTAACTCTCTTTAGGTTACCGGTGCGTACGCCTAAATCATCACCCAGGCAGATGTGTAAATTACCCCACGGACATAAAGTCAACTGGAGTCCATCCTGTTACAATTCTATCCGGCTGCGAAGTAATTAAAGAGTCGCTTTTTATATCAAGAAATAATCGCTTTTGAAAAGAAAAAAAAGAAAAAAAGAAAAAAAACATGGGTTAGGTTCCCTGGGGGGTTGTATGTATAAAGAGAGGTCTCTACACTGTATCTGTGTTTAAAGAGCTGACTGGTGAGTCGTTTGAGACAGTGGGGAATTACATTGATTTGAACAAAGTGACACAGCTGGCAAACAGAAACAAACAGGGTCCTATCGCATACCGTATTGAGCGAAAAAATGTGCACAATGTAGCATCGCTTAGTGTTAGCAAATTTTACAGGTTAGCACAGTCTTTTTTTTCGTGTATGCTTCAAATTTTTGGGGATCAGGTTGGCTCAGAGGTTTCCTTCCCTGCCTTTCACCTCTGTGGGCCCCGGTTCGAATCCCACCTCAGACTGGAGCCTTGCATGTGGGGATTGGGTTTTTTAGTCCCTACCTAACTATGTGGGTTTTCCCCATGTTTTCCTCCCACATCTTTAACTGAAAATGTCTTCTCTTTTTCTATTCATCCTGTTATTGGTGCTAATAATTGTGCTGTCGGATGTGTTAAATACACAAATAAAATAAAATACTCTAAGCATTCCTTGCTTAAACAGCTGATGCAGAAATTCAGCGCTAAGCGGAGAATGGTGGACAGTAAGCGCAGAATTCAGCTGTGAAACAGAGCCAGTTTAATTGGGTCCTAAAGGGCTCCAAACACAAGTACACTTTGATTACACCTATCCAGATTTATAAAGGCTATTCCAACAGAGTCTCTTTCATCTGAACCTTCCGCCTTTTCTAGAGCTTTTAAAAGAAATTAATGACAACATAAAAACTTATTGAAACTGCTTGTTCTCATCATCCATACACTCTTTGCTTTGCTGAGATGTAGAATAAAGAGCCATTCCATTAGCTTTATTCCATCTGCATCTCTTTGGAACTCCTTGCCTGGTGCATGGTTTCCCTCCATCCTACAATCTAGACTATTTTAAGAGGAATATCAATTCCTACCTTCAGCTCCCCTGAGTTAATTTCATCTGAAATGTTTTTTCTTGAAGCCCCCCTACCAAGATTGACTTTTAGCCTTGTTTGGGGCAAACTTGCATAAAATTATTTTTACAAAAAGTTATAGATTTCAAGGAGCTTTTATGAACAGAATCCTCAGCACAAGAGAAGTAGATCAAAAAGAACAGGATTTCTTCATATACAGAGAAAACAGCTATTTTTTCAGAAGGCAGACATAAAAAAGTCTGAATTCAGATAAAGGTCTGAAATTTCTCATCCCTGAATGGTCGCAAAAGCCCCACTCTAAACCTCCAGCAATGACAAACATTATGACACAATCCTCCCTCCAATGGTTCAACTTCACTCTTAGATAAAGTTCCAAAGTAGTCTGACGAGAAATATAGTACCCTTCATTTCACATCTTAAGTGATCTTTAAAGGCATTGTACACAATTGGTAATTCGAACCCACTGTTTGTTTCAAACCTATATAGTTGTAGATATGTACCATAAAACTAACCTGTGAAAATTTCATTTCAAGGTGGTAGCGTTTTTGAGATTGCCGAAAAAATGTAGCAGTTATGTCCACGCAGGAAGAATAATCTGCATTAGAATACACACTCTGCAGATTCAAATGTTTTGGGGGATAAAAAGTGATGTATTTTTCCATAACCGCAGTACTTTGAAGTGAAAAGTTTCTCAAAATGCATTATACCATCCAAAGCTGCTGTACTTCTTACCAAGTAAGTTTTTATTACCATTAATTATCAGAGTCATTACCAAACGTGTACGATGCCTTTAAAGAGGAACATCCCCAGAACTCCTGCATAGAATGTGCCGTGGGACTGTGGGTGATATTTCTGAAGTCGTCAGTGAAAATCCATACACAAATTTACAGACCCATTTTTCTCAGAATGATGTCATCGGATGTTTTGGATGTTGACAAACTTTGCACTGGAATGGTGTCTAATAATGGTAATTTACATTATTTTAACATGAGGTTAGAGACTTGTAATGTTTTCCCCACCCACATGAGGACTCTATCTATTGGAAAATTTGTACATCACAAAATTGAATTGGTCGTTTCCCTTCCTCTTTAACAACCTTTAAGTTGAAAAGGAAAGAAACCTGCCACCTATAGCAAAAAAAGCAAAAAGCTAGCTAAAAAAACAAACTTGAACTGCAAATAAGAGAAATCCTCCCAGAAAATTAATTCACCAATTTCAAACTCATCAGCTTTAAAGATGCGCAAACTGTGACTTCACACCGAGACACCGAAATCATCTCGGAGGTCAGTGACCCTCCAAGAGTTATTAATCCATTTATTGGACCATCTTTATACATCCATCATCAATCGGCATCACAACCAATCACAACCTTAATCAATCAGTTTATTAAACTGGAGTGGTGAGGGTTTTTTCCGGGAATGAAAGCTCGCACAAATTGAGAGGAATTATCCTGGTGGGGTGATGTGACTCCAGACGCTGGATGGAAACATTCTCTGATGATAAGTAATTGATGATTAAGGATTAAGGAGGACTGCATAAACTCTTCTCAAAGGACACGCCTGGGGTAAAAAACTCCCCCTATTGGGGATATACTACCTTGATTGGGTCACACTTCAAGGACTAGCTGGAACAAAATGATCCCATTGAGATATACAATTAATGATTGAAGATTAGTAATTGATGATAACTGGCCAAGGAGGAAGAACCCATCTCAAGGAAGAACTCTTTCTCAAAGGAGACGTCCCTCTGGAGTAAACACTCACCTTTTTGGGGTCTACTACGACCTCGATTGGGACACACTTTAAGGACTAGAACAAAACTATCCCTTTCAAATACAATTAATGACTGAAGATTAGTAATTGATGATAACCGGCCAAGGAGGAAGAACCCATCTCAAGAAAAAACCCTTTCTCAAAGGAGATGTCTTGGGTAAACACTCACTCTATTGGGGGTCTACTACTACCTTGATTGGGTCACACTTCAAGGACTAGAACAAAACTATCCCGTTCAGATACAATTAATGACGAAGATTAGTAATAAACTTGCAAAGGAGGTAGAACCCATTTCTCAAAGGAGACGTCTTGGGTAAACACTCACCCTATTGGGGTCTACTACTACCTTGATTGGGTCACACTTTAAGGACTAGAACAAAACTATTCCGTTCAGATACAATTAATGACTGAAAATTAGTAATAAACTGGCCAAGGAGGAAGAACCTTTCTCGAAGGAGACGTCTTGGGTAAACACTCACCCTATTGGGGTCTACTACTACCTTGATTGGGTCACACTTTAAGGATAAGAACAAAACTATCCCGTTGAGGTATACCATTAATGACTGAAGATTAATAAACTGATGACTGGTCAACGAGGACGAACCCTACAGACTACAGAGGAAATATATCTTACAAGATAAAAATCACACCATACTATCCTCATTGGGGTATACTTGTACCCTGATTGGATACATACTACCCTGATTGGGGTGTACCATTACCCTGATTGGGGCTATACCTTTACCCCAATTAGGGTATACCAATACCCTGATTGGGGGTATACCATTACCCCAATTAGGGTATACCATTACCCTGATTGGGGTACACAATTACCCTGATTGGAGTCACTCGGAATCACTTGATGCGCACTAATTAACTTTTACCCTTCCCATTTTTATTCAGTGTCTTGTCACACCAACCATATTAAACAAAATCATAATCTAATTTCCTCTCAAAGACATGAATGATATAAATCAATTGAACTAACAGCCGATCATATGTTTTTGTCCCTCGTCACAGTTTCTTCTGGATGGGTTTATTTTACTTTGAAGACATCCTAAGAGCGATTAGCCAAGAAACCTTGAAGGAACTATTTTAGAATGTGTCCATGAAGTGATAGGATCATTCTACACAGGATCCTCATGTGTAATATATGTGTGTATAACCTACATTCGCAACATTAAAGTCTGCTACAAAACCAACTTCATGATTTCATGTTCTGAGTTTTGGATGAAGCATGAGGTTAAAGCACCATTGATTTAATCCTATATAACTGTAGATAATAAGGGAATAAAAGAGTGGCGACGAGTTCTTAAACGGCCTTTTAAAGTCGGCAGGGTCGTGGCCGTGCAAGGTTTTAAATGGTCGTTTAAGAACGAGTCCCTACTCTTTTATTCCCATTTATAAATGCCCTTTTGTTAAAAAGCGAAAACAAATTACAAGTAGGCCTATAGACAATCTGTGACAATCTGTTTGAATTGTTTAGCGAATTTTCGAAGTTTGTACATTTCAAAAACTTTTGTAAAATTCAGTTTTGTGCGCGTTGGTTTGTGTGTACGCGCGTGTACAAAAAGATTACGCGCGGGTATACTAATAGCTATGTACTGCGTTCCGCGTAAGTAAATTGGCGTAAATGAGGGTGCGCGCCCAACACGCGAAGCCATGCCAGCCGGTCTTAAACAGCTCCAGCTGTGTCTTTATCAGCCGTTTAACACCCCAACGTGATGTGCTCTCCACCAATAGGAATAGAGAAACTGTCTGGGGTATTTATGAATGTACAATAAAACTAACCTGTGAAAATTTCATTTCAAAAGGTGTTTTTGAGTCATTGCCGAAAGTCTCAGATTGAAAGGTTTTTGAATCCCTCTCTCTAAAACCACATTCGTTGAAGGGAATTTTTCTTAAAGTGTTATACACTACAGCTGCAGTGCTTCACATCTAAGTAAGTTTTTATGATCATTCACTTTTTGAGTAATTACCAGAGGTATGCATATACCCTCCCTTTAAGATTGGGGTCGTTGCGCTGAAATTATTCTTTTTATATATTTTTACTAATTTGAAACCAAGGATACCTCATAAATGAACTTAATCACTGTAGCTTGCAAGCCTGAGGAAACCTGCAAACATGGGTGCTTGCTATGTGAGCCAGAAACACCGGGGTTAACCCATACTCTTCCATGATAAGTGTTCTAGGTTCTTTTACGAGCACCACCAATCCTAGTACATGGGACCTACCACTTATTGTCCCTTCCCAAGGAAAAGCAATAGCAATTATGGTATCTTGCTCAAGTGCCACGACCGGGACTCGAACCCACACTCTGCTGATCAGAAACATCATTTCATTTATTTATGTCACATAAAAACAATGGTAAAAAACCATCAGGAAAACACAAACCGATCACTAACAATGGGAGTTGGGGCCAATATTACGACAAGAGAACAACTTAACAAGAGAACAAACATAAATAAAAACAACTTGTTCACAATTTCAATAAAGTTTAGATAACCGCAAATGGTAAACAATTTCCCTCCAAAAATCTCACTAGCAACCTACTCATGAGTTTACAATGTTATCCTAACATCACTCCAACATCCTGTTACTGGAATGCTGGTTGCCGACAATAAAAACCCAAACTACAACAATATTGCCCCTTATTGGTTACAACCAAGAGGTCAACGAACTGACAGGTGTAACCTAACTCTGCTATTAATAGAATTATGGTTGCTGAGGCTGATAGTGATACTGATGCCCTGCACTGCTGGTAACCAGTAAAGTCCCTCCTGGTATGGGGCTAAGAATTCGGGCTTCGGGGCAATCAGCCGGGCCTTGGAGGTCAAATCTGACCTGAGATGACACTGAGGCCTACCATCCGGCTTGCCAGCTGATTCCCTTTGGCACTTCTTTAAAGATCTCCTTCTGAGAAATTAACTCTGAGGTGGAAGGTGTGACCTCTGTGTATAGCTAAGACAGAAAGGCATCTACAGCTGAAACATGCAGGCAGGAGAAATGTCGTTAAAGAGGAAGCGAGACCTCTTAAAGATGATGTCAGATTTTGTATTTGTCTCTCCGTCTGATGAGATGATCATCCTGCAATTACACTGAAGCATTTTAGGGCAATTCCTCATGGCCTGAACTGCCCAAAGGGTCTGTATACGTTTGGTAATGACTCTGAAAATTAATGGCAATAAAAACTTACTTGGTAAGAAGTACAGCAGCTTTGGATGGTATAATGCATTTTGAAAAACTTTTCACTTCGAAGTACTGCGGTTATGGAAAAATACATCACTTTTTATCCACCAAAATTTGAATCTGAGAAGCATTACTGACAGTACACTACTCAGATTGTGTATTCCAATTGCAGATTAATCTTCCTGCGTGGACATAACCATTCCAGATTATAGGCAATAACTCAAAAACCTTTTGAAATGAAATTTTCACAGGTTAGTTTTAAGGTATATATCTACAACTATATAGGATTGAAACAAACAGTAGGTTCCAGTTATCAAACTTATACAATCCCTATTAAGCACAGACAGTAGCTAAGCAAAAAGCATTTCTGCGTACTGGAATTAGGTAACCAGCCAAAATACCATTCCGTGTACCGTCTGCGACTGGTTTCCTGCTAAGTTTGTGCTTAGCAAACAAAAAATGTTAAGCAAATCTTTGTGCTTAAGCATCTCAATGAAATTGGACCCAGGGCCCAATTTCATAGAGCTGCTTAAGCAGAAAATATTGCTTAACAATTTTTTGCTTAGCAGAAATGAGCAGAATACCAGTCACAAATTGTACATGTGACATGGTATTTTGGCTGGTAACCCTGTTCTGGTAAGCATAATTTTGTTGTGCTTAGCTACTTTTTGTGCTTAAGTAACTCTATGAAGTTGGTCCCTGGTCTTAGACTGGCCTTTAGACTTTCTGATTTTCTTATGGATGTGTGCTGTTCCCAAACCAGATTCAAGGCAGGTGGGGTCAGACAGAGTGCGCTCTTAAATTTGTCTGGAGTAAAATTAGGCTGAGGAAAACCTTAAAGGCGTCTGAGAGACACTGAATGTCATTTATTGGATGGGGGTGGGGGGCCATCGGGACAATCACAATCTGGTTACAGTGAAGGAAAAAAGAAAAATTTGTTATCAAGAAATTAAGTCATACACTAGAAACTGTTCAGCATTAAAAAAATTCTTTCATTGTAATCTCAGATGGTATAAAGGCGAGACATTTTTTTCACTTGGGGGGCAAGCGGGAGCAAGTATATAATTTGGGGAGCTATTTAATGTATTGAACCATTCTCACTCGGAGGGGGGGGGGCAAGAGTTTGGGGGGTGGGGGTAGCTAAGCTGTCTCCTATGCCTCCCTTGGATACGCTACTCTCACTGAATATGGTGAGGTGGTTTGAAGGGTCGGGGGAAGCACTGGGGTGGGGCTTCACAAATGGAGGTCCTGTGTATTCTACATTCTAGGAATTCTTAGCGTTGGGTTTTAGAGACCCCATCATTTTTTACTGGTTTACGCCTGCATATTACACATTTCTTCGTATTAAGTTAACCTGTGAGGCATCCTTGGTTTTTACAAACAATATTAACACTCAAGTTCACAAACACGTTATAAAAGCTCCAGGCATCATCCAAGCACGGAGTTCCTTCTCAAATCAAACCTCATAATTGAAGTGTTGACAAACCAAACAACCACCACGAAGATATGTGGAAAGCCTTAGGGTCCACAGACTTCTGAAATTTCTTTCTTTCCAGACGATTCCGTGTCTAAATGAAAATTTCGTTGAGGGTTTTTTGATCATTGGTCCTGCACCTTGCCAACGTTCCTAGGCTAAACTACCACAAAGAGAAGCTGATGAACAATCGGCCTGAAGTTATTTAAGGAGTCATTTCAAGAAACTTTTGCCGATTCAGCCCTTCATTTTTAGAACTATGAGGAGAGCTATTAAAGGCACTGAATACGTTTGGAAATCTTCAAAGACCAGTGTTCTCACTTGGTGTATCCCAACATATGCATAAAATAACGAGCCTGTTAAAATTTGGGCTCAATTGGTCATCGAGGAGAACTTTTCAATGTCAGAAAGTTGTGTACCTGAGTGCAAACCAAATTTATAATGTTTAATGTCATTGAATCAATTAAAAGGACAGGTGTTTTCTTAAAATATTAATTATTGAAACGAATCACTCCCAAGTTTCATTTCAACTTCTGCTTTTACACTTTTAGGTTTATTTAATAAAACAAAATCAATAAAACTACAAACTTCCTTAAAATCCCAAACAGCCTCTCCATAGTGTACTCAACACAATCTTTTTACTGAAGAAATCTTGATAATTTGGCAAAAACAATTTGCGGTTATCACCAATGGTGAGCTTAACTTTGAACCAGGTGTGGCCAACCGGGTGTGGCCCACCTGGTTGCAATTTGGGTTAATTGGCGAAAATAATGCCCTCTTTCTTCACCTCTCCTCATGGGTGCGAGACCTCTCTAAAAATACACCTGTGAGAAACGAGAATCCCTTGTGGTTTACTGAATAAATGTTGACAATAACAACACTACCCCAGTGTTTAAATTACAT
Organism: Plazaster borealis; assembly: GCA_021014325.1. Classification (NCBI taxonomy): domain Eukaryota; kingdom Metazoa; phylum Echinodermata; class Asteroidea; order Forcipulatida; family Labidiasteridae; genus Plazaster; species Plazaster borealis. Next base: position 1,630,384 of record CM037465.1, on the reverse strand, counting down.
GGTTAAAATGGCCATGTGTAAAATAAGTCATGCTATAGGGGCCCATCACACATATAAATTTATTTGCGCTCCTTTTTAAGTGTCCACACAGTCATTGAATTTTCCACTACGGGGAATTGCCATCAAAATTGCGACCTGGCATCATTTTCAAGCAGAGAAATAGCATTTTCTTTGGATGCTTAGAGCTTAGTAAAACTATTGTTCCAAAAACCAACGCCTACACAATTCCCTTTTTGAAAGAAAAAAACCCAAGGAGTAACATTTATAATAAAAAAATATATATAAAAAAGGGATTCATTTTTAATATACAGCAAACCATTTTTTATTTCCTCCTGGCCAGAAGCAGTATTATTACGGTGTGGTTTTATGATATTTCCGTGCGCGGTATTTGGTTTTCTCCCCCTAGTGTTCTCAGTATGTTTTTCCTTTCTGTAGTTTACCACGTAGGAACTGTTTTGAGTCTAAATAGAAACCTCTATTCTCGGTGTTGTCAACCTCAATTTTATAATTCTTCCCACATGTAGGACAAAGTTTTCATTTTACCTTTAAAGTCAATAGTTTTTGCTCAGTGACAAATATTTTCTTAAGGTAAATACACTACTGATTTGTATAACAGTTATTCATCCAAATGGGTTTGTTTTAACAAAATATTAAAAAACTCTCCTGCTTCTAATGTAGGAACTGTTTTGAGTCTAAATAGAAACCTGTATTCTCGGTGTCGGCAACCCCAATTTTATATTTCTTCCTCCATGTAGGACAGAGAGTCCATTTTACTTGTTAAGTCAATAGTTTTTGCTCTAAGTTCTTACAAATGGGTTTGTTTTCCTGCTTCTTAACAAAAAAATTCAGTCAACCCGAACTTTATCATTCTTCCAAGATGAAGGACAAAGGTTCCATTTTACTTTTTAAAAATAGTCAATAGTTTTTTGCTAATGACAAAGATCCTATAGGGAGGTTATGCCTTTGGTAGTTACTCAAAAATTTAATGACCATAAAAATGCATATGTTGGGATACACCAAGTGAGAACACTGGTCTTTGACAATTACCAAACGTGTTGAATGCCTTTAAGAGGCTGCTTATTTAAACAGGAATTTCCAAATCATAAAACATGGCAAGGGAAAAAACATTAAGACACTAACAATAGAATGTAAAATGCAGGTATTCATTAAAAAAAACCTGACACCATGCATAAAAAAGAACCAATTTCTTGACTGACAGAAATTTCTTGAAAAACTTGATCAATCCTTACTCTCAGTTCAATCTACACAAATCACTTCACACTCACTGAACGCCCCCCCCCCCAAATAAAATGATACCTATCCGCTTGAACGATCAGATTCTATAAATAAATGTCAAATCAACACCTTAAAGTAGACTTAAAACAAAGAAAGTAGGTTATTACAAGCCGGCTGGATGTCTTCTGCTCCAACGGACATGGTGATGTCAGCAGCACACACAAGAGACGAGGGAAGTTGACTTTTTCAACGCAAGGGATTCTAGCGAGCAATCTTGCAGACATTTCTTTAAATTTTAATAATTGTTTGGAAAGAGGACACACAGCATAAAGTTATTCTCCATTTCCTGAGGTATTGTTTTGAACAAACTTCAGGGAATATGCCATCTGGACCTAAAGGGTTTGAATTTCTTGCATATCTTTCACGAGACCAAAGGGCTCGCGTAGCTAAGATTGATTCTTTCCAGACGTTTCGTTCCATCTTGAGAGATGATCTAGGAAGTTTAAGTTCATTCATTTCCAGCTCTTTATTACTTTAGGTTTCTACATCTTTAGTGCTTCATTCCAGCTTCGAAATTGCTGCCATTTTAAATCAATGTAGATTTCATTTATGTGACTGTGGGAACAAGACAAAAATGGCTGTTGTTTTTAATAAACCAAATCAAGGTTGGAGGGGAAAATAGTCAGGTGCTATTTTTTCCTACTGCAGTATTTATTAATGTTACAGGGAACAAGACAAAATTGGCTGCTGTTTTTAATCAACCAAATCGAGGTTGGATGGGAAAATAGTCTGGTGCTATGTTTTCCTAATGCAGTATCCATTAATGTTACAGGGAACAAGATAAAAATGTCTGCTGCTTTCTTGACTACACTTTAAAAGAAAATTGATGATGTAGGTTGTGGAAAAGGGTTTTGTATAAAAGATTCTGAGCACTTCAGCTCTCATCAATAAAAAGTAGGTTAACATGGGCATTGTGAATGTAAATCATTCATGACGTTCCCTGACTGCTTCACCATCAAAGCCATCAAAGTGAGTGAATTCTATCTCCAACCTTGAGGCAAGGACGTACATGTACTAAGACTTCAATGTCTTCCAAATGAATGATGACAGAGATAAAAGAAACGATGGGTTTTCAATCTAACTGATGGTTGGAGCGTGGAGGAAGGAATTTCCTCCATGGTTGGAGTCAAGGGGAGGGGGGGGCAGAGTTGTTTGCAAGGGGGGTGTCCGCTATTGCAGTGTCACTGCTTTGGATTTGGGGGAGGGGAATCCCCTGCTCGGTGCTCACCCCCCCTCCCCCTCTCCCCTCCCCATAAAGACTGTGACATCACATGTTTCCATAAGAGCAACAGAGCCTGGACTTCCTGCAGGCACGATTTGAACACAGCCAATGGAAGAAATCATAAAATCTAACATTTTATTGAGGTTACACTGTACCATTTTGGTCAACTCAAAACTTGTGCAGCTGTTATTTGTATAACTTTTGAATTTATGAGGAAAATATGATACAAAATGTGAAATTCCCTCATATGACCAGTGTAGTATCGCTTGCAAGGAAATGCACTGGAATTTCTTTTTTTATTAGAGACCATTTATGTCTGTATAATCATTACCATATGCACAGACATGGCTAATATTATTGCGTTTTTGATACAACTTTTTCTTGTAAAAGTGTCTGAAAAAAATAATATGAAACAGAAATTTAGTTTTGTTTTAAAAACAAAAATACTATGTTAACATGGAAAACATTGGAAAATTTCCATTTAGGTCATGACCTTTTAGTTTGAGTGGAAATAGGTCAGATTTTGCAGCCGTTTGCGGCCGCATTTCGGTAGAAGCCGTTTCCAGCCGCTGTGAAGAAACCCTCCACGAACTCAATAATGGAGAAAATCAATTCCCCTCTCAAAAGACAGAAATTGGACTGCCTTCTTGGTATCCAATGACCGATCGAGCGGCAGAAATAAAGAACGTTTGTAAAACCCTCCAAAGATCTTAATCTATCAATGATGGATGGAGAGAAGGAAAAGAAGATCAAACTACTTTGTGGATGAAGTTGCAGATCTCTTAAAAGCTACCTTTCATCCTATAAAGATGAACCATTTGGCCATTTGTTTGATTAAGCCATGGGGAAATATAGTTCTGTTTAAGGGGCCTGTGCTACCTGGAATGTTTTGTTTTGAAAGATACCTTTTTACTGACGAGACAAGTTGGACTGACGTCTGTTTGTAATCATCAGGAGCATCCCACAGTGCTAAAAATCTTAAAAGATGTTTAAAGGGTCTGTATTTGTTTGGTAATTACTTATAAAATTAATGGCGATAAAAACTTACTTGGTAAGAAGTACAGCAGCTTCTAATAGAATAAATCATTTAAAAAAACCCATTTCACTTTGAAGTAATGTAGTTATGGAAAGAGATATCAATTTTTGTTCAAACAAATTGAATCTGAGAAACGTTTCTGTCTTAGATTATGTATTCCAATTGCAGATTATTTTTCCTGTGTGGACATAATTGCTCCAGATTTTTGGCAATATCTCAATAACGCTACCACCTTTTGAAATGAAATTTTCACAAGTTAGTTTCATGGTATATATCTACAATTATATAAGAGTGAAACAAACAGTGGGTTCCAATTACCAAGCGTATACAATCCCTTTAAAATGTTGATGGTAAAATAAAGAACAGCATTTTGTGTTTGTATAGTTTATTTTAAAGGACTATTGAGAAATGGGAAGATAGCTTTTGAAAATTATTACTTTCTAGAGAAAAGTATACAACATTTTGTAAGAGTAACATTAGGACAAATTTTCAAGACAGTACCACAAATGTTAAAGGCACTGAACACGTTTGGAAATTGTCAAAGACCAGTGTTCTCACTTGGTGTATCCCAACATATGCATAAAATAACAAGCTTGTGAAAATTTGGGCTTAATTGGTCGCCAAAGTTGCAAGAAAATGATGAAAGAAAAAACACCCTTGTTGTAAAAATTTGTTTGCTTTCAGATAGGAATAAAAACTTCTTGCAAGAAGTTGTTATTATTTTAGTGAGAAATTACCTCTTTCTCAAAAACTACGTTACTTCAGAGGGAGTCGTTTCATTCAATGTTTTATACTATCAACAGCTCTCCGTTGCTTGTTACCAAGTAAGTTTTTATGCTAATATTTGTTTTGAGTCATTACCAAACGTGTACGATACCTTTAAATTTTTCAGTTCATAGTTTTTATCCGTTTCTTTTCTTTTTTTCTTTCTTTTCAGAAATGTACCCCAGACAGAAAAACTAACCCTCACCCGGAGTTTATACTTCTCCATCCCTTGAAGAAAATGTCAACACTCTCTGCTGGCACTATTTATTTCAATAACATTATCGCACAACTGTCGCTGATATGGAGTTATAAAAGGTTGGCTTTGTAGAATCACTTTGGGCAATATCCACGCCACAATAATCATTCCTTTCACACCATGAGACTTGACGAGATGGGAACGTTTAAAGATGATGGTGACGACTACAACATTTTGCTCTCCTTTTTTTTTTCCCCCCGCCTCTGGCCGCATCCAGCATTTAAAGTATGACTCGCCTCAGTTCCTCATTGACTGTTATTGTTCGAAATTTTTCGGGAACGCCATCAGCAAAGCAACCTACTGATTACATTTATTTCCTACTAGCTTACATAGACCTACAGGAGACAAAAGAAAAAAGAAATCCTTTTCTCCCTGGGGTTCTAAAACCTCAACGAAAGTAGAGAGCGGGGTTTTATTGGCGTTTTCAAAGTGTATTCAGACAGTGGTTATATTGAATTAGATCACTCTGTCCCACAACACGGTTTATTTCCGCCAATAAAGACAAGATGTGATTTTCACTGGAGGCAAAAAGTAGGACATAAACTAATCTGCAAGGACGTTATATAAAAAAACAGCTATTTTTACAAAATAAACATGAAATACAGTTTTTTTCACAACTTAGTCGTTGCATCAGCCAACAGAAAATGCCTTTGGATTAAAGGAAGTAAACTCAAATGTTTAAAAAACAACTAGTTTTGGTTACTCATTCTTTAAAAGAATAATTTTTAAAAAAAATCTCAGATAATTCAGCTGTGAACAATTTGTATTTCTTTTTCTTTGTTTGAAGGCTGCACTCAAAAGGAAGAAGAAGAAAAGGAAGGCATGGTTTGTATACAGCCCAATGAGAGAAAACATCAAATCTTATACATTTTATGGAAATTGCGCCGTCCGATTTTCATCAACTTTTGATATGGAGAATGGGGGCATATCTCAAACTTGTTCAGCTGTTTCTTGTATAATTCCTGAATTTATGTGGAAATTATGACCGAAAATGTGAAATATCCCATATTATGACCGGTGCAGTATTTTGCCTGCCAGGTAATGCGCTGGAATGTACAAGATCACTCTTTTGTAAACAAGGTGAAATGGTCTATTATAATAATGTAGGTTGTAACTTTACATAGAAGATCTACGAAGGGAGGTCTATGAAAAATGCTTTAAAAAAATCACACAAAAATGACAGACGTATCGTGTCGACTCAATATAAATCACTACTCGGAGTTGAGCTGACACTTCTACAGAAATTCAGCGTCCCCCCAGTTACGTTTGTTGTCACTTACAGTAGCTGAACAGGGTCACAATGAAACGGACTACAACATGTTTACACTCGGGCAAATCCGTTTTATTGAATTAGTTCCACAGATCTGGACAAAAGCCATTTCTTCATCTGTCAGTAATTTTTGATGTGTGATTCCCCGGGGAGGAGGTTGACTGCCTCAGGTTGAGACAGAGGTTGCACCCTTTCCCGGGTAAACTGACTACAATGTATCAAGTCTTACAGAACAAGTCAAAAGATATTTTAAGATTTAAAATCCTGTTAGCTTATTATTAGCTTATTATCTTGAACACTTCTCAGGAAAAACAACACAGAAAGTTTTTAAATCGCCTTCGGAAAATGTTCAGTTTGAGCATCAGTGAAACTAATTTGGTATATTTCTGTCACATGGTTTTTTGAGTTAAAGAAAAGAGCAACTTTTTAAAACCTGCCAATAGAGGGCACCTTTGATCGTAAAGATTTTTTTTAAAGATGCACATAGTTGCATAATATGAGTGGTACACTGAATTCCCAGAAAACGCACAAGTTTTTAAAATTGATAAGAAAGAGCTAAATTCTGTCACCCCTCAGGCAAAAGTCTTTAATTTAACACGTGTCGGCTCATTTTCAACCCTTGTGGCATTGTCTGGCTTTTAGCAACCAACCTTCTGTGAAATCATTTCCCCTGTGCATCCAAGGGTCCCTCTTCCTTGAGAGAGTGAAGAGTTATCCAACCCTGACAGATAAAATTATGTCTCAATATTCATTTATAGGCAAGGTGTCCCATTTGCCCTAACGAGAGCGGGTTTTACAAGAAAATGAACCCAGAGGCCTGTTGCAGGTCCGATTTCACCAGCCAAGTTTTCAGTTACAGAAATCTACCTTAATTCCTTGCAAATTCTGGTCCGATGTCAGTGTTTATTAAGAAGCACAGAAGGTTCAGTTTCCAGTTGATGTTTTTGGTTAAAAGAAATCGTGCAAATGGTTCCGGCGTTCTATATTTAAACTTAAAGTTGAATTTTCAATATTTTAATTTTAGTACATTCACTGCCCACTTCAACCTGCCCACAAGACTGAAATTACATTTATTTATCGTGTTGTACCTAAAAACTCAAAAAGCCACATGAATTTGTGTACATCTTAATTCAAAACTAAAATCAAAAGCTATCTACTTTTTCAGATTTTTGTAAACTTTAATCTTATCCCTATCCCTTTTAATGGGCCTCACTTCCTTTTGACCTCGAGAATGAAATTTAAAAGTTATTACACAGGATTGGTAAGGATAAAAACAAAAAATTGTTTAATTTTAGTCTGAAAGCTTACTAATTATGAAGTTCATACTAGAACCATTTTTTTCCCGCAAAATATTTCCCTCTGAAATGAAGTCATATGCGAGAAAACTGTATCTGAAAACCCAAAAAAGTAACCGCAACAGCTGGTGGACAATGTGTTCACATGCTGAAAACTGTGCGTGGTTTTTCACTGTTTTCTCCTGACTCACAAAACGGATTAAGCCCAAATTTTCACAGTTTTTTTTCTTTCTTCATGTATATGGTTGATCTCCTAAAAACATGATGAACACTGTTTGCGACTATTTTGTCAGCTCTACCAATCCTGTATACCTTTAAAACTGTCTCGCTTTTGAAACCAAAAAGCACGTAGCCAGAGCACATCACCAATGCAACCTTTCCTGTAAAACATGTTTTTAAAAGTTAGTGTAAACATTTCACTTCAGCTGCTTGAAAGCACTGCTACAACATTGTCCCACAAATCTTCCCCGTTAACTCACAAAGACATTATCCAGGTACCATACAAACCAGCGATCCTCACCGGGGTTTTCAATTAATTAAGTTGCCAAAATGGTTCCCGCTAAATCCCTCAACAAATCGAAGCCCTTTCTGTGTTTATTCAGGTTTAAGTGTCTCTCCCCCGACCAAATTTGAACAGCCAAGATGGAATTTAGTCAAAGCAAATGTTGAATTTTTTTTCTTTAATTACAAAGTGTGTCGTATGAAACAAGACAGTTTGTTTGTAAGAGGAGAGAGTTGTTTCATGACAAGCAGTAACTGGTGGCGTGTCGTGGCCGAGCGGATAAGAACACCGAACTCAAGCTCTGGTGTTTCTGATCAGCAGAGTGTGGGTTCGAATCCCAGTCGTGACACTTGTGTCCTTAAGCAAGACACTTAACCACATGCTTCGACCTTCGGATGGGACGTAAAGCCGTTGGTCCCGTGTGTTGTGCAATGCACGTAAAAGAACCCAGTGCACTTATTGTAAAGAGAAGGGGTTCGCCCCGGTGTTCCTGGTTTGATCGGCAGCATATTGCGTCACAGCACCCTGTAAACCATTACATGGTGCTATGTAAAGGAGTAGGTCTTATACTTCAGAAACGTAGCTCAACTATACCTTGCAGGAAAATACTGAATGTTGAAGCGCCTTGAGCGTCACTGAGTGACGGATATGTGCGCTATATAAAAAGCCACTATTATTATATTATTAGTAACTGATACATAAAGTCAGATACTACTTCAAGAAAGTTACAACGTAATCCTAGGATGGTTTCTTTCAAGGTAGGGTCATACTTTGGTCATGACCCCCCCCCAAAAAAAAAATTGGAAATCCTACTTGTTATAAAGATGGTAATGGTGGTAAGCATCCTGCGAAATTATTTGCTATGAAATGCCCCTCGTTGATATATAAAAGTATGTCAAAACATTTGAATCTCCAAAAGTCACCTCAAGGCGACATTTAGAGATTCAAATTTCCGTGGTTGGTACATGCTTTCACCTCACTAAACGGATTCGACGATCTTGATGAAACTGCCGCGACATTTTTTTTCCCCGCAAATTTGTATATTACAGAACTTAAGTCCATCGCCCTAGTCCGCTTGGCCCCGACAACCCACAATAATTACTAGATATTTATTGCCTCAAATCGTACTCAACATTTATTTATAAATAAGGTGAATGTTCACATGATTGGGACCGTGGGAAACTTTCAAGCCAAGTTGAGACAAGTTTGTAATCCCCCACTGAGATTCTCCTTCCCGTTACAGTCAGCCTCTAGTCTTCATGAATACATCAGCCCATATACCGACTAATCTACACCAATTCAGACTCAAGAATCTATTTAATTAAACAAGAAAGATCCCTCATCATTAGCTAGCAGTCGCAAACGAGATATCTACACGCTCCAATTTCTGCGGCTAACCTACATTCCTGCGAACGAGACTCGACTTCTAATCAACCGCAGAAGTTGGCCCTCGAATGTTACAACGAAAATTGATCTGTGCATGCCAAACCAACCCAGCAATGTTGGAAATTATACTGAATCATTCATAGGAATATATGCAGGCTATCTGAAAAATTAATTTGTCGAGAGGCCAGATGGTTGGTAACATTTTTTCTCAACAACTGTCAATAATTGTATCAATGCGACATCACTAGAATTTACAGCAGTGCCAGCTGATTTTAGATGTTGGTGTTGCAGGGAATGGAGGGCAGGGGTTTGGAAAGGGGAGGGGCTTGGAAAGGGAGAGGGGCTTAGAAAGGGGGGCTTGGAATGGGGAGGGGCTTGGAAAGGGGAAGGGGTTTGGTGAGGGAGGGGAGTGAGAGAATGTTCATACATCCCTTAAAACAGAAACACATTCTAAACATGTCACTTCCATAATGTTCAGAAAATCAAATTAAAACCTTCCTTTATGGTTAAGTTTTTCTTGAAAGGCATGGCGTGGTTTCTGCTTAGCTGCTTACATGTAACTCTGCTTAGCAAGTTTGCTCTATACAATCAACGACAGGTTGGGGGGGGGTAAGAAGGGCTTTAACACCTGTATTCCACTCTGCCACTAGCCCCTTCACCCTCTTTACCGGATAAAAAAAATTCTAAAGCCCCTTTCACACTACAAGAAATTCCTGGAGAAATTTGTTTGACCCTTGAGTTGCTAACCCTTGCAAACTCCCGGGAAACAGCTACCTCTGCTTGGGAGTAGGGTTAAGCAAGAAAACCCCAGGGGTTAGCAGACTGAGTGATCATTGTCCCCCGGAAAATTGCATCAAGTGTGAAACAAACATGATTGTGGTAGCGGAGGGGTTCAAAATCCCCAGGTATTCTGTGCAATTTTATTTCCTGGGAATTTGATCAGTAGTGTAAAAAGGGTTTAAGAAAGTTTCACAGCAAAAACAAAAGAGTAAACAGGAACTTCAGTAGACGCGTCTTATAGATGAAAAACACAATTAAGTTACAAGATGCTAGGTCCTTGCTCTCGAATCCCTCCCCCCCCTCTCTCCGAAACAGATTCGTTCAATAAATTGATCCAATTTGAGGTACGAATGTACGAATGACCGAAGCAGAATGGAGGACCTACATCAGACCAATGAAGAATAACTACCATGCTTCTCTAGTTGCGAATCCCTATTAACGCAATTAAGTTACAGTAGATTTGTTATGGTTTTGCTCTCCCCCCCCCCCTCTCCACCCTTAAATGATATGGTTCAAGAAACGGAATGAAACAGCTTTCCTGATGCCCAAAGAAGAAAGGGGGCTTAACAATTATATCGGTAGCAGATTATGCCGCGTCACCTATGACGTCACCGATGACATCACATTTCAAATATTGGTCTGTACATTTTTGTACAGAGATTTTTTTAGTTAATTCCTAAATTGTGATCATATTCAATAAAAATGGCATTTAACCTTTTGACTGGCACAAAAATTCCTCTTTGGAATGTACAGACCCATTTGTTTTTGATGTCCGATGAATGCCATGTTTCAAATTTCACTCTGAAAGAGTATAAAATGAAATAACAATTTACACTATTTTAATGTGAGGTTAGAGACTTGTAATTTTCCCCCACTTTCATGAGAACTCTATCTATTTGAAAATGACTCAAATGAGTGCATCACAAAACTGAACTTGAGGTTAGAGACTTGTTCCATTTCCATATAAGGACTTTATCTATTGGAAAATGAATGGATCACAAAACTGAATTTGACCTTGGAGCTTCTCTTTAAAAAATGCAAAAACTGACTAGCGTTTTTTTTTAATTACACAGGCTGACTAGCATCTTTAGAACATTGCAATTACCAGGGTTCGTGGTTTACTTTGTAGTGTAGGGTAGAGGTTATTTGATAGTAATTGCTACCAGCACCCTTCCCTCCTCTGATCATCCAAACGCCCCTAAAGTAAAAACCGGGCTTTCCAGCTCTTTTATCCCATCCTATTTATTCCAAAGAGAAAATAATTGAATTGATTTTTTTAAGGGGGGAGGGGAGTTGTAATCAGTGTGCTATCTCCAACCCTCTAAAACCCTGTGGGACTTTTGTCTTCTTTTTCTAAATCGCAATACTTTAAGATGCGCGATAAAGAAAACACCTGTATCACTACAGGACGAAAAATACCGAAGCGATCAGATCTCCACAAAAATTTAATTAACGTTTTATCGGGTTTAAGCCTCCAGCAGTATCAACCCTATGAACAACAGGACTGTGTAGATTCTCCCGTAATTGGATTGTGGGATGTGGAGGTTCGCCGGAGAACAAGGGTGAAGCTTTACACAGTTGGGTTTTTGGTTTCGCGACCACCAGGCTGGTTTGCGTTTGTCAATGCGTGAGAATGTCGTCGGTAACTAGACTCCGGTTACCGACAGGTTTGCGATGGATTGTGTAATGGAAGACAGGGAGTGTTGTATATAAATAGTGGCTTGTTTTGAGTTGACACAACATAAGAAGGATCCATTTAAAGGTGCGAGAGGTTGAGTGAAACCGCTCAGACTTCTCATCGACATTATTTTGCCCAAAAGATCTGCGCTTCTGAAAATTCTAACATATTGTACCATTTTCAGAAGATGACTGAAAATCTAGTGTAGGCCCTACTGTTTGCAGATATCATGTTACAATGTCCAAATGTATCGCTACACAGCCAAAGGCCTGTGAGGATTTTGTTTGTTTTATATTTGGCACAACTTTTTAGGATTTTATTTCTCAAACAAAAAAAGTACACTAGACTTTTAATAATTTATCTTTTCCAATTTTGGATGTTTTTTTTTTAAACAAGGAATAATATCAGATTTGGGTAGAGGTACTTCTGTGACTCAGGTTTGAACCTCACCTCTGACCAAAAACTGTTTTCAGTTCTTACTTGATTTTCTGAGTTTCTCCATTTTGATTTTTCCACCATTTCCATAACATTTCCTCATCTTCTTGTCTTCAAAAGTAACTACAAGCCCAAGCTAACGTCTTCAGCCATTCAAATAAATTATTGATTACAATACCAGAACAAATAAAAATAACAAAAATAAAGTGAATAATCAGTGAAGGCTTTTAAGGGAAAATAAATTTACTAGATTGATATAGTTCTTTATCTACAGGCGTCTCAATGCCCTTATAGTAGTTTTTTTGAGACAGGTTTTTGAAGTTTTTGAATTATGAGACTGATTTATGTAGCACCTTATAAGGATTTTCAAGGTGCTGCGGCGCATTCAGCAGCCACCGAGGAAGACCGAGGCAAACCCCTTCTCTTAGCGATAAGTGTAACTGGGTTCTTTTAGTTGCAAAAATAAAATTAGCAGTTACAAACTGCTTACCAACCAAAAGTGTATGAACTGAATTTACGTAATGCAAACAATTACGTAAACAAACTAGTTTTTCCATATACTATTATTAATATTATTTATTTGGCCATTGTTACGATAAAACAACATAGGCCTACAGTCAGTCAAAATAAGAAAAGACTGTAATTGTGATGCAAGAAATTTAGCCGTTGAGGGCGCCCACATGCCGTCAGAAAATAGTCAATTACTGATCCTGTATTCTGTCTTTAAGTCCGCGCAAATCAATAACGAATGGTTCAACGTGACAAGGGCTTACTCCATACGACGACGGATAACGCATTCCCGTGGGTAGTCAAGTTTAATTAGGACGCCCTAAATAAATGGAAGACTTGGAAGGTGACAAGGGTGTTCGTAACCTTACACTTAAAATGTAAGACGAGTTTCTGTCCCTAAAACACATTTGTTAGCTTCTGATTTCAGCTAAAATGTGGACAATTTAAAGGCTATTATACAAGATTGGTAGAGCTGACAAAATAATTGCAGACAGTGTTCATAAGTGTGGTCAACAATATACATGAAATAACAAAGCTGTGAAATTTGGGCTTAATCTATTGTGTGAGTCAGGAGAAAATAGTGAAAAACATGGCACAATTTTCAGCATGTGTGATCACATTGTCCCTAATTTTGGTTGCAACAACCGAAATCAGCTGTTGCGTAAAAATATAAAAATTATAATATTTGTTCGCTTTTTTTCTTCCTACACTAAAACTTTTTAAAAACTCTTTGTTTTATGATGAGCTGTTGAAAATGTAATTTGTTTTAATTTGAAACTAAATGAATTAAATTTTAAAATGAAATATTAATGTATTTTTTATATAGTTAAGCGACAAAAAACATAAACATCATTTGGACACAAAACAACCCACTACTTTCCTGAAGATATTGATATTATTTATCATTTTATGTATTTTTTTGCCTGACCTAAGCACAAGTTGTCATCAATCGATGATGGTGATTACCTTCAAACTGCTTCAAATGTTTACATTTTAGAGCCAGTTTGAAAACTCACAGGTCTAGAAATTTAAACTGGACCGCAGGCCCGAGATTTTAGTGTCGGGCCAGTAAACTACAATTGAACAATAAAACCTCACTTTGTAATAACTATAACAAAACAAAAAAGATATTCAAGTGTTGACTTTGAATCTGATAAATATCTTTCAATTACGTTGAGTAGGCCTATCGAAGTGTACTTTCCCATATGACAAATGAGATAGATCTTCTCTTAGTGCTTGGTCAACTAAAAGTAGTTTGGTACAGTCTTTTCCCATTTTGATTCTGGTCTTGTAAAAAGAGATATGGTCCAGTAACAATGTGGGCGTGTCGTGGCCGAGCAGATAAGAACACAGAACTCAAGCTCTGGTGCTTCTGATCAGCAGAGTGTGGGTTCGAATCCCAGTCGTGACACTTGTGTCCTTAAGCAAGACACTTAACCACATGCTTCGTCCTTCGGATGGGACGTTAAGTCGTTGGTCCCGTGTGTTGTGTAATGCACCCAGTGCACTTATCGAAAAGAGAAGGGGTTCGCCCCGGTGTTCCTGGTTTGATTGGCTGCATATTGCGCCACAGCACCTTGTAAACCATTACATGGTGCTATGTAAAGGAGTAGGTCTCATACTTCCGTAGCCCGACATACCTTGCAGGAAAATACTGAAAGTTGAAGCGCCTTGAGCGTCACTGAGTGACGAATATGAGCGCTATATAAGAAGCCATTATTATTATTATTATTATTATTATTATTATTATTATTAATGTTGAGCTCCATCCTGTGTTCTTGTGGTTTTTCACCCAAATTTGAGCCCTGACTGGGGTAGTTGTTTTACCCTCAATTTGAAAACGAACTCTCAAGAACTCCTAGTCACCCCCCCCCCCACATCCATCCTCCCCAACAAACACTATTCCCTCTCAGAAGACACACAGAGTCGGTTCAACAAAACAGGCTCGGTGTTAACGTCTACACATCCCGTTGCCGAGATCTCAGCCATCGTTCAAGTGACGCTGTGAAAAATCACACGCCAAGACTCCAGCCAATCAAAAACTGAGTGAGGTATGCGTGAAGTTTGTCTCCGATTAAACTCCCTTTGTGTTTAAATTCCGAGGGCAGATAATAAAAATTCACAAAAATACATTGTCGGGAAGGTTTACAGTGATTTGCCTGTGGATTTTTTCACAGAACACAGGAAAGTACTGAGTATACAGTGCTTAATAAACATCGGTGAAAGGGTAAAAACAAATTATATTCTTTATCCCCGATGCAAAATTAGCATCTAGCAAGTAGATATACACATGGTGTTACCGCAAACCAAATATATCTTGATACCTAACCATGCAATGCCTCAAATCCTATCTATTAAAAGGTTTACAGTGTTGGTTTTTCGACAGGGAAAATTTCATATTTTTTATTAATTTTTTCATAAAATATATTTAATGCAAAAATAAAGGTCGATAGCCTCATCTTTCAACTCTAGCAGAGTCTTTCTCTTACAAACTAAAGCCTTGAAAATTTAATGAAAATGTTTGGTTTGGGGGTTTAACAAAAATAAATCAGAAAAACTGTGATTAAATAGCCTGAAAAGTCTTAAACCCTACACCATATGAAGACGTAGTTAAGCCCTAGCGCTAAAAAGGTCTTGTACTTTTTTCTAAGAACCAAATATCCCACCTGGTTACAAATAAAAACTTCACCATATCTGTGACATTCCAAGGAATGTTTCATGGAACACTTTCCATAATTCGAGACCGGACATTCTATTAAACTCGTCAAAAAATAAAATTACAAGCCTTTTTTTTTAGACGATGTAACGAAAGCCATACCATCAGTAAAGTCTGTCCCCGAGCCAATATGGCTCATCAGGCCGGTGTTTATATCCGGTTTCCTTGGTATTAAACAACTGAGAATATTTCTATTCCCCCTGGAAAGGATGCCAGTCCATCGCAGGTTACTCCCAAGCTCTCGCCAGTACCCATTTGTACTCCTGGGTGGAGAGAAGCAATAATGATAAAGTGCCTTGCTCAAGGGCACTTGTGTCATGACCGGGACTCGAACCCACACTCTGCTGATCAGAAACACCAGAGCTCGAGTCCGGCATACCATCATCAGCTTCACACTAAATAAGTTTTCACACTCGCGGTGACACTTGACAATATTTTTCTCGGCAAAGTGGGTAACCAATGCTCTGCTGTAACTCGACTTGGTGAGGTCATTGACGGCGATTTTTCAGTTCATGCAGCACAGTCTGGTATTCATCACATGACACGTCCTGGCAATTCTGCCGGGATGATATTGATCAAGAAAATATTCATCCTCAAAGGAGAAGAAGAAAAAAAACTTGAAATGGGATACAGCATTTTTTATTTTATTTGGTCACTCTGAAATGTGATATTCTTGATTCTGAATTAAATATCATTGATTATTTTTATTAAAGGTACGGTATTATACAGGATTGGTAAGGATAAAAAACATCATTGTTTAGTTTTTAGTCTTAAAACTTAGTGGTTATTAAGTTCATACTAGAACCATTTTTTCTGCAAAATATTTTCTCTGAAATGAAGTTATATTCGATAAAATAATAATAATAATAATAATGGGCATTTATAATGCGCCGGTTTCCATCTTAAGATGCTCATGGCGCAGCGACACATCAATAGAGGGGAATGTTCATGCAGTCCTCATTAGGTGAGTCTTGAGGGAAGTTTTGAATACAGCCAGTGAAGGAGAAAGTTTAATATGATCAGGTAAATTGTTCCATAATGAAGGGGCAGCAGAAGAAAACGATCTTCCACCCCATGATGTTTTGGTGCGGGGTTTCCTTAAAAGATGTTTGCTATTTGATCTCATAGACTCGCGGGAGGACAGATAGGGTTGGAGACCTTCTGAGAGATATGGTGGTAAAGTGCCATTTGATGAGCGATAGACGTACACAAGGATCTTAAAGACGATTCTGTCCTTAATGGGTTAATAAAAACTGTATATGAAAAACTTTTAAAATGCAACAGCTGATTTCGGTTGTTACAACCCTTTTTAAGGACAATATGTTTACCTGCTGAAAACTGTATAAAAATCTTTAAAGACCTACTTGAACGAAAACAGCAAAAAGTGATCTTTGCTGAAATTCATTTAAAATGTTTTCAATCAATAAGGAAATTGAGTTCACATGTAATTAAACTGATTTTAATCGTGTCAAAACTATCATTTTGAATACCCTTCACCGGTGCTTTTTAGAAAGATTTGCGTAATGCCCTGTTACATCATCACTCATGTTACGTCATATGTGGGAGCTCCAGTTTTGTAAAGCCGCTTTGATACAGCATGGAGGCATAACAAAGCAACCACCCACACATCCCACACATGACGTGTCAAAGTAATGTAAAAGTGTTTCTAGTTTTTCAAAACCTTGAGGTTGGGGGATAATTTTTTGATCGATAATTCAGGGAGGGCTGAAAACAATTTTAAAATTTCTTTAAAAATGAACATCTTTTTTGACTATCTTGGCGAGGTTAAAGGATAGAGTTATAATCATTAAGATCGGGAAAGGCCCTAATAAATGCCATGCCTCTACTACGCAATGATGAGCAAGGAACCAGTCACTCGCAATACACATCACAGGACCGTTTTGGCTGGTAACCTGTAGCTGCTAAACAACTTGTTCAGGCTAAAATATTAAGCAACAAAGAAGAAGATAAAAACACATCCAAAAGGAAAATACTTTGGGGAATTTAGGGATATTCAAAAAAGCTTAGAATGGAAAATGATAATACAATGCTTCTCATTCAACGCCCTCCACCCAACCCCAACCCACCCCCAACAAAATAATAATAAAATAAACAAATAAATATTTAGCAAAAAATAATAATAACCCACCAAAAAAGAAAACACTTAGGGGAATTTCTGGATGTTACAAAAAGCTTAAAATGGAAAATGACATCCATTGTTTCTCAGTCAATGTCCTCCCCCCCCAAAAAACCCAAAATAATAATAAAATAAAATAAATTAAATTTAAAATCCAGCCAAGCAACAATGAGTGAAATTTAAGAATCGTTCACTCTCCCCATGGAGTTGCAAACCCCCCCCCCTCTCCACTCAAGCCGGGTGTGTGTACACGCACGGGTAGTTTTCCTGAGGCAGGCACTTATGTTTAGGCTGTTCAATCGGAGAGAGAGAGAAAGTACCCCTGCACCGGCCAAACCTTGTTGACCATTTCCAATCTTGGGTGGAACTTGATTCCTCGCTGATGAGTCGAACCACGTACATGAGACTTCTAAACTACATCTACAAGGAGGATCATCAACGTCTTCTGGACTAGTGTACTTCTTGAGAGTACAGATACTTTGAGTGAAGTGCCTCATAATGGAGTATGAGTGCGTGGTTTTAGTTGAAGCCTGAAGACGGAGATCATTTTGAGGAGTCGGATCTGTTGTGCAACCCAATTAAATTCCCCTCTTTAAAATGACAAAAATAACCCCGTGAGTAGATCTTGGAGTCTGTTCTGATCTATTAGGGATTCCTGTGTAAGTGTGGTTAAAGGCACTGAACATGTTTGGAAATTGTCAAAGACCAGTGTTCTCACTTGGTGTATCCCAACATATGCAAAAAATAACAAGCCTGTGAAAATTTGGGCTCAATTGGTCATCGAAGTTGCAAGAAAATGATGAAAGAAAAAACACCCTTGTTGTACAAATTTGTGTGCTTTCAGATGGGAATAAAAACTTCTTGCAAGAAGTTTTTATTATTTTAGTGAGAAATTACCTCTTTCTCAAAAACTACGTTACTTCAGAGGGAGTAGTTTCCTACAATGTTTTATACTATCAACAGCTCTCCGTTGCTTGTTACCAAGTAAATTTTTATGCTAATATTTGTTTTGAGTCATTACCAAACGTGTACAATACCTTTAAGAAAAAATCCCTTTTGGACAGTGACAATTTAGTTAAAAACATTCTTTGCATGCTGCCTGACCATCCTACACACAGTTTTGAATGATGGATAATAAAATCTGCATCATGACTCATTCCATGTGGTGAATGCATCTAGACAGTACATAGTCAACCCTCCTACTGTGTGACCATTCAATATCATCCACTGTAGTTTTAAATGATAGATAAACTATGCCAGCCTGCAATATGATATCATGCGGTGAATCATCTATCACCCAGTTGTGTACACAGCTATTCTGTTGCAGTAATTAGAAATGTTAACACCTTATTTTTAAATTTAAAGCAAATTTTGATGACTTATAAATATAGCGTATAAACCTTTTCAACTTCTTGCTAAAACCATTAAATTTCAATCTTCCTAATCACTCCATTCCTGACATCAAGTAACCACAGAGAGACTATTCGTCTGAGTAGGGAGAAACTGTCGATAAGGCGCCTCCAGAACATTCAACCATGGTCTGAACATCCAACACTGTAAAAAAATTGGGTAAAATATTGCCCAACTTTTTACCCAACTAAGGGCGAATAGTTAACTCCTCCAACTTTTGGGCAAAATATTACCCATTCAAATTGGGCAAACTTTTTGCCCATTATTTGGGTAATGAAACTTATCCCAACAGTTGGGCAGTATACCTTTCACCAACTTATTGGGTAAAATTATTTAACCATAAGATGAGCACAATTTGCCGCCCAACCGTTGGTTAAAATTTAACCAATTATTGAGTAAATATTTTCACCCATTTAATGGTAAAATCGTGCTTAATTCGACCAACTATTGGGTCTATTATTGTCTACAGTCTGTTGGTCACTTTTTAAACCACACGTCCATGCATCGAAAACGATTTTTTTCCACAATGGCCAGTTGTGGCAAGCTGTGCCCTTGGAGTCTCTCTCAAAACGTGGGGTTGCCCAGTGGTTTGTAGATGCTTTTGAAGGTTAGTTTTTAACTAAATAACGTGTTTTCTGTTTAGTTGTACATGTACATAGTCGTGACAGTCGCAGTGCAAGCAATGCAGTGATAGTGCCATTCGTGCCGCGGCGTTGCATGTCTACAACGCACTGCCTGCACGATGTTTGTAACATCACAATACATGTACACGAATGGCATGATAAAACTGAAAATAATTCAATGGCAGTAGCACTGTGTTGCTTGCTCTGCCAGTTTCACGACTGTGTACAACTAAATAGGAGACAACACTTCATATTTAGTTAAAAACTAACCTTCAAACAGTTCTATAACCACTGGGCAACCCCACTCGTTTAAAGAGAGGACACGGCCACAGCCACTCCTCCACTCGCCATGTTGGAAAAGATCGTTGTTATGTTTTGATATGCATGCACGTCGTACGGCGTTTCGCGGGAACAATGCCCAGATGTTGCGCGAAACTTGCCCAGTTTTGGGGCAAATCTTTGATCGAAGTGTCATGATCGGATAATTTGCCCAACTAATGTGCATCATTTTCACCAACAATTACGATTAATTCAAACTACCCAAAGACTGCCCAATATATGGGCAACAATGTAACCAACAATTATGATGGATTCAGATTACGAAATATTTGCCCAACATTTGCCCAACTTTTGTTTCACTTCTTGTAAAAAAGGGGGCAAACAAAATGTTTGCCCAACAACAACAATTGTTGCTTTCGTTGGGCAGTTATTGACCAATAATTGTGGAAATTACTTTGCCCAACAAAATGTGTCAAATGATTTGACCAACGTTTTTGCAGTGAAGAAAGAAATAACTAATGACTTTTTGCCTTTGCCTTCTCCTTTTTCCAACAGATATCCCTGTTTTTTTTAGTCTATCTCATTCACTAATTAATTACTTTTTCTCATTCTTCCCACATTTGACTTTGTCCTTAGTGTTCACAACCTCTTGTGCTCAACCCAGCCCCTTCCCTCTCCCCACTCCTCTGTCATCCTCTTCATTGTTCATCCCTTGTTTTTTTCCGTTCGCTCTCTGCCTCTCTCTCTCTATTCATTTCTTTCCACTTAACTGCGTCTGTTAAGCTCGGTTCATACTTTCTGCGAATGCGAATGCGAAGCGAATTTGGACGTCACTTTGACGTCACAGCTCTGCTTTCGCTGCGAATGTTCACAGGAGTTGAGCACACTCCTGCGAATTGTTCGTTGCGAAATTGTGACGTCAACATTCATATCGCATTCGCATTCGCAGGAAGTATGAACCGGGCTTAAGTGTTACACCATACCTGTTTATGTGTGTTGTGTTGTCATTTAGCCTTAAAAAAATACTCCGCTCGGGTCGAAATGTCAGGCCACTAACTACTTTTTGTATTAAATTTCCTTAAATATGATGTTAAAGGCACTGAACACGTTTGGAAATTGTCAAAGACCAGTGTTCTCACTTGGTGTATCCCAACATATGCATAAAATAACTAGCCTGTGAAAATTTGGGCTCAATTGGTCATGGAAGTTGCAAGAAAATGATGAAAGAAAAAGCACCCTTGTTGTACAAATTTGTGTGCTTTCAGATATAGGAATAAAAACTTCTTGCAAGAAGTTTTTATTATTTTAGTGAGAAACTACCTCTTTCTCAAAAACTACGTTACTTCAGAGGGAGTCGTTTCCTACAATGTTTTATACTATCAACAGCTCTCCGTTGCTCGTTACCAAGTCAGTTTTTATGCTAATATTTGTTTTGAGTCATTACCAAACGTGTACAATACCTTTAAATTTCCTTAAATATGATGTTAACTTATTCAATTTGAACTACTATAATTGGTAATGATCATTTGCATCTGAGCTAATCCCTCCACCAGAATCCATCGCTAGATGAATAAGCTAATCCCCACTCCCAGACAGCAATTTCCTCATGATGAACCAAGCATAATGTTTGAAACGTCGAGTCAACCAGCGGTTCTTTTCAGAACGGCAACTCATAAAACAGACAGGTGTTACTGAAAGCCTCTATCTTATTGCATATAAAGTGTTGTCTGAAATGCTTTGTGATAACTCTGAGAGCAGACTTATCTGCCCGGTTTTTAAACAATGTAAAATTGTCCCCGGCCCATCTGCCGGGCTAATCTGTGATTTGGGGGGGGGGGGAGAATGTAACCCAAATTCTCAAGTGTGCCAGGTAGCTCCTATAAAAACTGGTTAAACACTTATTCATAATCTTTGGAAATCTTTTTTTACAGTTTAAATATTAAATATAAAGCAATACAAATTCTAATAAACAAATAAAAAACTAAGGGAGTTGCAATCTGCTTACCAACCAAAATTAGCTATGTCATAAATGCAAAATGTTTTACAGGCCTCACATTAGACCCTAGTAGAGTCTTGTTCAAAGGCTTTGTAATAAAAAACAAAATCTGCTCGGGTCGAAACATGAAGCCATTAACAATTTTTGCAAAAATAATAAATAATCACAAATAGAAACAATATTCACAAACCGAGGACAACCTAACTGTGCTTGAACCATCCCAGGACCCGAAAAACAACCCTTTGTTTTTCAATAGAAAACAATCTTTCCAAGCTCCTGCCCAAGACAAAGTGTAATCTGAGTTTATCCCTCTAGATGGAATAGAGATGATAACAATGTCAACCCATTGGACAAAAGGGCATCTGATTGAGCAATCTGTTTCACAAATACCCGCAAGTGGCCAGTCTACCCTCTAATTGCTCTGGTACGGTGTCGCCAAACGTTGACCAAATCTTATATTCCCTCCACGGATAGTATCTTTAATCTCAGGTCAATATTGAACTTCTCTTAAAGCTTGTTTGCCAGACGTGTTTGACTGTTATTACTCAAATAAATAATGACAGGACTAAGTAAAAAAAAAGGTGAAAGTTATAGCTTCGCGATAACAAATTTAAATGTTTCAGGAACAAAAATGAACACATAGAGTAAAAGAGCTTAGAGCCTCCACAAGGAATAACAAATTTTTTAAAAAATGTTCCAGAGGAAATATTTAATACATGTCAGAATTGCAGCGGGGATAAAGAATATTATTACTATTTATATCAATTTTTTTTCCCAAAGAGAAATTTTGTGAACGACGAGGCCCTGTACACTATTGGTAAGATCGAAAAACACAAATGTTCACAGATTCACACATAACTTACATGATTTAAAGTAAGTAATGGTTGAAAGGGTTCCTTAAAATATTTCTGCCTAAAATGCTATCGTTTCTGAGAAATGAGTAAAACAATAGTTTTTATCACGCGCGATATTTTGAAAAAACAGAAAACACATAAGGTCTCTTTTCACTATTTTCTCGTGATCTCGATGACCAATTGAGCTCAAACTTTCACAGGTTTGTTTGTTCATGCATGTGTTGAATCACATAAAATGTGGACACTGATTTTGAGCTTTTACCAAAAGTGTACGATGCCTTTAAGAGACGATGTTAATAACAGAACACAAGAAAAAACAGACAACACATTACCAGAGATACAGACCTTGGATTGGATTTGTTTACGAGGTGGTGGCCAGAATTTAAGAATTACGGTGGCTTGGTTGCTTGTAACTGAAATGTAGGTCACCCGAATTGTTCATTTACAATGTACAAAGTGGGGCGTCAACGTTTAAAATCAGGACTCCTATAGACTCATCGATGCATGCTTGCATTGAATATTCAGAGCTTGAATTTTGGAACAATATCAACGAGACCACAGGGCTTGTTACTCCCTTGTATCTCAAATTTTGTACACTGGACCAGAATTTATTTTACAAGACCAGAATAAAAATGAGTTGAACAAGCACTAAGAGAAAAATCTATCTCATTTGTCTTATGTGTAAGTGTACTTTGATACTTGGCAGAATTGAAAGTTATTTATCAGATTTGTAGTCTGGCCTCGGGCGTGCAGTACAGTGTTAATTTTAAGTCCTGAATATGAGATGGGTGTTTTACAATGATGGAGGGGAGGGAGGGGAGGGAGGGGAGGGGGTTGATAACAGATATTTCAACCCCATGGTCTGAATATCCAAGCAGAATTACTAACAACTTTTTGTTTGTGCCTTCTCCTTTTTTCCACAGATATCCCCCTTTTTTAGTCTCATTCGCTGACTAATTATTTGCTCTCCCTCTTCCCACCTTTGATTTTGTCATTTGTGTTTCCAACCTCTCGTGGTTAACACCAGCCCCTTCCCTCTACCCCCATTTGTGTCCTTTTCCATTGTTCATCCCTTGCTTTATCTGCATGCTCTCTGTCTCTCTCTCTTTTCTGCTAGGCTCGAAACAACAGGGCCCAATTTCACAGAGCTGCTTAAGCAGAAAATATTGCTTAGCAGAAATGAGCAGGATACCAGTCACAAATTGTACATGTGACATGGTAGTTTGGCTGGTAACCTTATTCTGCTAAGCATAATTTTGTTGTGCTTAGCTAGTTTTTGTGCTTAAGCAGCTCTATGAAATTGGGCCCAGGCCCTTAACTATTCTTTTCATTATTATTATTATTAATATTATTGTTTATTTCATCAAGGCACGGACAGAGAATAAACAAGAAAGTCGTACAAGGGGTACACAAGACTAGATGACAAACAATTGGGGAGGTTGTAGTGGTGGGATTGGAAATGAGGAATTTACCCCCATTCTTCTGGCGTCATCACCCATGATAAATAAATCACTTTTGCGCCATTTTGAGAGTCATAGTGTCTCCATGTGTTTAGTACGGTGAACTTATTTTAGCTCTCAAAGAAATGGCAGACCATGGAGGAGACTGTAGCCATGTGTGAGGTTAGTGTAAGTGGTCTAAAGGGACGAGGGACTAGGGGCTAGGGAAGAGTAATGGAAAAGAATCCATACTAAGAGTGTCTGGACAAACACAAGTGTATTTAAAACACCATGACTTGAAAACCTGACTCCCACTTTGTTTTTTTCTTCCCAATTCAAATCAATGTGAACCAAATCGAGGCTGGCAGGGGAAATAAGTCTGGTCCCGTTTTGGTAAAAATGAGAATAAATATTCAATCCTGCTATTGTAATACAGGGAACAAGACACAGACTTAGTGCAGAATGAGAAAGTCCTTAGCACTGCACTATCCCTCTTTCTTATTATGACAGCGAGGAAATGGCACTCCTTATCTGATATCTCATATTTACACCGAGCAAACAGAAATCTCAATTTGGCTGGCAACTGGAGCCTGGACAAATTTGACAAGTTACGAGCGTCAATCGACTGCCATTTTGCGGTCAATAACGGCACAACCCTCTGTATTTTAGTACAACCCCCCCCCTGTTAATTGCTTGTTAAACAAGTTGAGATCAATGAGCCAATATGTTTTTTAAGGTCGTAACACACTGTTCTGGACAAAAATACTTCTTGGAAAAAAAACGTGTACGAGATGCTTTCAATTCACTAAAGTGGTTTGAATGCATATGCTTTTAATCTATATTTATCTCAAATCCCAACCCACCAGGAGAAGTGAGTCAAACATTTTAATAGTTTGATACCCAAGATCTCCAAACGACAAACGTGTGCATGGAAGAGACGGACATCTTCATGCAACTAACCGACTGCCATTCTTTCCTTGTGGGCCAATTTGATTGCTTAACAGTTTTCTGCTTAGCAAAAAATAAACAGGATACCAGTCACAGATTGTGAATGGTATTTTGGCTGGTTTCCTAATTCTGGTCAGCATAATTTTGTTGTGCTAAGCTCCTTTTTTAGCTTAAGCAGCTCTATGAAATTGGGCCACAGTTTGTGTTTCCCACTACATGAACTTCAGGCTATCAAAATGACCATCTCTTCAGGTCTAAATCCATAAAGCTGTTAAGCAGAAAATAGACGATGTTTCTGCTAAGCAAAAATGAGCAGGGAACCAATCACAAAAAACGAACATGTAACATTACAAGGTACTTTGGCTGTTTTTTTGTTTGGTTTTTTTTGGGTTTTTTTTTTGGGGGGGGGCTACAGCCTTTCAAAACTGGGATCTTGTACCCTTTCAAACAACTGGGCCCAATTTCATGGCGCCGTTTGCCGTGGAATTCTGCACTTACAACCTGCCACAGCCCGTAAAAGTACGCGCTTTACAGGGCGCCGTTAGCGCAGAATTCTTTGGTAAGCAGCGCCGTGAAATTGGGCCCTGGTATAAAGTTCCATTTTCAAGGAAAGTATAATCATCTACCCCCTGCAGTATGAAGTTTCCAAGCGTGAAATTACCAGAAGCATGTGGGAGGTTTGAATTTCCAAACTAATTTTTTTATATAGATTTAAAATCTTGCAAAACATGATACGTGGCATCGAGTTGCCATGGCAACAAAGGATCTGGGGAGAGAGGCAAGGGTAGGAGCATAAATGTGACAATAACAACATCGTGTGCATTTCTGTAGGGTGTTACGTTTAACAGTGTGTTTACAAGTGGTGTTTGAAGCTTTGCATGGTGTTGAAAGTAAGAAGTACTATAAACTATAAATAGTAGTAAACTTGTGGGTACAACCATGTGTAAAATCTCTTTGGGAGGAGTGTTGGTTCTGAAAAGAACCGGTTGGGTCTCGACGTTTCGAACAGTATACTCTTCTCCTGAAGACGAGCAGAGTATACTGTTCAAAACGTCGAGACCCAACCAGTTCTTTTCAGAACCAACACTCCCACAAAGAGATTTTACACATGGTTGTACCCGCAAGTTTACTTCTATTTATAGTTTATAGTACTTCTTAGTGTGTTTACATGCGGAAAATTGTGCATGGTTTTTCACTATTTTCTCCTGACTCACACAACGGATTAAGCCAAAATTTGTACAGGTTTATTATTTTATGTATATGGTTTATTTTATGTATATGGTTGATCACACAAAACATGGACACCGTCTTCGACTATTTTTGTCAGCTCTACCAATCCTGTATAATACCTTTAAAGGCAAAAAGTGTCATGACCGGGACTCGAACCCACACTCTGCTACTGACAACACCAGAGCTTGGGTTCAGTGAATTAGACCGCTCGGCCACGACTTGTCCCTTTAAGCTGCTTGGTTACTTGGGTGTATCAGTTACAGTTAGTGGTACTGAGTCTTGCTCATGACTCTGGCATAACTCACCAGAGAGCACGCTGTGAAACCATCAGGGTATACCCTAAAAATAACCCTCGCTAAATGAGGCCACAGGATGGTTTTATTCTCTAACTGGAATGGAATAATTTTTAAGACAACAGAAAATATCAACATATTTATTTGGATTCAACTGTTGGCACTTGTTGTCACTGTTACTACATCTTACATCAATGGACCCTTTGTCATCCTGTACTTCAAATATTAAAGGCAGGGTACACTTTTGGTAACTGCCAAAGACAAGTATCCTCACTTGGTGTATCCCAACACAGCCATCAAATAACAAACCTATGAAAATTCAGACTCAATCGGTCATCACAGTTGTAAGAAAATAATGACAGAAAAAAACCCACCATTGTTGCATAGAATTGTGCTTTCAGATGCCCGAAAAAGCTTTATGCCTGAAGCCTTTCTCAGATTCAATTTTTGTGGTGAAAATTATGTCTTTCTCTAAAACTACATTACTTCAAAGGGAGTCGTTTATAACAATGCAGCTCTTCAGTGCTCCTTACCAAGTAAGTTTTTATGGTCATTAACTTGTAGAGTAATTACCAAAAGTGTACCCTTCCTTAAAGGCCCTGTACTGTACACTATTGGTAAGATCGAAAAACACAATGTTCACAGATTCACACATAACTTACATGATTTAAAGTAAGTAATGGTAAAAAGGGTTCCTTAAAATATTTCTGCCTAAAATGCTATCGTTTCTGAGAAATGAGTAAAACAATAGTTTTTATCACACGCGATAATTTGAAAAAACAGAAAACACATAAGGTCTCTTTTCATTTTTTTCTCGTGACCTCGATGACCAATTAAGCTCAAACTTTCACATGTTTGTTTGTTCATGCATATGTTGAATCATACAAAATGTGGACACTGATTTTGAGATGTTACCAAAAGTGTACAATACCTTTAAGTCATCTTTATTTAACAAAAACTATATAAGTATACAGTATCATGTAATTGTAAAAGTAATTGCTTCCATTGCACTGAAACGACGCCCAACTTAAACAAGACTGAGAATACTAGCTAACTCAAGTTCTAGTCCTGCTCTAGTAAATTTTTCTTTTTTCAACCCCAATTGATTCTATTCTATTTAATTCTATTCTAAATTATTCTATTCTAAGTTTATGTTGCAAACATTTCAGGGAAATCAATGAATGTACCCCTCCAAAAATAACAAATATCACCCCCCTCCTACTAAAATGTGGTGACCTAAACTGTACCTTACAAAACAAACAAAGCTTTTGTTTCGGTCAGATGAAGACTAACGATGATCTTTTAGTGTCAGTTGACAAAGAAACATTAGACAGGATTTCCTTAATGTCTTTGGTTGTTTTAAACAAGAGCAAGGTCCAGAGTGAAAACATTGCTAAAAGATTCCCAACCATCCTCCATTAACTTTTCAGCAAAATGCTCCTCGCTTAAAATGTAGCGCTGGCATCTCGGCAAAGATGAATTCCTGTCACATCCGTTGCACGGGACGTCAAGTGTTTTCCCAGCTATGCTTTCAGTGAGAGGTAAACTTTAACTGTTATTCTTGTACCTGTTTTTTTCTAACGTATGTATATTTGCTATTGAATCTGCGTAAATGGTATTTTGTGCAAAATGCTCTTAGAGGCAAACTGTGGGACAGATCTGATACTTCATTCTTGGTTAAGGGAAGGTGGTTTTGCCTTTATAGTAAAGGGCACTGCCAGGGGAGAAATATTGCGTAGGGCTCCAATTTTGGGGGAAAATCCACAAAACCACAGGGCTTGTAGCTCAGAATATTTACTGGACCAGAATGTTATTTCACAAGACCAGATTCAAAATGAGAAAAGACATGAAAAGACAAGAATCACTGGAATTTGGCCTGTGGTCCAGTGTAAATTCAGGGCCCAAATTTAGGGGGGCTGCAGGGCTTGTACTTTACTGGACCAGCATTTATTTTACAAGACCAAAATGTAATGAGAGAGAACATTCTACTCAGTTTAAAATGTACATGTAAACAATTTTTAATTTGAACAAGCACTAAGGAAATATCTCCTAGATTTCAACAACAACAACAACAAATTATAGGTGACATTTCTCCCAACATTTCCAAGAACTAAGATCATCAAATTCACTGGCTTTGGACAAAAGGCATCCTTCCAGTTCACCAGGCAGACAGTAAGTTTACTCCCCCCCACGGCTTTACACCCCCCCAATCATGTCATGTACAGTAACAAGATAATTTATCAAATTTCACAGACAACAGAAATTCAGCGGCTTATCTTTCTAGAAAGAATGGAGGTGCTTAGAAGTAGCAATTGCACCATTCATTGTATTGAAGTCACAGGTGTAATTTATCATGATTTAAGACCTGCAATTAATCAATCAGGCAAATGTTGCATCAAAGGAATGTAGCGATGAAACAATTCTCTTAGGGAAAGTACTTATACAGGGTTTTTTCTTGGAAGAGTAAATTAATTCCTGTTCCCAAGTTTTCAATAATTAACTCACAATACAAACCATTTTGAAACCAAATTCAGAGGTCAAGTTTTAACAATAAAACATGATTCACCCACATGAACTTTGAGCATTATTTTGATTAATGAAAAAAATTAAAGGCAACAGTAACTTTGGGTTCTTCTTAATTGCTATTTTCTCAAATTGTGACAACATTATGGAAATAATTATTAAATCAAGACCTTAATTTAACCTTGTCGGAAGAGTGCAAAAATAACACTCCATGAAATTTGTGAAATAGTTATTTGCTCTGATCATGCAATGCGATATACACATAAAGCGTGCTTAAAGGCACTGAACACGTTTGGAAATTGTCAAAGACCAGTGTTCTCACTTGGTGTATCCCAACATATGCATAAAATAACAAGCCTGTGAAAATTTGGGCTCAATTGGTCATCGAAGTTGCAAGAAAATGATGAAAGAAAAAACACCCTTGATGTACAAATTTGTGTGCTTTCAGATATAGGAATAAAAACTTCTTGCAAGAAGTTTTTATTATTTTAGTGAGAAATTACCTCTTTCTCAAAAACTACGTTACTTCAGAGGGAGTCGTTTCCTACAATGTTTTATACTTTCAACAGCTCTCCGTTGCTCGTTACTAAGTACGTTTTTATGCTAATATTTGTTTTGAGTCATTACCAAACGTGTACGATACCTTTAAGCATTATAAACAGCCAGATTTTATAAAATCGTGTTTTAATTTCACTTTTGTGGGAAGTTTGGTTCTGAGGAGTGCACAGAGCCCTCCTCAACAATTTGAAGAGAGCTGTTTTTCTTAATTAAAGGGACTAGGAAATGTTGGCCTACAGGTATATAATTTCTCTGGAGGATTAGTAAATACGAATTGCATTATCAGTGAGTGTTCACTTTGAAAGTAGAGAATGTTTTAATTTTTAAACTTTCTTTATCTTTTTCATTAGAACTGCCTCTGGCCACTGGGTTAGCTCGGTGGTCTAGTGGTGGAACATCTGCTCTAGCAATGCAAAGGTCGCGAGTTTGAATCCCACTCGAGTGATTTGCCTGTGGATTTTTTTCATAGAACTCGGGAAAGTACTGAGTATATACAATACACATCGGTGTAAGGGTAAAAACAAATTATATAACTTTTTCTTCATCACCAATCTTGTAATTTCTAGATAAGATATACAAAGGTCAGGAGACTCTTGTTTTTTTTTTTTCTTTTTTCTTTTTCTTTTTTCTTGGGGGGGGGGCAGGAAAAAAACAGACTGTTTTTTACGGGAAAAGTGCGAAAATTCCACCCCAAACATAATGGACGAAGATTTACAATTCCTCAAAAGTTCAATTTACATTGTAGAACTTTGATCAGATTAATAAAGTAACCATCATCAACTGCTGCACTATATTCCTTTCAGAAATGGTCAAAGTGAACAATCTAAAGAGACATGTTGTAGCTCAGTCTGACGCCAAGAGATTTATTACAACACTCCCCCATGAGGGATTTTTCTAAGTCTATTTGTGTGCATATCTTGATGTAAACGGTCTTCGGGGGAACGGGGAGCGCAAAGGGGGCAAGTGGCTAAACTGCACTTGTCGGGGCATGTATAATGTCTACCCAAAGTGTCAGAAATGCTTGCTCTGTCATGCTGTCATGTCTCCCACAATGAATGGGCACAGGTTGGGGAATGGGATAATGGGGTGAGGTGGGGAGATGGGGGTCTTAAGTTCAGTTTTAAGATGGTGTGATTAAGTAAACCGTCTGTTACCACTTTCCATACATGTACTTCTGCACAATGTACGAAAAACGAACTGTCGTTTTTGGTACCAGAGGTTAAATTTCCAAAATGTGGGTAATTTCAGTAGATTTTTGTGTTTACTTTTTTCTGTTAAAGGCATCGTACACGTTTGGTATTTACTCAAAATGTATATTAGCATAAAAACTGACTTGGTAACGAGCAACAGAGAGCTGCTGATAGGATAAAACATTGTGAGAAATGACTCCCTCTGAAGTAACGTAGTTTTTGAGAAAGAGGTAATTTCTCACCAAAATAATAAAAGACTTCTAGCTAGAAGCCTTTTATTCCTATCTGAAAGCACACAAATTTGTACAATAAGGGTGTTTTTTCTTTCATCATTTTCTTGCAACTTCAATAACCAATTGAGCCCAAATTTTCACAGGCTTGTTGTTTTATGCATATGTTGGGATACACCAAATGAGAACACTGGTCTTTGACAATTACCAAACGTGTACGATGCCTTTAACTAGCACAAATGACAATGCAACAATATGAGACAGCCATGGGAGGAGTTTAGGGTAGAGACCAGCACAACAGAAAGAAGACATAAGTATTTTTAAAATTTCTGTAAACACTTCCATACTCAACACAATAAAAATCTATTTTCACTTTCAGCATGTTTTTAACCAAGTTTTCATTTTCTTAAAATAGTTGTTGAATGAATTTCCATTTTGAAAAATGGTACAATGATGCAACAACAAAAATAATAATAATCAAAACTCACATTTTTCGTACCTGTGAAATGCAAAACATAATTTTATTCTCTCGTGGCTCTACCTCGCGTCTTTTTTCACCAAATCAACCGAGTAGGAGCTAAAAGCAGCATTTGCATTTTGCA
This sequence comes from Plazaster borealis, assembly GCA_021014325.1. Taxonomy (NCBI): domain Eukaryota; kingdom Metazoa; phylum Echinodermata; class Asteroidea; order Forcipulatida; family Labidiasteridae; genus Plazaster; species Plazaster borealis. Next base: position 1,598,925 of record CM037465.1, on the reverse strand, counting down.
CTTTATCTTTAAACCTGGAATCCGTAAAGTCAACGTGTTCATTTGCCTGCGGTTCATTTGCTCATCCAAGGGGAAACTGCTCGCGGGTGCAAAATTTTCCTCCTATACTACAACGGCAGGTCGATTATAGCAGTAAAATAAAGAAATAAACTTTTTTCAAATTCAAACTGCTCAAAACGCTCTTAAGAAGAGTCCACACCCTCGCAAGAACAAATATTCCGGGGGGGGGGGGGAAGTGGATGAAAGAGGGGGAACTTGAGGAATTTTGCTCTTTAAATGGGACTCAAAGATGCAAGAGACAAAATGATTGTAAATTAAAATGCTTTTAAAAAGACTCTACACCCTCACAAGAACAAATATCCATGGACCTAACAAATTAGGTTAACATGTTTTGCCTGAATAAATCCTATAGTCTACCCTCAAGGAGTTCACGTCTTATCAGACCTGTCCAACTACATTTAATCCAGTTGAATATTTATAAGGGAGTATAATTAAGCTACCAATACACGCTATTTCTGACACTGGTTTTGATAACGTCTGGATTTGGAGACTAGACTGATGGAGACAATCGGTATCTCGACCGTGAAGGACGTTGTAAAGTTCAACGAAAGAAACGACTAAGTGAAATTTGTTGAGAACCTTTCAGAGGGAAAAATCGGTCAAGCATGCAGCAATGCATCACAAGTGGTTCACAACATCCTTCAAGATTAGGATTTTACTTCACCCTTACATCGAGGTGCTTTCTGAGTCCAAATGACAAAAACTCACAGCTGATACTCGGGTGGGATGTGAACCCTTCAATTATTACATCTACTAAACTGTTTGCGGTACCCACTGCTAATTACAGTTTTCAAATTGGTCTCCCTGTCATCCCGTGCACATAGCTCGGCATACAACAGTGAAGATTTTTTTTTGTAGAATGCAGGGGTTGTGGGTTCGAATCCCACCCTAGTAGACTGTGGATTATTTTTCAAGAGGACTTGGACAGAGGATACAGTGTATATCAGATGCAAAATAAACATAACATTACAATACAAGAAAACCCTGACGAAACATGAACTGTTTTTGTTGTTTTATCCAGAACTGATAACCAATTTTGATGACACTTTCACATGGTTGGTCTCAGATTATCTGTAGGTGTACAAAAATAAAATTTGGGAGGCTAATCATCCCTCTCCCCCTCTTAACCCCTAACACTAACCCCTCCCCACACCCCTCACTCTAACCCCTCCTCTATAACCCTCCCTCTTCCTCCCTCATCCTCCTTTATATCAAACCCCCTCCTTTCCTTCTCTTACAAACACTCAAGCCCCCTCCCTTATACACACTCAAGCCCCCTCCTTTTGTGACCTCCCCTCCCTTTCTTACCCCCCTTACCTACACACCAGACAAAATACACTACAAAACTTACTAATTTTAAATTTTTCTTCCCTTTATGCCGAGTGTTTCAATGTCTAGATCTTTTATAACTAGTCGATGCACTCAATCTACGCATATATTCATTTAGTGAAGTCCATTAACACACAGTGGTGTCATAAACGTTTTCTGTATACCGTGAGGTATACGTAGGGCATTTTGACTATAGGTAGGGCATTTTGACTATAGGTCTTACTTTACAAAACTCAAAACTAAGATGCTGAGTTGCAAAGGACGAAGCTACATGTCATAATTATATCTTTAACCTTTGATGTAAATGTTTTTATTTATAGTTTATTTTCTTATCTGCTATTTTTACATTAAATTGTTTTATTATATCTACTATACTTGTTTTACAACCAGATGCAGGGTAGCAGGTCTACGGATCACAGTAATTACTTTGCTTTTGTTTCTCCAAGCCCATCTGGAAGTATTTTTGTATTGTTGTGATGGCTGAATAAATAATAATAATAATAATAATGATGAGAATAATGCAAGGGCACCTTTGGCAGCCAGCAACATCAACCCATATGACCACTGAGCACAACCAGAGATCGAAGGGGGAGGAAAGCTGGAAGAGAACCTGTGTGGCACTGGAGAGAACCAACGCCCAACTCTTCTCAAAAATGGACCTATAGTCAGGAATCAAACCTGAGCACCATTGGTGAGGGACGAGTGCTTTACAAACTAGCCAACCATGCCACGTACATATATTGTTTTGAAATTCAGCATTTTCATTTTGTAAACGTCAAGTAGCATGTTGCTGGACACGCATTCACAAGGTTATAGGTTCACATCCAATTGATTTTAACAATGTCAGTTCAGTGAAATGTTCTTTTTCTCATCAAACGCCAAACAAACTACTTGTACGACAGGAAGTGCCCAGTTTGAATTACTACAGTTGAAACAAAACTGTTTCAGTGATCTCGAACTCATCCTTACAAATTTTTGTCAAGTTTTATTTTTCCTTTGTTGATTTCCATTTCCAAGCTTTGAGTTATAACCAAAATACTTCCACCAACAATTTTACTACAGTCGATCTCCTACTCTTAATACTATTTACATTAACATTCTTTCTTTTACAACAATAACAACAACATAAGCAACAAAACAGCTCCACCACCAACAACAACAAAAACAGCAATTTCTAACTGCTACAACCATTTTCTACGACTACGAGGTACTTACATCTCGACCGTGTTCGCTGGCAAATCTAGCGGGACTTCAGTGAGGTTTCTCCGGGTGCAGTCCACGGCTATGATGTCCACCGTCCCGCTGTTGGGATTTTTCGGCCTGTAACAGCAACATACACTCGAGCATAAAGAAGAGTTTCTATGGCAAATTGGGGCGGCCGGAAAAATGGGTAGCATCACCCCGTACACTGCGGCCCAGAACAACATCAAGATTAACTCCATATTTTCAGTGGAAGTTTGACATATTTTGAAGACTAGTGGTCAGTTTTCAGCAAGCAACTTCGCAGCACAACATCGCAGTGAGACAAACAGTGATTTTATGACCGTAACATGCATGGTCAATGTGTACACATACACAGAGAATGCTCCATTTATTGAAGGGGAAGTGTTCAGCTACAAGAACTCATTTTCACGTTCAACGGAGGTTAAACAGCTTCATTTCAAAACTAAATTGTATTAATAAATATGTAGATTTTATATTTATTTTTATAAGATTTGGTGTTCGTAGTGAGAATTCTACCAATTTATTGTTTTCTTTTCAAACAGCCCCTGCAACCGTTCGCGTAACAAGCTTCTAGATCCCACACTTGAATGTAATCTTCCATTCTGGTTAGTACCAATCAAAACAGTCCTTGCACCTGCTGTAATATTATGTGATGAAAACTTTCGGAAGGTGCCGACAACTGAATAGACTTCACCAAGTCCCATGTCCGTTGACAGAATCATTTTGAAGAGATCGTTGGTTTGAGAGGGTTTTTAGGAAGAATAACTTAATTCTCATCCTCTAGTTTACGATAAAACACCATACCACCAACTTGTGGAAAAATGTTTAATAAAACTTGATGAGCTTTGGATTAAGTTGGGAAAATGACTTGGTGGAGAAGTTAATTGCAACGGTTGTACCCGGTTTGAGAAAGGAGATAATGTGGGAGCGGGTGGGGGTCATTCTTCGGGTAAAAATCAAAAATTCTGATCATCTAAAAAAGCCCATGAAAAGTGAAAAGTAACCCATGGATGAAATTCAAGAGTAACTTTTCACTCTTTATGGGCTTAAAAATGTAGGTTAAATTTTAACCTATATTTTAACAAAAATCAGCATAGCAGGGACTCCTGAATAAGGTTTTTGTCACGATGAGCAGGAATCTGTCACTAAAAGTCAATGTATACTTCAAATACACTCTTAGAGTTACAATCGAGTCATATTTATTTTCAGCAAAGGCAAAGACTGATACTGATTATTTCCAATGAATTTACATCATAGAGCTACATTATTATTGATAGCGGTCGAATATTTTGTAAACAGGAAGAGGTGACCGGGGTTAGGTCAGCGGTAACCGAGCAGACAGGGGACAATAAAACAATTCTGGATTCTTGTTTTATGACTGGTTTACAACATTTATTAGAACTCAAAAATAATATATATTCAAGTTTCTACTTTCGTCTCCGGTTTTGAATTCAATTCAATTGTAAGTAATTCGTTCGTTTTAAGGTGACTTAAGGGTATCAAACAAGGCTACCAGAAAGGGGCTGTGTACAAACATAAATACATTTTAAATTAGCCATAACATTTAATAAATACATCTTTAACATACTAATCTTGACCAAGTTGCAAGACGAGCCTAAGGGTAATAATCAACCAAATTAATCCGTTCATAATTCAAGACGTTATTGTTTAAAAGTTCATCAATGAATGTTCTGCGGTGCTCTAATTTGACGAGCGAAATGGATAAATCACAGAAATACACTCTGAATAAAACATACTGTTGTACCTCAATGTGGAATATACTGAATTTAAGATCTCGTAATGATGCCCAATAATTATCATCGACTGTAAAGGGGGAAATCCCCATAAGAGCATTGCTTATAAATTCAATAACTTGAACCTTATCGTACCTGCGAAATGAGTTCCATGGGAATAAGTCCAGTAGCAACAGCTAGGCTACTGTTGCGACAATCGCAGGGCAATGTTTGGACAACTGGAATAAATTATTAGAGATGCCAATAATTACACAAATACGTTAAAACATGGACATGATAGATCAGCGGTAATTGGTCCAATGGACATGTGCATACGTCGGTGTTACGTCAGCCCATCCCAGCGCCTTTGGTTCAGGCGCTGGGACCAAGCAAAGGAATTGCTATACAGCGCCCTCTAGTGATAAAATGAACTTATAGCAGACCTACGTGCGAGCGGACGTATCCGAATTAACTATAATATGGTTTAAAGGGATTGTATACGATTGGTAATTGGAACCAACTGTCTGTTTCAATCCTATATAGATATACCATCAAACTAACCTGTAAAAATTTCATTTCAAAAGGGGTAGCGTTTTTTAGATATTATTGCCGAAATTCTGGAGGGGTTATGTCCACGCAGGAAGAATAATCTGCAATTGGAACACACAATCTGAGAAATGTTACTGTCAGTAACACTTCTCAGATTCAAATTTTGGGGGATAAAAAGTGATATCTTTAATCCATAACCGCAGTACTTCGACGTGAACATTTTGCTTAAAATGCATGTGACTATCCAAAGCTGCTGTACTTCTTACCAAGTAAGTTTTTATTGCCATTCATTTTCAGAGTCATTACCAAACGTATACAGACCCTAACGCATGGCGTAGGGGTCAAAAATATAGTTGTAACTACTTATGGCCCTGGTTTGACCCAATTGCACCAATTAATATGCTGTGCTTTAAGGTATCGTACACGTTTGGTAATGACTCAAAACAAATATTAGCATAAAAACTTACTTGGTAACAATTAGCAACGGAGAGCTGTTAATAGTAGAAAACATTGTAGGAAACGAGTTTTTGAGAAAGAGGTAATTTCTCACTAAAATAATAAAAACTTCTTGCAAGAAGTTTTTATTCCTATATCTGAAAGCACACAAATTTGTACAACAAGGGTGCTTTTTCTTTCATTATTTTCTTGCAACTTCGATGACCAACTGAGCCCAAATTTTCACAGGCTTGTTATTTTATGCATATTATGTTGGGATACACCAAGTGAGAACACTGGTCTTTGACAATTTCCAAACGTGTTCCAAAAGTGCCTTTAAGACAGCGAGTTAGAGTCTAGCATTGGTACAGCCAATAATTGTTCTAAGGAATAATCAAGGAATAATTGCACACTGATTTGTGGACAAGGTAATAGTCCAAAGAGGGCGCTATGTTGTCATCCCGTTATCCCGTTCAGAGGAACCGCTCCTCGCTCGGTCCTAGCCCGAACGTCTGACGTCACACTTAGGCTCGTGAATAACGCCAGAGATCAGCCCTGAGCGAAGGGCGGGATCCTGGAAAACGCACCTTTGACCTCGCATCCATTCACACTGCAGAGATTCGTAGTATGTCACACGTCGTGTACACGCATTTACATTTGTGTACAAACAACTTTAAATAAAAACACGCGCGCCTTGTATCCAATGAAATCATGGGGTCTGTAAAACCAGTACATGTCTTTATCCTTGCGGATAAAGACAGGGGACCAGTCTAGCTCAGTTCCTGCGCCAGGAACTGTCTCACATGGGCATGACGTTAGAGGGCGTGGTTCTTTTGTTGAATTAAGTCACCAAACAATGATCTATTCTAAAATAGACTGGTCCTTTCTCTATGATTCTGACCATTGATGTCAATTTGAACAGCCTGTCTCTGGTTGCATAACCCATAACCTCCTGGGGGAAAATCATTCCAATTTTCTGCCTTAAAAACAACTTATTATTAGGCCTACTTCTTTTTTGACGGACTCTACTTAACACAACGGTGTATGGGTAAAACACAAATAATACATTCTCCAGAAAAATGTTTCCTCTGAAATACCGTAAAAGTAGCGCAATTACCAGCCGGTAACAAAAGCATAAACTGCAGAGAATCCCCGACAAAAATGAACCGTCTTTGCGATTTTCACTGGAACATAATTTGTTGAAACTAGTTTAAAGGGTCTGTATACGTTTGGTAATGACTCTGAAAATTAATGGCAATAAAAACTTACGTGGTGAGGAGTACAGCAGCTTCGGATAATATAATGTATTTTGAGAAACTTTTCACTTCGAAGTACTGCGGTTATGGCACTTTTTATCCCCCAAAATTTGAATCTGAGAAGCATTACTGCAGTAACGTTTCTCAGATTGTGTATTCAAATATTGTAGATTATTCATCTTGAGTGGACATAACCGCTCCAGATTTTCGGCAATATCTCAAAAACGCTACAACCTTTTGAAATGAAATTTTCAAAGGTTATAGTTTTATCATTATGGTATATATCTACAACTAGGATTGAAACAAACAATGGGTTCCAATACCTGCCATACGTATACAATTCCTTTTAACAGAGTGGTTGTATGATGAGTTTGTAGAAAACTAGACCATGAGAAACCAATGATGCAGTAAACCTTTAGTAGTAACCCACTCCTGACAAAGAACAAAATCCCCTTTATAGGCTATTTTTAGGCATAACGTCATTCAGGGAAGCACTATATAAAGTAAATCGTTCCCACACATCGGCCTTTACTAACAAAAATGCGGCAACTAGAGGCACCTGCAGTTGAACGTGATCTTCAGACTCCTGTTAGTAGACAACCTAAATCAAGATACCCGGATCGGTCACAAAAACCACCTGATGACCGGCCAAGAGAACCGCCAGATCGACCAAACGTACCCCCCGATGATCGACCAAAAGAACCATTTGATAAGACATTCGAGGTGGTCCATCCATCCAAAAGGGCGTTCCATGCATTACAACACCCGTCACCCGACGGAAGAGCAAAACACCAGGCCCCCAAAATAGATCCCCTCACCATCACGTTCGCTGCAGGTGCCTCTAACGACGACGGAAATAATGAATTACCAGTGCGACACGTTCAAAAGGTAAGAATACAAATATTATTTTGACTGTTTTATTTATGTGAAAATAAATTTGTAGACCACGTTTTTAGAATTATTGAATAGTTCAAACTTGAGAGGAATTTCCACTGGTGGATAGTTTAGAGGAAAGGAATATCGTTTTTAATGGTAAAAGTTAGAATATGTTTATTGTTATAGAGTTTGTTTACTTCTAATTTGGTTTTCTTTTTAAGCTTTTTGCTGTTGTACAATTCATGTTTTTCATCGGGGGCCATCAATTTATTTATTTTTTGTTCCTCAGTTTATGTATTTTGTCTTTATTTTGTTGTTGTGTTGGTGGTATGTAAATAGCTGTTCCAACATAGTAGTCCGAACAGTTATTGTTTTCGTCATGATTTTTATTTGTTTTTTCTTCCTCTTCTTCCGTCAAAAATCCAATTTGATTTGTACACAAATGTGTGCCCTCCAAGAGCCATACTTAGCTTATATTAGTACAAGAGAGTAAGATCCTATATCATAAAGCTTTAAGGTCATAAAGTTGTCGTTAAATGTAATTAGCTTAAATTAATTAATTAGTTTACTTAGGTATAATGACATAAATATTTAATTAGCCAATCTTTCGACCATCATTATCTCAAAAAGTATACGGCTGATCGTCAAACTTTTGTTCAATTATGTACTTGTGGGATACTCTATAACTGTTTGTTGGCCTAACGACGTCACCATGACATCGTTTGTTGCGCGTTTTGTATCTGTGTACAAAACCTATGGCTCTAGATCTAAACTTGGCCCAGTCCTAATACCGTATCTTGCCATGGCTATTGCGTTTTTTGTACAATAATCATAGACTCCTATGAAGTCTAAGTCGGAGACTTAGACATGTCTATTCATCAGACTCGGAGCGTCAAATGCAAGCTCATCGCAGCGCTACGAAACCACGTGGCAACCCATTCAGACTGTATACGGACGCTCACCGGGATTGCCGACGTGAAGTTCAGGTCTGTGGAGAGCTGACGTTAATGAGAGTGTAGGCCTAACACTCTTGTATGTCATTATTCACCCGATAACCACAGATCAGCTTATCAAAAGCAATGCTATCTCCTGAACCAGATGTCATCATAAAGTCGTAATGTTTGTGTATAGTCTTGTATCTTACATCACTTCATGACATTTCATTCAAAATTGACCCAACTTTGACATTTACTTCCGGTCCGCAGGAATTTCGAATAAAAACTGGACATTGGGTGTTTGTCCTCTGGACGAACACGAATCTGTTCCGGTTTTATTTCACATGGATTACATGATCTAGACCCTGAACCTGACCCTGAAATCGAAGCAAAAAAACATATGACCCTAAACCTAACACAGATCCTTGACTTAAATGTTCACAAGACCCTACCATAAAGCTGATTTTGAATCTGACCCTGACTCTAACCTTGACTCTTACTCTGATCGAACATTGACCATAATCTTGACCCTAACCCTAAAACCCAACCCTGACCCTTACCCTTACCCACCATGAATCCTAAAAAATCTTTCCATATTGTAATAATTTAATAAATGATTTGATACAAAGGTGTTTAAACCCAGTCTTAATATTCTAAAATGAGCCCCAGTGTATACTTTAGACCTTAAAATTGACACAGCCAAAGAAGGGGCTCTCGTGGTTAACTTATCATAGTCAGCTGGCCAATGAAGGCATTGCGTGCAGGCAATCAACACCGAGGCACATCAAATATTTTCAATATGGCGAAGGGGTTGACGTTTTTGGTACTTCGTTACGAATTACGTACACATTGGGGGACATATTTTTCTGAACGGATACTTAAACCTTGCAAACAGATTATGAATTCGCTCAATGGCAAACTGAACCATGCGATTGGCCTATAGTGCCGAGTGCGAAGTGGAGTCCCGAGTCATTTTGGAATTAGGATCTTGACTTGACTTGGCTTGACTTGACTTAGCTTCTTGTTTCATACCCATCCTGAATGCATGTGGGTCCAACGCACATCTAAAACTGTCATTTCTTCATCACCTTCTCTTCTTTGTCATCTGGATTACAGTGCAAGACACTTTTGTGAATTCCCTTCACAGATTCACTGCCATCAACTCCTTTTTTCACTCGCAATCCACATTTCCTTTATACATTACCGATGTATTTTGGGATGACGGCATGTTGAAAGCAGAATGTCGTCTCCCAGATGGATTTTGTCTTAGGATGATGGCGTCCTGAAAGGAAGATGTTGTCTTCCCAATAACTTATCTCGGGAAGTTGACATCTTACCATGATGTCGACATCCTAAAATGAAATATATCGGGAGGGACGACATCTTACTTCAGGATGCCGTCATCCCGAGATAAATCATCTTAAGATGTGGTCATCTTACGTTTATGATGTCATCATCCTCCAGTAAATTATCGCAGACGCGAGATTATAAGTGGCGGCCGACAGTATGGGACGTGTGGCGGCCGCCAGAAATGTATGTGGCGTTCGCCAGATAAAAGTTACCAACAAATATTCACGGGCTTGTCAAAAAGAAAGTTAACCTCTTATCCCCTGGCACTATTCGACTTACATTAAAACAATGTGCAATATTAGTTTATGTATATTTTTGAACGCTTACTGTTTCTATTGTAACTTTAACTCTGAACTTTACTTATTAAATTTAGTCTACTGACTGTACTGCAGTTGTAATTTGTTATTGTACAAATTAACCAAGTTGAATTATATTTTAAATCTCATTTTCCATTCTACTCAGGTATATCTAATTCCCCTCATGTGATGTTTATCAATTTTCCCCTGCCTGGGCCCCCATGGGGGAAAAGAAGAAAGAAAAGAAGAAACAAAATTGTGCAGTGAGGTGTTATTATACTTTTTTTACTAAAAAAACGTTTGTCATTGTACGGTACCTTTTCGCAGTAGTTCAGGGCTTTTCGTGACGTGTGAATGTGCCTTTGTTGACGTTTACATGGGAGTTTCTCAACTAACCTAATGTGACCTTTATTGTGTAGGAAATTTTAGGGGTGTTGTGAGGGAAAAGTGTTCACATTTCATTACCATGTGAACCATCGCGTGCAAAGCCTTAATCTCGTAACAATGTTCGACAACAACAAAACTTTTCATGAATATTTTGCTCAGGTTGTTTACGTTTTCACGGTTAGTTATTTTTTTCCTTGTCTGTAAAGCATGAGAAAGCAAGATTGCGTGTTCAAACATTCCTTTCTCATGACGATTATGTATAAACCAGTTGCAACTCGGTACCAACAACTACGTTTCATTAAAAAGAAGCAGTATGCACAGTGGGAATAATAAAGTTCGGCACACCCGATAAACAATTTGATAATGATAATATAAAACCTACAGAATTCTGATAAAGGAAGGCCCTATTTCAATTGTTACTCTGAATGATGACATATTGATGAGGCGCACAGCGAACACTGAGGATGAGCTTCACTAAATCTTTTTCTGAATCTCGTGAATAAATATATATGTCTAAGTCTCCCACCTTAGGGAGTCTATGTATATTGTACAAAATATTAATAGCATCGCTCGTATATGGGATTAGGACTTCATCAAGTTTAGAATTTTAGAGGCATAGGCCTAGGTTTTGTACACAGATACAAAACGTGCAATAAATGATGTCATGATGGCGTCGTCCGGCATTTTAGGCAAACAAACAGTTATAAAGTATCCCACAAGTATATAATCGTAATAAGTTTAATGATGGGAGAATTCTTTGTACAATGAACGACATATTGAAATCAACTGGCGTATCCCCCAAGTTATTCTTTCTCATTTATTTTTTAAAGAAACCGGAAGCTAGTAAGGAAGAAAAGAAACAAGAACATGAAAAGGTCTATGGTAAGTTAACCGTAAGGGAATTTATGTTTTGATCTTGTGATTATAAAAAAATGTTAATAAAATATACACTTCATAACTTAATATCAGCTATAGATCTTCCACGCCAACTCACCTAAAATTTTGAAAATTGTTGAAGTGGCATGCCTACCGGTATCTTAAAAACAAAGATATTTGGCAGAAAAGGTGTTTATAACACCTGTAGAGGATTCTTTTAAACAATTTAAGAAGTATAGTCGGTCAAGGTGAACCCCTTGGTGAGTTGGCACGGAATGCCCCCCCCCCCCTGCATGCAAGGAAACCAATACGCACCTTTCTCCACTGTAGACCCCTTGCACAACGCGCAGCCTATCCCGGGAGTCATTTGGGGAGGCAATACCGTTCACAAACATACACAAAAGAGTTTACTCCCAAAATGATGGAAATGGTAGACGCGCATTGTTCGCAGGTGCGTTCCGCGTTGTGTAAGGGTCTATAGTATACAAATATTGAGTGGCTCAGAGTGGAATGGGAGGAATATTATCGCAAGGTAAAATTTTGACTGTTCCATTTCACGAGGCGAAGCCGAGTGAAATGGAACAGTCAAAATTTTACCGAGCGATAATATTCCTTCCATTCCACGAATTAAAGCCACTCAATATTTGTTTTATATAACTGACATATAGATCCTTGTCATTTGATGTATTTTAAAAGTATAACATTATGAAAAATCACACAAATTACTGCACAATTAATTTAATAGCAATCGGATCACAACCTTTTGCACAGGTGCTCCTTTGTTTTAGCAGCGGCGCGGCGGCGCTGTACTGCTCAAAAACATTGGGAACAAGGATGATCCTAACTGTTGAATGGGAAATGCTATTCCCCATGGGCGAATAGGTCTTTTTGATCGCCGGTGCGGATGGGAGTAATAGTGAATGTCACGTGAAGTAAGTTCCACCAATCAAATGACAAGGATCTGTATGTCAGTTATATAAACATCATTATAACACCCCTTACAAACATTCTGCCTTTTCATTGGTTTAGAGCGCGTCACATGATATGTCTTAGTTTTACTAGAAACCCGGTGGCCGTGTGATAGTCGTTTGCCATGCAATAGTCAAAAGACTATTACATGGCGTGCGCGTTACCCAGACGTCTTTTTTACCCACCTCGAACGCAATCAGTTGTGCATCTGTGTATCTGAAATGCGCGTACGAACGTTACGTGTACGAGGATGATAAATAGTCTGTTAGGGTGTTATAAAACAAATATTGACTGCTTTTACTCGTGCTATGGTTAAAACTACGACTCCCGAGGTGATCCCCGGAGCGTTCTATTTTCCCGAGGCGCAGCCGAGGGAAAACGGAACGGTCCGGGGATCACCGAGGGAGTCGGAGTTTTAACCATAGCACTTGAAGCAGTCAATATTTGTATAATAGACCCCCTTGCATAACGCGATACGCTACAGGTATACGCGCACGTTTTTACGCACAAAGAACAGCTATCGTCCAATGATCTGCCTCCTTTTGGCCTCAGAGATGGCGCTTATTGAGAGTGTGACGTCATAATTTATGAAGGGGTCTGTATCATATTCATAATGTTATTGTTAAATTCAAGTTGATTGTAATATAGATCAAAGATGCTTAAAACAAAGAGATTTTGCAGATAAATTGTTCATAACACCTATAGAGGATTCTTTTTAAAAAGTAAGAAAACAAATCTTCGTTCACGGTCAACCCCTAAGTGAGTTGGCACATGGTGCATGCATGGAACTCAATTCGCACTTGAGTATATAATTGAAACCGTGCATGGCAGTGATACTATCTGGTAAGGTTTGCGGTAAGGATTTCAAATCCTTGCATGTACTTGAGTAGGATTTGAAACCTTGCATGGTGGAGATACAATCTAGTAAGGTTTGCAGTAACACCATGTACATGATAGATTTGAAACTTTGCATGGTGGAGATACAATCTAGTAAGGTTTGCAGTAATACCATGTACATGAGTAGGATTTGAAACTTTGCATGGTGGAGATACAGTCTAGTAAGGTTTGTGGTAACAGTGTATATGAGTAAGATTTTAAACTGTGCATGGTGGGAGTACAATCAGGTGAGATTTGCGTTGACAACATGCATAACACTTTTTCCATTTTTTTCAGTGTGATGCATGGTTCTGAGTTCGAACCGGTGGTTTGATGAGTCGTAATGACCAATGACTTTTCATATTGCAGAAAGTGAGTGTCCGGCGGTCACGACGGCAGATGCGCCACAAGTCCCGGGTCCCGAGCTCATCAGCAGTCCCAAGATAGATGCTGACGGTCAACTTAGGGAGGTCACCATGTTTGGTCACTCTCTGCATCCAGCTAACCTTGAAGGCCATCCGGAGCATCGGGGTGTAGCAGCCATCGAGGGACTTAGCCATGGACTTAGTGAGGGTCCAGATATAGAGATTTCTTCAGAAGCGGTTGCTAAAGAATTTGGTGTATATCATAAACAATTTAAGTATCTATCAGTAGCAGATAATGGTGAAGGGCTAATTACCTTTGGCGTAGTTTCATATATTATAGCATTTATTAGTACAAAAACCGTGAAATATTATAAGGTCAATTTTTTTGAAGTTTCAATAATGTTGAAATCGTTTGTTGGTTTGTGGAAGTATGTTGAAAGAACATCCCACATTGAACTTTTGAATTGGGATAGTATTGATATGAAAAACCACGTTGAATGGAAGGAAATATTATCAGTTATTCCTCAATCAATTTTCTCTTTTTTGTTGAAGTTATTTGAGAGTTCCGTAGGTACAGGACAACTGATTCGGGATGCTTGCATCAAAAAGAAAATTGATTGGAGGGAAATATTATCAATTATTCCTCAGTCATTTGTCTTGTTGAAGTTGGTTGACAGTTCCGTAGGTACAGGACAACTGATTCGGGATGCTTCCATCAAAAAGAAAATTGACCGGAGGGAAATATTATCAGTTATTCCTCAGTCATTTGTCTCTTTTTTGTTGAAGTTATTTGGCAGTTCCGTAGGTACAAGACAATTGATTTGGGATGCTTGCATCAAAAAGAAAAGTGATTGGAGGGAAATATTATCACACATTCCTCAATCAAATGTCTCTGGTTCGTTGAAGTTGGTGGATAGTTCCTTAGGTACAGGAAAACTGATTCGGGATGCTTGCATCAAAAAGAAAATTGACTGGAGGGAAATATTGACACATGTTCCTCAATCAATTGTCGCGTATCCTGTTCAGAGTGATTTTTTACCTCTACCAAGAGGTGTAGATCCAGCATCATCAAAGGCGTTAAGAAATACATTGTTTTCTTCAAATATTTCAACCCCAGGGAAAGTAGAAACGCGTCAAATAGAGGATTACAATATCTTCCTTGAGTGGTATAAAACATCAGCCATAGGCAAACAGTGGAAGACGCATTCTCGCAAGGCTGATCACCCTACAACTGATAAAGAAAAAGAACTGCACAATGAAATATTATGCAAAAGTTTGAAGTTAAAACCAAAAACAACACTGGGCGGATTCCGTGTTGATGATCAAACCATTGTAGCACTATCAGGAGCAAATTATGACAAAGCTATAAATTTCAAATGGGATGATAAAACCAAGTCGCAATTTGAAAATATTGAATTTGTTCGCGAGCTCCCTAGTCATCACGGTATTGTTCAAACATTGGTAAATTTATTTCTTAATCTTGAGAAACCAGATAAGTTGAAATGTTTTGAAAACATTGTAAAGGAAATAATTAATTGTGTCACGCTGCCCAAAAAATTGAAAAAACACAACGATCTTGTGGAAAAGCATTATGAATTGATTGAAAAGATTGTAAAAAAGAAAACTAAACTCATAGAAAATCTTGAGATTGACCTTAAACAAATGTACCCGTCCGAATTTACAGAAGGTCTTGGACAGAGACTTTTATCGCACTTCCTTGATCCTGATAGTGATAGTGGACTGGTGAAAGGTTTGAGTCCAGAGTTAATGGAAAAAGTCAAAAGGATTGTTGAAACAAATAAAATTAAGAAGAAATTAGACGGTCTTCCAAAAGTTCTTTTTCAAAATCTTGAGAAAGACCTAAATCTAAATCGTTGTGCAGAAGATAATGCGATTTCATCGGCACTCCCCAAAATGCTCGGTTCCACCGACAAAATGGTTCAAGTAATTGCCATGAATTCCGAAAACTTGAGTGGAAAGGAGCCCTGTGATGCTTGTCACAGAAAGATCCCATATGTCCAGAAGAGCGTTGCGTTGTTGAACTACGCTGGCATTCAACCGCATGAACTAGATAAATTATATAGATCTAGCCTAAGAAAACCCAAATAAAAAACTGCAAAAGTAGTTCTATTTTTTTGTTTTACCTTTTCAATTTTGTTTTACCCGTCCCTTTAGGGGCTCCGTATATTTTAAAAAATACCTTTAAAAAAATAGGCTTTACTATTATATACAATTCAATAATAAAAATATATAATCGTTTTCGGTCTTATTGTAGTCCTCTTTGAGTCGCTTGGTTCTTCCTTTATGCCCCAAGAGGATTTATTTTACGTAGAAAAAAGACAAGGAGTCTATTCGACTTGTTAACAAAATTGTTTCAACCTCATGAACTATAATGCATTTTGTCGATCTAACGTAAGAACCCCCCCCCCCAAAAAAAAACCAAAACGCAAAAGTAAAGTTCTATTTTAAAAAATACCTTTAAAAAAAGTATAGGCTTTACTATTATATGCAAATAAAAAATAAAGCGTAGGTAGAAAAATGTATTGTTTTCAGTGTCTTATTGTGGTCCTCTTTGAGTCGCTTGGTTTTTCCTTTTATGCCCCAAGATCATTTTTCTTTATATTTTAAGTAGAAACAGACAAGGAATCTATTCGACTTGTTAATTTTTTTATATTAAAGGGTCTGTATATACGTTTGGTATTTGGAACCCATTGTTTGTTTCAATCCTATATAGTTGTAGATAATCTACCATAAAACTAACCTGAGAGATATTGCCGAAAATCTGGAGTGGTTATGCTCACGCAGAAAGAATAATCTGCAATTGGAATACACAATCTCAGATTCAAACTTTGGGGATAAAAAGTGATATATTTGTCCATAACCGCAGTACTTCGAAGTGAAAAGTTTCTCAAAATGCATTATACTATCCAAAGCTACCGAACTTCTTACCAAGTAAGATTGTATTGCCATTATTTTCAGAGTCATTACCAAACGTACAGACCCTTTAATGTAATATTATTACAAATCAATGCAACCATAAAGGATAATGATTGATTGATTAACTTTTATCATTTCTAAAAGATGACACAATGACCTATGTCGTGACCTCGATTATCTAGACTTGTTATTAATTAATGCTTTAAAGGCATCATACACGTTTGGTAATTGTCAAAGACCAGTGTTCTCACTTGGTGTATCCCAACATATGCATAAAATAACAAGCCTGTGAAAATTTGGGCTCAATTGATCATCGAAGTTGCAAGAAAATGATGAAAGAAAAAACACACCTGTTGTACAAATTTGTGTGCTCTCAGATCTAGGAATAAAATCTTCTTGCAAGAAGTTTTTATTATTTTAGTGAGAAATTACCTCTTTCTCAAAAACTACGTTACTTCAGGGGGAGTCGTTTCTCACAATGTTTTATACCATCAACAGCTCTCCGTTGCTTGTTACCAAGTAAGTTTTTATGCTAATATATATTTTGAGTAATTACCAAACGTGTACGGTGCCTTTAACACGCGGGAAAACTTTAATACGTTCATTAAAACCCTCCGAGCAGCCACGGGGAGCAGGCGGGAGGACCAGCTTCATACTTTGTTTAATAACTACAAAATGTGTAAATCCATTTCGCAGATTTGTTTTGGAACTACCTTTAATCACCCCTCTTTCATATACTGTATTGATTTCTGGGTGAGTGAACTCAGAGATTGACAAATAGTGTGGGGAAAGCTGGGTCCCTTTATAACGTGCACACAAAAATCCCATTGTGTGCACAACAACTTAATCCTTTCGAAATGTACTATTTTTTGAAAACTAGTAGTGAAACAATGTGTACATTTCCAGAATTTTTCAATCTTTAGTGTGTGGGTCCAGGGAACATCTATTAATCTGTTCAGACTATTGTGACAAGAATTGTGCCCCCAAACACAGTTATTTACCCGTAACACAATCTGCCTCTCGTGAACTCCCAGGGGATCCAGCATGTCATTTCCCCCCCCCCCCCTTGGCTGCTCCTCGGAGGAAATACACCACTTTTAAAGACCAGCTGGGTCCAATTTCATAGAGCTGCTTAAGCAGAAAATATTGCTTAACAATTTTCTGCTTAGCAGAAATGAGCAGGATACCAGTCACAAACTGTACATGTGACATAGGATTTTGGCTGGTAACCCTGTTCTGGTAAGCTTAATTTTGTTGTGCTTAGCTTGGCTCGTCAATTTACTGTTGATTCAATACGGTTGTCATCGAGGGACATTTCGCAAAACGTCAAGTCTACAACGGCTCCTTTCTTTCCTTTGTATGTTTTTTTTCAAGCACCAGGCAACAAAACGGAAAACAACTTTTGTTTGCGAGTTGATTTCTCATTTTTGGAATTCCCAATGATGTAAGGGATTTCCCCATTGATTGCGAAATATAAATCGGTAATTTTAGTGACGTCATTTAGCGAGACTGCATGGAACCATTTGTTGTTGTTGTTTTCACTGAAATTTGAAGCCCTTTTTTCGTGTAT
Source organism: Plazaster borealis (assembly GCA_021014325.1). Taxonomy (NCBI): domain Eukaryota; kingdom Metazoa; phylum Echinodermata; class Asteroidea; order Forcipulatida; family Labidiasteridae; genus Plazaster; species Plazaster borealis. The sequence goes on along the minus strand of CM037465.1, from coordinate 1,580,902 downwards.
CCTGCTGCATAAGACTGTTCTTGTCCCAAAGAAAACATGTCCCTAGAACAGGTTCATTATTAACTACAAAATTTCATTTTTGCTTATTTTTCAAATTTACAGCAGTCTTGAAATTATCATTATGATCCGAAAACCACCACCGAAACAGGATTAAGGCAACACATTTTTCGTTTACCATTTTCTCCCAAAATTGTCATGTGAAAAACATGCTCCAGATTTTGCAAATAAATCTAAGGCTAACATTTTAAGTATGAATGAATTCTAGTTATTTGTCAAGGCAATAGAACAAATGCGTTCAGACAGAATAAATAATTGTACTAGTAATAATAATGACACGTCCAGTACAAAATATGACACAAATATAATTCAAGAGCACTGTACATTATTATGCCGAGGCCAGGGTACCTTCAAAACATAATGTTCTGACAGAACATAATGTTCTGACAGTTAACCTTACACATTACAAACCTGGGCCAAATTTCATAGATCTGCTTAAACACAAAAAGCAAGTAAGCACAACAAAATTATGCTTACTGGAATAAGGTCTCCCGAATTCCGAATATTCTAAAGTCTCCTGAATCCCGAATATTCTACTCTGCGGCAGTAGAATAAAAAGCAAGACAAGTTCTCAAAGAACAAAATCTACCTAGCAAGTAGATATACACATGGTGATACCGCAAACCGAATATATATGGAATAAGGTTACCAGCCAAATTACCATGTCACATGTGCAATCTTTGACTGGTATCCTGCTAAGTTTTGCTCAGCACAAAGTTGTCATGCAAAATTGTCTGCTTAAAGGCCCTGTACACTAAGATCGAAAAACACAAATGTTCACAGATTCACACTATGATTTAAAGTAAGTAATGGTTGAAAGGGTTCCTTAAAATATTTCTGCCTAAAATGCTATCGTTTCTCTGAAATGAGTAAAACAATAGTTTTTATCACGCGCGATATTTTGAAAAAACAGAAAACACATAAAGTCTCTTTTCACTATTTTCTCGTGATCTCGATGACTAATTGAGCTCAAACTTTCACAGGTTTGTTTGTTCATGCATATGTTGAATCACACAAAATGTGGACACTGATTTTGAGCTGTTACCAAAAGTGTACAACACCTTTAAGCAGCTCTAAGAAATTGGGCCCTAGAGAAACAATCGATCTTGTTGAAGGCAAACAGTGCCATGTACTAACACACGTCAGAAGTTTATCCAGTCGTGAATAGGCCTGGGCCCAATTTCATAAATAAGCTGTTAAGCAGAAAATTCTGCTCAGCAAATTTTCTTTGCTAAGCAATAAATGAGTGGGGTACCAGTCACAGCAATGGTAACTGTATGGTATTTTGGCTGGTAACCTATTTTTCTTAAGCAAGCGTTTTCTGTGCTTACATGCTTTATGAAATTGGGCCCTAATTATAATATTATTCCGTTTTGCCGCCCTGCCTAAGCGATCGTCAACTCAACAAAATGACGTAAATATATCACTTGTCCTCTAAACTTAGGGTGTTTTAAATAAACACACAACTCGTATTTACAGACGGAAACACAATTCGTACTTGATAGCAACGGATTGGATATTGGGCGACTCGTTGGTGCATCTGAAGGACACAGACCACGAGTCGACGACACTTAATATAATGGATTTAAAGGGTCTGTATTCGTTTGGTAATGACTCTGAAAATTAATGGCAATAAAAACTTACTTGGAAAGTAGTACGAAGCTTTGGATAGTATAATGCATTTTGAGAAACTTTTCACTTCTAAGTACTGCGATTATAGACAAATATATCACTTTTTACCCCCAACAATTTGAATCTGAGAAGCGTTACTGCATGTAACGTTTCTCAGATTGTGTATTTCAATTGCAGATTGTTCTTCCTGCGTGGACATAACCGCTCCAGATTTTCGGCAATATCTCAAAAATGCTACCACCTTTTGAAATGAAATTTTCACAGGTTAGTTTTATTGTATATATCTCATCTACAACTATACTGAAACAAACAGAGGTTCCAATTACCAAACGTATACAATCCCTTTAAGCGTGAAACGTGAGTCAATACGGATATCAGAAATCATGTCACTGAGTATACCAGATGCATTTGTCGCATGCCCATACTCTCTAAAAACTCATGGGTCAGAATTGATCAAGATCCCGGGTAAAGTGGGCTTGACCCTTTTGGGGTCAGGAGGACCCGGAAACTGATTTTAAAATGTTTGGGGGTTTTTGTAGCTCGGATTCTGCGTGAGTTTGACTCGTTTCTTACTGTGTCATACTGACCCATTAAGGTCCCGGAAGCTTAATTTTGTTTACACCGCAGCGAGGGTTTTGTACTGTAACACTGTCAATTCCGTCTTGAGATAGGAGACTAGGTCTAACCCTAAACCCTGACCCTAACCCTAACCCTAACCCTAACCCTGACCCTAACCCTAACCCTGACCCTGACCCTAACCCTAACCCTGACCCTAACCCTAACCCTAAACCTTCATAGGCATAAATGTTTGTAGTCTCATCTCAAGACAGGAATTGGCAGTATTACAGTACAAAACCCCTCGCTGCGGTGTAAAAACAAAAAAAAATGCGTCGCGGAACCGGGTCAATTGTGACCCGGGAGTTTTTAGTCAGTATAGTAAAGATCAGTAGCGAAATGCTCTGATGTAGTATGATGCCAATGTTAAGTTTACATAATCGAGCAGGTAATGCAAAATTATAAAATTATATTATTTATTGGTTTTCAACGTCCAGACCACAGCGGCTCCTTTCAGAGCGGCCCTGTGACGATCGATATGAATTTTTTACATCAAGTGCCGCCGCCGTATCTCAATTGAAACAGCTCCGCCTAGGACCAGCGGACGAGTCATTATTGGTGGTGCTGTTTCCAAGTTGAGAAGTATTTTCGTGTAAACTGAACTTCCATCCAGAGATTCTACTAATTGTACTAACCAAACTAACAACGATTTATATTCTGATGATAAGCTTAGTCGGGATGTGTTTTCAACTTCAAATTAATGATCATATGGGCCATTATTCCTAGCCTCAAACAAATAGGCAAAGTTCTCCACTGCTGCATGCATTCCGGACTCTGGTTGGATTTCCCCCGAAACAGGACACAATCACCCAAACACCTGTCGGTGAGCAAAGCGTGCAAAGTTAAGTTCTTTTATTGCTGAGCAAGTTGCTGAGCAAGATGAACATTTGGGCAGGTTCATCAATACATTTATAACCTTCACCCCCATTGTAGATAAAGTTTCTGCACTCAAGTCGGCCATACTCAAGTCAGAATCATATCAAAAGATGTTAACTTAAATAAACAATGGAGCATTTGGAGACAACAAAACAAGCCCTTCAGGGCAACAACAAATCTAGAAAGCAAAATATATCATGATGTGAGGGCATTCATTGAACGAAACTCGTCTAGCAAAATCAGCGATAAATGGACAATGTGCACATTCCATTTCGTAAAGGGGGAAAAAAAACTGTCTGCGTGGCATTTTCAGGGAATAAGTACAGAGAAGAAATCTCGCAATAATGGAACGAGAACAAGTTTCAATGTTGTGTGAGAATCTGGACACTGTCCTCATCGGTAAGCCTGCGTTCCATCAAAGACTCGCACAAAACATGGTTTTTGCTTTGTTAGACATAATTCAAGCTGGGACCGACCAAAGGAATTGCTATACAGCGCCCTCTAGTGATAAAATGTACTTACAAAAATGACGTCATTTAAATTGCATAAGGCCAGTCGTCTCACACATCGGCCTCTTGAATGTTTGACATCGAACCATCACACACATCGAGAGTAACGAAAATGAAGCAAATTGAGGCACCTGCACCCCAGCGAAATCTACAGTCACCAGTACAACTTAAACCAGGAAACCAGGATCGGTCACAAGAACCACCTGATGATCGGCCAAAAGTACCGCCTGATGGGCCAAAAGAACCGCCTGATCGGCCAAAAGAACCGCCTAATCGGCCAAAAGTACCGCCTGGTCGGCCAAAAGTACCGCCTGGTCGGCCAAAAGAACCGCCTGGTCGGCCAAAAGTACCGCCTGCTCGGCCAAAAGTACCGCCAGATCGACTAATAAAAGAACAAGTTGATAAAACCTCAAATACCATCTCGTTCGGTGCAGTGGGTTTCGGTGCAGGTGCCTCCAACCATGGAGGTAGGATTATCCTACCTCCATGCTCCAACCATCCATGCTACAACGACGGCAAAAATGAAATATCTAGGCCTATGAAGGTAAGAATAAAAAATAAGACTGTTTTATAATAATTTAGTGCAAACAAATGTTTAGACCACATTTTTCGTATTTTGAATAGTTCAAACTTAACTTGAGAGGAATTTCCGCGTGTGGACCGTTTAGAGGAAAGGAACATTGTTCTCAATACATGGCAATAGTTAGAATATCAGTGTTTTGTTATAGAATTTGTGTAATAGTACTTCTATCGATGAAATTATTTTGGTTGTCCTTTTTAGCTTGTTGTTGTTGTACAAATCATGTTTTCCATAGGGAGCCCTCAATATATGTTTTTGTTCCGCATTTTTTGTATCTTTTCTTTGTTTTGTTGGTTTGTTGATGGTATGTAATTTCTTGTTACTATTTATGTAATTTTTTAAATGTACAAATCACGTAATTCAGCCTACCGGCTGTGAGAGCGATTTTTATTGTAATAAACCATTTCAATTCATTATCATACAAGGGCCAGTCTCTACTGAGCTTGGTAAACAACAACCTCAATTTAATCGGATTTCTTCAGCCTATTATTAGCAAATGAAGCAACATAGCTGTTCCCACGGAACGAGGGCTCGTCGTCAGATTAAAATGTAGAAAAAACCCCATAAATAAAGACTAAAATTCATGCTATAGTGGTAACTGGTTTTCATATCAATTAAGTAACGTGTTTCATATATTTGTTCTTCTTTCTCTTTTATTTTTTTAAAGATACCTGAAAAAGTGTCTAGGCCTACTAAGGAAGAAAAGAAACAGGAAAAAGAAAATAAGATCTCTGGTAAGTTGACGAGATTTAATGGAATTTATGTTTTGACCTTGTGATTATAAAACATCATGTTAATAAAACATATACTTGATCATTCCACGCCAACTCACCTAAAATTTCAAAACTTGTTCAAGGGGTTGTATCTTGGTATCTTGGCAGAAAAAAATGTGTTCATAATACATATATAGAGGATTCTTTAAAAAGAAAATTAGGAATAAATCTTAGTCGTTCACGGTCAACCCCTAGGTGTGTTGGCGCATGGTGCATGCATGGAAATCAATTCGCACTTGAGTAAAGGATTTGAAACTTTGCATGGCAGTGATACAATCTGGTAAGGTTTGCAGTAACACCATGTACAAGTAGGATTTAAAACTTTGCATGGTGGAGATACAATCTAGTAAGGTTTGTGGTAACACCATGTACATGGATAGGATTTAAAACTTTGCATGGTGGAGATACAATCTAGTAAGGTTTGCAGTAACACCATGTACATGAGTAGGATTTGAAACTTTGCATGGTGGAGATACAATCTAGTAAGGTTTGCGTTAACACCATGTACAGGAGTAGGATTTGAAACTTTGCATGGTGGAGATACCATCTAGTAAGGTTTGCAGTAACACCATGTACATGAGTAGGATTTGAAACTTTGCATGGTGGAGATACAATCTAGTAAGGTTTGCAGTAACACCATGTACATGAGTAGGATTTGAAACTTTGCATGGTGGAGATACAATCTAGTAAGGTTTGCAGTAACACCATGTACATGGGTAAGATTTGAAACTTTGCATGGTGGAGATACAATCTAGTAAGGTTTGCAGTAACACCATGTACAAGTAGGATTTGAAACTTTGCATGGTGGAGATACAATCTAGTAAGGTTTGCGTTAACACCATGTACATGAGTAGGATTTGAAACTTTGCATGGTGGAGATACCATCTAGTAAGGTTTGCAGTAACACCATGTACATGAGTAGGATTTGAAACTTTGCATGGTGGAGATACAATCTAGTAAGGTTTGCAGTAACACCATGTACATGAGTAGGATTTGAAACTTTGCATGGTGGAGATACAATCTAGTAAGGTTTGCAGTAACACCATGTACATGGGTAAGATTTGAAACTTTGCATGGTGGAGATGCAATCTAGTAAGGTTTGCAGTAACACCATGTACATGAGTAGGATTTGAAACTTTGCATGGTGGAGATACAATCTAGTAAGGTTTGCAGTAACACCATGTACATGGGTAAGATTTGAAACTTTGCATGGTGGAGATGCAATCTAGTAAGGTTTGCAGTAACACCATGTACATGGGTAAGATTTGAAACTTTGCATGGTGGAGATACAGTCTAGTAAGGTTTGTGGTAACAGTGTATATGAGTAAGATTTTAAACTGTGCATGGTGGGAGTACAATCAGGTGAGATTTGCGTTGACAACATGCATAACACTTTTTCCATTTTTTTTAGTGTGATGGTTCTGAGTTCGAACCGGTGGTTTGACGAGTCGTAATGACCAATGACTTTTCCTATTGCAGAAAGTGAGTTTCCGGCGGTCACGACGGCAGATGCGCCACAAGTCCCGTGTCATGAGCTCATCAGCAGTCCCAAGGTTCATCATGTTGTTCAACTCGGGGAGGTCTCCGAAGGACTTGGCTATGGACGTAGTGAGGGTCCAGAAACGGTGATTTCTGTCGAAGCGTCTGAAAAAGAATTGACTGAATATAAACAAATTAAGTGTCTTGGTGTATGGGTAATTACCTGTTGCGTTTCATATATAGTTTCATTTTATATAGCAATTACCTGTGGCGTATTTTCATTCAAAGCACTGTTTGTAAGTATAGGCCCAAAGTTGAAATCGTTTGTATCTGGTTTATTTAAGTTTATTGAAAGAACAGCCCACATTTACCAGACCTTCCGCGAGTGGAAAATAACCGATACAGACTATGCAAAACCGTCCGGCACACATGTACATATATACATGAACAGGTATATGCGTAAGCAAAAAAGAAAGTATAGGCCTAACTATTATAGACGAATATAGACAATAATATTCAATAAAAATAAAAATAAATCGTAGGTAGAAAAATGTATTGTTTTCGGTCTTATTGTAGTCCTCTTTGAGTCGCTTGGTTCTTCCTTTTATGCCCCAAGAGGATTTGTTTATACTTTACGTAGAAAAAAAGACAAGGAATTTATTCGAATTGTTGACAAAATTGTTTCAACCTCATGAACTATAACGCATTTTGTAGATCTAACGTAAGAACCCCCCGCAAGCAAAAAATAAATAAAGCGTAGGTAGAAAAATGTTTTTGTTTTCGGTCTTATTGTGGTCATCTTTGAGTCGCTTGGTTCTTCCTTTTATGCCCCAAGAGGATTTATTTATACTTCACGTAGAAAAAAAGACAAGGAGTCTATTCAAATTGTTGACAAAATTGTTTCAACCTCATGAACTAAAATGGATTTTGTAGATCTAACGTAAGAACCCCCCCAACCCCCCCCCCCCCCAAAAAAAAAAAACAAAAAAAAAACACCGCAAAAGTAGTTCTATTTTAAAAAATACCTTTAAAAAAAGTATAGGCTTAACTATTATTTGCAAATAAAAAATAAAGCGTAGGTAGAAAAATGTTTTGTTTTCAGTGTCTTATTGTGGTCCTCTTTGAGTCGCTTGGTTTTTCCTTTTATGCCCCAAGATCTGTTTCCTTTATATTTTAAGTAGAAACAGACAAGGAATCTATTCGACTTGTTAATTTTGTTTATACTAAAGGGTCTGTATATACGTCACCGGCGGCGGAACCGGGGGGGCCGAGGGGGCCGTTGCCCCCCACTTTTGAAAATGTAGTCATTTTGCCCCCCCCCCCACTTTTTATCGAGCTATTGAAACCAATGGTTCACTGACAACTACCTTTTTTAATATTATACACACCTTTACATTTTTCAAAATAATCTTATTCATATAACAAAAAAACAGCAAGTAACGCCAAACTTAGGCGAGTTGCCATCCCCGAACAATAGATTATAGTTAATAGTAATGGCCCACGATGCACATAATTCACCAGTCCTGCAGTGCGAGTCACCGCTGGTGCGAGTAGCACACACGAGACTAGCGATCGGGTGTAAAAAATAGGCTGACTTTATAGCGGGCTGGTTCCGGAATCCCGGCTGCGCCACAACGTGTATCCGTGCGTTATTCCCATTAGAAGCCGTTAGCATGCACCAGCCGCAGTTACAGCCTTAGCCGCAATGTAGTATCAGATGTTTTTTTTAAATGTAGTCTCCCATTTTAATAAGGCTCACCATATACATCTGATAATAACCCCGATGTCATCTTTATTAGGCCCCGACAATATTTCTAGTTCATTTAGTTAAGCAGTGGTAAAATGATGCGAAACGAGCCCACCCTCCCCCTGTTGACGCGTACACGACTGCATGATGTGACATTATATAAAGTATTTTGCAACCTAATTCTTTTCATTCCCACGTAGCCCAGCGGACTACGCTAGTGCCTCTCGAGTGCAATGTTGCGCGATCGAGTAACTGTTAGTTTGGGTTTTCTTCAAGTTTCTTTTTTTATCCCCCGAAACAAATTTGTTTTCTTGTTTTATTATTAAAGTTTGATTCCTATATTTAAATCGATAGTGTTACCTTTTCTTTTTCTAGTTTGTGGTTCTCGATTATTTTTTCAAGGGGAAATTTTGCTGATTTGTATAAACCCCGATGATAATGACAATTGTGTTTCAATTTGAAAACAAGTTTCACCGTCAATGAACTTGACCACCACGTTATAGGCCCTAATCACAATTCACTTTGCAAATTAGGTTTCCCAAAGTTTACTGAGGACTGGTGCGATGGTCCATTGGTTTTAATAGCACGCCTGAACATGATGGCGCATTATTACCGCGAAAGTGTTTATTTTTTTCAAATTCATTGTGCTGGGTCTCACATTGGAGGTTCCTTGATTTGCAATGAATCACTAATGTGTACTAGCTCATCACACCCATAAATGGTTTAAAATTCATCTTAATTAAAAACAAGTCAACACTGTAATGTCCTTCTTTTAAGTGCAAGGTATAGAATGTAGCTCTGAGTACCGGGTGGTGTGGGTCGCTGCCCTGTACATTTTTTTATATATCTGAAAGTGAAACGTGTAGTTTGGTGCAGTAATGTGACCTTGTTTTGTTCTGTCTTTTGATTTCTGTAAAAGGTAGGATGAACAACACACCCACTGAAACACCACCATAATTTATTTACATTAAAAACCAACAACTCCCATAAACCACTTTATGTGCTGTCTTCAGGTCAATAGTCAAGATTTTATTGTATGAGTCATGTGGTCTCAATACTCCAAGCAACCCTGTATTATATTTACATATACATATTCACAAATTAAATCAACCTATTTCCGATAATTCATCAAAAAAGATTTTTTGTGCGGCCGTTTGAAAAATGCTTGTCTGCAAGTGCGCATGCTCATAAAGACGCCATTCTAGAAAGAGGCTAGAGGCATGCGGTCGGGATGCGTCTTATGAGCATGCGCACTCGCCACGTTATCCGATTAGCTTAGCGGCTGAATGACGTAGACACAATCTGCATTTAGTCGATCTACTAACAAAACACGTCTTGATGGCCAATTGGCAAATCACAGAATGGTGGTAGTTGTTCAATGTATAAGGTATAGTAATTTTGTCTAACGATCGTTCCCGAAAAACGCCATTTTTACGGGCAAATTGCATTTTGGCTTAGAGCTGCGTCAATCGCTCCTGTTGTTAACCCGGTCGAGTTGAATTTGGTTCAGTAGTACACTTTTTAGATCGCTGAAAGTAAAATTAACTCCAAAGATCTTGTGATTTATCTGCGTAAAAGAATTGGTTCAGATAAATCACGTGAACTTAGATATTTGAAAATGCTCGATAACGGCCAAATTAGACAGTTTCTTTTAGGGATTGGTCTACTCTACTCCTGGAAGACCGTCAGAGTCATGTGTGGGTCTATTTTGTACCCCCAAATAGCCCAACATAGCCGGTGTGTGCCTACATACCTATGTTGTGCAAATGGAAATAAAATACATAGGGAAAAAAAGGCCCCCCCCCCCCCACTTTTAAAAGTGTTCCGCCGCCGCTGATATACGTTTGGTAGTTGGAACCCATTGTTTGTTTCAATCCTATCTATAGTTGTAGATAATCTACCATAAAACCAACCTGTGAAAATTTCGTTTCAAAAGGTGGTAGCGTTTTCGAGATATTGCCGAAAATCTGGAGTGGTTATGCCCACGCAGGAAGAATAATCTGCAATTGGAATACACAGTCTCAGATTCAGATAAAAAGTGATATATTTTTCCATAACCGCAGTACTCAGTCGAAGTGAAAAGTTTCTCAAAATGCATTATACTATCCAAAGCTACCGAACTTCTTACCAAGTAAGATTTTATTGCCATTAATTTTCAGAGTCATTACCAAACGTACAGAACCTTTTAATGTATTATTATTACAAATCAATGCAACCATAAAGGATAATGATTGATTGATTAACTTTTATCATTTCTAAAGGCTGACACAATTACCTATGTCGTGACCTCGATTATCTAGACTTGTTATTAATTAATGCTTTAAAGGCATCGTACACGTTTGGTAATTGTCAAAGACCAGTGTTCTCATTTGGTGTATCCCAACATATGCATAAAATAACAAGCCTGTGAAAATTTGGGCTCAATATCATCGAAGTTGCAAGAAAATGATGAAAGAAAAAACAACCCTGTTGTACAAAATTGTGTGCTTTCAGATCTAGGAATAAAAACTTCTTGCAAGAAGTTTTTATTATTTTAGTGAGAAATTACCTCTTTCTCAAAAACTACGTTACTTCAGGGGGAGTCGTTTCTCACAATGTTTTATACTGTAGCTCTCTGTTGCTCGTTACCAAGTAAGTTATTATGCTAATATATATTTTGAGTAATTACCAAACGTGTACGGTGCCTTTAATAACACGCGGGAAAACTTTAATACGTTCATTAAAACCCTCCGAGCAGTCACGGGGAGCAGGCGGGACGACCAGCTTCATACTTTGTTTAAATAACTACAAAATGTGTAAATCAATTTCGCAGATAAAAAAAAAAAAAATACCTTTAAACACCCCTCTTTCATATACGGTATTGATTTATGGGTGAGTAAACTCAGAGGTTGACAATTAGTGTGGGAAAGCTGGGTCCCTTTATAACGTGCACACAAAAATCCCATTGTGTGCACAACAACTTAATCCTTTCGAAATGTACTACTTTTTGAAAACTAGTAGTAAACCAATGTGTACATTTCCAGAATGCTTTCAATCTTTAGTGTGTGGGTCCAGGGAACATCTATTCATCTCGTCACCGACGCCACGAACAGACACACACGTAGATACCAATAAAAAGTAGCAATCGGAGAAAACAGCATTTAAAGTTGAACGTTTTTTTAAATCAAGCCGTACAAATTCCGGGGTATTTTCAACTAGTTTTCTTACATTGGGGACTTGATGCTTTGAAATTCATATATACGGTGCTTTTTACTGCTTTTCATCCTAAATTAATAAGCAATAAAGTAAGAAAGGTTTGTGTCAGTTCGTGGCGACGAAAATTTACGCAACCAGGCATTTTCCGTCGCCACGAACTGACACCATCCAGTGTATTACAATGCGTGCGTGTCAGGTTCGTGAAAATGTAGGTCACGCGCGCGCTACACACCAAGGTTGGTGTCAGTTCGTGGAAACGCTTTTTTCACTTTCGAGGTTTGTGCACGCCGTGTGTTGCAATGGTAAATTGAACCTTTGTGTCAGTTCGTGGCGACGAAAAATGTCAGTTTCGGTGCAAAGTTGCCTAGCCTCATCATCGTAATTAAAAAAGTAAAGCTCCTGAAGCGTCGAAACTTCATGAAATTGTAGGCCTTGGTTAACTTTGTCTAAACATGCACAAAACTGAAAACTTAAAAAAAAGTGGTTTTGTACACATGGTGTCAGTTCGTGGTGTCGGTGACGATCTGTTCAGAACATTTAGAACAAGAATTGTGCCCCCCAAACACAGTTATTTACCCGTAATAAAATCTGCCTCTCGTGAACTCCCAGGGGATCCAGCATGTCATTTTCCCCCCTTGGCTGCTCCTCGGAGGGAATACACCACTTTTAAAGACCAGAGCCCAATTTCGTAGAGCTGCTTAAGCAGAAAATATTGCTTAACAATTTTCTGCTTAGCAGAAATGAGCAGGATACCAGTCACAAACTGTACATGTGACATAGTATTTTGGCTGGTAACCCTGTTCTGGTAAGCTTAATTTTGTTGTGCTTAGCTATTTTTTTGTGCTTAAGCAGCTCTATGAAATTGAGCCCTGTTTATATACGGTAACATTTGAAGTGCACGGCTCGTCAATTTACAATGTGATTCGACCTTAGAGGCAAAAATGGAATTTATAATCAATACGGTTGTCATCGAGGGACATTTCGCAAAACGTCAAGTCCACAACGGCTCCTTTCTTTCCTTTGTATGTTTTTTTTTCAAGCACCAGGCAACAAAACGGAAACCAACTTTTGTTTGCGAGTTGATTTCTCATTTTTGGAATTCCCAATGATGTAAGGGATTTCCCCATTGATTGCGAAATATAAATCGGTAATTTTAGTGACGTCATTTAGCGAGACTGCATGGAACCATTTGTTGTTGTTGTTTTCACTGGTATTTGAAGCCTTTTTTCGTGTATCCTGCTGCATAAGACTGTTCTTGTCCCAAAGAAAACATGTCCCTAGAACAGGTTCATTATTAACTACAAACTTTAATTTTTGCTTATTTTCAAATTTACAGCAGGTTTGAAATTACCATTATGATCCGAAAATTACTACCGAAACAGGATTAAGGCAACACATTTTTCGTTTACCATTTTCTCCCAAAATTGTCACGTGAAAAACATGCTCAAGATTTTGCAAATAAATCTAAGGCTAACATTTTAAGTATTAATGAATTATAGTTATTTGTCAAGGCAAAGAACAAAATGCGTTTAGACAAAATAAATAATTGTACTAGTAATAATAATAACACGTCCAGTACAAAATATGACACAAATATAATTCAAGAGCACTGTACATTATTATGCCGAGGCCAGGGTACCTTCAAAACATAATGTTCTGACAGAACATAATGTTCTGACAGTTAACCTTACACATTACAAACCTGGGCCAAATTTCATAGATCTGCTTAAACACAAAAAGCAAGTAAGCACAACAAAATTATGCTTACTGGAATAAGGTCTCCCGAATTCCGAATATTCTAAAGTCTCCTGAATCCCGAATATTCTACGCTGCGGTAGTAGAATAAAAAGCAAGACAACTTCTCAAAGAACAAAATCTACCTAGCAAGTAGACATACACATCACGTGTTACTGCAAACCATATGGAATAAGGTTACCAGCCAAAGTACCATGTCACATACGCAATCTTTGACTGGTATCCTGCTAAGTTTTGCTCAGCACAAAGTTGTCATGGAAAGTTGTCATTGTACGGTACCTTTTCGCAGTAGTTCAAGGCTTTTCGTGCTGTGTGAATTTGCCTAACGTTTACATGGCAGTTTCTCGACTAACCTATGTGACCTTTATTGTGTAGGAAATTTTACGGGTTTTGTGAGGAAAAAGTGTTTACATTTCACCACTATGTGAACCATGCGTGCAAAGCCCTAATCTCGTAATGTTCGACAACAACAAAACTTTTCATGAATATTTTGCTCAGGTTGTTTACGTTTTAACGGTTAGTTATTTTTTGCTCTTGTCTTCAAAGCACGAGAAAGCCAGTATGAGTTCAAACATTCCGTGCCAACTCAGCAAGGGGTTGACCTTGACCGACTATATTTCTTAAATTGTTTACAAGAATCCTCTACAGGTGTTATGAACACCTTTTCTGCCAAATATCTTTGTTTTTAAGATACCGGTACAACCACTTGAAAAAATTTCAAAATTTTAGGTGAGTTGGCGTGGAATGATCTGGCTGATATTAAGTTATGAAGTGTATATTTTATTAACATTTTTTTATAATCACAAGATCAAAACATAAATTCCCTTACGGTCAACTTACCATAGACCTTGTTTCCATGTTCATGTTTCTTTTCTTCCTTATTAGACACGCTTTCCGGTATCTTTAACAAATAAATGAGAAAGAAGAACTTGGGGGATACGCCAGTTGATTTCAATGTTGTTCGTTGCACAAAGAATCCTCCCATCATCAAACTTATTTTGATTATATACTAATGGGATGCTGTATAACTGTTTGTTTGCCTAAAGTTCCGGACGACGCCACCATGACATCATTTATTGCGCGTTTTGTATCTGTATACAAAACCTAGGCCTATGCCTCTAAAATTCTTAACTTGATCAAGTCCTATATACAAGCGATGCTTTTCGTATTTTGTACAATATACATAGACTCCCTACGGTGGGAGACTTAGAAATTATTGTATAATTCACGAGATTCAGAAAAAGATTAAGTGAAGCTCATCCTCGGTGTTCGCTGTGCGCCATATTGAAGGGACACGTTGCCTTGGATCGGTCGAGTTGGTCAACAAAAAAGCGTTTGTAACCGTTTGTTATAAAATGCATATGGTTAGAAAGACGTTATAAAAGTAGAATACAATGATCCACACAATGATAGACCAACTCGCCCGATCCAAGGCAACGTGTCTCTTTAATTTGTCATCATTCAGAGTAGCAATTGAAATAGACTGTGCAAGTCTCGTGCGTATTCGAACAATAAGACCCGTTAAAGCGCGTGAGTTTGTTTCCTTCACGCGTTAAAGCAATGTGCGTGGGACCATAGTGGTCCCAAAAATTTTCGAATACGCTCGAGACTTGCACGGTCTATAGGGCCTTCCTTTATCCGAATTCTGTAGGTTTTATATTATCATTATCAAATTGTTTAACGGGTGTGCCGAACTTTAATATTCACACTGTGCATGCTGCTTCTTTTTAATGAAACGTAGTTGTTGATACCGAGTGTTTGGAATGAATAATCCCCCTTGCATATTAACGCGAAACGCTACAGGGACGCTGAGGTCACCCGCACGCGTTTTTACGCACAAAGAACAGCTATCGTCCAATGCATGCAATGATCTGCCTCTTTTTGGCCTCAGAGATGGCGCTTTTTGAGAGTGTGGCGTCATATGCAAGGGGTCTATATCATACTCATAATATTTCTTAAATTCAGGTTGCTTATAATATATAGATCAAAGATGCTTAAAGGGCCTGTACACGTACGGTAATTGTCAAAGACCAGTGTTCTCACTTGGTGTATCCCAACATGCATAAAATAACAAGCCTGTGAAAATTTGGGCTCAATTGGTCATCGAAGTTGCAAGAAAATGATGAAAGAAAAAACACCCTTGTTGTACAATGTGTGCTGGTAGTTGGCCGGGTGTCCGGGCGCCGTGTGCTGCGGCGGCATTGCTTCTCATCATGGCATGGCGGTTAGGCGGTGTGTGGTAGTTGGCCGGGTGTCTGGGCCCCGTGTGCTGCTGCGGCATTGCTTCTCATCGCCGTGTGCTGCGGCGGCATTGCTTCTCATCATGGCATGGCGGTTGGGCGGTGTGGTAGTTGGCCGGGTGTCCGGTCCCCGTGTGCTGCGGCGGCATTGCTTCTCATCATGGCATGGCGGTTGGGCGGTGTGGTAGTTGGCCGGGTGTCTGGGCCCCGTGTGCTGCGGCGGCCTTGCTTCTCATCATGGCATGGCGGTTAGGCGGTGTGTGGTAGTTGGCCGGGTGTCCGGGCGCCGTGTGCTGCGGCGGCATTGCTTCTCATCATGGCATGGCGGTTGGGCGGTGTGTGGTAGTTGGCCGGGTGTCTGGGCCCCGTGTGCTGCGGCGGCATTGCTTCTCATCATGGCATGGCGGTTGGGCGGTGTGGTAGTTGGCCGGGTGTCCGGGCGCCGTGTGCTGCGGCGGCATTGCTTCTCATCATGGCATGGCGGTTGGGCGGTGTGTGGTAGTTGGCCGGGTGTCTGGGCCCCGTGTGCTGCGGCGGCATTGCTTCTCATCATGGCATGGCGGTTGGGCGGTGTGGTAGTTGGCCGGGTGTCTGGGCCCCGTGTGCTGCGGCGGCATTGCTTCTCATCATGGTGGCGGTTGGGCGGTGTGTGGTAGTTGGCCGGGTGTCTGGGCCCCGTGTGCTGCGGTGGCATTGCTTCTCATCATGGCATGGCGGTTGGGCGGTGTGTGGTAGTTGGCCGGGTGTCTGGGCCCCGTGTGCTGCGGCGGCATTGCTTCTCATCATGGCATGGCGGTTGTGCGGTGTGTGGTAGTTGGCCGAGTGTCTGGGCCCCGTGTGCTGCGGCGGCATTGCTTCTCATCATGGCATGGCGGTTGGGCGGTGTGTGGTAGTTGGCCGGGTGTCTGGGCCCCGTGTGCTGCGGCGGCATTGCTTCTCATCATGGCATGGCGGTTGGGCGGTGTGTGGTAGTTGGCCGGGTGTCTCGGCCCCGTGTGCTGCGGCGGCATTGCTTCTCATCATGGCATGGCGGTTGGGCGGTGTGTGGTAGTTGGCCGGGTTTCTGGGCCCCGTGTGCTGCGGCGGCATTGCTTCTCATCATGGCATGGCGGTTGGGCGGTGTGTGGTAGTTGGCCGGGTGTCTGGGCCCCGTGTGCTGCGGCGGCATTGCTTCTCATCATGGCATGGCGGTTGGGCGGTGTGGTAGTTGGCCGGGTGTCTGGGCCCCGTGTGCTGCGGCGGCATTGCTTCTCATCATGGCATGGCGGTTGGGCGGTGTGTGGTAGTTGGCCGGGTGTCTGGGCCCCGTGTGCTGCGGCGGCATTGCTTCTCATCATGGCATGGCGGTTGGGCGGTGTGTGGTAGTTGGCCGGGTGTCTGGGCCCCGTGTGCTGCGGCGGCATTGCTTCTCATCATGGCATGGCGGTTGGGCGGTGTGTGGTAGTTGGCTGGGTGTCTGGGCCCCGTGTGCTGCGGCGGCATTGCTTCTCATCATGGCATGGCGGTTGGGCGGTGTGGTAGTTGGCCGGGTGTCTGGGCCCCGTGTGCTGCGGCGGCATTGCTTCTCATCATGGCATGGCGATTGGGCAGTGTGTGGTAGTTGGCCGGGTGTCTGGGCCCCGTGTGCTGCGGCGGCATTGCTTCTCATCATGGCATGGCGGTTGGGCGGTGTGTGGTAGTTGGCCGGGTGTCTGGGCCCCGTGTGCTGCGGCGGCATTGCTTATCATCATGGCATGGCGGTTGGGCGGTGTGTGGTAGTTGGCCGGGTGTCTGGGCCCCGTGTGCTGCGGCGGCATTGCTTCTCATCATGGCATGGCGGTTGGGCGGTGTGTGGTAGTTGGCCGGGTGTCTGGGCCCCGTGTGCTGCGGCGGCATTGCTTCTCATCATGGCATGGCGGTTGGGCGGTGTGGTAGTTGGCCGGGTGTCTGGGCCCCGTGTGCTGCGGCGGCATTGCTTCTCATCATGGTGGTGGTTGGGCGGTGTGGTAGTTGGCCGGGTGTCTGGGCCCCGTGTGCTGCGGCGGCATTGCTTCTCATCATGGTGGTGGTTGGGCGGTGTGGTAGTTGGCCGGGTGTCTGGGCCCCGTGTGCTGCGGCGGCATTGCTTCTCATCATGGCATGGCGGTTGGGTGGTGTGTGGTAGTTGGCCGGGTGTCTGGGCCCCGTGTGCTGCGGCGGCATTGCTTCTCATCATGGCATGGCGGTTGGGCGGTGTGTGGTAGTTGGCCGGGTGTCTGGGCCCCGTGTGCTGCGGCGGCATTGCTTCTCATCATGGCATGGTGGTTGGGCGGTGTGTGGTAGTTGGCCGGGTGTCTGGGCCCCGTGTGCTGCGGCGGCATTGCTTCTCATCATGACATGGCGGTTGGGCGGTGTGTGGTAGTTGGCCGGGTGTCTGGGCCCCGTGTGCTGCGGCGGCATTGCTTCTCATCATGGCATGGCGGTTGGGCGGTGTGTGGTAGTTGGCCGGGTGTCTGGGCCCCGTGTGCTGCGGCGGCATTGCTTCTCATCATGGCATGGCGGTTGGGCGGTGTGTGGTAGTTGGCCGGGTGTCTGGGCCCCGTGTGCTGCGGCGGCATTGCTTCTCATCATGGCATGGCGGTTGGGCGGTGTGGTAGTTGGCCGGGTGTCTGGGCCCCGTGTGCTGCGGCGGCATTGCTTCTCATCATGGCATGGCGGTTGGGCGGTGTGGTAGTTGGCCGGGTGTCTGGGCCCCGTGTGCTGCGGCGGCATTGCTTCTCATCATGGTGGTGGTTGGGCGGTGTGTGGTAGTTGGCCGGGTGTCTGGGCCCCGTGTGCTGCGGCGGCATTGCTTCTCATCATGGCGTGGCGGTTGGGCGGTGTGTGGTAGTTGGCCGGGTGTCTGGGCCCCGTGTGCTGCGGCGGCATTGCTTCTCCTCATGGTGGTGGTTGGGCGGTGTGGTAGTTGGCCGGGTGTCTGGGCCCCGTGTGCTGCGGCGGCATTGCTTCTCATCGCCGTGTGCTGCGGCGGCATTGCTTCTCATCATGGTGGCGGTTGGGCGGTGTGTGGTAGTTGGCCGGGTGTCTGGGCCCCGTGTGCTGCGGCGGCATTGCTTCTCATCGCCGTGTGCTGCGGCGGCATTGCTTCTCATCATGGTGGCGGTTGGGCTTGTTGGGTTGTGCGGTGTGGTAGTTGGGCTGGTTGTGTTGTGTTGTGCGGTGTGGTAGTTGGCCGGGTGTCCGCAAAACGTTAGAGTAAACTTTAACTTAAGCAGTTGTCGCCAGCTCAAATCTATATATACGACCTGTTTTTTGTTTGGAGCAGTGACTTGCTCTATGTCCGTGTTCACCACAGTTATGGCAGATCAAATTCGGGCACTCTGCAGCCTTGTGTCCTGGCTCGTTGCATTTCCTACAGCTGGTGTCTACTTGCCCGTTGTATTTAACAACGAGCCTAAACTTTCCGGTGTGGATGTATCTCGGTATCGATGTCATTAGTTTCATTTTCACTGGACGTTTGCCGTTTTCCCATTCCGGGTAGTGCCGCCAATGGCCACGTGTTACACCATATACCTTTCCATATCTTGCCAAGCTGTTCCCGATGACAGTGTCTTCCAACTCATACGGAGCATGCAGCACCGTTACGAAGGTGATGGGTGTTCCGGCTGGTGAAGTCTGGACATTGTTGTCTTCGATTCTCATCCGCTTGGTGAGCAGTTCATTAACATCCTTCTTTGTTTTGAGACTGACAGTCCATGTTTTCTCTGTCAGTTGTTGAAGACAAGTCACTGCTTCCCACACACAGTCTTCATAAGGTGGCAGACATCTTGGTAGCTGGCCTTTTTATCGCAGGTTAGAACTACGCTTTTATCTTGCTTTTCATCTTGTTCATAATTTCTGAACTCAAAATAACGGTCCGTCTCAAAATGATCGTGAACTCGATCGCTACCGGATCCTCACTTGAGTTATAGGACTAAAGCCCTAAGCATAATCCTCAAGATGTTGGATAGTCAACATTGTGCGGTGCTGTGGATTGTACACTGTTTATATACATATTCAGGCCGGAAGCTTGGCACCACGTGACGTTAGCATCCGACGCTGAGGTCACGTGACGTTAGCATAACGTCACGTGACAGCTCGCTCTCGGTAGCCTGCCAAGGTCTTAGGAATTTCCCATCCGAAATTTGGCCGTGCCAGACGGGGATTTTTTCACCCGCCCAGTGTTGTCCGTCGCGTTTTTTGTCCGTCGCGATAGAAGTGTTCTCCGTCGCGATAGGACAACACTTCTTTCGCGACGGACATTATACACTTCTATCACGACGGAGACGCTTCTATCGACACAAATTGGTGTACCCTACTATGCTGCAATGTACAAAGTTTAAACAGGTTGGTAGGGGACACAAATTTAACCTTTAAACTTTGTACATTGCAGCATAGTAGGGTACACCAATTTGTGTCCCCCTAACCATACCAACTTTGTACACTGTAGCATATTAAGTCCGTTTCCGTAATTTGAAAACATGATTTAATGTTATATTTTTATTCGAGGTCACATGTATGGAGATTGATTTGACATTTTTTGGTAATTTTCAGAAGAGGAATAAAGAAATAAAAGTATAGCTCCGGCTTTTACTATCTATGCTAAATAATTACTGGTCCATGCATGGTGTAACCCCTAGATGGTAAAAGCCGGAGCTATACTCTTTATTCCTCTAAGGAAAATTACCAAAAAATCACAAACCACTCTCCATATGACCTCCATAAATTAATATAAACTAGACTTAAGTTTTTGTTAAAACAAAAACAAGGTGTTCGGTAAACATGTCCAATTAGCGGAAAGTGATCGTGGGGGAAAAGAAGAACCAGAAGAATTGTTACTCCAGGGTCTTCACATGGTCCATAGACACCACTTGGCAAGTTTACGGATGAAACATATCAACATGGTTGAAGACGAAATAAGAAAATGCCCCCCCCCCCGTTTTTTAACGACGTTTTTGAAATAAAGGTTACCATATAATCACCGTGTCTGAAGGACATACTCAGCGGGCCCTGAACGCCGTTGGCCGGCATGGTTACGACGATTAGCGTGACACGGTCTCGGTGTTTGAGGAATTTAAGCGAACGGTGTTGTTCTTTTTCAGATTGAATTTTAGTCAGTTATTAAAAGCCATACAAATCACTAGAGCAGGTGGACATCTCAGTGAAGCCTCCTCTTATATTCATTGATTTCCATTACGCCATCGGACGTGCAAAACCGAAGTAAATTCATGCTGAACTTTGAATGAGTTTGAGATTTGAGATTTGTACGTGTGTATACAACAACAACGTAATGACGTTCAATGAACTTTAACACGTCTAAACCTGCACACAATACGTGGCTGCATGTCAGTATGCAGGTTTGGAGCGCACAGCCACGTGATATAGGATAGATTCAGTGCAGTTGTTTTTAATACGTGAGCGTTAACGTCCGATTTCGACGGGAAGTTAGGGTCAAATTGGTAACATTTCTGTGGAAAACTTTGCGAAGTATGCCCGAACACCTAATTAAATCATGTTTTTAAATCACGGAAATGGACCTCAAACACTTTTTTGACAGCCCAACGTTCTTACATGGCTATGCTGTGTACACCACACCGTGGTGCTATACACTCACCATGCATGAAACAGTAGCCTAGATGGTAAAAGCCGGAGCTCTACTTTTTTTTCTTTATTCCTCTTCGTAAAACTACCACAAAATCACAAACCAATCTCCATTATGTGACCTCGATAACATTATACTAAATCATGTTGTTAAATCACTGAAATGGACTTAAAACACGTCTTTTTGACAGCCCGTCCTTACATGGCTATGCAGTGTACACCATGCATGAGCCAGTAGTTACTTAGCCCAGATGGTAAAAGCCGGAGCTATATATATATTTTTTTATTCCTCTTCAGAAAATTACAAAAAATTCACAAACCAATGTCCATATAAGTGACCTCATATTAAATTGAATCATGTTTTCAAATTACGGAAACGGACCTAAAACACTTTTTTGGACAGCCCGCCCTTACATGGCTATTGTACACCACACCGTCGTGTGATACACTCACCATGCATGAACCAGTAGTTATTTAGCCTAGATGGTGAAAGCCGGAGCTATACTTTAATTTCTTTATTCCTATTCGGAAAATTACCAAAAAACCATAAACCACTCTCCATATATGTGACCTTAATAATATTAAATTAAATCATGTTTTCAAATTACGGAAACGGACTTAAAACACGTCTTTTTGACAGCCCGTCCTTACAGGGCTGTGCTGTGTACACCACATCGTCCTGTGGTACGATGATAAAAGCCGGAGCTATATATTTTATTATTCCTAGTCGGGAAAATCACCAAAAAATCACAAACGACTCTCCATGTATGTGACCTCAATAATATTAAATTAAATCATGTTTTTAAATCACGGAAATGGCTATATGCAGTGTACACCATGCATGAACCAGTAATTATTTAGCCAAGATGGTAAAAGCCGGAGCTGTACTTTTATTTCTTTATTCCTCTTCAGAAAATTACCAAAAAATTACCAATCTCCATTATGTGACCTCATGTTAAACTAAATCATGTTTTCAAACTACAGAAACGGACTTAAAACACGTCTTTTTGACAGCCCGTCCTTACAGTGTACACCACACCGTCCTGGTACACGCACATTGATTGTGATTTTGTGCCTGCAATATGGTACACATTTGCTTGAGTGTTTTGAACCTCGGTGTTAGGCCTATGCTATTTGATTTCCTACCAAATTTTGGGTGCTGTATAGTAATTGTTTAATTTTTTATTTTATTTCATACAGCATCCAACAGCGCAAGCGCCAATTAAAGGATGGATAAAGGTTTTATAAAAATATAAAACATTTGAAAATTTAAAATGTACACACTAAAATAATGTTTTTATAAAACACACACAATGGAACAAGGCAAGAAGACAAATAAAGCAAGATAAAATAGATCTACACTAGACCCAGACTAGGATGACTAGATAGGTGAGGGGATGGTCTAAAAAACTTGATTAATTTGAACTTTGAAGGCTGAGATAAACTGATGAAATACGTCTATAGCAGGGTTGGCTGGGGTGATGGAATTAAACAGTGAAGTGAGACGGTGTATGAAGCCTTTTGTTGTGGCATTGACCCTATTTTAAGGGACAATAAACAAACCTGGGTGACGGAGGTTAGGACGGGGGACCTTAAAGGGAAATAAAGAACAAAGCAAATTACAAGACAATATTTAGAATTAACACATTTAAAAAGGAAAACCAAATCCATAGTATTTCTACGATTTTTGAGTGAGACTAGGGAAGTGGCTTGTGGGACATCTACATTGTTGTCAAGAAAACGGATGAATTTGTTTTGTTTTGGATACGTTCGATACGAGTCTCTTGGGTAACAGATAATGAATTGAAAGAAACAGATGCAAATTCAAGACCAGGTCTTACAAGAGATTAGCAAAGGATTGGCTTTGTTTTGTGATCCTGTGATTCCTGTAATGTCGCCAAAAAATACCAAGCATGCGATATGCCTTGGCAACAATGTATTCTACATGAGAAACAAGTGGCACGCGTTTTGACTGTTAGTTTTCGTTACGATCCCTGGGGTCGATTTCACAAAACTCTTCCTAACTTAGAACTAGTCCTAGGCAATGCTAAGAGATATATAGGACTAGTCTTAAGTACTGGTCATAACTTAAGACTAGTCCTATCTCTTTAAGTTAGGAACAGATTTGTGAAATCGACCCCTGGTGTTTTGGTCCAGTTAATCCAGTCGATATTTATATATATAGATGTATACACGAGTTTATCTAACCAAGTGGTTCACTCCGAATCCTAAAAAAGGCGCCGGTGCTGTTGTGGGCAGATAGTGATATTTCACATGAATAATATTGGTGAAATGTAAACACTTTCCCCTCACAAAACCCCTAAAATATCCCACACAATAAAGGTCACAGGTTATTCGAGAAAGGCCCAATGCGAACGTTATAACAAAAGGCACACTCAAACATTCACACAGCACCTGCGAAAAGGTACAATGAAAAACTTTTTTCGACTTATAATGTTGATAAAGTACGCCCAATGGGGGCCCAGGCGGGGGAAATTCATAAGCATCACATATTCAGAGGGGGAATTAGATCATATACCCGAGTGTAATTGAAAATTATCGAGATTTAAACTAGGATCTTCCTTGAATGTTCATTTGTAAAAAAGTTCAACTTGGTTAATTTGTACAATAAAAAATTACAACTGCAGAACAGTCCATAGACTAAATTTAATAAGTAAAGTTCAGAGTAAAAGTTAATATAGTAACAGTATAGCGTTCAAAAAGTATTTATAAACTTATAATGCACATTGTTATAATGGAAGTCAAATAGTGCCAGGGGTAAGAGGTGAACTTTCTTTCTGACAAGCCCGTGAATATTTGTTGGTAACCTTTATCTGGCAACCGCTACATAATTATCTGTCGGCCGCCACTTATAATCTCGTGGCTGCCACATAAAATAAATAGAAAAATTATAGAAAATTAGAAAGGGGGTTAAAAGGTATATTGTCGTAAGAGGTTATCACTTGTCGATCAACACTAATTACATGCGTTACACCAAGCCCTCAAAAGTAACAAGCGGGCAGTACAGCAATGTAAGTGGTGGCCACCAGATGTTGCGGCCGCTAGATAATAGGCATACAAAAATATCAAAACAAATGTCAAAATGTCAAACAAATTGTTCACATCTGATCTCCGGTACTGCAATCCGACATATTGAGATCCTGAGATAATTTACTGTAGGATGATGACATCATAAACGTGACGACATCTTGAGATGATTTATCTCGGGATGACGACATCCTGAAGTAAGATGTCAACTCCCCGAGATAGATGACAAACCATACCTTTGTATCAATTAATACATTATTACAATATGGCAAGGTTATTTAGGTTTCATGGTGGGTAAGGGTCAGGGTTGGGTTTTACGGTTAGAGTCAGTGGTCAATGTTCGACCAGGACTCAGTTAGAATCAGAGTAAGAGTCAGGGATAGAGTCAGGGTCAGGTTCAAAAATCAGCTTTGTGGTAGGGTCTTGTGAAAACTAAGTTAAGAGTCTGTGTTATGTTTAGGGTCAATATGGTTTTATTTCACACGGATTACATGATCCAGATTCAGGGTCTGGATCATGTAATCCGTGTGAAATAAAACCGGAACAGCTTTGTGTTCGTCGAAAGGACAAACGACCAATGTCTAGTTTATGTTGTTTTTATTATATATTACAGATTAAAGTAAGGGGTCTACAAAGTTTATTGTTTCACGTACAAGAAAACACCTCTGGGAAGATTGAGTGGAGTACCGGAACAAACTTATGGCAGGAAATCAACAAAGCACCTGCAGATCGTGCTACAGTGACCACAAGTCTACGCCCTGCACTGCGGCTGACATGAGCAACACTTGACACCAACAAAGATCTTCACAAATATACAAAAGAGATGATTCCATAATGTACCTGTTTGAGCATTCAAATTTGCTTGTGACATAAAATCATTAAATTGTATTTAATTTGTATGCCATTAGGGGTAGATCAGACAATAACGTGATATTCCAGTAAACATTATTTGAACTAGAGTTTGAACATTGTTTTACTGCACACAAATCGTAGCATCCAACAGTTATTTGCTGTATATTAAGTTACATGTACCACACAGAGATACTGCAATAGTATTGCAGGGTATCCCTACGGTAAAAAACACAGGAAACTGGATAACTGTTTTTCTATATTTCATATGGCACTATTCATGGGAGTTCCACATGAAAAGTACATACGGGGAACGTTTTTATCACAGGACTTGTACGCAGAAAAGTACCAGAGGAATTGTACCACAGAAATATTACAGAAATATTACCACAGAAAAAATACCATAGTAGAATTATCACATTATGTTACCACAGAAATCGTACCATTATAATTGGTAAAACTTAACGAAAGAGATTCATTCCAATCATTATAATTGGTTATAAATTATTGAACCAATGACATTTGTCATTCCAACAATGCAATTGGTCATCTTTAAGCAATAAATATGGTCATTCCAACAAATGAAATTGGTTATCTTCAACCAATAACAATGGTCATTGCACCAATATAAATGGTCAACCAATGAGATTGGTCATTCCAACCAATATAATTGGTTATAGATTGGTTGAAAAAATAACCAAAATAGATTGGTGAAAAAACCCCACCAAGACATGCTGGTTAGTGTTCTAACCAATATGAATTGGTTGAAAAGCAAACCATTTAAGATTGGTTTTTTAACCAATAGATTGGATGGACACAATCTACCAACCACATTGGTTGAATTTGACCCAAAACAACCTGGGAAAATTTGGGAGATAAGACACCATACAAATTGAACCTAATAAACCAACTGATGACAAACTTTGACGTTTCAAATATATTTCCCCCGTGTCATTCCAACGGTTGAATACGTTAGCAAAGTGGGAAAGGATTCGGAACAAGCACCACGATGTATTGTTAAATTTGTATTTTGGTAATTCTATGAGTGACGAAACAGAACTGGACGAGAGAAAAAAAAAACCAAAACACCAACAACAACAACCGAGTGGGAACTGTACTGGTATCCATTGTGATTTTTCAAATTAGCTTCCTTGCATGGCAATAGACTCTGCTGCATCACACTATACTGGGTCCCAACCGAAGAGAACCGCGTCGTGGATAGAACTCCAAGAATGGTGTACCTTGATAGTGGAGAGACCTATACTGATTTGATATAAGTGTCTACCAAGGAATATGTTTAACAATCGAAATTGTTGCAACACATACAACGCCTTTTTCTATGTGCTTGTGGCCAATGGTAGTCTTGATAAATGACGTCACTAGAATTAATCGCCTACCTAAGTGCAATATTTTTTGTCACTTTTATATTTCGCAATCGATCGGGAAATCCCCTTACACCATTGTGATTTCAGAAAACGCAAACAAAAGTTGTTTTCGCCACGCTCCCTGGTGCGTGAATAAAAAGACCACAATGCACTGGGAAACATATCGTTTGTTGCACAACGCCTTCTATGTGCTTTTGGCCAATGGTAGTCTTGATAAATGACGTCACTAGAATTAATCGCCTACCTAAGTGCAATATTTTTTGTCACTTTTATATTTCGCAATCGATCGGGAAATCCCCTTACATCCTTACATCATTGGGAATTCAGAAAATGAGAAATACGGTGGCAAACAAAAGTTGTTTTCGTTACGCTCCCTTGTGCTTGAAAAAAACACAACAATGCATTGGAAAACATCGTTTGTTCGCAAGGAAAGCCGCTCTGAAAGGAGCCGTCTGGTGGTCTAGACGTTGAAAGTCAATAAATATTATATTTAGCACTGCTTGATTATGTGAACTTAACCTTTGGCATCATCCTTAATTTAGAGCATTTCGCTACCGATCTTGACTATACTGATGCCAACATGTTGTGTTGAAGACTCTAAGACATGGGTGCACTACACTAATAGGCCAAATGCGCCAAACTGACTGTCATTAATTTGTGCATACTCTCATAATATTTTGAATAATAACGTTTTGGGGGTCATGCAATGAATATATTGTGTACTTATGACAAGTTGTCACAACATGGGGTTCTGTGATTCAACTTGTGAGGAGACTTGATACATTTAGGGTATAAAGTTGGTCCTATTTGGCTTGGGAAGTGGAAGAGTTCTTCATGGAAACTGGCAGGAAGTCAGTTTGGGAAAAAACACTTTTCGGGGTGTTTTTGTCTGGGGTAATTAGCGAAAATTCCAGACGGCTATATATTGATTGGTTTTGGCTGAGAAACTTTAAAGATTTTGTTCAGGTTTTGTTTTAATAATTAGCATTTGTTGCTATGGGAGTTTATTTAGTGTGGTGCATCCACATCACAGACATAATAGGCCTAAATGAGAAATATAATTTATTTGCTTTGCAGTTCAATTTTCCGTGAATTTCTTTATTTCAGGGATTTCCTAAAATTCATAATTTATTTCATCGGGTCAATATCTCCTGAATATTCAGACAATGAGTGGGAGCACTGCCTCAAGGCTATGCCTAAACGTACAAAGTGTTGACGCGCCTTTAACTTCCGCCAATGGTTTCAGAAAATCCAAAATTTCAGTTTAGCGCCCCCTGCTGTCCGTCTATTGGTATGTAAGTGGTGTGGACCCACTCGCAGAGCTGCCCATTCGTATTATAGCCCGCCCTCTGTCGGCGAGATATTTTTTCCCTCGGTCTGTGAGGTGTGATTTTCAAAGGTTGTTTCTTAAACAGACCTATGGAGGTTGAAAAGTGGACATCTGGTTTTCAGCTTTTAAAACTATAAAAAAACCGATAGAACGTTGCTTTCTGGTGCATTTTTCAACTTTTCTGTCATTCTTCTTCCTAAAAAGTAGATTGAACATTTTAGCAGTATCCGTTTTCAGAACACTGAAATAAAGACTAAGCAAAAAAAAGTTAACATTTGTTCTCATTAATATTTATTCATTTAATAGTAGAGATGTTCGGGTTAGTACAAGTCAAGGCATTGAAACGTGAACTTTCCTTTGTAACGAGGGAAAGGTACCAATGTGTTTTTGATTAAAACAAACGCAAATTAATTATGAAACAGTTTTGATATTAATCTGGGATAGTTTTGCAAAGTAGCTGCTCTCGTTTTGGGGTAAGAATTAAACAAATTAAATTGCATAAATTTGAATAATTCACCATTATGGTTTTGAAAAGGGCCAAAGCTTGGCCACTGTGGTTGTCCCGGTGTAGCATGACATTATGTGTCCCCCCCCCGGAGACTGTGTCCCCTCATACGGCGAACTGTGTACAAACTTATTTTGATAGCGCCCTCTTTTGAATCATCCTCCTCCAGCCCATGTTAATTTCCCATATGGGGACAGATGAGCTGTATTGCCTTAAAGGGTCTGTATACGTTTGGTAATTACTACAAAAATTAATGGCAATTAAAATTTACTTGGTAAAAAGTACAGCAGCTTCTGGTAGTATAACTAGCCTTTTGAGAAACATTTCACTTTGAAGTAATGTGGTTATGCAAAAAGATATAAGTTTTTATCCAAAACAATTTGAATCTGAGAAGCGTTTCTGTCAGAAACGTTTCTCAGATTGTGTATTCCAATTGCAGATTATTTCCTCCCTGCGTGGACATACCCGGTAACCGCTCCCGATTTTTGGCAATATCTCAAAAACACTATTACCTTTTGAAATAAATGTTCACAGGTTAGTTTTATGGTATATATCAACAACTATATAGAATTGAAACAAACAGTGGGTTCCAATTACCAAACGCATACAATCCCTTTAAGCAGTATCTGAAAGCTATGGCTATGGCTAGATTTCCGCATCATAGTGCGTTGAAATAAAGCATGTCCTTGGCAACAGTCGTAGCCGTAGCTGTAGCCGCCAATTCGGATAGGGGCTAATATCAGATTGGTACAAATTATGACCCTTCTAAATTTGGAAAATATATAATATTTTAAGAAACCATATCTATTTTAAAATACAGGTCTTGAAATTTATTCAAGGAGGGGAAAGGCCACTTTTTTTTCTGAGAGATGGTAAGGCCAAATAACAAAAATAACGAGTTTCTCGTCCGGACTTTTTTTTTAAAAAGGAGGAGGCAGGGCTTAACTATTTACTATTTTTCAATTTTTTGCTATTTTCTTCCAAGATGGACGCCATGCTAAATATGGCTGGCCAAGGTATATTCATTCACAGATATTGTGCTATTTGAGTATACTGTCCTGATGCAATGTATGACAAAGCAAATGATTTGTATCATTTTAGTCCACTTGCTAAGCAAGTTTCAAAATTCAGAAACGGCTGTTGTATTGCAAAGGTGAAAAAAGAGTCTAGACAAATTCTTAGGCAAAAATAAACCAAGGAAGTTCAGGTTTGTTTTTCGAATTTTACTTTTTTTGTTTTGCTTTTTTTTTTAAATAGTAAATAGTAAAAAAAAACAGGAGGTAGAGGCCAAAAAGGAGGCGGGCGGGGACGAGAAACTCGTTATTTTTGTTATTTAGCCGAATATATTTTCTCACGAAAATGTGAAAGTTTTAATGTATTCTAACAAGGAGCCCAGACAGAGGGCAGAATTACAAAAGCAGAAATGATTACTTGACAATTTTGTGTGCTGGGAAAAATAAGCAGTGAATTAATTACAACCAATACATACAGAAGCTCACACCTGACTTTTGGATTCAGCACCAGGACAGGCTCTTATAAAGGCATCGTACACGTTTGGTAATTGTCAAAGACCAGTGTTCTCACTTGGTGTATGCCAACATATGCATAAAATAACAAGCCTGTGAAAATTTGGGCTCAATTGGTCATTGAAGTTGCAAGAAAATGATGAAAGAAAAAACTCTGTTGTTGTACAAATTTGCATGCTTTCAGATAGGAATAAAAACTTCTTGCAAGAAGTTTTTATTATTTTAGTGAGAAATTACCTCTTTTTCAAAAACTACGTTACTTCAGAGGGAGTCGTTTCCTATAATGTTTTATACTATCAACAGCTCTCCGTTGCTTGTTACCAAGTGGGTTTTTATGCTAATATATATTTTGAGTAATTACCAAACGTGTACAGTGCCTTTAAAGGTAGGGTCATCGTTTTGTTTTTGTCAACATGTTGCTGACTACTACTAGGCAAAATTAATTAAAAAAGATACAATAACAGTCGCCTGTGAAAGTTTTAACTGAATACAGTGTCTACTGGCTGAGAAAACAGCAAAACACTGTCACGGTCTTTTCACACTAACGTCGAATCCATCCATCTTTTTCAGCGAGGTGACAGCGGGTACCAACCGCATCTCTGGCCGTAGCATTCAGGAACAGACACCAGCCCTCAGAAATCTGAGAAACGATTCGCATGAATCGTTACTCAGATTCAAAAGTTTTGGGGTGAAGATTATTTTGTCAAAACCATATTACTTCGAAGGGAATCCTTTCTCAACATAGTTTATACTATCACCAGACGCAGTGCTTTTCATTAAGTAAGTTTTTATAGTCATTAATTTTTGGAGTATCTATGACCCAACCTTTAAAGGTATTGTACACTTTTGGTAACAGCTCAAAATCAGTGTCCACATTTTGTGTGATTCAACATATGCATGAACAAACAAACCTGTGAAAGTTTGAGCTCAATTGGTCATTGAGATCACGAGAAAATAGTGAACAGAGACCTTATGTGTTTTCTCAAAATATCGCACGTGATAAAAACTGTTGTTTTACTCATTTCTCAGAAACGATAGCATTTTAGGCAGAAATATTTTAAGGAACCCTTTCTACCATTACTTCCTTTAAATCATGTAAGTTATGTGTGAATCTGTGAACATTTGTGTTTTCGATCTTACCAGTAGTGTTACAGTGTAATAGGGTTCCGCTTGGGACATTTATGAAGATTAATGCAGGTTATGACTGTTACAACATAAAACTTGATAAATAACAACAAATATTAATAGTTAAAAATTAAAATAATGATTGCGTCAAACAATTTTACCAAGCACATACTGACAAAGGTAAATTATCAAATATATATTCCTTTACATGGTTTTTTTTTATAGACTATTTACATATTTACAGTAGATTTTAGTTACACTTTTAGTGACTTTTGTTTGCCCTCAACAATTCAAAAAAGTATAAAAATACAAAATTATACAAATAAAAAGAATTGCGATAACACTTTTCAGCACTATTAACATAAACACTGGTCTATTGGTACTATTTAGGAGATAGTTACATTACCCTTCAAAAACACACACAAGTGCTATTTAGTAGATAGTTACATTACCCTTCAAAAACACACACAAGTGTAAAACTCCTGTTGGCAACAGCTCCTGTTGGTTTTGTACACACTTTCCAACTGGGGACCATATTGTCCTCTTTTGTAAAAGGTCCCCGGTTTGAATGTGTATACCTACCCACAAGGGCTTGTTTAGCGTATGGTGGAGCTACTGTGTATAAAAACTATCTGTGTACTGTTTAGATCATAGAAATAGAACACAGAGAATGCTGAGCTCAATTGTTGTCTGTGTCTGCTGTGCACGCCCTCTATGTCAGCTGTGGACTTAGAGCATCAATATAGAAATAGAACACAGAGAATGCTAAGCTCAATTGTCATCTGTGTCTGCTGTGCACGCCCTCTATGTCTACTGTGGACATAGAGTATTGATATAGATATAAATGAATAAAATTAATGGTTTGATACAATAAATAGCTCCACAAATCATTTATTTGCCCAAGCTTACCCCCCCCCCCCAAACGAAAATGTCTGGTTCTGTCACCGTCTATTTTTATGGTTTAAATGCATCCATAATATGACAAAATTGAAGTCTGGCATATGGCCTTTTTTCATACCAAAAAATTTAAAATCTTTAAAGATATTGAACATCAATAAAAAAAATGGAGCTTAGAAATTATTACACGACAATGCATTTTTGAACAAAAAAGGTTTACAGCCAAAGGTTTTGATCGGAGAAAAATGGGATATAAACGTTAGTTTTATTCTAAACTTAGGTCCAGTCTTTCAATTCTGGAGAAGAAAAAAATCACTGAACATCATTGGGAGAAAACAATGATCAAAAGACATTTAGGCTCCAGTAAAAACAAAAATATGGTGACCAAATCTGGAAAAAGGACACAAAAATTGACTGGATTTTTATGATTAAAAAAAAAACAAAGTTTGAAGAGTTGAGAAAGACAGAAAATATGTGTATAGAATTTTTGTAAGCTGTTTCACAGAAATAAATATTTACATGAACAAAAAAAGGTTTAAAGGATGGCAAGGAAATTCTAGATTTAAAACATATCAAGAAGTTGTTAATATTTTTAAAAGGTGAATGAAAAAGAGAAACTGAATTGTTTTACCTGAGTTCAGGGTAAAGGTACAAGGTTGTTTTTTATCAAAATGGTTTTGTTTTTAAGAAAATTTTCATTGATGAAACTCTTGAGAATGAAGAGAGAAAATGATTAAATCTTTAACCACCATTTTAATTGTGTTTCAATTTGTGTTTTTGTTTGTTTGTTGTTGTTTTTATTTGGGGGCGGGTTGAGGGAACAATCTTTCTAATAAAATGAGATCTCGTTTTGACAGAAAGGACAAGCCCTCCTGCTTCCTCCCTTACCAATATAAAACATTCCCCACCCCCTAAGGTTTCACCGAGTTTAAGACCGTGTCCGAATTAGCAGCAACGGCTACGGCTAGAATTCTGCGTCATCATGCGTTGAAGTATAAGACGTCCTTAGCAAAAGTCATGGCCGCTACTGCAGCCACCAATTCGGATACGGCCTAACCATCCTCAATGAGAAGCTTTTTTCGACTCTAGGTGGCAGCAGACTTACCAGGTAAATCCATTCTTCTTGGAAGTGTACGCATAGTCAGAATTACGTAAACAATGGAAGATGATAATAATAATACTGGGTTCTTATATAGCGCTTTATCACACCCCTAGGGGCGTATCAAAGTGCTCAGGGTTTTTTTCTGCACGGTATGCGGAGCTACTTTCGAAGTATGAAACCTTTTTTCCTTTATAGCACCATGTAATGGTTTACAAGGTGCTGTGGCACAATATGCTGCCGATCACACCAGGAACACCGGTGCAAACCCCTTTTCTTTACGATAAGTGCACTGGGTTCTTTTACATAATAATAATAATAGATATGATTTATAATGCGCCAAATCCACTCTGCAGAGTGCTCAAGGCGCAATGGAAGAAAGAGAAGGGACAAATGAAGAATTAAGAATAGGAACCATTAAATAGGTGAGTCTTCAGGTAACGTTTAAATGTATCAACAGAAGTGCAATTTCTTATAACCAGAGGGAGAACATTCCATAGAGCTGGACCAGCATGTGCAAAAGCCCGTTCCCCCCATACTTTAGTAGATTTGGGAATAACTAGAGAACCAGAGTTGGACGAACGTAAAGATCTGACATGCGTATTGCAAGTGTCACGACTGGGACTTGAACCCACACTCTGCTGATCAGAAACACCAGAGCTTCAGTCCAGTGTTCTTATCCGCTCGGCCAAGACAGTTTGTCTGCTGCTGTCTAGCGACCCAAAGCCCCCCCCCACACCCCCGTTAGTATTAATGCACCAAAATCTAATGTCAAGGCAAATCGCTTTTAAGTAATACTGACGATTTCTCATCTTTAATTGAAAAGATAAACATTCTTCCACAATTCTTTAGAAGAAATGGAGACAACCTCATAATTTGGTGTCGTGGTCGGTTTCAGAAGTATTGGAGGGTAGCCTGTGCATCTCGTTAGACATTGGTCTTGATTTCAACAGCATCTGGTAGGCTATCTCGAAGGCTTGGCCAAGTGTTAGGATTATCTCCGTTGATGTTTCCTTGAAAAGATAGACGAAGATTGAAAACAAAAATTAAATAACGTCCACCGAGTTCTATACAAAATAACCCAAAACAGATAAGGTAGATTTTAAAGGGTCTGTATATAACTCATAAAATTAATGGCAATACAAATTTACTTGGTAAGAAATACAGCAGCTTCTGATAGTTGAAATGGAAACAGAAACACTGACAAATCAAAGCAAGAACAGCTCTAAAATCAGACAAGACAAGCCAGTTCTAAGATGGCCAGGATTAATAAAAAGTGAACCTAACCACTGAGACTCGAAAGCCTATCAATCCAATCTTAAAATCGGAATTGAATCTTAAACAAATAATTACAAAACAATAAAAGAGAAACTTTAAATAACTAAACCTATAAACTCAAGGTAGAAATAATAATATATAAACAAATGGCAGGTAAAATGAAAGTGATAAGTTGCAACCAAAATAAACTATATCCATAGCAACATGTAAGTAGACAACTCTTACATAAAATACACAGTCAATGTTAAGAACCATAATTCTTTTTTATGGAATATCTACTAAAAAAAATAGTTTGGAGTTTGAAATTTCAAACCCACAAAAATCACATATGCCAGACCTTTTCAAACAACAATTACAGAGGTTCAAAGTTATAGTGATCAAGCATTAGGCCAGAGAAGCTAAACAACCTTTAAACCTTGATCACATGATACAAGACACCCAAACTTGGGTATTGTCAATTTTCTCACAAGAAATTACAAGAAAACTTGTGAGATTGACCTGCGAAGGTGTCTGACTTTGGCAAGAAATGAACCAAATAAAATGTACAAACAAATTATGTCTCAATTCAAGTCAATCACAGAAAAATGCAATGAATAAATAAAAGCACACAAAAGGAATTATTAGTAATAGGTTATTTCTTTAGCTGCATCTTCAAAGACAGGAAAATATACAATTGGATAATGGAGCAAAACGGAGTGAGACATCAGAGCAGAAGTAAAAAGTTAAACATTATTAAAACTGAAAACTTAAAAACAAGGCAAACATTAAGTTTAGAAATCGGACAAAAGAAATATTCAAATAATTAGCAGCTTAAGTTTTTATAGTGAATAAAAAACAGATTCATATAAGAAAGAAATACTTTGATCAATTGAGGTACATGCAGTAAAGTCCATTTAAGGTCGCAAGGTCATAAGGTCATAAGGTCACAAGATCTTACCTCTCCTTTCACGCTAAAGACATGACAATACAACTTCTCATTCTCACTGTCTTTTGTGATGTAAGCGAAGGTTCGGTGGTCGTCAGTGTCTTGAGTGACGCAGGAGATGTTGCAGATCTCGTGCTCTGTGATTATCAACTGCAAAACGAAAAACATCGAGAAGCCAAGTGTTAGGATTAGGGCTCTCCCCATGCACAAGCTAGTCACGAGTTTACTGGTCCGATGCTAAAATCACTGGCCTCAGGCCTGTGGTGTAGGTGTACAACTCAAGCCCTCGTGTGGTTGGGTTGGCATAGTGGTATCTTTCCTCGCCTTCCACCTCTAGGACCCCGGTTCGAATCACGCCGGGGGCACTACGTGGATTGGGTTTTCAGTCCCTACCTGACTGCGTGGGTTTTTCTCTGGGGTTTTCCTCCCACATCTAAAACTGAAATTTCCTTCCTTGTTTTCTCTCCATTTGGTTCTTGGCTAGTACAGTGATTAAGTTCGCTTTTCTGAGAGACCTTGGCTCCACAACCAGAAATAAATGAAATGAAATGAAAGCCCTGAGGTTCCCAAGTTACAAACAGGATGAGTTTTTGCCGACTCTAAGAAAATATACCTTTGATTTGAAGTCGATGAACTTGACGCCTACGTAGCTGATGGAGAGTGTGATGGAGGGAATCTTCTGTAGATGGGAAGCTGATCTTCTCAACTTGGTGCAGGATTCTTGAGTCGAGTCAACACCTTTTACTTCCTTCACTAGGGTTGACCCAAGGTACTGAAAACAACAACAGCAAAATTAAATCAATAGGAAGCTAGAATTTTAAGGCTTGAAATGAAGGGTCAACACAAAATCAGAAATAAATTCACTTTCTACTTTAAAGGGTCTGTATACGTTTGGTAATTACTCATAAAATTAACGGCAATAAAAACTTACTTAGCAAAAAGTACAGCAGCTTCTGATAGTACAAAGCAATTTGAGAAACATTTCACTTTGAAGTAACGTGGTTAGGCCACATAAAAATAAAAAATTGTTGATCGTCCTTTTTTGATGGGAATTGGGGGGGTTTTTTGGGTTTTTTTTGACATGGCAACATATGAAATAAAGAATAAAGATATCATCATAATCACTATAAAACAAAGGGTTTGTGTGATTTTGATGTTTTCAATTGTTTTGTTAAACCCTTTCAAATCCTAGATGACATTTTCTGTAAACATTTTCAAAAAACTAAAACGCAGCCTAAGTAAATATTTGAAGAATTTTTCTTGTTTTGCGAACATGAACAATCTTTCTTCATTCATCTGTTTCCGACCTATGGATTTGGAAAAAATATCAGCTAAACAAAAATCTGGGAGCCAAGTTTGACTGAAAAGATCATTAAAAATACCGTTTTTTATGATTTAAAAAAAATAAAAAAATAAAAATGGGGTCGGGGGGTTTTGTAGGGTCGGGCGGGGACGATCAACAATTTTATTTTTTTATGTGGCCTTATGGAAAAAAATATCAGTTTTTATCCTGAAAACTTGAATCTGAGATGCGCTTCTGTCAGAAAGGTTTCTCAGACTGTGTATTCCAATTGCAGATTATTCTTCCTGCTTGGACATAACCGCTCGAGATTTTCGGCAAAATCTCAAAAACACTACCACCTTTTGAAATGAAATGTTCACAGGTTAGTTTGATGGTATATATCTACAACTATATAGGATTGACACAAACAGTGGGTTCCAATTACCAAGCGTATAGAATCCCTCTAAGCCTATTTGCGTTAGCTCAAGGAATCCCCTTCCATCAAAGTGGAAGGAACATTTGAATGAAATGGGAAGCATACTCACAGATGCTGTGTAATTACAACAGCCTTTGATCAACGCCTCCGGTGGGTGCATCCATTGTACTGTAGGGGGGGTTTCTTCACCCTCCTCCGACCCAGACCCCGTTCTCGTTGTTGCCATATTATCATAATCCTCAACCGTTGATATCTGCCTTTCAGCTCTCTGCCCGTTTTCTTCGCCCACTCTTGAGGGCGGATGCTCTGCTCTCCCTTGCTCCACCGAGAGGGAGGTTTGAAAGTTTCTTGGCTTGGTGGGCGTGGTCACCTCTTTGGAGTAATCCTTGAAGAGATCAATGTCTAAAGAGGCAGATTGCTCTGAGGCGGTGCTTGATAGTTGCTTCCGTTGCTCGAAAGACGTTAAGTTGATCTCCTGATGGAACCAAGAAATAAAGAATGAGGTTTTTTAATCCTGCAGAGACTAATGCAATTGCTTCCTAGAATGAAGTTGGTGCTGAAGTCTTAAAGATCTTTGTGTCTTCAGACAGGTCAGCCGATGAATCATTCTTAAAAAAAAAGCGATGTCAGACTACAAATCAATATGTTGAGGGTTTTGATTTTCTCAATATCAAGAGTCACTCTCGAGATTCGTTAGTTAGTGTATAAATCTTATTTACTAAGCAAAGTGTGACATCACAATACAAATCACTATGGTGATAAGGACAACTCATGTTAAGATGAATCTTCATGCTTTGTGAAATCGAGTTCTAGTAAGGTTCAAACTTAATCTTAAACTTAAACTTGATCTTAAGACAATGGCAATATTACCATTTCATCTTAAAGTCCTTGTGAGAATCAAATCCTTACCAGATCACTGGTGGTAAGTTCCAAGAGCTAAGATTGATCTTAAGACAATGGCAATATTAACATTTCATCTTTAAAGCCCTTGTGAGAATCAAAACTTCTTACCAGATCACTGGTGGTAAGTTCCAAGAGCTAAGATTGATCTTAAGACAATGACAATATTAATATTTCATCTTTAAAGCCCTTGTGAGAATCATAACTAATTCTTACCAGATCACTTGTGGTGAGTTCCAGAGAGTTTGGTCTCGGTATGCTACTACTGCTGCTACTGAAGCTCTGTCTCCTATCCCCAAGTGAGGCTAAAATACGCTTCCTGTGTCCCAACATATGCACCTCAAGAACCTGAGCCATCAGCAAGAGGGTGAAGGGTTAAAGCAAGATGCTAATAATAATATTGGGTTCTTAAATAATAATAATAATAATAATTTGGGAGGCTAATCATCCTTACTGGCAGCTAAGAGCTGAATTGCGAAGGACGCGGCTACAACGTGTTCGAGAAGCAGGCATGCAAGGGCGCCTTTGGCAGCCAGCCACATCAACCCATTATGACCAAGGAGCACAGCCAGAGATCAAAAGTGTTTGATATTTACCGAGGGAGGAAAACCGGATGGTCTGGAAAACCCTTGTGGCACAGCAGAGAACCAACGCACAACTCAACTCACATATGTCCCTGGCTGGGTATCGAACCTGGGTCCCCTTAGTGAGAGGCGAGCGCTTTACGCACAAGCCAACCCTGCCACCCAATATATAGTGCTTTATCACACCCAATGGGCTTATAAAAGCGCTCAGTATTTTTTTCCTGCAAGGTATGTGGAGCTGCGTTTTGAAGTATGAGACCTTTTTCCTTTATAGCACCATGTAATGGTTTACAAGGTGCTGTGGCGCAATATGCAGCCAAACAAACCATAAACACCGGGGCGAACCCCTTCTGTTTCTGATAAGTGCACTGGGTTCTTTATGTGCATTACACAACACATGGGACCTACAGCTTTACGTCCCATCTTTACCCAATAAATTTTTATGGTTATGAATTTTGGGAGTAATTACCAAAGGTATAACCTCCCTTTAATAAAATATTTAACAGCATATAAAAAACACTCTTACTTATTTATGCATACATTTAGTACAAATGACCAACAATTTTGACACATACAGCAAATGTTCTAGAATAAAATATGCTGGACAGTATACTTGTTAAAAGTATTTTTAAAGTTACAAAAGTTGGGGCCTACATTTTCCAGTTCCACCTCCCAGAGTTCCCTGGCACGTTCCATGGTGACGATTCCGTTGTCGATGAAGTTCGGAATGCAGTCGCTGAGAAGCAAGCTTCTTAACCATTCTGACACTGAACTTGAGGTGTGGCTTTTATGACCTTGGGTTGAGAATACAAGAAAGAAAGATGACAATTGAAATAATTGATGCTGTTTTTATCATCTTGGGTTCAGAACACAAGAAAGATAAATTTACAATTGATTTACAACTGTTTTTATCATCTTGGGTTGAAAATACAAATAACAAGAATGACAACTGAAATAATTGAATGCTTGGGTTGAAAACACAAGAAAGAAAAATTAACAATTCAAATAATTGAAGCTGTTTTTATCATCTTGGGTTGAAAACACAAGAAAGAAAGGTGACAATTCAAATAATTGATGCTGTTTTCATCATCTTAAGTTAAGAACACAAGAAAGAAAAATGACAATTCAAATAATTGATGCTGTTTTTTATCATCTTGGGTTGAAAACACAAGAAAGAAAAATGACAATTCAAATAATTGAATTTTTTTTCTTCTTTTCATCTGGGGTTGAAAATACAAGAAAGAAGAATGACAATTGAAATAATTGATGCTGTTTTTATCATCTTGGGTTAAGAACACAAGAAAGAAAAATGACAATTCAAATAATTGAAGCTGTTTTTATCATCTTGGGTTGAAAATACAAGAAAGAAAAATGACAATTGAAATAATTGATGCTGTTTTTATCATCTTGGGTTAAGAACACAAGAAAGAAAAATGACAATTAAAATAATTGATGCTGTTATTATCATCTTGGGTTGAAAACACAAGAAAGAAAAATGACAATTCAAATAACTGAAGCTGTTTTTATCATCTTGGGTTGAGAATACAAGAAAGAAAAATGACAATTCAAATAATTGAAGCTGTTTTTATCATCTTGGGTTAAGAACACAAGAAAGAAGAATGACACTTCAAATAATTGATGCTGTTTTTATCATCTTGGGTTGAAATTACATGAAAGAAAAATGACAATTCAAATAATTGATGCTGTTTTTTATCACCTTTTTATCATCACACAAGAAAGAAAAAGTTACAATTGAAATAATTAATGCTGTTTTTTATCATCTTGGGTTGAAAACACAAGAAAAAAAATCAACAATCAAAATATTTAATGCTGCTTTTATTATCTCAGGTGAACAGATGGAAGGGTTGAAAATACAAGAAAGAAAAATGACAATTTAAATAATTGATTTGACCATAGAATTGTAGAAACAGTAGTTTGCGTCAGTAAGGATTGGCCAGCAGAACGAATATATTTATGCAGACAATCAGATATATAGTCTGGAGATGAGCCATGAAGAGCTTTGAAAGTGAGATTTAAAGGGATTGTATCGTTTGGTAATGACTCTGAAAATTAATGGCAATAAAATCTTACTTGGTAAGAAGTACAGCAGCTTTGGAGAGTATAATGCATTTTGAGAAACTTTTCACTTCAAAGTACTGCGGTTATGGAAAAAGATATCACTTTTTATCCCCAAAAATTTGATTCGTAACGCTTCTCAGATTGTGTATTCCAATTGCAGATTATTCTTCTTGCATGAACAAACCGCTCCAGATTTTCGGCAATATCTCAAAAACGCTACCACCTTTCAAAATGAAATTTTCACAGGTTAGTTTTTATGGTATATATCTACAACTACATAGGATTGAAACAAACAGTGTGTTCCAATTACCAAACGTATACAATCCCTTTAACTCATTTACAGTAACTCACCGATTGTCTTCATAACTGGAAGAGCTTTTGTAGCTTGAAGGATAATCTTACGATGGAGTTCCTCCATGATGCCCATCTCGATCAAGTCATTCTCCTCAAGAATGCTCCCTCCCTGTCAACGACAATAAGAAAAGATGAGGCAAGACAAAAACGAATAAAGTTGAGATGATTATCATTGGAAAGTACTTCAATGTTTTGGGGACCAGGACTCAATTCCAAAAAGCACTAAGATTCATCTTGAGTTGTCGATTTGTATTGTGATATCACACTTTGCTTAGCAATTAAGATTGATACACAGTTAAAACAATCTTAACTCTTTGTGAAATCGGCCCAGCAAATTAATTCCCATTATCTAGTTTTCAGTCAACAAATGACATTCAGTAAAATTTCACCAAGTTTTAGAGAAAAGAAGAAGAAGAAAGAAAGAAGAAAACAAAAACGGTTTACATTCTGTCTGGAATTATGTTTTGATCAGACTTGTTTCAATTGCGGCATAAGCATCTGCGATATTTGGGGTCTTTAAATGCTTTTTTCTTGACTTTGTATAACAAGCCTGATAGTTCACAGAGGCACTTGCTTCCATGCGCCCGGTCATTGCCTTGCGAAATTACTTCCCTCATATAGAGGTGGCCTATCATTCATTTGTTCATTCACTAATGTGATGACTTGACGAGTTGTGCCCAGTGACGAGTTGAAGAGAGATGGATCGCTTAGACAAGTGTCAGCCTCGATGGAAAATTTTAAGGTCATGTCCGAACGACCTCTACAACGAGGGGCATCAGGCTTCCAGAGAAGGACATGATTAGGTGGTTCATTAAGGGCGGAGAACGTGACCGGCTAGCCGAAGTCAACTCTGTCTGATGATGGTGGATGTTAAATGGCCTTTACCAATAAGAAAAAACTGCCTTGCTCTGACAAGAACAAAGTATTAGGCCTGTCTAATTTTCCTCCACATACCATAAAATCCAAGTTATCGAATCCGTTGGCTATCATCATGTTCTCATATTGCCCCATACCCAAATTCTCCAGCCAGGCGCCGACGCTCTGCGGCCTTAGAGGACCTGTCACATAAACGAGGATAAACTAATTACAAACTGTCACATTATGATTTGAATGCAGTACATGGTGGTAATGGACTGGGCCCAATTTCATAGAGCTGCTTAAGCACAAAAAACTAGCTAAGCACAACAAAATTATGCTTACCAAAACAAGGTTACCAGGTAAAATATCATTTCATACGTAGCATCTTTGACTGGTATCCTGCTTATTGTTGCTTAGCAGAAGTTTATTCAGCAATATTATCTGCTTAAGCAGCTCTATGAAATTGGCCCTGGGATCAATTCCACAGAGATGCTCAAGTAGAAAATATTGCTTAACAATTTTCTGCAAAGCAAAAAATATAGCAGGATACCAGTCACAGATTGTATATGTGACATGGTATTTTAGCTGGTAACCTTATTCTGGTAAGCATAGTTTCGTTGTGCTTAGATACTTCATGTGCTTAAGCAGCTTCATGAAATTGCGCCCTGATTTTTCCAACCACCCAAAGACTAAATTACGATACAAAATACACATGCAATAGTGACACAGAAGCAGACAGGTTGGGAAAAATGCTTAAACTTTAATTTCAATTCAATTATCGTCCAGGTTTTATACAGAATTGGTAAGGATAAAAACATCATTGCTTAATTTTAGTCTAAAAGCTTACTGATTATGAAGTTCACACTAGAATGATTTTTTCTGTGAAATATTTCCCTCTGAAATGAAGTCATATTCGAGAAAACTGTATCAGAAAACCTAAAAAAAAACCAAAAAAACGCAAGGGCTGATTTCGGTTGTTACAACCAAAACTTCAGGACAATGTGTTTACATGCTGAAAATTGTGCATGGTTTTTCACTATTTTCTCCTGACTCACACATCGGATTAAGCCCAAATTTTCACAGCTTTGTTATTTCATGTAAATGGTTGATCACACATGACATGAACACTGTCTGTGACTATTTTGTCAGCTCTTTCAATCCTGTATAATACCTTTAACAAACAGAGAAAGTTAACTTCTACTGGCCTTGCATGAAAAGTCCTGGGTCGCATTTCATAGAGCTGCCTAAGCACAAAAAGTAGCTAAGCACAACAAAATTATGCTTACCAGACTAAGGTTACCAGCCAAAACTAACATGTCACGTGTACAATTTGTGACTGGTATCCTGCTCATTTCTGCTAAGCAGAAAAATGTTAAGCAATATCTTCTGCTTAAGCAGCTCTATAAAAATTGGGCCCTATCTAGCGTCACTGTTCACTGAAAATGTTCAAATAACTGGATCTTTTCAAGCACATCAAACATTTTTACAACAGACGAGGTGTTTACCTTCAAACATTTTTTCAAATTCTTTTTGGAAATCTCGAATGTAGACAGATTCTCTAACGAGCCCAGCTCCAAATGATGCCATAATGCTTTCAATCTGTGAGATAAAAAAAAGTACAAATCATTAGTTAAAAAAAAATAATTTGGAAAGAACAAAACTATAGACGATGTGACCTCTGTTTACATTCAAACCGCCCTCTGTTGACAAAACACTGTCCAAGCCATGTTTCCGCCGGGCAAGAAGACGCGCGTACTCATGGTAACATTGCATGTCCTTCATAGCTGGCTGTCAGTACACAAAGGTTTTGCGCGGCGACATGCGCGCGCATCAT
Source organism: Plazaster borealis (assembly GCA_021014325.1). Lineage (NCBI taxonomy): Eukaryota > Metazoa > Echinodermata > Asteroidea > Forcipulatida > Labidiasteridae > Plazaster > Plazaster borealis. Next base: position 1,537,552 of record CM037465.1, on the reverse strand, counting down.
GTTATGGTTTTCGAATGACGTCAGAGGTCACATCGTCTATAGGGTTAACAAATTCTCTGACAAAGGAGTTGAGATGGTTTCAGGAATTTGGAGGGAAAATCCACAAGACCGCAAGGCTTGTAGCTCAAAATGTTAACTGGACCAGAATTTTTTTGACAAAACCAGAATTGAAATGAGAGAAAAAAAAAGGTACTTACACAGTTTAACATTTGAACCGTTTTTAATTTTGAACAAGCACTAAGAGAAGATTTATCTCATTTGCATTCACTATGGGCAAGTATTCTTCAATACTGGACAGAATTGAAAGATTTTTATCAGACTGAAAGTCACCATTTGAACAAAAACACAAGACTGCCGGACTTGTCCAGTCATGAGTTTACTGGCCCGATCATACACTCATTTTTCATTGTTCTAGTTGCCCTCGTGTCATCATCATTTTTTTATATTGCTGTTCGGTCTGTTTTAGGGCTGGGCCTGTAATTATTTTTTGCTTTGTTGTTTCTGTTTTGGTTTTATAGTTTTTTTATTTGCCTTGTATTGTAATTTTTGTTATTGTATTGTTGAGGTCGAATAAATAATAATAATAATAATATTGATGGTAAAAACACTGGCCTTGGGCCTGCAATCAAGTGTTAGGCCGTATCCGAATTGGCGGCTACAGCTACGGCTACAGCTGTTGCTAAGGGTGTTGTTAAGGACGTCCTATACTTCAATGCATGATGACGCGGAAATCTAGCCGTAGCCGTAGCTGTAGCCGGTATTTCGGACACAGCCTTTCTTTCGAGCCCTGCTTCTTCTTCTTTACCTGTGCCCACTCGGACTTCTCATCGATCCCAGTCTCATCCGAGCCTTTCTCATGGCCCCTGCTACCTCCATCTGGTACATGGACGTCTAACAGACCATTCTCCATCAGCATGCTGGTCCTGGTTGAGCTAGCGAGTGACCAGTCCGCCATGTGGGAGAACGAGAACCGAGATGAATTCTCCAGAGACAGGTTGCGACTGCCACGGTTTGACCCGTAGATTAGACCTGAACAAATAGATCAATTAAAAACATTATTTTAAAAAACTTGTTTATTTTGTTAATGTAAATTTGCTTCATATCGGTGGTTTAAGAACACAAATTTCTTTCCTGAAGGGGTTAGGGTCAGTTTTAAGGGACACATTGCCTTCGGATTGGGCGCTTTGGGCTATAAAAAAAATAATAATAATAATTATGAAATTAATATGGTTGTAAAGATGTTTTAAAAGCAGAATATAATGATACACACAATTGTACATCAAAATTGTGTAGTTTCCCTTTTACTATGTAAACTAACACCGTCCGTCATTTTGAAGAATCAAATTTTGGACTCCACAAATTTACGTACCGTGTTGGTTCACGAAGTAAATGGAAAACCACACAATTTCAAGAGATATTTGTGTGAATCAATATGTTCTACTTTTAAGACATCTTTCTGCACATATTCATTTCATAACAAACGCTTTTATAGCCCAAAGTGCCCAATCAGCAATGTGTCCCTTAAAGTTTGTCAGTACCCCTAATTGATAGTGCAATTGTAATAAAAAGTATTCAACAAATTTGTGATTAATCGTAGAATTATCCATGACATGTTCATATTTTTATTGCTGATATTTTTATTGCTGATTTATTTGACCAATCCATACCGAAGGAACCTCATTGAAACAGAACAAAGCAAAGATACCTTCTTATCCCAGATGCAAATTTAACATTTAACATCTATTAAATTGTCGCGGTCCCCGCTGCTAAATTATAGGATTGGACCTGCCTCTAGCTACCAGGCAATCTCGGTGGTCTAGTTGGTAAGACTACTACTGTAGAATGGCAAAGGTCGTGGGTTCGAATCCCACCCGATTAATATGCCTGTGATTTTTGTTCACAGGACTCGGGAAAGTACTGAGTATACAGTGCTTTACACACATCGGTGTACGGGTAAAACCAAATATAATAAAGATACCTTCGTTTTGAAGAGTTCTTCCTTATATTGGAGGAAGCAGCGGCAGATACAAATAAAACGAAAGTGATCAGGTAAAATAATTCACTTGCAGTTTACACTTCTTTCCCTAAGCCAACAGTTACCACAGTTTACACCAGAAAAAGGACCCTTAAAGAGGAAGGGAAACGACCAATTCAATTTTGTGATGTTTTTATTTTCCAATTATCAAGGGATATCCCCGTACAAAAATGTAGAGACCCAATTTTCTCATGATGATGTCATCAGATGTTTTGGATGTTGACAATTTTTGCACTGGAAGGGTATCGAATACAATGGCAATTTACACCATTTTAACGTGAGGTTAGAGACTTGTAATGTTTTTCCTACTCACATGAGGACTCTATCTATTGAAAAATAAGTACATCAGAAAATTGAACTGGTCATTTCCCTTCCTTTAAAAAAAATGTATGTTTGGCATAACAGACCCCAAAAATTTGGGTCGGTGGGTGGTTTTATGTATAATGCTTTTCAGAGCTTCCCAATATTTGCATCTGGAATATCTGGAAGATTTTGTCCAACAATCAGGGAAATATTTAGAATTATATTCAACATAATAGGGACAAAGTTTCCATAATTAGGGAGATTTTCAAATGTCTTCATCAGAACATGGAAGGATTGGATTTTTTCAGGGAATTTTCTGCAGAATCAGGGAGCAGTTATTGCCCAAAAATGTCACACAAACGAGCACAAAGGCTACAATGTACAACTTTATTTTAGTTTTATTCTAATTCTTTGGATAAAACAATATTACGAGCAGAGGCCGTCCAGGTAGAGGCAAAAAGTAAACGAACTGTCGTTAACAAAACATGTGCCCTCCCAGAACCGAATATATTTATTGAGCTTTTCCATTGTGTATTTAATACATGCACCCTAGGGAAATTCCCACCATTTAATTGAATTTATTTTATGATCAGTATATTTTTACAGAACCTTTGTTGTGGAAATTGTGAATTTTTCTCCTTTAAAAAAGAAAAACACTTTGAAAATTTGGATCGGCTGCCTTTTAAATGTCAGTCGGGTTACGCCAAAGATACAATTTGTTTTTTTAGGCCTGAGTTATGTGAAAGTGCAGTCATGCATGCATCAGTGCATTACTGTTCATAACAAAATGAAATGAAACACCACAATATTTTAATAATCTAAGGAAATAAACAACAAAATAATTCCAAACCATAAAAGATGTGGAATGAAAAAAATTGACTAGATATGAATTTATCGTGACAGTGACAAAATGAAGTTGAATGTTTCAGGCCTGGAGAGGGCAAGGCCATTTTCATTTTAAAAAGGGCAATTCCACTGGGAAATCTTAAAGTCTATGAGAAACTTTTGAAGGGGCACCAAGGCTAATTCCAGGGCCCAATTTCACAGAGCTGCTTAAGCAGAAAATATTGCTTAACAATTTTCTGCTTAGCAGAAATGAGCAGGATACCAGTCACAAATTGTACACGTGACATGGTAGTTTGGCTGGTAACCTTAGTCTAGTAAGCATAATTTTGTTGAGCTTAGCTACTCTTCGTGCTTAAGCAACTCTATGAAATTGAGCCCAGAGCAACAGATGCCATGGCCTCCAGGTAGCTCCAGGCCTGTGTTTATGTCTGTAGATGATTTACAATGTGTGGGATAACATTATGAGAGGACAAGTGCTACCAAATGTATGGGTAATTCCACCGTGACTCACGTTACATTGACCACATGTGACAGACACCAGGGCCCAATTTCATAGAGCTGCTTAAGCACAACAAATAGCTAAGCACAACAAAATTATGCTTACCAGAATAAGGTTATTAGCCAAACTAACATGTCACAGGTACAATTTGTGACTGATATCCTGCTCATTTCTGCTTAGCGGACAATTGTTAAGCAATATTTTCTGCTTAAGCAGCTCTATGAAATTGGGCCCTGGTTTTGTTAATACCCCTAAGCATTTCTACTAGAAAGCTTCCACAACCCATCATACTCCAACAGTTTACTTATTGGAACAGTACACAACCCATCATACTCCAACAGTTTATGTACTGGAACAGTACACAACCCATCATACTCCAACAGTTTACTTATTGGAACAGTACACAACCCATCATACTCCAACAGTTTACTTATTGGAACAGTACACAACCCATCATACTCCAACAGTTTACTTATTGGAACAGTACACAACCCATCATACTCCAACAGTTTACTTATTGGTACAGTACACAACCCATCATACTCCAACAGTTTACTTATTGGAACAGTACACAACCCATCATACTCCAACAGTTTACTTATTGGAACAGTACACAACCCATTATACTCCAACAGTTTACTTATTGGAACAGTACACAACCCATCATACTCCAACAGGTCCTGTGCTTCTGGACTGTGATTTAGTGGGTACTTTTCACAGTACTAGACCATCCAAATTTCAACAAATCATCTGTTTGATTTTGGCAGGCCTGGGGTGGTTAGGGTTAAATTAATGATGTTCCTGTGTTGATGTGTAAACATTTGTTATTGAAGGTAACAAATGTCTACATATTAAGTCGCTAAAGTCAGTCAGAAACAAGATATCTGTCACCTGTGGACGATGTAACACGAGTCACAGTGGAATTACCTACATGGTTGATGTTGATGACAATAAAAGTCACAAGTCACGAATGTTATTGTATGAAATTTTGTATCCCTGAATCCTCCACCATCCTCCACTCTATGGTCATACCAAATGTTTGGACTTGGATAAGATTGGTATGCCTGGCCAAATGATAAACCGATTCTTATTTGGGCCTACAGTCCTCAATCCTCCGCAATCCTCTTATCTACAGTCACTCCACACCAACATGTTTGGACTTGGACGAAGATAAGATTGGAATGCCTGACCTAGTGAGAAATGATTCTTATTTGGGCCTACAGTCCTCAATCCTCCACAATCAGACTTCCTGAGGAGGATTTTAGAGGGCTTCCTTGTCACAGGAGAGAAATTTTTCAACAGGAAATTTTGAGGCATCCAACTGCACAGTTTAGAAAAGGTAAATGTAAGTAGCACAAAAGACATTAAGTGGTTTCTCACTACCCCAAGAAAATTATGTGAAAACTAAAATGTGAAAGTCTCTCCTTCTCTCAGAGATTGTCTCGGAGATTGTCTTGGCAAGACATGTCCTTAAGACTCATTTCAATTCGTCTGAAAGTCTACAATCAATATTGACGCCAGCGACCCTAACGACGAGTGAGAAATAAGACGTCTATGTTGTGATTGGCTACGGCCTCAGGTTGATGAAGAAACGAAGGCCCTTGGCTCCCATCAAGAAAGACTTATTGATCGGAGAGGGGACCTCTACTGGCTCAGTAACGGATAAGAGGGGCGTGTTTACTTGACAACGATGCATACTGTCAGTTGAAATTTGCGTTGGCTTGGTAACCCAAAAGAGGAGCCTGTTAGCAAGACATTACTGTAGGTTTTGAGTGCATTAGTGTAGCATCTTAGGAGAGAAGGCTGTGGATGGTAATTGCATTTGGCTCATAAGCCGTGGGGGTGGGGTTTGGTGTTTGGAGGGGGAGATCAGTACGAAGTAGTGAATTAATGCATTTTTCTTCACTGAGTCAACATTTATTTTATTACCACAAGCATCCCTGCTTTCTCCCAGTTAATCAATTCAACGAGGGGGGGGGGCAGAATATTCCAACATTCTTCCACTTATTTAATTTAATTTATTATAAATGTCACAGGGTAAAATAACCACATAATACACAAAAATAATAACAATTTTAAGTGACACTAGCTTATAGTAGTGGACTAAACCGCTCGGCCACGACACGGCAAATAACCTACACTATAGGAGTGTACTGTTTGGTTTGGGTGTATACAGACAAATTTACCCCAAACCTAACAGTGTCACACAGTTTTGTGGCCACCATACATGTACCTTAAAATGGCCTAAATGTGCATCCAAACTCTGCTAATCAGAAACACTTGAGCTTCACTCCGGTGGGTGGAGTAAACAGCTCGGTCGCGACAGAAGTGAATTTTTCATACTGCCTGAAATTGGTTGCCTGTAAATTTCCTTACTTACAGCATATGCATGTATGCAGGAGATGTAAGGTTGTATAGAGGCAAATCATTGATGACTAATGCAATGTCAAGTGTCTATTATAAACAGATATTCATAGGGAAAAGAGCGGACTTTGTACCATCGTGTAAACCACATGGGTGTCTGCGGATGCCTTTTCCAGAGCTGCCAACATTTGCATATTGCAAGGAAGATTTTACACAATAATCAGGGAATTACATTCCACATAATAGAGAGAAGTTTCCATAATCAGGCAGATTTTCAAATTTGTTCATGGAAAGATTGGTTTATTTTCAGGGAAGTTTCTGCAGAATCAAGGAGAGTTGGAGGCTCTGCTTTGCGGCAACCCATTTCAAATTTAGAAACTCCAGTTTTATCTTTTTTTTACAGATAAAAAATAGACAATCCTGTGAGAAAGTTGGATGCCATCTTCTTCAATTCACACAAAATGTTGACAATAAATCCAATTTCTTACAAAAACCCTTTCACACAGGGCAATCTTTTTCAGGCAACCTGGAGGCAACCAACTGCACTGCATGTAAAAGGAACACTTCAGCAGCACAAGAGACATTCTTCTAGCTGTAACTCACTATCCCCAAGAAAATAATGAGAAAACTGAAATGTGAATGAATTTTCATATCGGAGATTGCCTGGAGCTGGTTGTCTGTAAATTGCCTCGTGTGACATAGCCTTTTAGGTTACAAAATTAAATTTTCCTGCAATTTATAAATGAATTCTGGACCTTTCAATATAATCCACCAAACTGTATTTTTCATTCATATTTAGCACTGTAAATAACCAATTTAGATTACCTTTTTTTCATTTACAGGCAATATAGACAACCTACCTCCAGATTCTAGGCTACAAATTGTATTTTTCAGCAAATAAAGTTCCAGGCCTGTAAATGTACTCTTCCAAACATATTTAAGTGGAAAAGTTGAAAATTAGAAAGTTCTATCACTCCTTTAAGTCCATCCTACAGGTGCAAATTAATGTGTGAATAAAATTCAACTCTACCAGTCGTTATGGAAACAGGAGAGTTTGAACAGTCAAATAAATGCAGCTCTTGCACAGCATAGAATATGAGCCCAGACCACCACTGAAAGTGGAGGCATTCGTCACTCAGTAACCATGGTAACCAATTGCCCTTGTCAAATGCATTACTCAGACTACATTACCGTTTATCCCATCCTTGTACTTGTATTCAGTGAAGGTATTTACAGATTGTGTTCACTCAGATATGATAATCCTACCACGGCGTGGACAAATTTGGTCCAATTTATGAGCGGTAAATTACCAAAGTGACTTTACGGAAATGATACTAACAGAGAACGATTTCATCCAGAAATTTTGCATTACAGTAAAATATTTAAACTGAACATGCTTTTTGCACCCTCTGAATGCTAAATATTGAATCGCAAATGATGATTTTTGAGTATTTTTTGGGGGGAGCATTTTGCTATGCTAAACCAGGTAAATTGTTTACTGAATAAGTACAATAATGTCGGCCTATATCTGTTTAAAATCCTCAGTAAAAGTTTAGATAAGTTTTTAAAAAAAATCGTTTTCACATTTTTTAGTGCTAGCATCACTAGTCTTTCCTAGATTATTCGATTGTTAAAAAAACCCTACTTTTTTTATTTTTACAAAAGACATAACTTGTTTCCCCTTTTCTTGTGTTTTGAAGGATTTGGGAGGGTAAAATTATCATATCTGAATAAGTACAATAATGTCGACCTATATCTGTCCTCAGTAAAAGTTTAGATGAATTTTAAAAAAAAATCTTTTTCACATTTTTTAGTGCTAGTCTTTCCAAGAGTAATCGATTGTTAAAATAAAATCCAAAAAAAAAAAGACATAACCTGTTTCCCCTTTTCATGTGGTTTGAAGGATTTGGTAGGGTTATTGGCTAGTATAGTGATTAAGTTTGCTTTTCTAAGAATCCTTGGCTCACAACCAGAATTAATTAATAAATTAAATGAATACAAACCATTGCCTTGGTGCCCCTTAAAACGTTCCGGTAGAAATCCTAATATCCTTCATAAGGCTGCCCTTTATCACAAATACATGTAACTGCCCTGGGCCCCATTTCATAAAGCCTGTAAGCACAAAAACTTGCTCAGCACAAAATTCTCTTGCTTAGAAAAAAATAGGTTACCAGCCAGAAGACCGTGAGGTTACCATTGCTGGGACTGGTACCCCACTCATTTCTTGCTTAGCAAAGAAATTTGCTAAGCAGAATTTTCTGCTTAACAGCTTCATGAAATTGGGCCCAGCCCTTCAAAGATTGCTTCGTCAGGCCTGTGAACATGTACCTTGTCTTAAGCGTAACATTGAGCAAAAATGACAGAAGATTGCAATGTCAGGCCTGTGCACATGTACCTTGTCTTAAGCGTAACATTGAGCAAAAATGACAGAAGATTGCAATGTCAGGCCTGTGCACATGTACCTTGTCTTAAGCGTAACATTGAGCAAAAATGACAGAAGATTGCAATGTCAGGCCTGTGCACATGTACCTTGTCTTAAGCGTAACATTGAGCAAAAATGACAGAAGATTGCAATGTCAGGCCTGTGAACATGTACCTTGTCTTAAGCGTAACATTGAGCAAAAATGACAGAAGATTGCAATGTCAGGCCTGTGCACATGTACCTTGTCTTAAGCGTAACATTGAGCAAAAATGACAGAAGATTGCAATGTCAGGCCTGTGCACATGTACCTTGTCTTAAGCGTAACATTGAGCAAAAATGACAGAAGATTGCAATGTCAGGCCTGTGCACATGTACCTTGTCTTAAGCGTAACATTGAGCAAAAATGACAGAAGATTGCAATGTCAGGCCTGTGCACATGTACCTTGTCTTAAGCGTAACATTGAGCAAAAATGACAGAAGATTGCAATGTCAAGCCTGTGCACATGTACCTTGTCTTAAGCGTAACATTGAGCAAAAATGACAGAAGATTGAAACATTTCCAGAGGCAAAACACAGCGTGGAATGGGATGGTTTACATTTCTGCTTTGACACTCTCAATTTAACCACCTCTCCAATATTCTGTCTGACATTTCAGATATGCTGACCTGTCGACTGAATGACGAGGGGGAAAATGGAAGATAAACAGGCCAAGAAAAAAGAGGAGCAGAGAGGTTCCAACTCAATATCTTCAATTCCGCAGATTATTATTATTTGGGGGGGGGTTGAACAAAAACAAATTGACTAGAGCGGGACTTGAACCTGTGACCTCCAACATAGGGCTAGATAGCTCAGTTGGTAGAGCGCCGGCACGTTAATCCGGCGATCGCAGGTTCAAGTCCCACTCTAGTTAATTTCTCTCCTTGTGGTTTATTACTTGATTACTATTTCTAACTGAGCAAAATTGCTGTGACTCCCATGACCAGGTCCCAATTTCATAGAGCTGCTAAGCACAACAATTTGCTTAGCATGAAATTTCTTCCTTGATAAAAACAGGATTACCGAACCAAATTTCCACGTGATTTTCAGGATAAGGAAACAACAGCTGAATACCAGTAACAAGCAATATGCAACACCACATGGAAATTTGGTTGGCAATCCTGTTTTTATCAAGGAAGAAATTTCATGCTAAGCAAATTGCTGTGCTTAGCAGCTCTATGAAATTGGGCCCTGCAAACAAACAAAAAGGAACAAAAAGGGGTGACGGGGACAAAGAGACTAAGAAAACTCAAACAATAGCATTGTTATTCACGCTAGTAACGATAAATTGATCACAAAATGGTGGGATTTTTTCAAAAAAACAAATTTATCATTGTTCTTTAACCTTTATAAACTTACTAAATCTATTAATACCCCTCCATGTTTTAATAAGACAAGTTACTACTTTAGTCATATAGTTTTATAATTTGTTAATTACTTTAACTTTCGTTTTCTATGAATTGTAAACGTGCAATTTTTGCTGTTTTTTTTCTCTCGTGTCTTTTATCACACCATTTTTTTTCAACATCACATGAATGTTGAGAATCTTTGAATGATACAAATGCTACTTAGAGATGTTGAAACTGTCTGTTTAGATTAAAGCTGCAGAATATACAGCTCAGTCTGATTTATGGTTGCCCATCTTGACCTTTACACCTCAGAGATACCAGCACACTCCAGGTCTCAATTTCATAGAGCTGCTTCAGCAGAAAAAGTACTTACAAAAGAGAGTCTATTTTGAGAGTCTAAGCATAGATCTTTTTAAAATAAATAGTGAATGATAACCCTGTTTGTGCATAAATTTAAACAATTATTTCGTAAGATGAACAACACGGCACATACCTGTAACTAGACTTGATTTCAAGACTGAGTTCGCGGTTATTTCTCTGCATCAGCCACGCAAAACTCCCCCGCAGATTGACTATCACACGCTCTGCTCGCAATCGTAGGTTAATGACGGAGGTAAATCCACAAGAGGGCGCTATTTCAGGCAATAATGTAATGGCTATCAGGTAGACAAAAAACCACGATCACAGACATGGAACCAAGTCTAACCTGTAACATCACCAGTAGCAAACCTTAATTTCAGCTCTCCCAAACAGGAACCTTGGCAATCTATTTAAATCCAAACACCACCATCAAAAACACAATTCTCTTGAAAACACCGCCCCTCAAAATCCAGATGTGTACACGACAAATCCTCCAAAACCATCGTCCTGTACAACCCACAACTTCAGACTAATCCACCGCATTGTTGCAACGTATACACACAGCAATCAATTGTGAAGGAAATATAATAATGTCCACGACCCGGATGACATCACAACAAACAACCTAACGATAGCGTCTTAATTAAAGACTCGATCCACAATTCCCCTCACTCACACCATCCAAGGCTATGTACGCTGATATGTACGTTAATTTCCGGTTAATTGAACAGTGTCGTGCAGTACAGCTGTACACACAATCAAATTCTGATTAGGGCTACTACAAGTCCAAGGGGGCAGGCAATAACTGGTATTTGATAACAACATTTCGTTGGCCAAGGTGATTTGAGTATCTGTAAAGGCAGATGGGAGAACTTAAAGGGAAGGTTTGACGTTGCTTTCCTTGAAAATTTGAGTTAGAGAGCTGCCAGCATTCTTGCAATCAGGGAGATACTGTACAACAATCAGGGAGATATTGTACAACAATCAGGGAGATATTGTACAACAATCAGGGAGATATTGTACAACAATCAGGGAGATATTGTACAACAATCGGGGAGATATTGTACAAAAATCAGGGAGATATTGTACAACAATCAGGGAGATATTGTACAACAATCAGGGAAATATTGTACAAAACCAGAGAGATATTGGCAAACAATCAGGGACATATTGTACAACAATCAGGGAGATATTGTACAACAATCAGGGAAATATTGTACAATAATCAGGGAGTTTAGAATTACATTTAACCTAATGGAGACAAAGTTTCCATAATCGGGGAGATTTTCTAGTTTGTTCATCACAGCATGGACAGATTGGTTTATTTTCAGGGAACTTTCTGCAGAATCGGGGAGAGTTTTCAGCTATGGAGTTATTCCGTCGTTCCCAGCTTTGAGACAGACTGAGGCGATTTCCAACTTTTTGCATTTATACCATGTCAGGTCTTGGTAAGCAGTTTTAAAAATTTAGAAAGCCGCCTCATTTCCTTTTAGATTATTTTTGTGTTTAGCAAACACAAAATAAAACCAAGAAAACGATACTGTAAAAATATAAATCAATCATCTAACAGTGCCTTCAACCTAACCGGAAAAACCTTGTACAACTGTCTCTGAAACACTTTCAATTCTACATCTGTTGAGTAGAAAGTATATACAGCATGCACAGATCCTTGTCATTTGATTGGTGGAAGACGCGTCACATGTTATCCTTTATTTTGCTATACATCCTTTTTTAGATACTGCTGCAACACTTAATATACTTGGCGCTTATGGATAATTTAGGATGGGCCCTTTGGACGCTGTCATTGGTCTTTGGACAGTGTCATTTCCAAACTAATCGTTCCCGCCTGTTTGTCCCAATGAGGAAAGGTCAGGTCACAGGCGACATGGTTGGTGTCTACCTAGAGTAGTCCACAGAACTGTCCACAGTGTGTGGGGTGGACAAGTTTCCGTGTCTGTTTTGTGTTTATTGTGAATTTTGTTATTCTTCAAATGACAAATATCCGTGTGTGAGTAATATAAAACAAAATTGAACGCATTTCACTCGTGCATTATCGCAGAATGAAATCACTCCGTGAAATATGAATTTCCATTTCACTCGGCTTCCCCTCGTGAAATGGAGTAGTCCAAATTTCACCTCGTGATTATATTCTACGACAATGCACTCAAATGAATCCAATATTTATATAATGATTAATATAATGATAAATGTCTTTCATTTCCTCCAACGCAACGTAATGCAAATAAACATATCTCCTCCTCCCCCCCAACAAAATAAAAAATTAAAAAAACATCACATAAATTTCATACCAAAATATTTCAATATGTATCGGTAGATTATTTGCAAGCAGTTTCACTTCCATAAACTCAATGAAAATTAGTTTACCATTTCAACATCAGATTTGCTTTCCGCAGAATATTCCCATAGTTGTCAACAAACAAATTCCATAAGAATCCTCACAGAGCGAAACATCAGGTTGGTGTTAACAATGTTCCTTGGTATGGTCACCTCAAGATGTGGCAAACGTCTTCATTCCCAATGTCAACCGTTCTCTCTAACCCTCACCCTCCTTAAGAGATATCGATTCCAATGGTATAATTCACAACTCATAAATATTCACTGCATAACTAGCGACCGGTTGCCCAGGGCATCTGGAATAGTCCTCCTGTTTGGGAATTCCGCTGGGGAGGCTCCTTAAAGGCACAGTTGTAAGATTTCTTAAAGGCAGCGTATACTTTTGGTAATTGTCAAAGACCGGTATCCTCACTTGGTGTATTCCAACATATGCATAAAATAACAAACCTGTGAAAACTTTGGCTAAATTGGTCATCGAAGTGGTAAGAAAATAATGGGGGAAAAAAACACCCTTGTATGCTTTCAGATTCCTGAGAAAGGCTTAATCAGACTCAAATGTTTTGGTGAAAAATTACCTCTTTATCTACATTACTTCAAAGGGTATCGTTTCTAACATTGTTTTATAGTAACAACAGCTCTCCAGTACTCTTTACCAAGTAAGATTTTATGGTCATTAATTTTTGGAGTAATTACCAAAGGTATACCCTCCCTTTAAAGATTCTCATCACGAACCTGAGAGAACCTGAGAGAACATCCTACACAAAGTGGGCAACCACCGTAAAGTTGACACCCAAATTGTAGATACTTTTGCTTAGAAAGATTTTTTTGTGCTAAGCAAGTTTTCATGCTCATAGGCTTTATGAAATAGGGCCTGGTTCACTGACAACAATTACTTTGAATGCAAGGAGCTAGACACGGGCATCTTTAAAAGTATCGTACACGTTTGGTAATGACTCAAAACAAGTATTAGCATAAAAACTTACTTGGTAACAAGCAACAGAGAGCTGTTGATAGTATAAAACATTGTAGGAAACGACTCCCTCTGAAGTAACATAGTTTTTGAGAAAGAGGTAATTTCTCACTAAAATAATAAAAACTTCTTGCAAGAAGTTTTTATTCCTATCTGAAAGCACACAAATTTGTACAACAAGGGTGTTTTTTCTTTCATCATTTTCTTGCAACTTCGATGACCAATTGAGCCCAAATTTTTACAGGCTTGTTATTTTATGCATATGTTGGGATACACCAAGTGAGAACACTGGTGTTTGACAATTTTCAAACGTGTTCAGTGCCTTTAAGTTGACACCGTGTGGAAATTACACAGTGATTTACACACCCACAGGTACGGCTTTGCATTCGAGACTCGCTGTATCCACTTTCCTCCCGATCTCTCAAATTTATTTTAACGAAGTGTTGGTTTCGGAAGTGTTGGTTGTCATTCTTGGAGAATTACGGGTGGATCGCTAAAACATTGGGGTGAAATCCTGATACTGGAGGATGCTTACATAAGTAGGCCTTGATTTAATGTCTTCTCCCAGGCACCCCCTGAACAAAAATGTTGACAAAATAGGGAGACCGCCAACATTAGGGCCAGATAGCTCAGTTGGTAGAGCACCGGCACGTTAAGCTGGGTGAGAAATAAACAATTTATGTACAGCCACAAGCCTGCTTTGATTATGACGATAGTGCCTCTTTAACAATATACAACACAAGCACAATGATTACGTTTTATACTATCTTACCTGCAAGTTTTTCACCATGTAAAATGCATGAAAATAAATCTATTATACACATAACTAGGTGTATATTGTGTTGGATTGCCAAAATATGGAGTACATCGGGCATGAAGTACATCTGTTTAAGATAGCTCCCAGCTCGAACTTACAATAATTCCCAAAATCAATGTTTTACCTTTCTTTCCATGACACTATATAGCTTCGCTGACTCATGACGTTGAAAGAAAAACACCAACAAATCCAGAAAAAACAGACAGTACTGCTAGAACATTTCAGGACAGAAATCACCTTCAGCTTCAAACAACACTCATTTCAGGAAAGAAAAACCATGAGAATCAGGGTTTTGTACTTGCAGGCTTTCATAAAATAAAATAAAATCTTCTGGGCGGTTTAGAGTCCCCTTGGAAATCAAACCAGAGTTCTTTGTCCACAAACTGTATCCAACATGAATGGAACAACAGATCTAAGCCTCCATTGGGAAACTAAAAGCTTTCTCGCTCGTTCAGCCTCTAAGAAAATGTCAGTGAATTCCCTGGGAAGGAGCACTGCAGCAGCTTGGGCCTTTATTACAAGACTTTTCAAAATTACCCCTGGAGAACATTCATGGGATGTACAAGGCTTTTATTACTTGCAAGGAATACAAGTAAACTGGGTGTAGAAAGACTGCTAGGGAGAATTTTCGCCTGGGTGCATTGTATGCAGCCCTTAAGCTTTTTGTAAAGCAGCACACCGGGCTAGTAAACTGTACATTTTACTTTCCCCCAGGAGGTTTTAGTAGCCAAGATTTTAAACATGTATTGTCATAAATGGTAGCGATTACAACCAATTTAAAGACCATGTCACGTGGGGCAATTTACAAGCAAAACAGTTCTAGGCAATCTCCATGAAGAGAAAACATTCATATGTTAATATCCACACAACATAATTTCCCAGGGGTTAGTAAGGTACTTGCCAGTAAAATGTATGTTGTACTTTCTAAGTGTTCATTTTGCATACAGTAGAGTTGGTTGCCTCCAAGTTGCCTGTAAAAATTGCCGTGTGTGACATGACCTTAAAGGTATTGTACACTTTTGGTAACAGCTCAAAATCGGTGTCCACATTTTGTGTGATTCAACATATGCATGAACAAACAAACCTGTGAAAGTTTGAGCTCAATTGGTCATCGAGATCACGAGAAAATAGTGAAAAGAGACCTTCTGTGTTTTCTGTTTTTTCAAAATATCTGGCGTGATAAAAACTATTGTTTTGCTCATTTCTCAGAAACGATAGCATTTTAGGCAGAAATATTTTAAGGAACCCTTTCAACCATTACTTACTTTAAATCATGTAAGTTATGTGTGAATCTGTGAACATTTGTGTTTTTCGATCTTACCAATAGTGTACAGGGCCTTTAATAGTTAAATGAAGTTACATTCACACACTCAAAAATAAATTGACACGTTTTTTAAATTGATTATTTACATTTTGATAAGGAAGAAATACATGTATGAGCATTTTGAACAAGTACAGGGTTCTCCCCATACACAAGCTAGCGTATCGGGCCGATACGCTCGAATTGCATGCTGATACGCACACATTTTGGCCGATGCGAAAAGAAAAAAAAATTGTTTTTACAAAAATCATGAAGAGAAAATCATAATGGAATGCTCCAGATTGCACAGTAGGGCTTTTAAAACCAAGATAACACCGAGTAGAAAACCTTCCGAAGACCTTGTTTCAGTTCAGCGTGCTTCGGCAAATCCAAAAATTTGGGTCCAGAATGCCCCTGCAGTTTTGAGAAAAACCCGGAGAGAACCCTGAAGTTGCACAGATTTTTAGTAACTCACAGGGCAAGTTGAGTTGTGCTGTTTACTACATGTAGGCCGTAGCATTTTCGACTATTAGACAATGTACGCCAACGCTAATGTTAAGGGTGCATTCTGATTGTATGGAACAATATTGTATTCTGGGATGGCAATAGAATGTTGGAGTGATTGCTTTGGCTTCAAGGGTTGTGAAAAATGCAAGGTTTTTTTTTCTTCTTCTGATTTTGTAGAGTGATTCTTTTGACTGAATGCTGTATTTGATTTATAATAGGATTGTCAAGAGTCATCATACATGAACGAACAAATCAAACTATTCAAGGCACTGAACACGTTTGGAAATTGTCAAAGACCAGTGTTCTCACTTGGTGTATGCCAACATATGCATAAAATAACAAGCCTGTGAAAGTTTGGGCTCAATTGGTCATCAAAGTTGCAACAAAATGATGAAAGAAAATACAACATTGTTGTACAAATTTGTGTGCTTTCAGATAGGAATAAAAACTTCTTGCAAGAAGTTTTTATTATTTTAGTGAGAAATTACCTCTTTCTCAAAAACTATGTTACTTCAGAGGGAGGCGTTTCCTACAATGTTTTATACTATCAACAGCTCTCCGTTGCTTGTTACCAAGTAAGTTTTTATGCTAATATTTGTTTTGAGTCATTACCAAACGTGTACAATACCTTTAATAAGAAAACATTTCCCACATATTTGCAAGAAAAGGAGATTTGAAATGTTGAAACCAAATTTAAAATTTATGGGTTGCCACAATTAAAACTAAAAAACAAATGTAATAAAGCAGGACATTTTGATTAGTAATAGAGCTGTTTGCAGCAGTATTTGTTATTTCAGCTCATTCTACAGAATCAAAATAATCTTCATCTAGACTAGTTTTCTCAACTCCAATCTAAATGCAATTTGCACCTGTTTTTTATTTTATATCATAATCCACTTAGTCAATAATCCTAGTTATTAATTAAGAATCTGACCAATCACTGTCAATCAACCCAATACAAATTAGGCTGATCTCATAAACCAAGAGTACAGTGGCCGCTTTTACTTTCAGTATCGCAAGAGAATAGTTGTCTTTTCTATCCGGCAGTGTTCAGTTGCAGTGCTAAAGAGTAGGGCTCGAAATTAACACTGGACTGCAGGGCCGAGGCCAGTGCTTTTAGCGTCAGGCCAGTAAACTGTTTTTGAATTTCAGCAAATTTTGACAAATTTCTTGATTCCAGGGGTCGATTTCACAAAACTCTTCCTAACTTAGACTAGTCCTAGGCAATGCTAAGAGATAGGACTAGTCTTAATTACTGGTCCTAACTTAAGACTAGTCCTATCTCTTAGCATTGCCTAGGACTAGTCCTAAGTTAGGAACAGTTTTGTGAAATCGACCCCAGCTGATACAATTGGAGAAGGAAGGTCTTGTTACAATTAATGAATCAAGATGTTCCTGCATCAATAAAAGAACAAACCTGAGGACTGGCCTTGATAACGCATTATTAAATTGCTTAATTAAATTTGACATTCACTCGGTCTATTGGAAATGAGGCGGGAGTTTTTATTAGGTCTGAAAGTGAAAGCTTGAAGGCAAATGGATCTTCAGGGTCGTTGTTACTGCAAACACATCAAATAATGAAATAAAATCATGGGATATTTACCGGCTTACCCCCCCCCCCCAACCCAACCACCCCTGAGGGGGTACTGGGGAATGGTTTAAAATGACAGCAAATTATTAAGACAAATATTGATTTTTTTTCTGTGAGTGCAACAGGCAAGACTTAAGGCATTCTACAATCTAAACACAAACATCCTTGTGCATCAAATAATCCAATTGTATTTGAATGTCTGGTACAATGACCTTCTTAGTCACAAGTTACCGCTTAAATTTGAATTCCTCAGACTAGACAGTTGCTATGTCACATGGTTCGGGGCAAGCTTTTGCATAGTTACATAAGAGACTGCGAACACCAATACACAATTTTGAATGAATGTGTATGGCACAATGATACCTGGGTTTGATCATCTGGAGGTTTTTTTAAATATTTTTTTATGAGATATCGCCCAACTCACAAGGCCGGACGGCCACTTCAAGGTGAGGGCTACACTTAACTGATTTGGGCTGTTGACCTACATTAAATCAACTGTCACCAGGGGCACATTGCCACCTAATCCTAGGGCTGAAACAGGGTTGCCCCCTTTACAGTACATAAGGATGTAGGTTGCTAAATATACAAAAGCTTGCCCCAAACTATTCCACACAGCTGTAATATTATTTACACAAATATGCTAAGCGTAGAAAGTGTCATAAAGCAGTAAAGAGGTGATTACTCCAGATGAACAAATGGTATTTAAATAGGCTGTGACTAGCAGCTCAACTTTGCTTAGCAAATGAATTCAAGCAACATTTTCTGTTCTACAGATTTATAGCGTTTTCCATAACAGCCATCAACAAAACAATTTAGACACATAGGTCTACTTATTATAATTATTTCCTATAGGCCTACCAAGCCTTAAGTGGAACTTTACACTTTCTGGATTAAACGGTTTTAAAAAGTTCGACCCACACAAGCAAGCAAGTTTGACATTTACCATGTTTACTCCTTATATTTCTTTTTACCAAATATTTGACTAAGCTACCCCCCCCCTCCTCTTGGATTTTGACAGGAAAATACTCTTTATAATGTAAACGAGGGAAGCTGTAGATCAACTTACAGTTCATGATTGTCACACCATCCATTAAATCCAACACCCCAAGCTCCATACTAAGTAAACATCTTGACACCATATACTCCAGTAAGAAATCCTCTACTTTTTTCACTCCTGTCATCTTGTGTCACTGTTCACATCAACAATCATTTGTCTGAGCCTTACAGAATGAGCAGGCTTACAAGGACAAATTTGTTACCCCCCAAAAAATAAAATTGCATGCCGCCGCTCGTCACCTGTTCTTTTGAAATGACTCATTGATCCAATCAGTCTGATTGTTGTTATGCATAAATGACCGACAGGTATGCACAACTTTGCGTTTGTTTAGCTTTTTTTTTCTTTGCCGCATTTTTTGTTTTGTTTTGTTGGGGCAGTCGGAAAGTTACACAAACGGGTTAAATGGAGCGCACACAGTCGAACTGAAACCAGTTGTGAGTGGATACCGCCGAGTGTGGGTACACAATGGATTCTGGGAATTAGCTGCTGCGGGTGTCACAGTATGAAATTGTATTGTCTAGGCAGCAGAGTTCTATTATACATGTATCCTGGAGCTGGCGATATTGTGTTTGTATGGACTAGATCTTCACGGTTGTTGGGGCAGACTGCATTCCGAATGCTAATATTGAGTTCAACGACATAGACAGACGAGCCAATGTTAAAGGAATGTTCACTTGAACACAGACAGTGGTTTTTCTCCACTTATTCTCTTTCATGCAAACTCCATATTTATTTGGTTAATTTGGGGGGAATTTTTTGTGTACAACCTTCTTTTGTTTCAAATATCAAATAATAATCCACAAGGGAAACCTGAATGGACAATTTTTTGTTTGTTTACAATCTATGTACGAAAAACTGCATCCTGATGTAGCCACATTGCTTTCCCCCAAAGAAACCAAAGTCAGGCTGGCTTCGGCTTTGGCTATGGCTGGATCGCTGAAAAGGCTTCCTCTTCAATATTATCACTGCAGCCACTGAATGTAGCCATAGCCACTGGATTTAGACACAGCCTAAAGATGGAACGAGAAGGACAACTTGACAAAGCTAAAGACAACAGGACTAAATGTATTTGCCTTTCAGAAAAAAAAGACAGATGATATACATGTAACCAAAGTGAGGCTGGGATGACACATAGTCTGCTGACCCTTTTGATACAAGCATCCTTATCTATTATTGTTACTGGATGTGGGGAACAAGACTGAGACAGCGCCATGATAAAGCTGTTGAGCACAAACAAAATTCTAAGCCTAAATTTGTTTGCTTAGCAGAAACTGGTTACCAGCCAAAACATAGTGTTATGTGTCTTATTTGTGACTGGTACCCTGCTATTTTTTGCTTAGCAGTAAAATTAGCTAAGCACAATTTTCTGGAAAATAGTGTGGCCCTTTTGGTCTGAGCAAGAACCCGTATTCATTATTGGTTTTGAACATGAGGAACAAGACAATTTTGCAGGTGAAACAGGTGTTTGGCCCTTTAAAAAACCCATTAATCTGTGTCAATGTCAGACTTTTGATTGAAAGTTCATGGAATGGGTGTAAAGGCATTCAGTTAACGTGTTGGTATGTTGCTTTAATGTTACTCCTCCGCTTTTTTCACATGAACGACATCCACTTATAAATGGGTGTCTGTGGGCGACACCATTTTCTGGGTAACATGTGGAATGATTCATTCAGCCTTGGGTGAGTCAAATCAAAATATAGGTCTAGGGACATAAGAAGTAACTAAATAGTAAACTTGCGGGTACAACCATGTGTAAAAATCTCTTTTGAAGGAGTGTTGGCTCTGAAAAGAGCTGGTGTGGTCTCAACGTTTCGAACAGTATGTACTCTGCTCGTCTTACTTCTTACTTTTCCACACCATGCAAAACTTCAAACAACACTTAGGTCTGGGGACGTTTAGAATTGATTCTCATTAGTATGAAACACTTATTAAGAGATTATTATCATTATTATATATTTCTGGTAATAAAACCAAGGATGCCTCATAAGTGAACTCAATCACTGTAGCTCGTAAGCCTGAGGAAACCTGTAAACAAGGATGCTTGCTACATGTGTATGTGAACCAGAAACACCGGGGTTGACCCCTACTCTTCCACGATATAAAGTGTTCTGCGTTCTTTTACGTGCACTACCAATCCTAGTACACTGGACCTACGGCTTAATGTCCCCTCCGAAGGGCAAAGCAATTATGGTAAAGCATCTTGCTCAAGGACACAAGTGCCAAGATGGAACTCGAACCCACACTCTGCTGATCAAACACCAGAGCTTGAGTCCGGTGCTCTTAACCGCTCGACCACGACACGCAATTAAGTTTGAAAACCTAATTCAAAACCTGTGTCCCTAAATTGATATGACATGAAATATTTAAAAACAAAAAGTATGAGGAGGCGCGATAAAATTTGTAAACCAGTCTTTAGTCAGAACTAACTGACCAGAGAATAATTAATTTAGAAGCTGCAAACTTTGTACCAGTCCTTAGTTACCATTTACTGACTTTAAAGAAACGGATTGGTGCTCAGAAACACCAGTCCTTAATCTTAATTAATGGACTCAGAAGAAAGCAGATTAACCCAGACAGTCCTTAGTAACTATTACCTGACTGACTCATTATTGCCCCAACCCTTTCCATCCCAAGGTTTCTTAATATTGTCACGTTAATCTCCTCTTTCCAAGTCAGTAAGTTTCTTTCATAAAATGTCACTGCTGGATTCTTTATTCATTGTTGCATGATGAGGCTCTTCATTCATGGGGAACAGAAAATGTGGATCGGTGAATAGAACAGTGTCACACTGGTGACTATTTGAAAACCTCAAGGTTTTGTTTGATTTTTAACTGTTTCGATGTACATGTTGTATCTTATTTCCTTGTACAACTGAAAAATAATTCTTAACAAATCACAGATTTAAAAAGTAAGTAAATTACAGACAGATCAATGGCAAAAATAAATAAACATAAATTCATAAAATAAAATAAAATAAACATCATCTTCAGGCTTGGAAAATGTTCTTTTCATAACATATTTTCTGTCCTTTAAAAAAAAAATTCTGGACATAAAAACCATTGAAAAAATATCACTATTTACATCAATGTACAAACATGTGATTGATAACTTCTGAAGGGTAACTACACAAACACTTTGAACCTTCAACCTTGATTTGATAAAAATAGTTGTTACATTTACAGGTAAACCACTCTTTAAAGGTAGGGTCATATTTTGATAATGACCCAGACAAAAAATTGTGTAATTTCTATCCGAAAGCTTACTTGAAGATGGTAATGGTAGTAAGTATCCTGAAAAATTAGTTTGTCTGAAATGCCTCCGTTGATTAAAAATCAATATAAGAAACATTTGAATAATTTCTCAGATTTCTGAGGGTTGGTGTCCGTTCGCGAAAGCTGTGGCCAGAGATGCGGTTTGTACTCACTACACGTGGATGGATTCAACCTTTTTGTGAAAATACTGTGACAGTTTTGTTCCTGTTTTCTCAAGAAGTAGACACCATATTCAACTGAAACTTTCACCAATGAAGTTTATTCTACAATTTTTGATAATTATGCCTATAAATCAGCATTATGTTTACAAAAACCAAACGATGACCCAAATGCCCTACCTTTAAAGGCATCGTACACATTTGGTAATTACTCAAAATACATATTAGCATAAAAACTGACTTGGTAACGAGCAACTGAGAGCTGTTGATAGTATTTAACATTGTAGGAAACGACTCCCTTTGAAGTAACGTAGTATTTGAGAAAGAGGTAATTTCTCACTAAAATAATAAAAACTTCTTGCAAGAAGTTTTTATTCCTATCTGAAAGCACACAAATTTGTACAACAAGGGTGTTTTTTCCTTTCATCATTTTCTTGCAACTTCGATGACCAATTGAGCCCAAAATTTTCACAGGCTTGTTATTTTATGCATATGTTGGGATACACCAAGTGAGAACACTGGTCTTTGACAATTTCCAAACGTGTTCAGTGCCTTTAAACTGAGCTGCTCAACACAGTAAAGTAAATTCTATTACTCATGCCAATACAAAAGACACAGCAAAATAAACCCATCTGGAATAGCAAGCAAACTGTGCAGAACTACTTGACACTGTGCCATTTTAGGAAACAGGACAGGCCGAGTAACAAACACAGATGTTACAATAATCGTTTCCGGTCATCACTTTCCTCAAAAGGTTACCTCTTCACAAGAAGGAGAAGAAGAAAAAAGAAACTAGAAGACGCTATGAATTATGCTCTCTATTTCGGTTCCATTTGAGCTAGGGCCAGGTTTCACAAAGCCATGGCTGTTTCAAAAGTGAACTTAAAGGTAGAATCCTAGATTGGTAATTACTCCAAATATGATTGTAAAAACTTACTTGGGGAGAAGCACTGCAGCTGTTTATATTATTAACTATTTTGAAACAGGATTCCCTTCGAAGTAAAATGGTTTTGCCTCGAAGTAAAATTGAAAATTTTTCACCCAAAAACATTTGAATCTGAGAAACGATTCATGCATGAATCGTTTCTCAGATCTGAGGGTTGGTGTCCGTTCGCAAAGGCTGCGGCCAGAGACGCTGCCACCTCACTAAACGTGAATGGATTCGACGTGAAAATACCGAGACAGTTGTTTGCTGTTTTCTTAGCAAGAAGACACTGTTTTCAGCTGAAACTTTCACATGTGACTTTTATTGTATCTTTCTTTATGATTTTGTCTATAAATAAGCACTACGTTGACATCGTGACCCAACCACTTAACCCAAACTCCTGCATCAGCACATTCTACCCATTTACCAAACTCTACCCCCACCTTCACCTCCCACCAATCATGACCCTATCTTTAAAGGCCCTGTACACTATTGGTAAGATCGAAAAACACAATGTTCACAGATTCACACATAACTTACTTGATTTAAAGTAAGTAATGGTAGAAAGGGTTCCTTAAAATATTTCTGCCTAAAATGCTATCGTTTCTGAGAAATGAGTAAAACAATAGTTTTTATAACGTGCGATAATTTGAAAAAACAGAAAACACATAAGCTCTCTTTTTATTATTTTCTCGTGACCTCGATGACCAATTGAGCTCAAACTTTCACAGGTTTGTTTGTTGAATGCATATGTTGAATCACATAAAAATAAAATGTGGACACTGATTTTGAGCCGTTACCAAAAGTGTACAATACCTTTAAGCAACTCATGGATCTGCAACTCGACACCCAAGAGAACTACAAGTATTTAAGCAGTGCTTGCTATGAACCTAAAACCAGGAGAAACTCCTTATTCCTAGTTTTGGTTTCTTTTGTTACGTGTATCTTAGAATGCTGAACCATTTGTACGTGTCTTAATATCCCTGAGAAACCATAGCGCCACAAGTGGCTTGTACCAAAACAGGCCTCGATAAATTTACCCTTGTTCTTGAAATTAAAATTTGTGCAACTAACCCAAAACCCTAAGGTGTAGATCACAAGGGGTTATCGGAACATAGGGATGTCAGAACAATAGAGCAGTCGTCATAACCAAGAAAAAGAATCTCAACCAGGTTCTACACAAAATTCAATTTGAAACAGCACCCTAGAACACTCACCAACGTTGCTCAATATTGTACAGTCAATAGTCACTTTGGCAACCAGGGCAAGGAGTCAAAACCAGGTTCTAAATTCAAACTAAAACAGCACCCTAGACCGCTCACCAACAATGCTCAATATTGGACAGTCATTAAATACATTAGTCACTTTGGCAACTAGGGCAGAGAGTCAAAACCAGGTTCTAAATTCAAACTGAAACATCACCCTAGACCACTCACCAACAATGCTCAATATTGGACAGTCATTAAAAAGTCACTTTGGCAAACAGGTTTTACCAAGGATCTCTTGAATACCTCAGGCAAAATAATGTACAAAACATTGTACTCACAGCTCTCCTACGGCAATAACACCACTGGCTGCAGTCATTACATACATCCCCCAAATTAAAAAGTAATTATCTTAAAGGTATTACTATTAGACGAAACAAGAAATCATGTTTAGTGTCCCCGCCCGCTTTAGAGGCCGTCTGATTTTTTTATTTGTCTTGAAAAAAGAAAAAAAGAAAAAGAAACACACAAAAAAATATGATACATTTAACGATCTGACGGGAAAAAAAATGTTGGTCTCATTTTCTGTTGCATTTTGCCCATAAGAAGCCAATATGTCATTTCCTAAGTCCAAGTGGCGTCCATTTTGAAAAAAAGCTGGCAACCATCTTGAAAAAAAGCCTGGCCGATTGTCTTGAAAAATGTGTTGGGCAGCCTATTTATAAAAAAAATTAAAAATAAAATTAAAAAAAGCCCCTCCTTTTTTTGTTAAAAAGGAAGGACACTAAGCATTGTGTTTTTTTTGCCTTAAATACAGAATTGGTAAGGATAAAAATAATTAATGTTTAATTTTAGTCTGAAAGCTTAATGATTATGAGGTTCATACTGAAATCATACTTTTCTCTGAAATATTTCCCCGTATAATGAAGCCATCTGTAGTCAACTGTATATGAAAACCTTTAAAAACGGAAAATTGGTTTACATGCTGAAAATTGTGCATGGTTTTAACTATTTTCTCCCAACTCACACAATGGATGTTTTTTCAAGTTATTCAATTTTCAGCATTAATTTGTCAAACAAAATTTGTAGTTTTTTTTAGCCATTTGGCATTTGTTTGGTGAATAAAACCAAAATGAAATGAAACAAAAAACATGATTGTGTTTTGCAGTTTTTTGTGCCTGAATCAGGAGAGAGTCTAGATTGTAATTACAGACAGAATTCTTAAAATGTGTTTCTACTTTGTCCTAAGTGGATAAAAATGTAAGGAAAAAAGTTGATAATTTGATGAACATTTTTTGGTGTACTTACCAGCAAATGGGTCTTCTTCGTCTGGTCGGAGTAACTCTGTGTCCCCGTTGCTACTGGTGTCTGTCGTACTCACAAACTCATCATTTGCTTGGTACCCGTCAGAATACCTCTCCGAATGATGATAATGCTGTCCATTCACTGGTTCCCTGTCAACGAATCTACGACCGTGTGCGTTGTAGCGTGATGACTGATGATTGGTGGGAGTCCTCTGCGAGATTGCGCTGCCATTACTGGAAGTCCGGTTTGTGAAACGATTCGGCTTCTCCGGATGGAAATGTTTTCTTGCATTTGCGTTTTTCTCGTAACGGCTTCGATTCGGCAACTCGCAAGACTCGTGATTGTTTCCCGGGATGAGACAAATCTGCGTGTTCTCCTTGGAGTGTAAATAAAGATTTGACTCAGAGAGGTCTGCAGTCTGCGTGGTGCGTTGTCCGCTTGCTGACAAAGAGATGAAGGCTGATTTGTGGTCTGGTGATGTCGGCTGCATCCACGCTTCGTTTGACGACTCCCTCCGTGGTGTTCCGTGGAGCGGGAACGACTACAAATTAAGAGAGATGTTGGGAAGTGCGTTGGAGTAAATTGAACGTGATTAAGATACGCACTCGTGAGCAGGGTACAAATTTGCTGATTTAGGCTCAAGGGAAAAGGAAGGGGGGTGGAAATGATGGCACGGCCGAGTCAACCATTAGGATAGGCCTTGGCTTTGATCAATTGGCTTAAGACGTGGTTGGCCGGCACGACCACCTCTAAGACATATTTGTTCTAATCTTAATTGACTGAAAAGTGCTCGGAGCAGGGATTAAGAAACCACTGAGGGACAATATATAGGTCCATTGTGCCCCGTACAAGGCATTTTGCTGAGATATAATCAACATTTTCTGGTATATTATTAAAATATGAATACAGCACTTTATGGACACAGGGCATTTGTTATGACGAGGTAAATTTTTTTTCTACGTTACGGTGCTCTTTGTTAAAAAACATCAGTAGCATTACAAATTGAACCAGACAATACTTGTACTGGGTAAATTTATAACCACACACAGGGTTTTCTTTGTTGTATGAATTTATTAAAAATCCAAACAGAATTTTGTTGTTCGATGCACATTGAAGGAAAAAAGTATATCTGATGACCTGTAATAAACTAAACCACTTTTGATGAATAGAAGAATGGGTCAACATTTTACTTATCATTTACAGGTCCCATTAATTATATACTAATCAGTTTAATAACTTAAAGGGGGATATTTTCACAATTGTGAGTTCTTTGCCCCGGCCTCCCCCATTTTTTTTTTTTTGAAACTCAGTTTTAAATAGATTGAATACTGGTTCTTTCCACCTAGTTGACATCTTGATCTTCTTTTGTTTAACAACAATCTTTGCTAGACAAAACATTCTCTACAATAGCAGTGTTGTTTATTTTATTAAAACATGTAGAAGCGTTGCTTAATGTTTTTTAGAAACCAGATATTTAATTCCCCCCCACCCCATATGGACAATTTCTTTGCCACTCACTTGCCCCAGAAAAATGTTTTGATCTGGTACCACCACTGACTTGTTTAACCTCTTAGAGACCATAGCAGCCAGAAACGGCTTGTATCAAAATGCCCATAGCAGCCAGAAACGGCTGCATGATCTGAACTACTTCCTCTCAACCAAAAAGGTCAAATTAAAGGTCATGACCTGAACATTTTCCCGGTGTTTCCCATGTTAACATAGTATCTATGTTTCTAAAACAAAGCAAAATTTATGTTTTATATATTTGTATAATACACTTTTACACTTTTACAAGAAAACAAAATTGCTTCAAAAAAATCAACAATAAAACAATGTCTGGACGAATGGTGATGATTATACAGAAATGAATGGTCTCTAAAGGGTTATACCCTTCCAGAGGTCCTATATGAAGCTGAATATTCAATCAAATATTTATAACAATAATGAACCATTCTTGTATAGCGCATATCACATTCACAGAGAAGTCTCTTTGTGCTAAAGATGAAAATAGAGAGGTTTATAGTAAGACAAAGTAGTGAACAATTTTTCACTACTTCCGGCCAACAAGCTGGCATAAATTGTCATGTAATTTAACCAAAAATAAATCATTTTATGTTCTTACAGTACAATAGAAATTCTTAAATCTGACTGGAATCTGAATCTTTACCAAACATAATGCAATAGCCAAGTAAAATAATTAAAGTTTTCTTACATAAATCCTCAAAGAATACTACATTATAACTCAATGCATTTCTTATGGTCTTCTGGTTATCAATGTTCAAAGCCAGTTGAAGAAAGCGTGTCTAACAGCAGAAACTAAATCACACTTACGAATACGAGAGATTTATCAAGGGCTAGTTGATCATTTATTTATCCAGCCAATAGAGGGCAGTATAGCTCAAGTCAAAACTTCTCCTTAGACTTTCATCACCGACACAAAACCAAGGCTTACGGAAGCAGGGTATTCCACTTCCGTCAAGCATATTTCAAAGGTCGAAGGGAATTTTTGCTTGTGCATGTGCGCACTCCGCATTACTGGGCATTCTTGGTTTACACAGCTAGCACAGAAATTCAGCGCTTGCCCTGTAAGCAAAGAATGGTGATCGCATGCGCAGAATTCGGTGGTAAGCAGTGCCATGAAATTGGACCCAGTCCTTTTAAGCATTCTGGCAGTAGCCACTGCTGGACACGAACAACACATTTTTGAAATACTAATATCAATCTGACTATTGCTAAGTGAAGAAGTGTTTTGAATCAGTGTCTTAATATTCCTAGAATTTTTAATTATATATGATGCCTTTTTTCTTTTAAACAATCCCCTTTGTTCATACCCTCCGATTCCCTCTTTTTGTCTTGGGTGTGCTGTTTTTGTTAGTTTTTTACTCCTAGGCCTCATTATGTACGTCTTAGGACTCTCTGTGTTCTTGTAGGTAAATCTTAGCTGCTTTTGTATTTTATTCTTGTGTATTTTTTTGTATGTATTCAGGGCCCCCAGGGAGAACGGCCCAATTTCATAGAGCTGCTTAAGCACAAAAAATAGCTAAGCACAGCAAAATTATGCTTACTAGAATAAGGTTACCAGCCAAACTACCATGTTGTAGGTACAATTTGTGACTGGTATCCTGCTCATTGATGCTAAGCAGACAATTTTTAAGCAATATTTTCTGCTTAAGCAGCTCTATGAAATTGGGGCCAGTTCATTGACAACTGATGGGGCTACCCTGCCGTCGATTTCACCAAACTCTTCCTAACTTAGGATTAATCCTAGGCAATGCTAAGAGATAGGACTAGTCTTAAGTACTCGTCCTAACTTAAGACTAGTCCTATCTCTTAGCATTGCCTAGGATTAATCCTAAGTTAGGAAGAGTTTGGTGAGATCGATGGCTGGTTAAATAAGACAAAATAAATAAATAATAAATAAGAAGATAGGTAACTTACTTGAGGTGATAGTTTGGCTTGAATCCCAAGCATCGCTGTGTGAGGGGACGGTGGTGGGTGATCCGGGGTGGGCAGCTGTGAGTAATAACTCCCCGGGGAAGACGGCATGTCAGAATCGTCCGTCTCCGAACTTGGGTAGTCCGAGTAGTAGGAGTTGGTTGCTGATACGGGTAGGGGGAAAGAACCATTGAGATCCTTTTTAGAGACGAGGACTGTAGGATGTGAGTTTGTGGAGCTGCCTTGTTTTGATCGGCGCGGTGGAGGGACTGGAATTTCTCTCTCTGTTGGAGACATTTTTATAATTTGTTATTATTGAAGTTGTCTCACATCAACAATTAACGCTTGTTGAGGTACTTAAGTGACTTTATAGAATCGTTCTATTGACCCATTGCACCAACGACACGCATGGGTACTGCTACCACGCTCCCCATTGTGGGAGTCAACTTGAGATCGTGTAAACGCCACGGCACCTAGCACAGTACACCCAAGGGACATTGACTCCCAAAATGCAAAATCAAGAATATTGTGGTGATGACCTTAGGTGAATTAGATCACCAAAAAGTTAACATCTTTAAAAAGTAAAAAAAAGTAAAATGCGAAACAAGAAAAAAAATTGTGCAGTTGTAAATTATCAACATTCAAAACAAATTTCACTAAGAGTTGAACAAATACAACAAAAGAATTGCTAAACATTAAGAACATCAGAAGAAACATTGAAAAAAAAACCACCAAAACCCCCAGAGAATATCATTCAGAAAAGGAAGAGCAACGTTTGTTTGTTGTTTTGTTTGTTTATATAAGGAGCAAATGTAAACAATAGCCCAACAGACATTAACGAGGTCAATGAACAGAATGAAAATTAGAATCAGACTGAAGGCTCTTAAAAGAAGAACTCTGATGGGCTAATCAAATGGTTCACTGCAGCTCAGAGTTGCTAGACAAGTATAACAGAAACCAAAGATCAATGGTATCTACGAATCACACTGCTGATTTATGTAAGAAGGTGTTCATGTGGCAGCATTTGAAGGACTGAATGTCATAAGAAAAATAAACTCACGGATTTGCCGATGATCCCCAGGGGGTGGTTCATCAGGGGAGTGGCTTAATCTCGGTGGGGGGATGTCGTAATCATCATTCTGACCTGTGACTGCATCTGAGAGTAACTCGTAAACATCAACGTCAAGATCGCTCCCTGTGGAGTTGCAACTTCTTACCACTTCCTAAAAAAATGAAATTGATTTATGTTTTCGTCATGAATTTAGTGGCGATCAAAATACGCAATGAGGAGTTTTCAATATATGTTTGGTTTGCGGTAACACCATGTGTATTCAACTTGCTAGGTAGATTTTGTTCTTTGAGAACTTGTCTTGCTTACTATTCTACTGCCGCAGAGTAGAATATTCCGAATTTGGGGGACTTCTCAGTTCTTAAATCTACTTGCTAGGTAAACAAATTTTTTTTTAATGAGAACTTGTCTTGCTTATTATTCTACTGCCACAGAGTACAATATTCGGAATTCAGGAGACTTCTCAGTTCTGAAAAGAACTGTCCTTATTAACTACTACCTGGGCGGGAGGTAGGAAATCGGGCAGGACTACTACTTTCGCTATGGAGGAGTTTTCAATTGTCTAAACTTTGACAGTAATAAGCCATTATCAAGTTAGATTTGAGTAAGGTCTTGTACAATGATTTGCTTAGTCACAAGTTACCGCTTACAATTGAGTTCCTTAGACAATAGAGACAGTTGCTATGTCAAATGGTTCAGGACAAGCTTTTGTATCCAGATGAGCAAACCCTGGTACCATTGTGCCATACACTTTTGTTAAAAAAAAGTGTATGGGTGTTCACCGTCTCCTACATAACTACGCGAAATGCTTGCCTCGATCCATTTGACATAGCAACTGTCTCTATAGTCTGAAGAATTCAAATTCAAGCGGTAACTTGTGACTAAGCAAGTCATTGTACCAGACTTTATTCAAATCTAACTCACAAATGGCTTGTTCAAATGGGATAAATTATCAGTTGTTACCTCCTGGCGAAGCTTGTGTTCAACGGATGTGTGCAATCGTTGCGACATAACATTCCCGCTGTAGGCCTCGGACAAGTCCTCGTAGACGCTCTCCGATTGCCGTGGGGTGACACTTGAAGACTGCCCAGGGGTTGGGACAGGGGCCTGGGTAGGGGCTTGGGTGGGGATCTTGTCCAGGATAAGGCTCTTCCTTATCTCATTGACATCCTCCTTGGTAGACATAAAGGGCTCATCAGTAGGGTTAGATTCCTGGCATGGTGAAGATGAGAAGCCATGGTAACGAAAAGAAGCGGGCGACTGTGTCTTAAAGGAAAATGGGCGTGTGGGTGTAGTTTGTAGGTTGTTTGGGCGTCACTCGTCAGGTGGTTAAGTGAGGTATTAGAGAGGTGTGGTTGAGTTTCATAAGGGATGCTAGTCAGTACGGGCATGTGGGTTGGTACAGGTACAAGGGTGATTACGGGTATGTAAGTGGGTGTATGAATTTGATGGATAGTTTAGGAATAGGTATTGGTAGATGTTTGGTTTGCGGTAACACCATGTGTATATCTACTTGCTAGGTAAATTTTGTTCTTTGAGAACTTGTCTTGCTTATTATTCTACTGCCGCAGAGTAGAATATTCGAAATTCGGGAGACTTCTCAGTTCTGAAAAGAACTGTCCTTCTTATTAACTACTACCTGGGTGGGAGGTAGGAAATCGGGCGGGACTACTACTTTCGCTATGAGGATCGGGGGGACTTCTCGTTAATAACTACACTGCCGCGGAGTGAGTCTAAATAGGTCTGAACGTTTCGACTAGCTTGCTCTAGTCATCGTCAGGAGACCGGAAACCAAACTAAATTGATACCTCACCATGCAATGCCTCAAATCCTATATAGGTATTGGTAGGTAAAGAGAGGGGACAATTTTCACATTGGAGGGCGAGTGGTGGGGATGGTGTTACAGAGAATGGGTATGAGTATTAGTGGGTAATGTGGGTTAGGGCGTATAGAGGTCAAGAAAGAAAAGTGGTGATTACAGTATAAGAATATAAAACATATGAAGGGTAAGTGGGAGTGGGCGTATGGAGGTGAAGGCGGGAGTGGGCATATGGAGGTGAAGGCGGGAGTGGGCGTATGGAGGTAAAGGCGGGAGTAGAGTTTAGTTAATGGGTGGATTGTGCTTATACAGGCGTATGGAGGTTAAGAAAGAAAAGTGGTGATTACAGTGTAGGAAAATAAAACATATTAAGGGTAAGGGTAAGTGGGAGTGGGCGTATGGAGGTGAAGGCGGGAGTGGGTGTATGGAGGTGAAGGTGGGAGTAGAGTTTAGTAAATGGGTGGATTGTGCTTATACAGGAGTTTGTTAAAGGGTGTGTACAACATTGGTAATTGTCAAAGACCTGTATCCAAACTCGATGTGACCCAACATATACATGAAATAACAAACCTGTGAAAGTTTAAGCTAAATCGGTCTTCGGAGTCATAAGAAAACAGTGAAAAACCCCCTTATGTGTTTTAAAATTTTTTAAAACCTCAGAAATTATCCTGCAGGATAAGTACTATTATTTTACTCATTTCGTAAAATCTATGGCATTTCAAGCAAAACTATTTCATGGACAGTTTTCTACCATGACCATCTATATACCATGAAAGTTTTGGCAAATCTGTGAGCATTTATATTTTCATTCTTACCAATGTTGTACACACCCTTTAAAGGGTGTGCATAACATTGGTAAGAGTAAAAATATAAATGTTCCCAGATTTGCACACAACGTACATGGTATAAAGATGGTCATGGTGGGAAGCTCCCTTTGAAATATTTTTTGCTTGAAATGCAATAGTTTTTGAGAAATGAGTAAAACAATTAGTTTTGATCTCAATGTTTGAAAACAGTGACTCCAATGACCGATTGAGCTTAAACTTTCACAGGTTTGTTATTTCAAGTATATGTTGGGTCACAGCAAGTGTGGATACTGGTCTTTGACAATTACTAATGTTACACATGTGCTTTAAGTGGCTGTTAATTTTCAAAGCAAATGGCTTTTAAAACAATCTCTCAAGACTTCTTTAAGTAAAGACTTACAAAGACATTTCGTTGTTTTGCAGACCTGGACCTTAACTGCACTTCAGAACCGGGTGGGGTGAAATTTGGTGGGGCGGGGCACTTGAAGGAAGACATTTTACTCTTACTAGGTACTGACGAGGCATCTTGGAGAGGATTTTTTACAGCGCTCACTCGGAGTTGGGTGTAATCCCCTGCTAGATCTTCATCGTAGTAGTTCCGGTCAGGAAGAGGTGGTGGTGACTTATCTGGTGAAATATTTAAGTAATGATATAATAACTGGATTTAATATAGCGCAGGATTATCAAAGGATACGAGGCGCTTTTAGGGGAAAAGGTGAAAATAATGGGACATCCCAAGCATGAAATTACATGGAGGCCATGGAGGCCGTGCATTGCCGTGTGCTTGGCCCTGGTACCCCTTCAAAAGTTCCATAGGTCCATGGGTTTGTAGGTCCAGGGCCCAATTTCATAGAGCTGTTTAAAGGCACTGGACACATTTGGAAATCGCAAAGACCAGTATCCTCACTTGGTGTATCCCAACATATGCATAAAATAACAAGTCTGTGAAAATTTGGGCTCAATTGATGAAAGAAAAAACACCCTTGTTGTACAAATTTGTTTGCTTTCAGATAGGAATAAAAACTTCTTGCAAGAAGTCTTTTATTATTTTAGTGAGAAATTACCTCTTTCTCAAAAACTATGTTACTTCAGAGGGAGTCGTTTCTCACAATGTTTTATACTATCAACAGCTCTCCGTTGCTCGTTACCAAGTAAGTTTTTATGCTAATATATATTTTGAGTAATTACCAAATTTGTACAGTGCCTTTAAGCAGAACATTTTGCTTAGGAATGTTGTGCTTAGGAAAAATTGGCAGGATACCAGTCAGAAATTGTGCATGTGACATGGTATTTTGGCTGGTAACCTTATTCTGATGAGCATAATTGTGTTGTGCTTAGCTAGTTTTTGTGCTTAAGCAGCTTCATGAAATTGGGACCTGGACTGTTAGGGATCAATGTATTGTTACCTGGGCCCAATTTCATAGAGCTGCGTAAGCACAAAAAGTAGCTAAGCACAATAAAACTTTGCTTACCAGAATAAGGTTACCAGCTCATTTCTGCTTAGCAGAAAATGTTTAAACAACATTTTCTGCTTAAGCAGCTTTATGAAATGTTTACCTGTTGCTCTGATCTGACAAGTACATAGAAATAGATCTCACAGAATGTTTTGTGCTTCGTTTTCTGTGTGTATCTAGCTCTGAGGCAATTCATGTGGGCTGCCATTTTTTCCCCAGGAAAAATGGTGTAGATGCTTTCTGAATTTAAAGAGCATCAACAATACATCATCTGTGTGTATCTAGCTCTGAGGCAATTCATGTGGGCTGCCATTTTTCTTTCAGGAAAAATGGTGTATATGCTTTCTGAATTTAAACAGCATCAACAATTTAGAATATTCAAAACCATATGTCTATTGATTTTTCACATCCTAATTAATAACATCCTAATTTTTTTCCCAAACCGAAAACATCCTACTTGATATATTGAATATATATTTTATAGCTGAATGGTAATTTCCAGCTTTCTCATTCATTGATCTGGGCCCAAATCATGGCTCTGCTTACTCCAAGTTACTAGGTATTCTACGCTTACACAGCTAGCGCAGAAATTTGGCGCTGGCACAGAGAATGGTTATCATAAGCGCAGAATTCGGCGGAGAGCCATGAAATTGGGCCCTTCTAAATTTTGCCACATCTAGGGTGTTTTCCAAACCCTGGCTTGGGCTACAGCTCTGGCTCCAGGCTCCATCTGATGTTCAAACCACTTTGCAGATTGCACGCTGCTGCAAATTGGAGCCAGAGACGGAGCCTAAGCCGGAGCCCAAGCCAGAGCCAAAGCCAGAGCCAGAGCCAGAGCAGGAGCTGGAGGCCAAACCGAGGTTTAGAAAAAGCCCATAAGCCATTTTGAGATATGGTGGACACATTACTATAACACTATTTGGTTTGGGTAAATATGTCTGTATACACCCAAATCCTGCAGTGCAATCCTACAGTGTCCATCGTATCTCAAAAAGGCTAATGGTATTGATACTCTATATCCACAGCTAACATAGAGGGCATGCACAGCACACACAACGACAACTAAGCTCAGCATTCTCTGTGTTTCATTTCTTTGGATCAGTATTATAAACATCAGAAAAGCTAGGTTAAATCTGGTGCCACCTAGTGTCTGAAAGTCTGCCATAGTACCTGGACTTCTCAACTGAGGTGTCGGTTTACTCTGTTGCATAGATGATATTTCAAACATGGAGGTACTGGAGTTAACTAGAGGCGATTCGGCCTTGGGTGACGATGACAAATCCACTTTGTCCATCAACATGATCCCGATGGATGATCGAGCTGGTTTTCTTGGGGGCACCTTAGCAGGTATCTCTAAGTTTTGATAGTTTGCATTCCTTGGAGTCACACCCCCGGACGGTCGGTACTGGCGCCCTTGTTTCTTGGTGAGCGGTGGGGTGTAGGTGGAGTGACGCATCACCATGGCCGAAACTGGGGTGGGAGGCGTCCTTGGATGTTTCGGTGGGATGACGTTATCGGTGATTGGTACGTTATCATATGTTGATCTCTGTTCTGCGTCGATGGGTTGGTTGGTTTTTCGTAGCGGGGTTGGGGTCGCCATTGATGGGGGTAGTGGGTCTCCCTTCATGAATGCTGATTTTAAAAAAATTAAGAGAAAAGAAAAATTTATAAATACATCTGAATATCATTATTTAAGACCCAATTACTCTAGGGTAGTAGGGTAGTATTGGTAGGGTGTAAGGTGGGGATGGGATTGGTAGGATGTTGGTGTGGGTGGGATTTGTAGGGTGGGGTAGGCTTGGAGTTAGGAGGATGCAATAGATGTAGAGTGTCTTACCTTTGATCATTGCTGCAATCTCAATAGCCACTTTGGATGGATATCCTTCAACTTTCTGCAAAGCTGTCTCACCAGCCACATCCTTGATGTGCAGACTAATAGGTGGTTCATTTTGAAGTAGTACCCTGACTGCTTCCACTTTACCAAATAAGGCTGCTTCATGTAACGCTGATCCTGTCTTGAACTGTTAATAAAGTGTACAAAAAGAAAACAACTTAAGTTTTGAAATAATAATAATAATAATAATACTAACATTTATATACATCTATTAAATTGTTGCGGTGACCGCTGCTGAAACATAGGATTTGAACTGCCTCTGGCCACCGGGCTAGCTCGGTGGTCTAGTGGTGGGACATCTGCTCTGGCAATGCAGGGGTTGTGGGTTCGAATCCCACCCGAGTGATTTTGCCTGTGGATTTTTTTTCACAGAAATCGGGAAAGTACTGAGTATACAGTGCTTAATACACATCGGTGTAAGGGTAAAAACAAATTATAACTAGCACTCAATACTGGTGATTAAATCAGAGATAAAACTCAATGAGCAAAAAACTCTGGAAAACCTCGAGGCTGCTAGCAAAGTTTACCTCTTTAGGGTTTGCTTTTTGATATTAAAAGCAAGCTAGAATGACCAACTAAGCTTTCATGCACATTCATCCAATAGTAATTTTCCAATTTTCCAAATACCTTCTCTTGTTCCTTGTATACCAAACAATCGGAATGCGTTTGATAACTGATCAGACAAATTTTGCCTGCCTGCTATACAACCGTAACGCAGGCAAATATATAGTACCTTCTTATTGATATCACAACCTGCTTCCAAGAGAGCCTTGATCACCAGAGGATGACCGTTCCTCGAGGCAAGATGGAGAATGGATCTCTGTGGTGATATTTTGGCAAGAAGTTCTGGCCGTCTGTGTAGGAGTAACTCCGCCGTCTCAAGACGTCCGTACTGAGCAGCGAGATCTAACGGAGTCTCCTCCTTCTTGTTGTAAATTGTTGGATCGGCTCCGTTCTGGATGGAAATTAAAGAGACGGTTACCAGTTAAAATGTAATCTGTTGTTTAATGCATTATCTTCTGAAACATCTTAAGACGTCTTTGGCTTTACCAGTTAAAATGTAATATGTTGTTTAATATCTGTGATGGGTTCCCTGTGGTTTTGAGCTCAGCAAGTACAATTGGCCATGCCTTATCTTCTGTGACATCTTAAGACGTCTTTGGCCAAGACAAAACTCCTTATCTTGATCATGACACAGAGAGAGAAAAAATGTTTAAAAAAACCACCAAAAAACAAACCAAAAACCCAAACCAAACAGAGAAACAAAAAATGCACAAGTGGAATATATAAGAACAAGATTTCCCATGTTGTTACACAAACGTGCAACCGGGGCTCCCCCTTAACACTAACCCGACGAACATTGTCTAGTAAAAACTGCTATGGGCTAGTAAACGCCACTTCTCAACTTGCCCTGTGGGCTACTAACAACTGTGCAACCTACTTGTTTATAATGCTCATATTTCTTCCTTTTCAGATATGAATAAACGTTTTTTTTACAGTGTTAATTTATTTTTGAATGTGTGTGAATTTTACCAACAAACTGGTCGTGATCGCTACCAATATTACATCAAAAAGACTTGTTTATGATAATACATGTTAAAAATCTGGGCTACTAAAACTTCTTGGAGCAAGAAAGTCTTTTCAAATCAAAACTACATTCTTGGCTCCAAAAATATTAAAAGTGAAATTTCACCAAATCAGTGCAAAAATGTTGTTAAAAAAAACACACGTTACGCGCGACTTTAAAATTGTCAAAACATCGAGATATGAGATTTTTTGCAAGAGCATTTTCTGGCGACAAACAACAATGTTTTTTTTTTGCAAAATCGAGATAAAACATTTTTGCACTGACGCAACAATTATAACTTTGGATATCCATTTAAAATTTACCCAGTCAGTTTCCCTTGTGGTTTATTATTTGACAATTAGAACATATTAAGAATGAGGAAATATGAAAGGGAAAATCTAAAATATCTATTTCAGTTAGAAAGGAAAGGAAATTTAGTAACTCACATCCAGTAGAGTAGAGACAACGTCCGTGTGGCCGTACTGAGCAGCAAAATGTAAAGGGGTATCCCAGTCATGATTCTATTGTAAACAAACAAACAACAAAAACAACAACGATTGACGAGTGAATGTTTACATTTCCAGTAAAAAATTAACTAT
Organism: Plazaster borealis; assembly: GCA_021014325.1. Lineage (NCBI taxonomy): Eukaryota > Metazoa > Echinodermata > Asteroidea > Forcipulatida > Labidiasteridae > Plazaster > Plazaster borealis. The sequence continues at coordinate 1,499,233 of CM037465.1, read as the reverse complement.
GTTTATTTGACATCAAATGTTCAATTAGCTCAAAACAAAAATAGCGTAACAACCCAAAAATACAAATTAAATCAATACTCTAAATTGTCCTAACCTACATGTACGCTTACATTTGTATCCTGGTACTATAAGTCACATTAAAAGTGATTTATAAATTTAAAAAACAAAAATTAAAAATCTCTTCCAACAATTTTGTTTTAAAGGCAAATTAAATTTGTACTAGCCTACCACCTAGAAATTCATGTGTAAAGGCAACCCTTTTTGGTTTTCAGATACAGTTTTCTCTAAATGACTTCATTCAGAGGTAAACATTTCACAGATAAAAATGATCCTAGTATGAATTTCATAATCAGTAAGCTTTCAGACTAAATTTAAACAATGATGTTTTAGATCCTCACCAATCCTGTATAACACCTTCAAGTATGTGTACATTGTACTGCAAAATCTTTCTTTGACTACCAGCAAGAAATTCAAGTGAAATCTTAAAAAAATGCTGCTGAAATGTTGACTTTGAGTCTGATAAATGTCTTTCAATTTTGTTGGAGTATCAAAGTATTTTATAATTTACCCATAAGACAAATGAGATAACTCTTGTGTTAGGGCTTGATCAAATAAAAACAGTCGATGTGTTAAACTGTGAGGATAGTTTTTTCTATTTTGACTCAAGTCTTGTTAAAAAACATTCCGGTCCAGTAAATCTTGTGGATTTTTGCCCCAAATTTGAACCCTGTATAAACAGTCTTAAAGGGTCTGTATACGTTTGGTAAGGACTCTGAAAATTAATGGCAACAAAAACTTATTTGGTTAGAACTACAGCAGCTTTGGATAGTATAATGAATTTTGAGAAACTTTTCACTTCCAAGTACTGCAGTTATGAAAAAAGATATCACCTTTTATCCCCAAAAATTTGAATCTGAGAGAACGTTACGGCCGTAACGCTTCTCAGAGTGGGTATTCCAATGCAGATAATTTTTCCTGCGTTGACATAACCACTCCAGATTTTTCAGGAATATCTCAAAAACACTACCACCTTTTGAAATGAATTTTTCACAGGTTAGTTTTATGGTATATATGTACAACTGTATAGGATTGAAACAAACAGTGGGTTCCAATTACCAAATGTGTACAGACCCTTTAAATATTATATAGTACCTGTTCATTGACCTGGCTGTATGATCTAGGATGGTTCATAAGGATCTGGATAATTTCAACACCCCCTGTCCAGGCGGCGAGGTGGAATGGGGTGCTCCCCTTGGCATCTGGCATTCCTGGAGAGGCATCATACTTCAGGAGAATCTCCACTGCGAGTCTGTAGTGGGGGTCAAAAACAGGAAGAGGAAAGTTGTACTTGGGAAAACATCCTTGAAGATCCGGGGGTCTATACTAGGGGCAGTGGAAGGGGAAGGAGGAAGGGGACTTCACGAAGGCTGAGTGAGGAATATTTTAGGGTTTGCACAACATTTTCAGGGGATTCAAAACATCAGGGGTAAGAGTTATCGCTGACTAAAAGCTCTGAAACTGGGCTTCAAATTTTACAAGTTAAAAAATAAAATGATCACATTTCCACCTTTGAGTAACCCCAGGAGTTATAGATTGCAAGGGGCTTTTGGTGGACAGTATCCTCAGCGTGAGAGAAGTACATGTAAAGCAGTGGTTCTTTATTCATTAAGAAAATAACAGCTACTTTATTTTTCACAAGACAGGAATAAAAAATCTGAATTTAGATACAAGTCTGAAGTTTCTCATTCCTGAGATGGACGGTTGGTTTAAACCAGAGTTACACATCTACAGATGCAATGTATAAAAGTTGAAAAACAAGGTTTTTGAAAGACAAAGGAGGCTGTCAGATTCAAAGTTAGGGGTCCATAAGGCACCCAGATAATCCTCAGACTAACTTCTCAACCTCATCACGTCCAAGATCTCAGAAATCAACCTAGCATTCCATGCTAAGATGCAAACCTGTACCTCTTATTGACCCCTTGAAGAAGCGGCTCGCGCCTCCACAAAATACTTGTCCACCATTTCCACCGTTTTGAGAGTCAATTTCTTTGTGTTTTGACTATTAAGGCCCTGTCACACGAGGCAATTTTTATATGCAACTTGGAGGCAACCAACTGCACTGCATGCAAAAGGAACACTTCGGTAGTACAGCAGACATTTTTCTAATACTATCTCACTGTCTCCAAGACAATTATGTGGAAATTAACGAGTGAATGTTTGTTCTTCTTGGAGATCGCCTGTAACTGGTTGCCTGTTAATTGCCTCGTGTGACTTGGCCCTTAAAATGGGGGACAAGATAGGCATGCTGCGCATTGTGCAAGAGGTCAATAGAATCTATTCTTGAGAAGAGACACAGACCAGGAAAATGAACACCATAGTTCATGAAAAAGAAACAAATCAGAGAAACATAACATTTTTTGCAGCTGGCCAGACAATTTAGAGATGATATCCCCGATGGAAATCCAATAATTCCTGTTTATCGGAGTGTATGCTTTCAACCAACCAGGAAATGTAGCCTGGGGTACACGTCTGTACTGGAGTGATTCAATTAAAATGATTTACAGGCAAGTGTCAAGTTGAAAATGCATGTACGACACTACATGATATAAATGGCATACATGTTGTATATAGTTCTACAGGTACAACAAAAACTACAAGTATTGTGCAAGTTATTCTTGATTTTAATCACTGTACTTGTACAGGTACATACACATGTGTACATCATGTACGTAAGTCTACATGTGCTATTGTAATCTGGTGGGCTACATGTAGTCAAAATCAAAAGCAAGACACTTATTCATTATTTGTTCATCATTCTGATGGAACGTAAAGCCAAAGATCCTGTGTGTTGTGTCATGCACGTTAAAGAACCCAGTACAGAGAATGGGTTTGCCTCAGTGTTTCTGGCATGGTTGGCAATTCCACCCGCACAACCGACCCTATGTGACCCCTGAGAAGGGTATGTTGGTGCAGTATCCATCAAGACAAGACAAAATTGTCAAAACTTTGTTGTAATACACTGTAACTGTGATGTACATGTATAGTATGACGATCCATGACATCCTCTTCCTGACAAAACTCAAAACTGGGTTACTTTTTTTGCTCATCAAATAGACCAGAATACGAGCTCTCAAATAACACCTAATTTGGGCCTACATAAGGTAAGTATTTCTCAACAACATACTGTAGCCCGAGACAGAATGTTTAATACATAGTATCACATCACATTGAGATCAATGCATAGGCCTGGGCCCAATTTCGTAGAGCTGCTAAGCACAACAATTTGCTTAGCATGAAATTTCTTCCTTAAGTTGATAAAAATAGGATTACCAACCAAATTTCCATGTGATTTTCAGGATAAGCAAACAACAGCTGAATACCAGTAACAAGCAATATGCAACACATGGAAAATTTGGTTGGTAATCCTGTTTTTATCAAGGAAGAAATTTCATGCTGAGCAAATTTTTGTGCTAAGCAGCTCTATGAAATTGGGCCCTGGAATTACACGGAGGCCATGGCCTTGGTGCCCGCTCAAAAGTTCCCCATAGACTTAAAGATTTTCCAATAGAAGTGCCCTTTGCCAAATGAAAATGGCCTTGCCCTCTCAACGATGAAATTCAAGGCCTGAAGGGGTTACACCCCTATGTTCCGACACCCCTATGTTCCGACAACCCAGGTATATTTTCCTATTCCTATTCCTATTCCTAACCCTAACCCTAACCCTAACCCTAACCCTAACCCTATGTAAATCATGAGGGGGTTGTCGGAACATAGGGGTGTTGGAATATAGAGCAGTCATTGAAGGCCGATCAATGTTTCAGTTGTCTTCACTTTTAATGCCGTTTTACCATTCTGAGAAGTGCCTAATTTTGCCTTTTGGGCATCACACATTATCTAATAATTATTGACAGACAAAAACAATTACCAAAACTCTGGACTCTGGATGTCTCCTGAAGGATTCAAATAAGACTTTTGGTCTCCCCCCTTTTTTTTAATGGAAGTTCACCCCCAAACAAGGCTAAAAGCCACTCTTGGTAAGAGGCTACAACTCAAGAAGAAAATATATACAAAAGATAAAATAACTCAGGGGAGCTGAAGGTAGGAATTGATATTCCTCTTAAACCAGTCTAGATTGTAGGATGGAGGGAAACATGCACCAGGCAAGGAGTTCCAAAAAGATGCAGTCTACATGTATGTGTCCCTTTAAAATTTTCTCTTCTATAAATTTCTAAAGAAGCTCTCCATTCTTTGAGAATGCAGTCTGTTCTTTCGAAGAATAAATCCCAGCAGTACATTGTGAACAAATAATAATAACACAGTACACAAAGTACAGCAAAGACCAAACATTGTCCTGTGTTTTGATGACTTTTAACTTCCCCATGGAAATTGACACTAGATTGTCGGTGAAAAGAAAGTGAAACTGAACAAAACATCATGACAAAACAGTAACATGAATACAGTATGTTTGCATGTAGTATTTTCACAGTAATTTAAGGTTTCAACGGACTGTAACCTTTCGTTTACAAAAAGAGCGACCTTGTACATTCCAGGGCCTTTCTGGCAGGCAAGATACTACACTGGTCATATGAACATTTTTACATTTTGTGTCACAACTTCCACATAAATTCAAGGGTTATAAAAGTAACAGCTGAACAAGCTTTGAGATGAGCCTCCTTTCTTCATTTCAAGAGTCGATACAAATTAGACAGTGCAATCTCCATGAAATGTAAGGTTGAATGTTTTTCTGCTTTTGAGCTGTGTACAAATCGTGTCTGCAGGAAATCCAGGCTCTTTTTTGTAAACATGTGATGTCACCAGTCGCATGGTCCATGTACTCACACTCAATGTGCCACAGAGTCCTGTCAATTTAGATTGGACAGTAGTAACCACACTACCACAAGAAGGCCTGGAGTTTCAACTTTGAGACGGCAAGGCCATTTTCATTTTGTAAAGGGAACTTCCATTGAAAAATGGTAAAGTCTAAGGAAACTTTTAAAGGGGCACCAAGGCCAAGACAATGGCCATAGCTGCCGTGGCCCAGGACCTTCGTTAAAATCCAGGCCTGTTCTGAGACGTGTAGTCAAATGTTTTCTTAGTGGAGAAATTTGAGTCCTGTGATTAATCTTTTGGGTTTTTTTTTATTTAGGAGCGCACTGGTTTTATTTAAGTGGCAAGTCGTTGTGACCACAGAACTGTAGCAATTTCGATCTAGAGAGGCTAATGTCTGGAAAATATTTACCGGCTTTTATCATTAGGAATGTCTGTAGAGAGTATTACAAAGCAATTTTACATAATTTATGATTGATGTGTTTATTGCACAGCCAATTCCTTTCACTGTTACAACAATCAAAACTTTCCGCTTTTCTCAAAGCAATTTTTTGACATAGGGCCCAGGTCTGCACCAGATGATCCCAGGGACATACAAGTATGCGTACTGACTTGCAAATTTTGTTTCAAACACAATCATTCAATAACTCATGACAGAATATTTTCCCTGCAGAGCTCTGGCGAATCTTCTGTTGAAAGATTTTAAAAATAAACAAACAGGAGAAATATGGTATACACAGTCTTATTCATGACATTTTACTGAATGTCAGTACGTGAAGGATGGACTGAGGAATTCCTTGTTAAAAATGTAAGGTGGAAAATGCATTATGTACGAAGAAAATAATGTTTCTGAATGTGGTTTTGAGATTTATTTTTAAGGAGGAAATGTTAAATGTCTTTAGCAACGAGATGAGCAGATCAGTTTTTTAAACTGGTGGATTTACTTCAAGATTTCTATCTAAGACAGAATTATGTTTAGGGCTGGAGAAACCACAAGACAACAGTACTTGTAGCTGAAAATGTTTAGTGGACCAGAATTTTCTTTTTTTACAGAGCCAGAATTGAAATGAGAAAAAATCTGCCAGTAGGTCTACACTTAACTTAACATTTGAACTGCTTTAACCCTAACCCCCATCAGGGTCCCTCCACATACCTTGCCAAATACAACAGAATGCAACACAGTTGAAATGAGAACCATGCCAAATGCAACAAAATGCAACAAGGGATTTTGTTGCATTGTGCAGGCATGTTGTTTGTGTTAGGACTGAGCAAGGGGGTTTGCCCTGCTAAATGCAACAGTATGCACATAAGTGTAGTGGTGACTACAACAAAATGCAACACCTATATGAAGTCACTTGACTGCTAAATGCAACAAATTCAGTCAAAGAATGACATCTGGTTAGGGTTAATTTGAACAAGCACTAAGAGGAGATTGATCTCATTTGTACTATGGCTAAGTATTCTTCACTACTCAACAGAATTGTAAGGTATTTATCAGACTGAAAGTCAACATTTTAACAAAAATACAAGACTGCCGGACTTGTCTGGTCATGAGTTTACTGGTTCGATGCTAAAATCACTGGTCTCAGGCCTGCAGTCCAGTGTAAATTTGGAGCCCTGATGTTTCTAATGTGGGTTAAAGATCTTGAAGAGGGATATTTATGTCTTTGCTCATGAGATGAGCATAGGTTCTTTAAGTGGTGGATTTCAGGAGATTGCAATGGGGTTTGTGAGATAAATGACAATGATGAAAGAGGTGTATGGATGCAGGAAACGGGTGAAGAAAGATGAGGAGGAGGAATGAGGTGGAAGGTCAAGATGCGAGAAGATGCAAGAGGATCTTTATTGATAGAAGATAAAAATAAAAGACGACTTGTAGACATTGGAGAGATACAAGCTAGTGAGATGATTGATGAGGCTAGAGAGACGGATGGATGACCTGAGGGACGTTAGAGAGCAGATGACAGAAGATCTTCAAAAAGAGGGGGACGAAGAAGATTGAGCAGCCTCTTGAGACGGTCAATGAAGAAATCAAAGATGGGGAAATCAGCCATTTGCGAGCTAGATTTGAATAATGTCTGGTACAATGACTTGCTTACATAACATGTACATATATGTACATGTGTAGTCACAAGTTCCCACTTGAAATTGAATTCCTTTGTTAGGCCTATATTATTGTTATTGCATCAGGGAATATGACCAAGAAAGGCTATTTCGTACTGCAGGCAGAAAGGAAATAAACAAGGTTGAAAATGCTGAACTCTATTTGTCATTGTTCTTGGCAAAGTGCCACTGAAAAATGTTTCTCACCAACATTCTGGTATTATTTTCCTTTATCCCCGAAAAAGGTCAGAAGAAAACTCAGACTGATTACAATCGGAAAACACTGATTAGCAAATTTATTTGCTGAATTTATTTGCTGAGCAAAAGTAATACAGGGGTACCGGTCATATGTGTAATAACAAACCATTTTGGCTGGTAATCCATTTCTGCTAGGCAAGATCGTTCAGTGCTAAGCATTGCGCTTACCAGCTTTAGACATTCTATTTCTATTTAAAGGTATCGTACACGTTTGGTAATGACTCAAAACAAATATTAGCATAAAAACTTACTTGGTAACAAGCAACGGAGAGCTGTTGATAGTATAAAACATTGTAGGAAATGACTCCCTCTGAAGTAACATAGTTTTTGAGAAAGAGGTAATTTCTCACTAAAATAATTAAAACTTCTTGCAAGAAGTTTTTATTCCTAATCTGAAAGCACACAAATTTGTACAACAAGGGTGTTTTTTCTTTCATCATTTTCTTGCAACTTCGATGACCAATTGAGCCCAAATTTTCACAGGCTTGTTATTTTATGCATATGTTGGGATACACCAAGTGAGAACACTGGCCTTTGACAATTTCCAAACGTGTTCAGTGCCTTTAAGGGCTCTTGTTTGAACGCAACTGTAGTATACACTTTTTATGTACTGTGTGTATAACCTCATTTTCCATGGACACCAGAAGTGAGAAAGACAAGGTGTTAAACCAACATGATATTTGAGAGGAAATGAAAGCTTTGTTTTGGACTATCCCAAATCCCGCCAAAGGAAATATGAAAAGCCACGGGCGGATGTGAAGATTGTATCATACCCTTGAACATGTTGAATTGTACATGTACATGGACTACATAGTAGAGTGTTTCCCACTCAACAGCAGAGCTCTACTCTGAACCACAGGCCTGAGGCCAGCAAGGTTTTAGCCAGGATTTGCTAAAAGGGTGTCCAAATTTGCTGGTATTTTAAAAACTGGGTGTCCAAATTTATCACTTATAATACCTTTACTTGTAAATGACAGATAAAACAGGGTGGCCAAATTTAAAACAGGGTGTCCAAAAGACACCCAGACACCCCTCTGGCTAACACTATGGAGACAAGTGATTTTAGCATCAGACAAGTAAACTCATGACTGGACAAGTCCAGTGGTCTTGTGTTATTGAACATTTTCAAGTCAACCAATTAATGCTAGACTTGTCTAACTAGCTTACGTACACATTTAGTGATTACAAAGGCAGGGCTCAAAATTAACACTGGACTGCAGGGCCGAGGCCAGTGATTTTAGCATCGGGCCAGTAAACTCATGACTGGTAAAGACAAACACTCTTGTGTTTTTGTTCAAATGTTGACTTTCAGTCTGACAAATCTCTTTCAGTTCTGTTGAGTATTGAAGAATTCTTACCCACAATACAAGTGAGATCAATCTTCTCTTAGTGCTCGTTCAAATTAAAACAGTTTAAATGTTAAAATGTATAGGGGTTTTTTCTTTCTCATTTCAATTCTGGTCTTGTAACAAACACTTCTGGTCCAGTAAACATTTTGAGCTACATGTACATGTACAAGCCCTATGGTCTTGTGGATTCCCCACCCCCCCCCCCAAAAAAAAAAACCTTTAAAAAAAACCTTAAAAAAGAAAACCTAAACAATAATTAGTCCTAAAAGGCCTGCTTAATTCTGGTCCAGTACAAAAAATTGCGCTGCAAGCCCCAGTTGTCTTGTGGACTTTTTTCACCGAATTGGAATTGGAGCCTGCCTATAATAACAGGCAGTTGGCTACCTGCACACCATGTACATTGTACATATTATTTATCCAGAATAAGTAGTTCATACATGCACACTATTCAAGGAGAATGCCTTCCTCAGGGGTTGATCAGGGTTCACCCAGGTGGGTAGCCAGAACTACTTCACCAGGAGGAACATGGAGTTAGCCAGAGGGGTGTCTGGGTGTCTTTTGCACATCCTGTTGTTGAATTTGCCAACCTTTTTTTATCTTTCCTTTATTCACATAAAATTTAGATTCCCAGTTGTTTTCAACTGACAGCGATTTGTACACGCTAGGTCCAACTCTTGGTAACATTTTGTCCTGTTATTGACCAACCTGCATAAAAACGTTCGGAGGACCTGGTGTTAATTCAGCGTGCTTTAGGCCAAACTTCCAAAATTTTTGTCGAGAATGCCACACAGTTCTGAAAAAATCCTTGGGAGAAGCCTGGACATTATATAGTAAACAAATTTTTTTTTAAAACTTTTAAAACAATTTTGTGAATCCAGGCCTTTTATAACAACATTTCATAGATCAACAACATTCTGATGCAGGCCTAAAATTACACTGATGCCATGGCCGCTGTTGCCCTGGTCTTTGCCTTGGTGCTCCCTCAAAAGTTTCCCACAGACTTGACATGAAAATGGCCTTGGCCTCTCAAAGATGAAATTCCTGGCCTGTTATGAATGGTTACTGTAAACCAATTCATTGAAATAAAGTGTGAAGATAATGCATCGAAAGAGGAAATCCCTGTTTTTATTTTCAACAAAAAAGTTCCCTTTTGAAAGCATTAAATACAGTTGTTGTGAAAGACTGCTATCAAATATGTTAACCGGATACGTGAGAAGAGAAAACAAATCTTACTTGTGGCCATTTAGCACTGCATGATGTAACGGTGTGTAGCCTGATCCATCCTGACAGTTTGGAGCGACGCTTCGTCTAAAACTGGAAACAAAAAATCATTAAAAGTTAAGCAAGGGTTTTTTGCTCTAAACATTTCACTGAATTAAATGAAAAGTGCCACATACTGTATTCAGTTCTGGCTGAAACACAACATCTAGCATAGTGTTAGCCAGAGGGGTGTCTTGGTGTCTTTTGGACACCCTGTTTTAAATTTGGAAACCCTATTGTATCTGTCGTTTACATGTAAATGTATTGTAAGTGATCAATTTGGACACCCTGTTTTTAAATTTGGACACCCTATTTTATCTGTCATTTACATGTAATTGTAAGTGAACAATTTGAACACCCAGTTTTTAAATTTCCAGCAAATTTTGACACCCTTTTACCAAATCCTGGCTAAAACCTTGACATCTAGTGTATGTGGACACGATAAGAAGATGACTGGAATTTTATATCGGCAGCCATAAACCTTGACAAAAATTCCTGGCCAGATATGGGGTACCATCAATCATTGTTTTGAAGAAGGTCTTCAAAATTTGGATTATAACGTGTCTAATCATCACGTTTGTATTTTTTTGCTTCATTTAATTTTGTTGTTTCAACAAACAGGAGGATAGATTTGCTTCAGTTGTCTCAAGGAAATAACAGGCCTGTAAATACAGAACTTGTTTGTAATAAACTCACAAAGTTCATTAAGAAAACCAAATTTATAGAGCTACATTTCAAAGCAGAAAATATCTAGACATGATATTTGTTCCTTGGAAAAAAGTAGGAATATTTTATTGAGTACAGGGGCAGACCTACAAAAAACATATGGACTATTTAGTCACAACATTTCTGATTTTTCCAAGGACAAAAAATCGGAAATCAGAATAAAGTAGAAAGAATATCATGCCCGAATATCACTCAACATTTTTTCTGCTAGGCACAAACAAACAGGATTACCCTGTCACAAATGAAACGTGTACATATGGTAATTTGGCTGGGAACCTTATTCTCGTAAGCATAATTTTGTTGTGTTAAGCTGCTTTTTTGTTTTGCTTAAGTAGCCCTTGAAGCATGAAAACAATGCTTAAACAATTTCCTGCAAAGCAAAACAAGCAAGATGTATGACCAGTCACAGATGGTACTGTACAAGTGACATATTATTTTGGCTGAGTGGTAACCTTATTCTGGTAAGCATAGTTGAACATGTACATTGACATTACATGTGTCGTTTTTTGTGCTTTTTGTAAAATATGAAATTGGGCCCTGATTTTGAATCAAATCAGAAGTAATCAAGGAATTGTCTTTTTGACAAGGCCGTGTCCATATTTACAGCTAAAGCTACGGCTACGGCTGGATCATCGTGTCATCATGCGATGAAGTATAGGACAACATTAGCAACACCCTTAGCAACAGACGTAGCCATAGCCGTAGCCGCCTATTCAGACATGGCCCAATAAACCAATATTTTTCCACAAAAGTATAGACATACTTGTACATAAAAAATATAAACCACATTCCTATTAGTCACTAACACAACAGGCTTTGATCGTCTAGAAATTTAACAAGGAACCAATTGTAACCTCTTAATGATGTATTGAAGTCATTTCTCCACTACTCTGAACACACAATGTGTAACACCTACCCATACTACCTTGGGGCAGGTCACACAAGGTCAATCTTCCAATGATACTTAAAGACTGTTCAACAAATAACACATGTGACACAGCCAATATTTCATCGCAGCACCGTTCAGTTATTAAAGGAATTTGAACATGCAGAGTAAAGGAACCCTTTGGGACAGGGGTTGGAGATTTCTCTGATCATTTTTCTGCCTGCAGCTAATAAACATTGTAGACATTACATTTCTTCAATCTTTCTTGAACTTAAAGATGTAAAATTATAGTGTGAGCGACAAAGAAGTCACTACAGATTTAGTTGAAGTTGTTGATAAAACTTTGTAATTTGTCAGAATGTTATTTGTGTACACATGTACACCAACTGACCAATATGAAATTAGCATTGTTTACTAAGTTCTTTCTTTAATCTTTTTTTTTAAAAGATATAAAATTCTGGTGTGAGAGTCAGAGAAATCACTTCTGATTTATTTTAAATTGTTGCTAAAAACAATGATACAAGCAGTGATACTATCACTGGCAGTGATATTAGCAATACATGTATACTCAGTGCTTTATCTGAGTCCAGGCCCAATTTGATAGACCTGCATTCAAGCACAAAAAACACTAAGCACAACAAAATTATGCTAACCAAAATAAGGTTACCACCCAAAATACTATGTACATTCTACATGTTCTATAACATAACAATTAAAATTTATAAGGCGCTATTCCATCAAGATCATAGCGCACTAGAAAGAAATTAACATGGAAAAAGGTGAGTCTTAAGGACTTTACGAAAAGCAGATAGAGTAACAGATTCCCTAATGACAGTAGGGAGATTGTTCCAAATCATTGGCCCAGCCACACTGAAAGCCTTTTGACCTAGAACTTTGTTTGCTCGGGGAACATTCAAGCGAGTGATGTCAAGTGTGGACCGAAGGAATCGTGGAGGAGTGTAATGTGACAGTAAAGTGGTAATATAACGAGGTGTAGCTTTGTTCAAGCATTTAAAAACTAGAGGAGTAATTTTAAAATGGATTCGTTCTCTAATTGGTAGCCAATGAAGTTCCCTAAGTGATGGGGTAATATGTTCTCTCAAGGGTGTGGAACATATTAAACGAGCTGCACTATTTTGTAATCTTTGAACTCTGTCCAATTCATATGACGTGGCACCAAAAAAAAGGAGATTGCCATAGTCAATGCGAGAGAGGACTAAAGCTCTGACAACATGATGGAGAGTATCCTTATCAAGGTACCTTTTGATTCTCCTTATGTTACGTAATTGAAAATTTATTGATTGGCAGAGGCTAGAAACCTGCTTGCTCATTGTCATATGAGAATCAAATTTTATTCCTAAATTGCGGACAGAATCAGTAGGGTCAATCGATGTATCACCCATATGCAAAGATGTGAGTGGTATCCTGCTAATTTGTTTGCTTAGCAGAAAATTTGCAAGCAATATTTTCTGCTTTAAAAGCATGAAATTGGGCCCCATGGACAAAATCAACAGGCATACCTTTGTACAATACCAGTGGGATTCAAGCCCAAGACCTTTGCCATTCTGGTTTGTCCATGGACCTCAATGGTTTGTCTTACCACTAGACCACCAAGCGTGCATTAGTGACAAGAGGCCGGTTTGAATCCTAATAACATTAGGAGCAGGAACTAAAACAATAGTGTAGGTGTAGTAATTGCATCCGGAATTATCCCTGATGCAATTTAGATCTATTAAATAATATTGTCTGAAGTGGATAAATACACCAGGTAGGATAAAATAAAAATAGTTACATTAGATGCAGGCATGGAATTTCATCTTTGAGAGGACAAGGCCATTTTCATGTTGCAAAGGGCACTTCCATTGGAAAATCTTTAAAGTCTATGGAAAACTTATGAAGGGTCACCAAGGCCAAGACCAGGGCAAAGGAGAGTGGCCTCCGTTTAATTCCAAACCATGATGAACCATAGTTTAGAATTTTGAAACATTTGTTGAAATTTTATTCTCAACATTTCTCAAAATGGATGCATTTAAAATGTTTAAATTTTTTTTAATGCGAAAACAAACGTTGAAAAACATTTGACAAACATGGTTTGTAATAATAACGGTTGGTCTAAGGGTCATGTCCAAGAATTACAACTATCACAGCTACCTCTTCACCAGCATTATTTCGAACTTGAATTCAATCACGATACATTTTTATAATTAAACTAACGCCCTTTCTTTGTTGTTTTTTGTCATTCTGTGTCATTCCTTCTGTGACATTCTATTGGCTGTAAATGGCCATCAGATACAACACACTTCCTGAAATAATTTGTTTTTGACGTAGTGTTTAACAGTAATACTTATAAATAAGTGTTAAATACCATGTCAAAAACAAATATTTCAGGAAGTTTGCTGTATCTGATGGCCACTTATTCACTTAATGTTAAAATAATTCAAATTTTTAAAACTAATACAAATATTTTCTGGATATTAAGTAACAGGGCTTGAAATTTACACTGCACTGCAGGCCAGAGGCAAAGTCGGGACAGTAAACTCAAAAGAGAAGCTCAGCGATCTTTTATCACTATCAGTTCAATATCTTTGTTTAAAAGAAAAGTATGTTCAAATCTTGAGTTTGCATATCCTTAAATTCTGCTGAGTAACAAAGTTTACTTTATACCCATATGACAACAGGGATTTAACTGTTCTATTAGTGTTTGTTCAAATAAAAGCAGTTCAAATGATAAAACTGTCTTCTCCTTTTGTTTCTGTTTTGGGTTTTTTGTTTTTCATTTTGATTCTGGTCTTATATTAAACAAATTTATGGTCCAATATTAAAATATACAACTTACAAGCTCTGTGGTATTTTTCACCCAAATTCGATACCAGATTTGTCAATGAGTGAAAAGGTGTCCATTGGATTCGGAATTTTTTCTAGTTTTTATTCCCGTTAAACAATTAAATGTTGCTCTACTAACTAAAAAAAATCTAATACCAAAAAAAATATTGTGAAAGGTAAAATAGGGAATATGCTGAAAAATTAACCATCCAACTACTCCCACTTTTTCGCCAATTGTTTTTATTATTTAATGACCCAAAGAATATCTGGGAAATAAAATATCATTTTGGGTCATAATGAATGATTGACAGTGGCGGACAGTAATTTTGGGGGAATTCAGTTGAAATATTTTAAAAACACGTAATCTTTCCATATAGGCCTAATCTGCCAGTTTTTCATTCCTTATGAAATAAAATAGAATCTTATTTATTCAAATGAAAATTACTTTTGGTGACAATGAGTGAAAAATTCACAGTCAGATACGGAAATTTTTCCAAGAAACAACTTGAATCAAAATGCACTTGACAACTAAATTAAAGTGAAAGTCAACAATTTAATTTTGAATGGATAAATAAACATGAAACTGACAGTGACACAGTGACACACGTCTCCAAGACTCCATTCCATTCCAAGAATTTACAGCAACAGTTGCTCTCTCTTTTAAAACTTACTGCCAGCATGAAATTCCTAAAGAAATACCACGAGGTCTTGGACCATTGGACGACTGGAGACCAGCCACTGCGGTCAGCCAGTCGGCCGTCTAATCTAACCTTACCACGGTACAGCATAAGGCTGGGCCGTGGTGCGGTCTAAAACCTCGTTGTCAATGTCTGTCTACCTAGCATGCGTAAGGTACTCACCCAATTGCGATCGCCTGAGACAGTACATTCTTCGGCCGAGCGGATAATAACTTCTCAATCATAGGAACATTCCCCGTCCTCGACGCTTCGAGAAGGTCCTGATCCTTCCCCATGACTTCCCCTCAAAAAATACAATTTAAACGTAGATAAACCGGTAAAATCCGGCGAAAATAAAATCCGGAAGCTTACAGTAAGTTACTTTTCACGTCATCGCCATATTGCATAGTGAAAATAAGTCAACATACCATATACCCAGAATGCAACTTGATTGGTAGAAATCCGGCCAGGAAAGTTTAAAAAGTTGTTAGTGGTCTAATAACTGCAGGAAGGGACCCCAAGATTTTATTATTTGGTTTTAACTAACACTTTGGGAAACTATTTTTGAGAGGCATTTATATTTTATTTTTCATCAAGGCATTTTTTATTAAACGGCTAGCCATAAGAAGTAAGGTACAATTACAGAATGTAGTACCGCCCCATACATCCACCCATCCATGGCTGCTTGAATGTGCCCTATATTTAGGTCAAGTCGAAATGACGGCTACAGCTAGATATCCCATCATTATGCGTTGAAGTATAGAACATCCTTAGCAAACCCCTTAGCAACAGTCGTAGCCATAACCCTAGCCGCCAATTCGGACGGCATTAGTATAAAAAGTGTTTGACTTTATCACAATTACTCGTCCTGCATTCTATAGTTACTGCCATAATTGAAAGAAATAAATCAAAGAAAAGACAAAATTGAGGCTTGCATGAACAACAAATCTGTATCTTTTTCAGAAGTGCGAGTTGGTTTCCATGTGATTGACACAAGGAACTAAACAGATATGGGGCAATAATGAATTCAATATGGGGCATGGTGTACCCCCCCCCCCTATTGTGTCTTCATTGTGTGCTTGGAATTCCAGGAACTCTTTAGAGGATTTTAGGGGGGGGGGACTTCTGAACAAGAGGAAAATCGTTTGTTAAAGTATGGGAACATTGGGGGGATACCCTCTGTCCCATATTGTGCATGGTATAAGGTATTACATAGGGCGTACACAGAACAAAAAATACTAAACTATCACACTTACATTATGGTTAAAACTTAGACCAGTTTATTTGCCTTTTTTTCTTAGTTGAGGTACAGTACATAGTCTTAGAAATACTACAAATGATATTTCGGAAAGTTATACGTAGCTATTTACAAACTTTAATTTGTTAGATTACAATATTAAGTTTCTGTCCAAACACCTCTTTAAAGTTCTGGTTATTTCCCTTCACTTCGCTTGAAAAAAAAAAGATCACAAAACTGTTGCTATTATTAAGTTTATAATAACTTTGAAATCAAGATGTCATAAATTGATACTAAAACTTAAAAGGAAGAGTTTTTAAATCATCAGAATGATCTCAAATGATTCAATAAAACTAAATATAAAGAAAGGATTGAAAGAAAAAAATTCACAAATCAGTTGAGACATGTGTATGAAGTGAAATATTTAAATCCTAGAAATTCATAAAATGTGAAAATTTGCAAGAAAACTTTACAAATTCCCATAATTCAAATCAAGTTGCGAAGCCCACTCTCTTCCCCTAAAAAATAAAACAACTTGAGGTTGAAAAATCCCAAATTATTTAAAATTTACCCATTCAGTTTCCCTTTTGGTTTTTTACCTAAAACAAAACAGGGAAACATTTTTTGGCAAATTCCTGTTCTAAAAATGTACTCAAAATTTCTCTACACACTATACAGTTTATTTTTCTACCAATACGTGTCAAAAATAGATTGTGTAGATGTTAAATGCTGATGAAAATAGAACATTATTACTGAACACCCTGTGTAGTTATAGTCTAGCTCCCTGTCTTCACTATGTCATCTACCATAAAGTTTTATCTACAGACTGCATTGAGAATGCTATCATGGCCATTCTCTAATCTTAACAAGTTCAAAATTAAGGCTGTGTAGGAATTGGTGGCTACAGCTATGGCTACGGCTGGATCGCAGCTTCATCATGTGTTGAAGTATAGGACGTCCTCAGCAACACCCTTAGCAACAGCCGTAGCCACAGCTGTAGCCGCCTTTTCAGATACAGCCTAAGGCTGTGACTGAAATTACAGCTTTGACAAAAATTGCTGAAAAACATAATCTTCAAATTTTGTAGGTACAGCCATCAGCCATAGTCAAAAGGCCTAGACAATCAAAATGGATTCCTTAGTAAAATAATATGCATTAAAAATTTGTTAAAAATTTGTTTTTTTGGTTTGAGATGATTTGCATCCGTTATAAAAGAAGTTTGAGTCTTTTACTATCAAAATAAAGAGAGAAAAATGCGACTTGAGCTCAGGAAACAAGTTCACATGAAAACATTTGGCACAAGAATAAGCAATTTAAGAGGAACAGCAAGATGATAAAAAGGTATTCTTTGACATAACTGAGGTCATAGTAGGGTAAGAAAGGTAAAACATTAAAAAGATAACACAGGAAACTGTACAGGACACTTTTTTTTTAAAGTAAGTGGAATTTCAAAAAATATATTGTTAAAAATTTTGACATTGTTATAAACAAATGATTTTACAAAGGGTTATTTCATTTCTCAAGGTATTACGTATCATGCTGCCACCACACTGTCCCCTGTCTTGTCCCCTGTGTGCGATAGTATTAATAAATACTGATTTCAGTACACCGAAAAGGGCCAGACTATTTTTGCCATCCAGCCTAATTTTGGTCACATTGATTTTAAATGGCATAGGACAAGATGGCTGCACTGTAAAAAGGGCTGTTAAGATTAAGACCATGTCTCGATTGGCGACTACGGCTACGGCTGGATCGCCGCATCATCATACGTTTAAGTATAAGATGTCCTTAACAACATCCTTAGCAACAGTTGTAGCCGTAGCCATAGCCACCATTTTGGATATGGCCTTACTCCTCAAATGTCATCTCAAACATTATGCAAATTATCGTTACAAAATCCTCAAAAAGGGTTGCGGTAATGCTATGTAGTTGTGGTGGTAGGTTCTAAAGGAACCAGCGGAGAGTTGTAAAACCAACAGTACTTTTCAAAACCACTATAACTTGTAGAGCGATTGTTTCCATGGCGTCACCTCCAACCTTACTAGATTGTCTTTCCACCGTGGTAAAGTTAATCCTACTTACAAAATCGTTGTTGTGTAGTTTAAAAAAAAGTCAGGCAGCAATTTCGTTAATTTGTGCAAAGAATATTCAAGACACGTTCATGAAAGTGTTCATTGCATTTTTTGGTAGTCAATGGAAAACAGAAAATTTGAAAAAACTATTTATCTGATTGCTTTGGAAAAATTGAAAATTTGTGGTTATTTTATTTGTCCTTGGACTAAACAACTGACAGAACGACAGTTCCTAACTGCATAGCTAGATGTATTCGGACAAAGTAATAGGCTATTCAAATGGTAAGTCAGCTAAAAAGCACCCGACTTTAAATTAAAAAGTAGAGATAGCTGTTGCAAACTGCTTACCAGCCAATATTGGTAATGGCCCGACGTTTCGACCGTAGCAGAGTCTTTCTAAAAGGCTAAATGACAACACAACACAACAGGACAAGTACACTAGTGTAAATAGACCCCTTGCATTGGCCGCCATCGTTGATGAAACGTGCACGCGTTAAAAGGCTATCATTGGCCGAGAGTTGTGCGCAGGCGTGTACAACTGACTGTCCCCCACACCAGGCACTTTTGGGGAGATCGGTACTTTTCACATGCTGCTCCCGAACTCTGAAACAATCTACCCCTTGAAATTCGTCAGTCTTCTTCATTGACTGTATTTAAATCCTGCTTAAAAACCCACCTGTTTTCCTCACGATTTTGTGATTAATTTGTTGTTCTTTTCATTATGTTAGTGCGCCATGAGCGTCAGTCATGGAGGATATCGGCGCCTTATAAATTTTCATTATTATTATTATTATTACACGCGTGCATAATTCCAGGATGGCCGTCAATTCATCTATATACATGTACACCAATGTACATGTTGTGTGTTGTGTTGGGTTGCCTTTTGATGAAGATCGCTCGAGTAAAAAAATTAGGCCATTAGGACTTTCGGCATGAGTAAATTAACATAATAATTTCTTTTTTTTACACAAGTTTTTATAAAATGTTGGTTTAGATTCTACGTCAGTTAGTAATACTTCCATGTCTACCAAGTCAAACTAATGACATAATACTCTCTGGTGTATTTTTAAAAAGTTACTCTGCTTAAAATACTTTTTTTAGAAGTTCAAATTTGATTTACAAAAGGGGAGCACGATCAAGGGTAGAGAGGTTGGTTTTACCTTCAGCCTGCAATTTAAAATTATAAATACTAACAAATATGGCGATGGTTCTGCATAATTTTATTATTGCAGAATTTTGCATATTGTTATACACCCTAGTTGTTTGTTTCTTATGTTTGATCTTAATTTATGAGGCACCTCAAATATCACTTTAGAAATAATTTGGGACTATTTCATTAAAAAAAAAACATAACTCAATTACTACCATTTGGGGAACATTTAAATGGATAGTTCTTAAACTCTTAGTCAATCAATATATTTGTTAAATCTGGATTTGCCCGTGAGCCATGATTTTTGATTTTAATAACAAATTTTAAATTCACATTAAATTTGAAACATTGGTTTTTAGAAGAGACTATTCATTCCAATAAAAAATCCTGCAAGGTTGTCTTTAAAAAATGCCTTTAAAAAATAATTAATTTAATTAACTAAAAATAACAAGAAAAACCTTATTAAAACACAAACGTACAAAATAATTTAATGATGGCTATGGTACAATTGAAATATTTTACAAAGTGAATTAAAAACAAATTTGTTTACAAAAAACTATGTGTTTAGGAGATGTAAAAACATCCGGAAGGGTAAAAAGTAAACTTAGAAAATACTTTTAATTTTAAAAACTGTTTTCGTTGCAATTTTAGTCTTTTTGGATCAACTTAGGGGGTCTAATTTCATACCACTGCTTAGCAGACTATGCAGGATAGCAATTTACTACGCAGGGAACCAGTCATAAGCAATGTATACATGACATGTTTGGCTGGTAACCTAATTGTGCTTAGCAAGTTTCCATGTATGTCATAAGCAGCTCCAGGAAATTGTTTTATTTTTATTTTTATGATTTGGCCGACTAATCAGTTGATAAAAAATCTGCATAAACTGTACCCTTTTTTACAGAGAAAATTGTGCTTAGTTGTTTTTATTTGGGACGAGGAACAGTCCAACTATACATTAAATTAAAAATCTGCACCAATTATTAGAGAACTTATGCTTTGTAATCAAACAAATTGTCTGTGCCTTGTAAGGTTTTGCTAAGCAGGTTTAGGAGAGTGGGGCACAATTTCCTGGCTCTGCTTACCGCCGAATTCTGCACTTGCGATCACCATTCTTTGCTTACAGGGCAAGCGCCAAATTTCTGCGCTAGCTGTATAAGCGAAGAATGCCTAGTAATGTGGAGTACGCATGTGCACAAGCAGAAATTCCCTGCTTACCTGTGAAATACGCTTGACGTAAGCGCGGTATTCCCTGATACGATACCGC
The DNA here is from genome assembly GCA_021014325.1 of Plazaster borealis. Taxonomy (NCBI): domain Eukaryota; kingdom Metazoa; phylum Echinodermata; class Asteroidea; order Forcipulatida; family Labidiasteridae; genus Plazaster; species Plazaster borealis. The sequence continues at coordinate 1,478,598 of CM037465.1, read as the reverse complement.
TTACGGTAAGCAGAGCCATGAAATTGGGCCTAGATCAGGTATAGGAAAATGCCCTTCCCCCAACACCCCTCCCCTTCTGGGCAAAGGTTTTTGTTGGGGATACACTTGAGGAAGGGGGACCCACTATCAGCAGCTACACATCCATCCGCAGCACCGTAGTGCACATCAGCATTTTACTGGAAGCCCTGTTAAAAAACTGTACATCGTCTTAAAGATTTCCAAATGTCTTAAACATCCTCCCTCAGACGTTTGTTCCACCGTTCTCAGTCTTGTCGTTGTTCAGCATGCTCTATTTGAACAGAAATAAAGAAAAGAAAAAAAAAGTACATTTTTGTTATTTTTCTTGTATAAATTATACTTTCAGGGAAAATATACAAATTAAAATTTTGCTTTTGTGCGGATTTTTTTCTCTCGAAAATACCATGAAGTAGTTAAAAATGGGGTACCACAAGGTTTGCCCTTAACTTTTCTAGCAGGACCAGTAAGCTTGTCATTTAATTAGTCATCAAGCCTTTTTACTAGGCCAATTCATAGGGATGCTTTTCACCCTCGTTGTACAAATTTGTGTGCTTTCAGATAGGAATCAAAAGCTTCTTGCAAGAAGTCTTTTATTATTTTAGTGAGAAATTACCTCTTTCTCAAAAACGACGTTACTTCAGAGGGAGTCGTTTCTCACATTGTTTTATACTATCAACAGCTCTCCGTTGCTTGTTACCAAGTAAGTTTTTATGCTAATATATATGTTGAGTAATTACCAAACGTGTACAGTGCCTTTAAACTAGCCACTTGGAAAGAATTTTGATAGGTCCTGAGGTGTTCTAACTAACATTTTCATTCATTCATTTCGGTTTCATTAAAAATACCAAACTACAAGTCGGGAGACTAGAAATATTTAGTTTACAAAGAGCGAAATCAAAAGAAGTAATATAAATTAAAATAAAATTGCCATCGGACCACTGTTAAGGGAGATCACTGTACAAATAAAGACATATTATTAACAGAGTCACCTTCTATGCCAAACATCATCATCACAACATCTAGAAAAAGAAGAGAAAATGGTCGCAAGATTTACCGTGAGGGAGTTAATCTCTTGAGAGAACGCTCCGATCTGACTAGGGGCAGTGCCGTCTGCTGAATCAGGGGAACTTACACTGCTCTGAAAACCAAAATAACAAAAACAGCATTGATTAAAACAGTCTTGATAAAGCTCATAACAGTACGCAAGTACTACCAAAACACCTACCTCATCTTCCTGTATGTTGACCCACAAACAGACCACCAACACCCAAGTTACCCCCAAAACACTTACCTCGTCTTCCTGTATGTGGACCTCCTAGCATCCATACCCCCCCACCAAATAAACAAACCCAAAACCCCAAGTTATTCCCAAAACATCAGCACAATTTTCCTCCTTATTGATCCACAAACAGACCACCAACACCCAAGTTACCCCCAACACAACCAGCCTCATCTTCCTGTTTGTGGACCTCCTAGTACCCATACCCACCCCCAAAAACAAAAAAAACCAAAAAAACCCAAACCAACCCTTAACACCTACCTCATCTTCCTGTTTGTGGACCTTGTCAGCGGCGCGTACCTCAATCCTATAGCTTGCCTGTGGTTTGGTGCCGTTCTGTAACCCGTCCTTCATCCCCTGGACGGCTATAGGAGCCTCTAGATTCATGGGACAAACATAATCCTCTTCCTCCATGCCTCTCTTCTTAGGACGACCCCCGAACGGCCGCTTCTTGGGCTGAGGAGTGAACACAAAATAAGATTTGAAGCTTTACAAACAAGAAACAGAAATAAGTTTAGAAAAGGAAATCTATTTATCAAGAGGTGGTTCTGAGCATGATGATTAAAATTAAAACAAAATTACTGTTCCAGTTGTGGATTAAAGACACGTGTGGCTATAAATTTGTTAACAAATTCAGAAGGTCGTTCTGATGATTGGTTCTTCTGCATAAAGACTGCGTGCAGATTTGGTAACAACAAAAATTATTTGATTAACTTCAAACTGGGCCCCATTTCATAAAGCCTGCAAGCACAAACATTTGCTCACCACAGAATAATCTTGCATAGTAGAAACAGGGTACCAGTCAAAATACAGTTAAGTTCACAATGTTGTGACTGGTACCCACTCATTTTTTACAAAGCGAAGAAATGAGTTAAGCAGTATTTCTACAACAACTTTGGGTTGGACGAAGAAAAATTTACTAGAGCCGAACTTCAACCTGCGACCTCCAGATTAACAAGCCAGCGCTCTACCAACTGAGCTATCTAGCCCTACGTTGGCGGTCTCCCTATTTGGTCAATATCTTTGTTCAGGGGGTGCAAGTCAGTATTTTTTGCTTAACACCTTCATTAAATTTAGCCCTGTTTGCTGAGCACTTTTCTAATCTCTGATAAGACATCTTGAGCAGTATTCCAGATAAGTTGATATTGATTTACCTTGATTTTAGAGAGGGCGCTGAGTGGCACATACCCAGTAGCTTTCTCCGTCTCTCTTTTCTGGGCTTGGATCTGGCTTCCGACCAGCGAGACAAAGTGGGTACTCAGATGCCTCCTGAGAAGTGATTTAGAGTTAGGGATGCAGAGGGTTGCAGCGAGGGTCTCTGCAGAGAAACGAGGCTCAAGGACCTGGGGAATTAAGAAGACAAGTGTTGGAAATCAGTTAAGACTCGGCTGTAAGGTGGATTTCTGAAAACTCAAAGAAAAATAGCAACAGACCGTGCAAGTCTAGGAGGTATTTTGGGGAAGCTTGGATTCTACCTACCATGCTTCTCCGTGTGAAGGAAATAAAATCGCACACTTAACCTTTCAGAGACCATAGTGGCCACAAGTAACTTGTACTTAAATGCCCATAGCGGCCGCAAACGTCTGCAAGATTTGACCTACTTTCATTCACCCAAAGAGGTCAAAGTAAAGGTCATGTCCAGAAATCAAATGTTTCTTATGTTAACATTGTATCCCAATTTCTAAAAACAAAACTAAATTTCTGTTTCATGTTGTTTTCGTCGATATTTCTACTGAAAAAATTGATTACAAAAATGAACAATATTAGCCGTATCTGGGCGTATTGTAATGGTTATACAGAAATGAATGGTCTCTAAAGGGTTAAATAGTCCAATAGGCGCAAGACTTGCACAATCTAACAAGTGATGTAGAACTAAATTCTACTTCGCTGCAGTAGATTAACAGCTGGAAAAGTTCTTTCAGAACTAAGTTCTTCCAGAACTAATTTCTTCAGAACTAAGCAGGATGGGTTCCTACCTGTGGAGTACTATCAAAGAATGCCCTGAAAACAGCAAATTTTCCTTCTTGGAACAGCTACTGTTCTTTTCAGGAAGAGTTCCTTTTTCAAAGTTTTGAGATGTTTCTGAAAAATTTAGGACAATGTCTCCTGAATCGTTCTTGTCTTACCATTAAAGCACCGTGAATACCACTTCCTCTGAGGTTGGGTGCGTACTCTGACAGATCTACTGTACGTAACCACTCCATTACTCGATGGTTGGTCCATAACATCACTTCTCGACAAGCTTCATAAGGCTACAAAGGTACCAATAGAAATCAAGAGTAATTAATTGCTATGAATACACTGAGGGAACAGGTTGAATGACAGGTGTTTCTAAAGCAGAGCTGCAAATAAAATATTGTTATGCACGCTTGTTAAAGAGGGGCTCCAGGGTCTCCAAGGTCAAATTGAGTTTTGTGATGCACTCTTGTTCCAATAGATAGAGTCCTCATGAAAGTGGGGGAAAATTACTAGTCTCTAACCTCACATTAAAATGGTGTAAAATGTCATGTTATTTAATACTCTTTCAGAGCAAAATATGAAACATGACGCCATCAGATATCAAAAACAAATGGTCTGTATATTTCAAGGGGAGTATTATGTCAAATTCAATGCCGTTTTGATTGAATATCATTAAAATTCAGGAAACAATTAACAATTCTCTGTACAAAAATATACAGACCACATGTTTAAAATATGACGTCATCAAACGTATTTGGATTTCAACAAAAATTGCACTTGAAGGGTATCGAACACAGTGGTATTTTACACCATTTCATTGGGAGGTAAGAGACTTGTAAATTGTTTCCCCCTTTTTCATAAGCAACTCTATCAATTGTAAGGCTACAAAGTTACCAATAGCAATCAAGAGTAATTAATTGCAATTAGTGAATCACGAAACTGAGTTTGACCTCGGAGTCCCTCTTTTATGTCCTATTGGGGTTATTTTCCATAAAAATTTGTTGATAAATAGGCAGTTTGGGGGTTGTAAAAAATGATAAGAAATTTTAACCACTGGACATCCTTCTTCGACATTTAAAGAAATGGTATTCTGTTCCTCCCGTTTGATGTCGGCGAGATGATGGTAATGAAGATGAAGAAGGTATTAATGATAGGAGTTGATGATGAAGATGATGAAAGGGTTAGGATACGGTTTAACCAAACCGAGACTGGATAGAGAAAATAGTCTGGCCCCTTTTTTGTATGAAGAGAATCAGTGTGCTAGATTGCACGTGGATACAGGGAACACAACAAAGATGGCAGCAGGCATGTTTATCAATATAATAAGCAGCATTGGCAATTCTGACTCTTTAAAATGAAATCCAGAGACAAATAAAATCTAGAGATGACAAAAGAAATGACGAGGGATAAATAGAAACTTTCTCTACACCAACACCAACTACAACATCTGTTCCACAATAAAGCATACCAACTCCACAACCTCCTTGTCACTACTTCCTGTCAGGAGAAAAGAGTGCCCTATATAATTCATGCATGGTAAGGTGACTGCATTGCAGTTTCCTTTAAAGGCATCGTACACTTTGGTAATTACTCAAAATATATATTAGCATAAAAACTGACTTGGTAACGAGCAACAGAGAGCTGTTGATAGTATAAAACATTGTGAGAAACGACTCCCTCTGAAGTAACGTAGTTTTTGAGAAAGAGGTAATTTCTCACTAAAATAATAAAAACTTCTTGCAAGAAGTTTTTATTATTCTATCTGAAAGCACACAAATTTGTACAACAAGGGTGTTTTTTCTTTTATCATTTTCTTGCAACTTCGATGACCAATTGAGCCCAAATTTTCACAGGCTTGTTATTTTATGCATATGTTGGGATACACCAAGTGAGAACACTGGTCTTTGACAATTACCAAACGTGTTCAGTGCCTTTAAGAGTGAACCCCTTTAAAGCTTGAAGTCTGGATCTCCCTGAATCCATATGAATCCAATAGCAAAGTAAAAAGTACACCCTGTAATTTCTGTTGAATATACAGTCATGTCCTAATCAAGCGACTTCGGCTACGGCTATGGCTGCAGAGACAACATTAAAGAATAGCACTTTTGAGCAATCCAGCCATAGCCACAACCAGGCCTAATTGTCACTTCATCAAACAGGGGTGCTTTGGCCATAAAGAAAGAACAAGTTGTTTCTGCAGTTTTGAAAAATCAAAAACAAGTAACCTAACTACTGGATTGTGATGGATTTGGGAGTAGATGGGGTTCAAGGAGATCACATACCCATTACACTTAACAACAAAACAGACTCAAAACAAACATGCTTCTCCTTTAAACCACAAAATCACACTCTCTACCATACCACAGGTGAAATTAACATCAGCATTAGAAAATCATATAAGGATGAGAGATTAAAGGGGCTGTCTGCATCCAGTTTAATCACCATATCTGATCAGTTAAAGCTCTACCCTATAAATATGCTATAAACCCACCAATGATACAATCACAGATCTTCAAGTACAAATGAATAGATTGGTCATGTGGCAAAACCTTGCTTAAAGGGTTTGTATACGTTTGGTAATGACTCTGAAAATTAATGGCGATAAAAACTTACTTGGTAAGAAGTACAGCAGCTTTGGATAGTGTAAAGCATTTTGAGAAAATTTTTCACTTTGAAGTACTGCGGTTTTGGAAAAATATATCACTTTTTATCCCCCAAAATTTGAATCTGAGAAGTGTTACTGCAGTAACGTTTCTCAGATAGTATATCGGAATCCCAATTGCAGATTATTCTTCCTGCATGGACATAACCGCTCCACATTTATGGCAATATCTCAAAAAGGCTACCACCTTTTGAAATGAAATTTTCAAAGGTTAGTTTTATGGTATATAGCAACAACTTTATAGGATTGAAACAAACAGTGGGTTCCAAATACCAAACGTATACAATCCCTTTAATCTAATCCAACCCCTAAAATGGCAGATATTGTAGGTGTTTGAAGAACTTGCCAGTAGAGGCAGTTCTGTGAATTGAATAGCACATGACCAATCTAACTGTTAGACTCTAATGGGTAGCAGTGACCTCGCTTTTCCTCATCAATATTGATGAGGTCAAATAAGGTCGTAGCTAATAGTTACCCTTTAGAGTCTAATCATTTGAGTATGAGATCTGGGCCCAACTTCATAAAGCATGTAAGCACAAAAATTTGCTTAGCACAGAAAAGTATTGCTTAGCAGAAATAGGTTACCAGCCAAAATTACATTAAGTTTGCATTGTAGTGACTGGTGCCCCACTCAATTTTTGCTTAGCAAAGACATTTGTTCAAGCAGTATTTTCTGCTTAACAGCTTTATGAAATTGGGCCCTGTTGATACAGCCATGCAGCAAAAGATTAAACAAAAGAAAAAACAAAATAACTGAAGAATATATGTAAACACCACACTGAGCATGCCCCGATGATCGCTGGTTGGTTTGTTTGTTTGTTTACCAGTTCTGAACTCCAGGGGGGCATTGTTTTAACCTCATGAAACCAGTTCTGTGAAAGGAAACAAATGGTATTGAGCTGGAAGACTTGTATCAAGTCTAATATTATAGGTCGAACTGCTGGACACAGTGGGAGACTGGAAGCAAGTTTAATATTCCAAGTCAACTGTCGGACACAACATTTAGACTGGTATTAAGTTGAAAATCATCGGTTAAACTCCTTTTTTATTTGATCATAACATGAACGTACAATGGCCCTTTTTGAAACAACACTCTAGCTTGGGTTCCCATTCCGGCTCTGTCGGTTATTCTGAAAGCACGTGTTTTAGGTACCAGGAGCCTAAGCCGGTGCCCAAGCTAGAGTCCAAGCAGGAGCTGTGATTTCAAAAAGGGCCAATTATCAACAACATTTGAAAATGGAGTTTGAAGACAATGAAGAGAATGATTCAAATCAACAATCTTGAAGTGACTTTGACAAATTTCTACAACATTTTTACAAACTTTTCACTGGATCCTTTCAGCCATCTGGGGCCAATTAACAAGCACTGCATAACAGCAGATTTTGCGCTAACCACAAGTAGAGGAAAAGGCATGCTAACCTTCCCGTGCTTGCTGTAAGCAAATGACTGACCTAACAAAGTAAATCCAGGGGGAAAGTGCAAGCTGACCGCCTAATTTTCTTGCTAACCTGTGAAATCTGCTTACGCTTTAGCAAATTTTTCATAGTTAGCACGTAAATTTGCTTATCGTTAAGGAGCTCTATGAAACTGGCACCTGTACGATTGTAGAACTTTTTAAGAAGGTCGACACATTAAGCTGATGAAGTTTGATGAAAGAGACTGATCTAGCCTTAGCCATAGCCTAAGCCGCTGTATAAGATGAAGCCATTGTGGCTGATTGTGACTTACTTCATCTGTAGGTCGGCGTCGGAGGCAGTTAGGCTGGAAATTGTGAAGGCGCAGGCACTGAATTCCTCTCATTATACTGACATGATGCATGCCGCTGGTAACCCGCATCAACAAAAGATCATCCTGTGATAGAATAATGGAATAAATCTTCAATAGGCTGTAACCATCTTGTCTTGTATCCTGTCTGCAGTAATGATTACAGCACTCATACGTACAAAGGTGCCAGACCACTTTAAACTGGTAACCTGATCACCAACAAAATCATCCTGTGAGTACATTTCAGCTCATTTTTTGTTTTGTTTTGGGGGGTCGGTCGGTCAATTTTTTGTTTAGATATAATAAAAAAAAATTAAAATGTGACTGAGATTTTTTAAGTTTTACGGTCTGTTGGGAAAGGGCAATCCAACATATTTTATTTTTTTAGGCCCGATGCACACATCTTGTCTTACACCCTGTCTAAGGTATTGATTACAGCACTCATACGAGGGACCAGACTACAGTCTTACTTACAAGACTTGTAACCTCTATCAACATTCTATCCACTAACAAAATTTACAAAAGAACCAACGAATTCTTGCCTGATTCATTGACTTAATCATGTTTATAGCAGTGACAATGGTACCAGACTACTTTTGGTTGATAACCAGCACCATATTATTACCAAAAGATCATTCCGTAACCAAATACTAAAAATAATGCATGCTACATTGTGAATACACCTGGTTCCCCATTCGTGTAGCAACAGTTACAGCACTGATACACACAGGCGCCAGCCTATTTTCACCTCAAACCCCCCAACTTACCACAGTCAGATAGTGCAGCATCCTTCCATCAACCTTTGCTTCACTGAAGGCATCCTTGTACTGAGGTAAACCCGCATCGTCCAACCACCTCAAGACCCAGTGGTGATCAAGGAGGCTGAATTTATCTTCCTCTTCGGAACCGATGGCTTGGAGGGCCAGCTGAATCTTCTTACGATGGAGGACGTTCTTGACGCCCAGTTCCTATGGCAACCACAGAAATTATGACTAATAACAACGACCTACTTTATTAGGGGTGTGAACGTACGAATAAAAAACATTTTGAAAAATAGGCAGTGGTCACTAAATCATTATTGCTGCGTCCTTCAGATGGGACGTAAAGCTGTAGGTCCCGTGTGTTGTGTAATGCTTGTAAAAGAACCCAGTGCACTTATCGTAAAGAGAAGGGGTTCGCCCCGGTGTTCCTGGTTTATATTGCGCCACAGCATCTTGTAACCAATTACATTGTGCTATGTGGTGCTATAAAGGAAAAAATAGGTCTCATACTACAAAAACTTAGCTCCACATACCTTGCAGGAAAAATTCTGAATATTGGAGCGCCATGAGCGTCACAGAGTGATGTATTTTAGCGCTATATAAGAAGCCACTATTATTATAATATAGGGTAGCATGATGGAGGCTGTATCTTACCCTCTCAAGGTCAAGGGGCGAAGCTTTCAGTAGAGTAGCTCCATTCTTGACCCACACTCGACACATGGACATGTACTGACCAAGCCCCATGTCATGAAGCCACGCTGCTACCTGGTCGCTCTCCCACTTAGCAAACGGTGCATCTGTGTCCCTACGTAAACAAAGAAGTCAAATATGTTGGCGTGTCGTGGCCGAGCAGTGTAGTGCATTGGACTCAAGTTTGTTGGGGTTTTTGTTTTCCCTCAGGAATTTTTTTAAATTCAATTAAACATTCATCCTCTTACAAATTACAATAAGAAAAAGAAAAAAATAGTGATACAAATGAATTTTTCTAAATGAAAGTACCGTTTAAACTCTTTCTTGAATGATATAAAGGATGGTTTACTCCGTTCATCTTCGTTCTATAAATAGGTAGCGACCTAGCAGCAGAACTAAATTAAGGGCGGTCGTTTAAAAACAAAAATTATTCAGGATACCGACTCAAGTTTTGGTTGCCGAGTCATCAGGGTGGGGGTTTCCCGGATCCCGCTGATGACACTTGTGTCCTTGATCAAGACACTTAACTACAATTGCTTCTCTTCATCGAGGGGTATAAATGGGTACCTGTGAGGGCAGAGATTGTTCTTGCGATTGATTTAGCTTAGCGCGCTACATTACTTGGCAGCACAGGCTGTATACTCCCCAGGGAGCGGAGATGGTTTAAGGCATAAAATAAATGGCCCAGTGACCAGGGATAATAATGTTTGAAGCGCAATGATCACTCTTTGGAATTGCGCTATATAAGAGTCGATATTATTATAAATATGTGAAGTAAAAACGGCAAGACAGTTTTAACCAATCAACAACAAATTACAAGAACCAATTAATGAAGTCAATTTCAACAGTATACATGTAGCAGAAAGGAGTATTGAATAAGAAGGACTCTATTGCAAGAGGTTTTTTAAAAATTGACAATAACTATTGGCAATAATCTATTAACTTACTTGGTTCGGAATCCAGACCAACCAATTCTAGGGCCTGCAGTGGCTCTTAATCGTCCTCCACGTTGGAACCCAACGGACGGCTCTTCATCCTCTTCTGCAAAGGTCAAAGTGGCTGAATTACTCCTCTTCAATCTGAAAGACAAGAAGCAACAGACCTTTATGCATATGACGTCATTTGAGTAGGGCGCCCTCACCTAGAGGTCCAAAGGAGGTTGTTTATTGACCAGTCCTGTGCGTCAAGCGTAAAAATCTTTGCGCTTCCATTATTTCATCATCGGTTTACCTCTAAGATGGCGCTGGCTTCGTGTGGCCTTTATGTCGCCATTAGATTGCAACCATAACATTTTAAATTCCTAGATTCATATTCCAGGAAAAAACAATTTTGTTTCACGTCACTCACTTGCCAAAGAGTTTCTTAATCCCAACTTTCTTCTTTCGTCTCTCCGCCGGCGGGGTATCTGGCTGATCGGCAAAGTTGACGCGACGATTCCTCTTGATGATGTCCTCATTGTCGGATTCTGTGGAGGCTGTGGTTACCATGGAAACATAAGCGTAAAGGATAACCAAAGTAAGCAGTAACGTTCTCACTTCTTCTTGTTTGTGTAAGAACTACAGACAAATGTTAGCAGAGACGACTTCAGTTATTCAATTGGGTATTAAATAAAACTATATTGTTTTCTGATTTTAATTATGAGAAGTCTATAACAATTGTAAAAATATATCTACCAGTTTCTTGCTTTGGATTTTTAGTTGCAAACTGATTTTCACTATCTTTTGAAAAAAGGATTTGATTTGTTCTCATCAATCTGTTGACTGGAACATTTGCATCTGTCAACATAGTTTATGTTTATGTTTATGTCAAACAGGACTGTTGACCAATGACCTGCTTTCTTTTGACTTTAGTGAGGGCGGTTTGTTTTTTAGAGCTTGTGCCAACATTTGGAAGAGGTCAAAGGTAAAACTTAAAAACTTATAGTTTTCTACATTATTCTTGATTATGTAAATATATGAATGAAGAATAATTCTATCAAAATAACAATTTACAACATACAAAACAAACAAAAGGTTTATATATATATCTCCTTCATCATACAGATTTTGGGGAAGGGGTGGGGTAAGTACGGGGTTAGTACGGGGTAGGTACAGGCTAGGTACGGGGTAGGTACGGGGTAGGTGTAAGGTAGGTACGGGGTAGGTACAGAATAGGTGCGGGGTAGGTACGGGGTAGGTACAGAATAGGTGCGGGGTAGGTACAGAATAGGTGCGGGGTAGGTACGGGGTAGGTACAGGCTAGGTACGGGGTAGGTATAAGGTAGGTACGGGGTAGGTACAGAATAGGTGCGGGGTAGGTACGGGGTAGGTACAGAATAGGTGCGGGGTAGGTACAGAATAGGTGTGGGGTAGGTACGGGGTAGGTACAGGCTAGGTACAGGGTAGGTATAAGGTAGGTACGGGGTAGGTACAGAATACGTGCGGGGTAGGTACGGGGTAGGTACAGGCTAGGTACGGGGTAGGTACGGGGTAGGTACGGGGTAGGTACTGGGTAGGTACTTGGTAGGTAGGTTCAGGGTAGGGGAAGGAAGGTGGGGGCTTAGAGGGGAAATAAGGGTCAGTCTGTGGGATAAACAGGACTGTAGCATAGCCTTTTTCAATTTTTGGGGGCTTTTCGTGCATAACGGCAAAGCAGGTGCAGCACATGCAAGGCAATACAAGCAGTAAATGAATCATGCAAAAGATGCAAACAGTGTGAATTAATCTACATACATTAATCTTTAAGCAAAGGAGAAAACTTCAAAAAAGGACTTGAGGATTGAATTTTAAGCTCCTGGACTACCCTTTGCTGTTTAGTCTAAGAGTGCAACTGGACTAATTCAAAAACAAATTAGCGCTAATACAGCTTTCAAGTTGAGGGTTTAACTCCTCCTCCTCGCTGAATATGCATGAAGTCTGGGAGCTCTGCATGAGCACTGTGCATGTGATAGTGCAATGAATGTAACTCTCCCCTAATGAATATGCAATCATCAAATTTGCATTGCAGTGCATGTGAATGTGCAGGGGTACAATTTTTTATACTGAAAGTTCAGCTTTGCCTCCTCCCCCATTGAATATGCATGTCTGAATATATGCAAACTGTGTATATGCAAGGTGCAGGTGATATGGCCGTGATTCAAAGTGTAACTGAAAAGTGTTAAGTTGTGATGAGACGAGTGTGTGATGAGATTTGTGAATATTTAAAACTTTCTATAAATATTCATAAGATAGTGTCAGGAATTGTGCAATGAATAAAACCAATGACAGTTGAAGAGAATGTGTGGTTTATACACAACACTGCAAAGGCTAGTTTGACAAGATTTTGGATGTGAGATTCAGAATCTCATTCAATTCAAGGTATCTGTGGTTTTATTCAAAAACTTACCACCACTTCTACCTACATGTAGTACCGATTTAATTTTTCTACAAGCACGCTGCAATTAATCTTTAAAAAGCTACTTTTTACAAAATTGTTTGTATCTCAAAGGATACATACGTCATTGACAAATTTGTTTAAAAGTTTTTTACTAAATTCTTGGTTTAATCTCTATCGACAAGGATAAATAAATATTTTTAAATCTGCTAGTTTAAAATTTTGTTAATTCATGCAGAAGTGCAACTTAAAACAACTTGACAAATACTTACCGAGACAAATTCTTCAGGTGGTGTTAATAGTTAAATCAAGCATACTTCTTTTGGTATTTTAGTAAATGGAATCATACATACCTTCAAGCAGTGGGTTGACAGCATCATGTTAACAACTAATAATTCACTTTCCACTTGTTTGATAAATAAACTCTTTTAGGATTTCCCCCCCCAGTTTTTAACTCTTTGTTTTTATTTTGTGGTTGCGCTAACACTAGAATTTAGCTGAAAGGGAATCAGGTTGGCTCAGTGGTTTCTTTCCCTGCCTTTCTCTTCTGTGGACCTGGTTCGAATCCCACCTCAGACCAGAACCTTGCATGTGAACTGGGTCTTCAGTCCCTACCTGATTGCCTGGGTTTTCCCTATTTGCGGCTTTCCTCCCACATGAAACTGAGAGTTTCTTCTCGTTTCCTAATCACCATCCTGTTATTGGCGCTTGCGTTGTTGGATGTGTAATGAAATAAATAAACAATTTGGAGATGAAAACATTTTTTTTACTAGAGCGGGATTTGAACCAACAACCTCCGGATTAACATGCCGGCGGTCTACCAACTGAGCTATCTAGCCCTATGTTGGCAGTCTCCCTATTTTGTAAAAATGTTGTCAGTTTACCTTGTGGTATATCATTTGAAATAAATAAACTACAAAAATTAAGATTCCATTTTTGTTTTGGTTTTGTCTTCTTTTTTGCACAAAAATTACAACACCCCCAAGTGGAAAGTAACCTAGTCAAAACATATGCTTTTTGAACAAATGACTTTGTTTTTTTATTAGACTCGAAACATACATACCCGCAGGCCGTGCGTGGTCAACCATGCCACAATGACACCGTTACATTCACATAAACTGTACACAGAAAAATGTCTCGAATGACAGCGTATAAATATAAAACATCAGGCAAACAAGTCACAAACATAAAATTGATGTGTTAACGTGGCCGAGGCTATCCTAAAAGGAGACTTTAGCAAGAATTTAGATGATAAACTTGGACAAGACAAACTGTGACCAGCTCAGTAAAAATAGCCAGGTTTGAAGACCTTTGTGAAGAAAGCTTCATTTTGTGTGGATTTTGTTTAATCTTGAAGACATTTTTTTTGTAAAGAGGAGTACTTGCCTTTAGCTTTATGAGGCAAATATTTGCAAAACAAGAAATTTAGCTGAGCAAGTAGATCACTAGAAAATTAAATATAGACCTTGGGATATTAAGACAAAGAATTATCAAATTGTCCAAAGTCAATTCGACTTTTGGAAAGAAAAAGTTGTCACAAGATGTCAAAAGTATCAACAACTGCCACCAAGTTACACCTCAATGTCACATAGTGCCACCAAGTGTCACAGTGTCACCAAATGTCACAAAGTGCCACCAAGTGTCAGTGTCACCAAATGGCACATAGTATCACCAAATGTCACAGTGTCACCACATGTCACATAGTGTCACCAAATGTCACATAGTGCCACCAAGTGTCACAAACTGACAAGTCAACCCCTATACGATAGCCTAGGCCAGTCAAGAAGTGCCATGTGAAATGAGTGCAAGCATGCAGAGCGAGACCCTCACCCAGGTTAGGTGCGCTGGACGTCTTCTTTGAGCCCCGCACCTTAAAGAGTCCCCTACCGAAGGACCCCGAGCGGTCCTTACGTTCACGCCTAGATTCTGGGCTACCTTGTGTCAGGGTTTGGTGCTGTGTGATTGTCACCGGGTTGGGCTGGGCAAACTGGAACTCTTTGCTCTTGCTGCGGGGGGACGGGAGGGTGCTGTAACCCTGATGGTGGACAGCGGTAGTCGAGTCATTCTGAGAAATAAGAAACAAACTATATCGATTGATTGAGAAATGAAACGGTTATTTTTTAACTACCAAGGTCGCTTGTTTAATTAAAAAAGACGACTTAACTATTTGACTTAGATTGCAAACATTGATGGTTCTCTGTTTTTAAAAGTGAGCCTTATAGTCAAAATGCTTATCTTTTCTTGTTAACAAATGTTCCTTTTTAGAAGGCAGTATTATCACACACAAAATCAGAAAATTAATGGATGCTCTGTTCACAAACTCGAGTTGATTCCTTTTTTTTAAGAGTTAGTCACTTTGTACAAAAGAGCAAAAACATGTTTTTTCTCACCATAAATGACAAAATTCTTGTCTTTTCTTAATAACTAATGTTCCTTTTAAGAAAAAAAGTACTTTCTCATAAATTGTCAGAAAATTAAAGAGCTTAATGGATGCCTCATTCCAAAACTCATAACTGATTCCTTTTTTTGAAAGAGTCCGTCGCAAAAAACAGAAAAACACAAGCAAACAAATTCTCACCGTAAATGACAATGTTCCAGGTTTAAGATCCTCAAGGCTTGCCGATTTTCTCTTCTGGAACTTCATGTCATCTTCTGTCAACCCCTTTCCTAATAATGGCTCCTCCCGTTTAAGGGAGTTATTCCTATCTACATCCGTTGGTGAATGAAGGGGTGATCCCACTCTCAGGATGACCTCGGGGGTGGATTTAGTTGCAACGTCTGGTTGATTCTGTCAGTAAAAGAGAAGGGTCAAAAATCAGATTTTTTTCCCACAATCAAAACTGTCATTTTTTTTTCTTTACACAGGTGTCCTTCCTTAACTGTAGTCTACTACCAACTGAGGTGGTCGGGTTGGTGTAGTGGTATCTTTCCCTAGCCTTCCCCCTCTAGGACCCCGGTTCGAATCACGCCGAGGGCACTAGGTGGATTGGGTTTTCAGTCCCTACCTGACTGCGTGGGTTTTCCCTAGTGGAATGATTCTCTGGAGTTTTCCTCCAACATCTAAAACTAAAAGGTTCCTTCTTTGTCTTCTCTCAATGGGGTTCTTGGCTAGTACAGTGATTAGGTTCACTTTTCTGAGAGTCCTTGGCTTCACAACAAGAATATATGAAATTAAATGAGGGACCATCCAAAGATTTTTAACATTTTTCAGGTCGTACAGAGAGTACTACTTTTGAGGATCCCCCTCACTTCTCCGAAAAAGAAATTGTCAACATTGTTATTTCAAAATTAATGCAAATTATTTAATCATCAACCTTTTAAACACCTTTTAGAGTCATATGTGGTCTCCAAATCCACCTCCCCTCTGCCACACTCTTTGCATGACCATGAAAATGTTGAAAACTTTGTAGGGGCCCCTAAGACTTAAAAACATTTAGCTCACAGTAAAATTTCTAACCAAGTTTTTCCGCTGTTAAGTTCAATGTTTACACGGATTTGAAGTCCCACTGACAAAAATGACAAAAAAAACCCCAAAAACGGTGAATGGCTACAGCAGTGAAACTGATGTTTTGTGAAACGTCAACCTAACTAGTCCAGGGGCCGATTTCACAAAGATCTAAGATTGAACGTAACAGCAAATCAATCGTAGTTGCTTAGTAAAGTGTGATGTCACAATACAAATCACTATGGTGATACTGAAAATTTGTCTTGCGATGAATTTTATTGCTTTGTGAAATCGGCTCCAGGGCCCAATTTCATAAAGCCTGTAAACACAAAAATTTGCTAAGCACAGAAAAGTATTGCTTAGCAGAAACAGGTTACCAGCCAAAATTAAATGAAGTTTGCATTATTACAACTGGTACCCCATTCATTTTTTGCTTAGCAAAGAAATTTGTCAAGCAGTATTTTCTGCTTAAAAGCCCTGCTGGTCTGTATGACAAAAGAATAATGGCTACCCCTGAAGATGTTAAAAACTTTAAAGAAAAAACAAGGTCAGGGCCCAATTTCATAGAGTTGCTTAAGCACAAAAAGGAGCTAAGCACAACAAAATTATGCTTACCAGAATAAGGTTACCAGCCAAAATACCATGCCACATGTACAATCTGTGACTGATATCCTGCTTATTCTGGCTAAGCAGAACATGTTTAAGCAATATTTTCTGCTTAAGCGGCTCTACGAAATTGGGCCCAGGACAAAAGAAAAAGGATGAGCGAACAGTACCTCCATTCTAGGTTCCCTCTTATTCGTTGAGCTCTCGTCCGTGTCGGCCATACTCACTGAACTACTCGTTGAGAAACTGTCTGAGCGGATCAGCTCATCATCCATCAGACTTCCATCAGCTGAAGAAAGTTTTAAGATTTTAGACGTAAGTTACTGATGAAGAAGTCACTGAGTAAGTTTGCAGTTAGGCCGTGTCCGAATCGGCAGCTACGGCTAGAGTTGTGGCTGGATTACTGCATCATAGGACGTCCTTAGCAACACCCTTAGCAAGAGTCGTAGCCATAGCTGTAGCCGCCAAATCGGAAACGGCCTTAGACTGTACATGGTCAGACTAAAGACAGATTTAACCAAACCCAGGGTTATCCCCATGCACAAGCTGCATATCGGGCCGATACGCGCGATTTGCATGCTGATACCTGGGGAGAACCCTGAAACCTGCATGGTCGCTTATTTTGTTGAGGGTTTTTTTGCAAACAATTAAACCGTGTAAAATTATGTTTTGATTTTGGGGTGTACAAAGACAAATTGACTAGAACAGGATTTTATCCTGCAAGCTCTGGATTAATGTGCCGGCGTTCTACCAACTGAGTTATCTAGTAATCTGCAGCCAACCATACCAGAAAACATTAGGGTGAACCCCCTCTGTTAACGATAAGTGTATTGGGTTCTTTTGTGTGCATTACACAACACACAGGACCTGCGGATTTACGTCCCATCCAAACGATGAAGCAATAGTATAGTATAGTTGTTTTTGTGACATATACACATAATTGTATACAGTGAAATGCATTTTGGTTTTGTGTGTCTAAAAAAACATTGGGTCCAGTGAGCTAGACCACTCGGCTACTACACGCCATTAATGTATCATCACAGGTTACATGGTCTAAGAGGTCTACAGGCACCATGGGTGGGACTTGAACCAACCACCTTTCCAGAAATTGTTACTAACCTCTTCGACCCTGGGCATTCAGCATAAGTTCCTGCACCTTCTTATAGCGGGTGACGCTCTTCTTCAGATCGTCAATCTTTTTATCCTAATTATAAAACAAGAAAAGAAAGTCACCATCAGAATTTAATTTCTCTTTCCAGGATAAATTAAGGAAGGGAAGTTTATGGTAAAAGTGACTTTGAGAGGTTGTGGTTGAACCAAGCAAAGATCCTTGGATTTATAGTTGATTTTTAAAAAGTTCAAGGTATAATACCTCAAACTTTCGCTTAGCATGGTTTGAACATCTTCTGGAGAGAGCTGCAAACTGATAGGAAACTTCAGGCCTGGGCCCAATTTTATGGCTCTACTTACCATTAGCAAAGGATCGGCGCTTACATTGGCAGGGAATTTTGCGCTTACGTTAAGCGTATTTCACAGATTAGCTGAGAATTTTTGCTTGTGTGTAGGCATTCTTTGCTTACACAGTTACCGCAGATATTCGGCACTTGCCCTGTAAGCAAAGAATGGTGATCACAAGCGCAGACTACGGCTGAAACAAGAGCCATGAAATTGGGCCCTGATACTTCACAGAGGCAACAGAGGCAACCACAGGTCTTTATGAGTCAAAATTACATCTTTACCTTCTCATTGTTAGCGGCCAGCAGGGACTCAACTGCTCTTTTCAACTTCTCGATCTCGGTGGCTGGAATTAAGAGAATGCAAGACAGAGAAACAAATAAACCTATGCCTTGGCCAATGATGGCCGCCAATAGTGGCCAATCAAACCCACAGTGAACAGCAGTACACTCTACATGAGCAAACATCATGTTATGACCTCTTCCACTGTCTCATGATCACAGTCACACCAAACACAGTATGCAACAGTCAAAAGCATTGAACAATGACATCTGCATCACTTTATCTAACGCCAGAACTTATTATATCTTTTCCTACACTCTGGCCAATGTTGGCCGCCATGGCCACCTCCCTAATCTTTACAATCTACATACACAAACTCCATGTTTGACTTCGCTGTACATTAACCAACGTCACACTAACAAATAACACAACTTTTTGAACAATCACATCTATAAAATTTAATCTACTGCCAGAAACTGATTTTATCTTTTTCCTACACTCTGGCCACTGGCCATTGGCCATTGGCTGGCCAAAAAGGCCACTTACCTGATGGCTCATCCTCATATTCTACATACACAAAATCCATGTTTGACATCACTGTACCACAACCAACATCACCCAACCATAGTGTACAAGTCTGTTTACATGTACATTGTACAATGACACTTGTAAGGACTTTGTCTAAAGCGCCAAATATCATGTATCTTTTTCCTGTGCGTACGATCATTTCCTGTATAGCGTTCACCCCATATCCTTTAGTCTGACTTTGCAAGATGTAAACAACTAGTGAGTATTTATATATCAGAGGTTAGAATAACTGTGACTAGTGGAGTGACTACAGTGGTTTAAGCACCGTCTGACCTGGGCCCAATTTCATAGAGCTCTAATTCTAAAGGTAGGGTCATAGATTGGTTTTTGTCAACAAAACGCTGACTTATAGGCATTTAATAAAACGAAATACAATAAAAGTCACATGTGAAAGTTTCAGCTGAAAACAGTGTCTACTTGATGAGAAACAGCAAAAAACTGTCATGATATTTTCACAAGATTGTCAAATCAATCTACGTTACCAATTTGCGAATGGACACCAACCATTAGAAATACAGAACGGTAGTGGGCCTGGGTCTCCCCTTGGTCTAGAGGATGAAGCCTCCTGAACCTCCTGGGTGTTTCATATCAGAGGATTTACAGACTCTCTACATCACCATGAATACAGGACTAGGGTAGTGGGCCTGGGTCTCCCCTTGGTCTAGAGGATGAAGCCTCTGAACCTCCTGGGTGTTTCATATCAGAGGATTTACAGACTCTCTACATCACCATGAATACAGGACTAGGGTAGTGGGTCTGGGTCTCCCCTTGGTCTAGAGGATGAAGCCCCCTGAACCTCCATTGTCCATTGTTGTCATTGTTGTAACAACGATGTACCTCTGTACATACAAGGCTTCCAGGTGAAAATTTTGCTCGCAATATTTAGTAAATTTAAGAATATTTACCGTAATCCACTTCTTTGTACTGAGTCGCCTGAAGTCTCTCATTCTCACCCTGTTCAACCATCAACAAAAGAAAAACACAGTTACTCAAATGTCTTCCTTTTTTCAGAAAGGGAGTTTTTAATTTTGCTGAATAAATAACAAAACTTGAAGTGTTCAATTTTGCTTATGACAGGCACCCCTGAACAAAGATATTGAAAAAATAGGAAGATCACCAACTAGGGCTCGATAGCTCAGTTGGTTAAGTACCAGCACGTTAATCTGGAGG
The DNA here is from genome assembly GCA_021014325.1 of Plazaster borealis. Taxonomy (NCBI): domain Eukaryota; kingdom Metazoa; phylum Echinodermata; class Asteroidea; order Forcipulatida; family Labidiasteridae; genus Plazaster; species Plazaster borealis. Next base: position 1,458,568 of record CM037465.1, on the reverse strand, counting down.
TCGCAGGTTTAAGTCCCGCTTTAGTCAATTTGTCTTTGTTAAAACCAAAATTATTTTTCATTTGCTTTAAATTTGACGAAGCTTTCCTTCACTTGATGATTTTGTGGAAGTCTTTTGACAAAACTTCTGCTATTAATAGAAGATTTTGTAGCATGCCTAGATTTACAATACGAAAAATTTCTTCATGCTTGAGATGATTTCTCAAGGATGGTAGGTTATAGGAGGAAAATCTCATTCCTTTGAATCCATTCACATGAATCTCATTCTGTGATATTTCTCAAGCATGAGAAAATTTAGCAAAGCACCTTTGCTTTTTGGCTCTTGTTTGAAAAGGGCTATAAATCTAAAGTGATCACAGTACATCCAAGAGAAAAAGTTTGTACAACTTGCAAGTGCAAGAAAAAGCATTTAGGTGATTACCCTCTGGTAAAAGAATAGCTTAGTGTAGTTTGTGAAAAACACCCGGTAGTGCTTGTTTCCATGACAACATCAACCAACAGTCTGAAGCCTTGACTCTACATGTAAGTGTATTCTTAGTAACCATGGTAACTAATCTCATGAAATCCAACTTAAACCATTGTAAAATCTACCATCAATGTCACCAATTTCTCCTACACGAAAATTTGTTCAAAAGATAAACACACAATCTTGTTTTGTCTTTAATTTGCAGAGAGTTTTTTTTAGCTCCACATGTTCATTGTATACAAGCAAACCAACAAGGTCACTTGGTAATTAGATCAGTGTGTTTTCTTTGATAACAAGTCAAGCGATGCAGAATTTTGTACATGTGTGTTGGTTCCTGGTTTTACCGATCCCAAATATTTGTTTAGCTTTCTTCTTCAAACTAAAATAAAAATTCCACGACATTGGCCAAACTTCACTCATCATGCATAAAAATAAATAACCACAACCCATGCAATCCATTCTCCGAACACAAAGAAAAAGAACAAAGCCACAAACTAGTCTGCACGGGGCAACACTCCTTACACTGAACAATGATGCCAATCGGCGATGTTCAGTTACACTTCTGAGATTCTGAGATTCTGAGAACAAAATTGTTCCTTAATGTCTCCAGAAAGACATCAATTTATAAAGCTAAAATGCTTAGCAAATTTCATCTGCTAAACAAATTTAGTCTGCTAAGCAAGTTTAGTCTGCTAAGCAAATTTAGTCTGCTAAGCAAATTTAGTCTGCAAAGCAAATTTTAATACTGAACCAGTAACGAGCAGTATCAATACATTGTACTTTGGCCGGTCACCCCTATTTTCTAAGCAAGACTTTACAGTGCTTAGTAAATTTGTATGCTTGACTCTACAAAATTTGCCTCAATTTGTTGGGGTTAATGACAGACTTTTGGGGACAATAGGTGGCAGCAGACTGTAACAGGTAAATCCCTTGTTCCCGGAAATGTGCGCATGCTTAGAACAACATTAACGATGGAAGTGTACCTAGTAAGTCTGCTGCCACCTAGAGTTCCACAGTCTCCCATTATGTTAACAACTTCACTTCTTGTAAAAAGTGGAGCTTCGATATTTCTTTATATCAGTAATTCAGGCAACTGACTTGAGCAAGTCTACTACTCATAAAACATAAAAATCAAACAATGCAAGCAAATTAGATAAATGAAATATAATGACATATAAATACAAATCCATGCAGAACTCCCCATCATCCTGTCAGGATCCCACATAAAAATAAAAATAACTTTGCTTCGTCTAAAACAACAATATGTAGGCTATTACACTATTCATCATGTTACACTGGCCACAGGAATTAGAAATTTGGTTTACAGAACAATTTTTGTTTAGTTACCTTCAAGGATCCTCAGTTAACTAATACAGTCCTCAGTCCATTCAGAAATTCAACAACGAAACTGTTGGATTCTGATCATGGTTGTATGCATGATCCCAGGTTAAGCGTGATAAATTTACTCGAGTAGTCCTCAGTCCAACACCATTCAGTAACTCAACACCCAAACTGTTGGACTCTGATTATGGTGGTTCGCCTGATCCCATGTAAAGCATGATAAGTTTACTAGTGCAGTCCTCAGACCAACACTAAACTCAACACCCAAACTGTTGGACTCTGATTTAATGGTGGTATGCCTGATCCCATGTAATCATGATCAGTTTACAAGTGCAGTCCTCAGTCCAACACCATACAGTAACTCAACACCCAAACTGTTGGACTCTGATTATGGTGGCATGCCTGATCCCATGTTAAGCATAATCAGTTTACTAGTGCAGTCTCAAGTCAAACAGAATCAAACAAAACTTACTGTTGGGTTTTGAAGGGTTTGGATTGGTTGGGAGCAATACTTGTTGTGATTTGTTGTCGATAATAAATATCTGACAACTTGAACGGTACAAAAACTCATTCAGAAATCGAAACTCAACTTTCTGACTGGTGTGGATGATGTAACATGAGAAGACAAAAATTTGCTGGAAGGGCTTGCAAGTATTTTTCATGTCTGTCATCTGATTTTAATTTAAAGGATGGCGCGCCCATGGTGAGATTTTATGATCCTAAGGTATTTTCAATCCAACAAGAATTTAAGTTCTGATTTATTAACCTCGAAAGGCAATTTGGAATTAATTTGAAAGGATGATAAATTATTTTGTGAATAACATAATTATGCACATGATGCATTTTATAAGGGCGCCCTCGTCTGGAGGTCAAAAGAAGGTTGTTCATTGGCCCATCCTATGCGCCGCGCGTCAGGGATATATGGTTTCCCTCATTTTATCATCGTTTTACCTCTAAAATGTCGGCATGTTGACTTCAATGCATAAGACCCATTAAAATATTGAACTTTTTTTTTTTTGATTAATAAAAGTGCCCTTTCATTCAAATTTTCAAGTAGGAAACCCTGACTTCACCCACACCACTAAGCATGCACACACCTCTACAGGCACAGACTACGTAAAATGGCAAAGCGCCCTCACAGACCAACGGCAAAAGCGCCCTCTTGCTACAACTTACACTACACTGTCTTAGCCGACATTTAACTTCTGCACATTCAGATTGCGTACGGACAAGCTTCACCTACGTTTTGGCACGTTCATTTGCATAAAAGGTCAAAGGTGAAAATGAACGATGGATGGAGGAACATGGGGGAAGGAAGCATCTTTAAAGGCATCGTACACGTTTGGTAATTACTCAAAATATATATTAGCATGAAAACTGACTTGGTAACAAGTAACGGAGAGCTGTTGATAGTATAAAACATTGTGAGAAACGACTCCCTCTGAAGTAACGTAGTTTTTGAGAAAGAGGTAATTTCTCACTAAAATAATAAAAGACTTCTAGCTAGAAGCCTTTTATTCCTATCTGAAAGCACACAAATTTGTACAACAAGGGTGTTTTTCTTTCATCATTTTCTTGCAACTTTGATGACCAATTGAGCCCAAATTTTCACAGGCTTGTTATATTATGCATATGTTGGGATACACCAAGTGAGAACACTGGTCTTTGACAATTACCAAACGTGTACGATGCCTTTAAAGGAATTTCTTTTTTGCAAATGAACAAATAAAACGAAATGGAGAAAGCAACCACCTGCATATAGAATGATTTACAACAATAGTCTAAACAACAACAGAGGGTAAATATTATACTACATGTATATTTGCAAATAAAGCAAAAACAAAACAAACAAACAAACAAACAAACAAACAAACAAACAAAGTTGGCATAATGTTGGTTTAAGTACATGAACCAGCCTGACAATGATCCCTTTTTGAGTGCTTAATCAAATTTTTCTGTAAATTTACAACTTATCAAGAAGAAATTGAATACTTTAGGAAATTACATATCAAATTTTCAAAAAACTCCTCAAGTTACTTAAAATTTAATTTGTGAGTTTTCGTATAACTTTTTAAATGACCAGTGAGACAGATTTGCTTGTTGTTTCGCCTACTGCATGTACTGTTTGTTTCAAAACTATATAGTTGTAGATGTATACCATAAAACTAACCTGTGAAAATTTCATTTCAAAAGGTGGTAGCGTTTTTGAGATATTGTCGAAAATCTGGAGCGGTTATGTCCTCGCAGGAAGAAAAATCTGCATCGGAATACACACTCTGAGAAGCAATACGCGTAACACTTCTCAGATTCAATGTTTTGGGTGATAAAAAGTGATATATTTTTCCATAACCGCAGTACTTCGAAGTGAAAAGTTTCTCAAAACGCATTATACTATCCAAAGCTGCTGTACTTCTTACCAAGTAAGTTTTTATTGCCATTAATTATCAAAGTCATTACCAAACGTGTACGATGCCTTTAACCTGATGAAGCATTTCAGAGTCTACGGCTGAAAAACTTTGTGATGCTTTAAACAGACTGCAGGACTTGTATCTTCACTATATCATTATGCATTGAATCGTGGCAGTCAACATGGGGGTCATATAAATAAAGAGTGGCTCCAAGGTTTAATTGGGTTTTGTGATGAACTCATTTTCCAATAGATAAAGTCCTTTATAAAGGTGGAGGAAAGGAGTCTCTACCTTATGTTAAAATGGTATAAAATATCATTTTATTTTATACTCTTTCAGAGAGAAATTTGAAACGTGACGTCATCGGACAGCAAAAACAAATGGGTCTATTCATTCCAAAGAGGAATGTCTGCACCAGGCATAAGCTCAAATTCAATGCCATTTTTGATTGAATATCATCAGAATTCAGGAATGAATTGAACATTCTCCGTACAAAAATGTACAGGTCATTATTTGAAATGTGACAACATCAAGTGTTTTTGGATTTTGACAAAATTTGCACTTGAATGGTATCAAACACAGTGGCATCTTAAGCCAATTTAACTGAAGGTTAGAGACTTTTAATGTTTCCCCCATTTTCATAAGGACTCATTTTGGGAAATGAGTGGATCACAAAACTGAATTTGACCTTGGAGCCCCTGTTTAACTTCATTTGAGGCCAGATTATTTGAAAAAAATATTCAAAACACCTCAAAACTTGTAAAAAAAAACCTAAAAAACCAAAACGCAATTTAAATATTGAAATACTATCAACAACCAACTGGCATGCAAAAAATAACTTGTTTAAAATAAGCCGAACCAAACATTTCAACAATGGAACGCAAAACTTAACAATAAGACCCCTTCAAAGTAATCATCCAGTTTTGAAAAGTTCATGAACCTTAACGTCACGCTAGACAAACTCTGGAATTTTAAAAAGTGCCGAGTGCCACACAAACACTACATTCCTTGAATAACTGGCCAGTCAAGCTTAAAATGAGAAGATTACATTAACATTTTTGTCTGTGAACTTAAACGCACTTGTTTTTTTAAAGTACATCGTACTATTTCTGTGGATTTGCTGTCAATTTTGCACTGGTAGTGGAAGGACATTTCCATTAAAAAATCTTAAAATCTAAGGAGAAACATTTTTTTTGGGGGGGGGGGTCTAAAGGCTAAGCCCCGGGAAATGAAGGCAATGGGCTCTGTACAAATTCCAGGTCAGCCTTTAAATGCGTCTGCGACATAAATAACTCATACAAAATTAAACGTATGACTACGTGTAAAGCAACAAAGGATAACGACAGTTCAGGAAACCTAACTTAATTATTTAAACCCAGCTTGACAAGGTTTCCAAGGTCTTTCCCCCCTCGGATACAAAACTATCTAAATGTCATTGTAAATTGAACGTGACTAAAAAACACAATGAGAATTAAATATTAACACACTCACCTGACTCGTCATGTATTTTTCTTGCCACGTGTTGGATTCTCCCTGAAGCTCTGAGATCTTGTTCTGGGAAAAAAGCGGCACGAGATGACGTTTCAGAGTAATGAAAAGTACATGTATTAAACTCTTCAGTCTCCTGATGATGACTAGAGCAAGCTAGTTGAAACGTTGAGACCTATTTACACTCACTCCGCGGCAGTGTAGTTATAAAAGAGAAGTCCCCCCGATCCACAAAGCGAAAATAGTAGTCCCGCCCGATTTCCTACCTCCCGCCCAGGTAGTAGTTATTAAGAAGGACAGAAAGACAAGTTCTCATAGAACAAAATTTACCTAGCAAGTAGATTTAAGAACTGAGAAGTCCCCCGAATTCTGAATATTCTACTCTGCGGCAGTAGAATAATAAGCAAGACAAGTTCTCAAAGAACAAAATCTACCTAGCAAGTAGAATACACATGGTGTTACTGCAAACCAAACATATATTGAAAAGTACAATGATCTGTAGCTACTTCTTACTTTGTAGGTTAATCCTTTCATGCACCATTTATTTTAGTGATAAATTGATCATATGGACACATTAATTGTTTACTTGGGTTTTTTTGCAAATGGCAACCCCCCCCCCAAAAAAAACAGGTCACAATAGCACCCTTAAGAGTCATCTTTCACATTCTGAAAACTGTGTGGCCGTGCGATCTTGTTTTTTGTTTTACAACTATTTTTCTGAAGGGATTAAATCGGTCGCTAGTGACCGGTTGGCGCGTGAAAGAGTTAATAACAATAACTAGAAATTAAGTGTTCGTAAAAACAAACACAGAGGGGTTTTAGTTGGTGGAACAAAAAGATAAAATATCATATTTTCATACTGAAAATCTCATGTAATTTTCCAATATGTTAAGTTTGGTCGTAAACACTTCGAACCGCAGAGGGTTCACCTTAAAGGCACTGAACACGTTTGGAAATTGTCAAAGACCAGTGTTCTCACTTGGTGTATCCCAACATATGCATAAAATAACAAGCCTGTGAAAATTTGGGCTCAATTGGTCATTGAAGTTGCAAGAAAATGATGAAAGAAAAAACACCCTTGTTGTACAATTGTGTGCTTTCAGATAGGAATAAAAACTTCTTACAATAAGTTTTTATTATTTTAGTGAGAAAATACCTCTTTCTCAAAAACTACGTTACTTCAGAGGGAGTCGTTTCCTACAATGTTTTATACTATCAACAGCTCTCCGTTGCTCGTTACCAAGTAAGTTTTTAAGCTAATATTTGTTTTGAGTCATTACCAAACGTGTACGATACCTTTAAGGGGATGCAACTTTTAATTTAAAATATCAAGTAATAAACCACAAGGAAAACTGACTGGGTAAATTTTAAATAATTTTGGGTTGAACAAAGAAAAGTTGACTAAAGCAGGAATTAAACCTGCGACCTGCGACCTCCGACCTACAAATAAATTGATTAACAGACTCCAAACCTTACCTGACTCTTCTGATACTTTAAAGAGAGCTCAGCTGATTCTTTCTGCTTTTCTTCCAGGAGTGACTGTAAGAAAATAAAAAATCAATAAAATTAATTTAAAGGGTGTGTACAACATTGGTAAGAATGAAAATATAAATGCTCACAGATTTGCACATAACTCACATGGTATAAAGATGGTCATGGTAGAAAACTTCCCTTGAAATAGTTTTGCTTGAAATGCCATAGTTTTTACGAAATGAGTAAAATAATAGTATTTATCCTGCAGGATAAATTCCAATGTTTGAAAAAAAGTAAAAACACATCAGGGGGTTTTTCACTGTTTTCTCATGACTCCGAAGACCGATTTAGCTTAAACTTTCACAGGTTTGTTATTTCATGTATATGTTGGGTCACATTGAGTTTGGATACAGGTCTTTGGCAATTACCAATGTTGTACACACCCTTTAAGCCTAAGTGAAAGTAAAGATAACAAACCCAAAGTTATCAACTTTATTTTAACTTTGGTTTATTGCCTGAATTTTGTTTTTAAATGTCAATATATAAATTTTACTGCAAACAAAAATAAACTGACAAATTGTTTTTAAATTGGAAACGAAACATGGGGACTTGGTGAAAGAAAAAAAAATGGAGTTGGCATTTTGTTTGTTGTTTGTATTCCGAAAGATAAATGAACTTGAAAAAGAAACCTGTTTGTACATTTTTTTATCGCCCATTTGCCTTTTAGAACGAAAAAACCCCAATAACTGGTATTTAGCATTTAATCTATAAATACATTGTTCATGAAACAAATTGCAAAATATGTATTCATTTAAACTTATGAAAAAAGAAACAATTACATTAATTTGTGATTTTTAGTGCATTAAAGCTCATCACTTTAAAAAGGCAAAAATTCTACAAATTTGTCCTCTTAACTATGACTTGAAATTCCAACAAATAAAACCGTTAAAATGCTACAAATATGAGGTTTTTTCTACATTATGCCATTAAAGTCCATTAATAGGGAAACATGCTACTAATTTGAGGTCTTACTCTATGCCTTCAAAGTTCAACATACATGATATATTTTTAAAAATTTTTAGTTGGGGAAAATGCTATCAATTTGTGCTCTTAACAATGACTTCAAAGTTCACCATATTAAAAAAAAACTTTAAAAATGCTAAAAATTTGTGCTCTTACCTCAGCTTTTAACGTCCTCTCCCTGTAGTTACCCAAGTCATTTTCCACGGTGCTGAGACGTATCCTAAGGTTGGAGAGTTCTGTCATCTGGTTCAGCTTGGTTGACTCTAACTCCGCACGAGCCATCATCTCCTAAAGCCCATGGAGACGAAAAATAATAATCAAAACTCTGCGAGACCTTTAAAGGGATAGTGCAGTAGTATTATTATTACTTTTTTGAAATGTGATATCAGAAACGATAGTTCAAGATAAGCTGTTGAGGTTAAGTTACAGTGCTTGGTAATTTTTTTTTCGCAAAACACAACACTACAAGTTAAAGGTATATTATAAAGGATTGATGGAGCTGACAAAATAGTTGCAGTCAGTGTTCATGTTTTGTGTGATAAACCATATACATGTATGAACAAACTTAAATTTCATGAAGCTGTTACATGTTTACTGCTTAGCAAACTTCTTTGCTAAGCAAAAAAACAAGTTGGAAACCTGTGGCACCAATGCAATGAAATTTTGGCTGCTAACCAGTTTCAGCTAAGCAAGATTTTTCTGTGCTTAGCAAATTTTAACGCTTACAGGTTTTGTGAAATTGAGCCATGGTCTTTACAATGGTGCCCTTTTTAAACTCTTAAAAAAAGTTCCCACAGTTTTTCTGATTTTCGAATAAAAGTGCTCTAAATTTTCTCAAAAAAAAATTGCTCTGCTAAAATTCCAAGCATCAGACGCTTTCTTTAAGCGCCTCATAAAATACTGTGTCCATATGTCCAGTACAAAGTGCTCTGCTCTAATCAAAAAGGAAACAATATTTAGGCCACAGGGTTGGAGAGGATGTCATTAAAATTCCGGAATATTTCTTGAAGCTCTTCCAAGACTTGCAACACTGGCAAGCATTTATGGTAGGAATATTTGTCCCTTTATGCATAACATGAAGAATGGTCCAGTGATTGATGTGCGTGCAGTCATGTAGTGCACAGATGTACAAGTGCGATCTGTAAGGTTAATGCAGTTGTGAACTTTACTGAGTTGTATGATTATCAAGTAAAGTGAGAGGGTTTTTGTAAAACTCAGTGAGCTTCTATGGGCTGTAACTACGAAAGCCGTTTATCTTTACACTAGTGTAGTATATAGACGTGGATAAATCCAAGTTACACGCGTCTTCGTAAACACCTGAATTAAACAAGTCTTACGAAATATCTTAAATAGTTGCTTAGTTATCCTTGTGTAACTAGGACAGTCTAAACTTATTGACCGTGGTCCCTATTGTTAAATACATTGTAATGTAGATAGAGGATTGCGCAACAATGACTCCAGGGAAACCTGCTATTTCCTGGAATCCTTGCATTACACGTCGCCTAGCATTCAAATCTTCTGGAAACCTCATGAAATGTGGCTTAATGGCACAGATTGCAGCAGCAACTCTATGCACAGCTTGACCACAGGCTTGTTGTGAGATTCCTGATGTGTCCCCAGCAACGATTTGAAATGTTCCACATGCAAAGAAACGCATAGCACAGGCCAACTGCAAAACAGCTGGTAGAACATTTACTTCTTCGTGTTGGGTGTTCTAAATCCAATCTCAGAAGTCCAAGTAAATCATTGAACGTGTCTTTGCTGACACTGAAACGTCTGATGAAATGTTCTTCTTCATACTCTTCTAAGGGATTCACCTTGTCCCTAAAAACTCTTGGTGCATGCTGGTGTTGGCGACCATGACGATTTTCTTGTTCGTTGGCCTCCTCTTGTGCAATTAAGAAGATTTGGAGCCCATCCATCCTGTCCACCTTTCTACCTTTCTGTGTACATATCTTGCTTCTAAATGGCTCAGAATACTCACTAAACAACCCCCGTACCATGTTTAAGAATTGCTATTGTTTGTTTTTAACACATGTTTAACTCTAATGGTCATTTAAACGTGGCTAACTAAAAGCAAGCTTTGTAGTACCTGTTTGAAGTTAGACACGAGGTTTATACAGTGACTACTAATTTATACGCATCTAATGGGTTAAACGGCTTTCGTAGTTACGGCCCTATGTATTCAAGTTCAGTGATTTTCTGTAACTCTGTGATTGTCTGTATTCAAACTGAGTGATTTTTGTCAACTCAGTGAGTTTCTGCAAACTCAGTGAGTTTCTGTATTCAATCTCAGTGATTTTCCGTCAACTCGATGATTGTTTTCAAACTCAGTGATTTTCTGTAAACTCAGTGATTTTCTGTACAGATGTACATGTGTGATGTGTAAGGTTAATACAGTTGTGAACTTTACTGCTGCATTGTGTAAAGTAAATTCAGAGGTTTTTTTAAAAAGTCAGTGATTTTCTGTATAGAAACTCAGTGATTTTCTATATTCAAACACAGTGGTTATCTACAAACACAGACAATGAAGGTGCAATGAAGTAGAAGGCTCTTTTACTATAGAATTTAGGGGAAGAAGTAGTCTGAGTCAGTAGGGATTGGCCAGCAGAACAAAGAGGACGAACAGGAATGTATTTATGGAGAAGATCGGATATATAGGCAGGAGATAGGCCATGAAGAGCTTTGAAAGTGAGGAGATTTAATTTATTTAAGCGATACACAATTTGATTTGGGGCCAGTGGAGTTCTTATAGGGTATTGGAATTAAAAGCTGAAGGGATGGGAGGGGGGATGTGATGATCAAGATAATTTATCAACAATATTGCGTTATTATTAGCGTCAGGGATTTGGGTGTTAAACCTGCCATCTGTCATAAAACATGAACCCTCTTAAAGGGACTGTCAGGCTTGAAAAATATCTTAAAGGAAATGCCAGGCAGGAAACCAAGCAGTCAGATTAAAGAGAGGAATTTCAGCTGGTTCTGTTCGAAAGAAAGACCACAATTTATGAGGAAAGAGACTTCCTCCATAAGATCAGAAAGTATTAAGGAAGTTTTCATTGTAAGGGGCATCAAGGCCAACACCGGGTCAACCAAAGCATGGTCAACCAAAGCATGGTCAACCAAAGCATGGTCAACCAAAGCATGGTCAACCAGAGCACGGTCAACCAAAGCATGGTCAACCAAAGCATGGTCAACCAAAGCATGGTCAACCAAAGCATGGTCAACCAGAGCATGGTCAACCAGAGCACGGTCAACCAAAGCATGGTCAACCAAAGCAAGGTCAACCAAAGCATGGTCAACCAAAGCATGGTCAACCAAAGCATGGTCAACCAAAGCATGGTCAACCAAAGCATGGTCAACCAAAACATGGTCAACCAAAACATGGCTTGAGTGAGCTTGAATAGTCTTGGAAGTCAAATCTTTCTTTTGCAGTGTCTTGAAGTCAAATCTTCCTTTTAAAGTTTCTCAAAGTCAAATCTTTCGTTTGAAGTGTCTTGAAGTCAAATCTTTCGTTTGAAGTGTCTCAAAGTCAAATCTTTCATTTGTAGTGTCCTGAAGTCAAATCTTCCTTTTAAAGTTTCTCAAAGTCAATTTTTTTTCAGGTTCGTTGAAGTCAACTCATCTGCTTGGGTTTCAAGAAGTGTCTGGAACATTTCACACATATTTGATGATCCACCCAAGTTCAGCTGTTCTCAAGTGGAGAAATACAATTGTATCATCGAGTTCTTACATGGTCAACCAAAGCATGGTCAACCAGAGCATGGTCAACCAGAGCATGGCTTGAGTGGTCATTTTTATATTCCTGGCATACTGTTGAGGATGGTGATTGGAACAGCTTAATTCCTACATGTACACATGTAAGGCCCAAGCACTTAAATTTTCTAAGCATACAAAAATCCTGCTAAGCAGAATCAGGTTACCAGCCAAAATTCAATGAAATGTATATCATTTGTGACTGGTGCCCTGTAAAATTTTGCTAAGCACATAAACTTCCTAAGCAACGTTTCTCCATTTAATATTGTAAGCAGTTTTATGACAGTAGGCCCTGGGCCCAATTTCATAGAGCTACTAAAAGCAGACAATATTGCTTAACAATTGTCTGCTAAGCAGAAATGAGCAGGATACCAGTCACAAACTGTACATGTGACAGAGTAGTTTGACTGGTAACCTTATTCTTGTAAGCATAATTTTGTTGTGCTTAGCTACTTGGTGAGGACCTTCAATCCTCCTCTTGGGAAGATTAAATATTCCTTGGAATGAGTGTCTCGGATTTCAAGATGCTCCCTTGAATCTTGACTGAGGCGGACACCTTTGACAGCAGTTATCACTCCCAACGCCAGCTGCTGGTTTCACAGGAAAGCACTGGTGTTGAATGTAATTTACTTTAATCTCTTCACAAATTTGTTACTCATCTTCCAATGTCGCACTTATGAACAATTTTTTGTCTTCATGTGAAAACATTAAGGGGAGATAATTTGTGGCCAAGGTAAGAAGAAAAAAATTATGTTTCTCATCATTTACAAGTAGAATACCCAAAATAAAAATGACACAGTAACTGTGTCAAAATGAATCATTATTGCAGTAATGATTAAATTTTTTTCAAATTCAAACAACTGCTTGTTCCAACCACAGATATAACTTAGTAATTACCAACACAAAAATTGATAAAGGGAAAGGGGGGCTGGAAACTGCCCCAAAAGCAAAGCTTTGTACAATATAAGATAGGTCAATGGTTCGAATCCCTCCCTGTGGATTTTTGATTATTATTCTTTATTTAAACAGGACTCGGGAAAGTACTGAGTATACAATGCTTAAAGGTACTGAACACGTTTGGTAAATTGTCTAAGACCAGTATTCTCATTTGGTGTATCCCAACATATGCATAAAATAACAAGCCTGTGAAAATTTGGGCTCAATTGGTCATCGAAGTTGCAAGAAAATGATGAAAGAAAAAACACCCTTGTTGTACAAATTTGTGTGCTTTCAGATAGGAATAAAAGGCTTCAAGCCTGAAGTCTTTTATTATTTTAGTGAGAAATTACCTCTTTCTCAAAAATTACGTTACTTCAGAAGGAGTCGTTTCCTACAATGTTTTATACCATCAACAGCTCCCCGTTGCTTGTTACCAAGTAAGTTTTTATGCTAATATATATTTTGAGTAATTACCAAACTTGTACAGTGCCTTTAACACACATCAGTGTATGGGTAAAGATAAATAATATTCTTTATCCCTGATGTAATTTTAACATCTATTAACAAAATATAAAATGGGTTCAGAAGAAAAAAGAGAAAAGAGAAAATCAGTGAAGAGGTTACATGGGTAGATAGATAGGTTTGGTCAACAGCAAAATTGTTTACCTCTTGTAGCATGGCTTCAGTTTTGGTTAGCTTGACCGACTCATCAGCCAGACCTCGTTCCATTTCTTGAATGGCCTCTGACTGGGCCTCCACTTGGTCATTAAGGACGGCTAGCTGGAGCACAAGAGACTCTTTATCTCCTTCAAGACGTTGGACCTGTTCTGGGGAGGCGACCGTTGTGGGCCCATTCACCTGGAATTGAAAGTCAGAATATTTACATTCTTAAAGTCATAGTTGAGATGGATTGAAAACTTAGTACAGTGTTTGCTCTTAAACAGGATTGGTAAGGATAAAAAACATAACAGTTTAAATTTAGTCTAAAAGCTTACTGATTATGAAGTTCATACTAGAACCGATTTTTCTGTGAAATATTTCCCTCTGAAATGAAGTCACATTCGAGAAAACTGTGTCCGAAAACTCAGAAAAAAATGCCACAGCCGATTCCGGTTGTTACAACCAAAATTTACATGCTGAAAATTGTGCATGGTTTTTCACTATTTTCTCCTTATTTACAACGGAATAAACCCAAATTTTCACATATTTTTTATATAAATTTATAGGGTTGATCACACAAAACATGAACACTGTCTGTGACTATTTTGTCAGCTCTACCAATCCTGTATAATACCTTTAACCTTTTCAGTAACAAGCCAGCAGAAACAGTTTGTGTGTCAATTCATTGGTCTGCATTCTGGTCCAGTAAAATATCTAAGATACCAGGTCTGTGGTCTTGTGGATTTTATACCCCAATTTCAAGCCATGCATACCCTGTGGATGATAACAACCTGAACATAAAATCACAAATTCCTGAGGCCTTAAAGTCTCACTCAAAGCAACTCATATATTTACTCCTGCCTTTTTAAAAACACTGTAGGAATAAATGTCAAATTAAATTATTGCTATTATTATATATTTCTGGTAATGAAACCAAGGGTGCCTCATAAGTGAAGTTAATCACTGTAGCTCGCAAGCCTGAGGAAACCTGTAAACAAGCGTGCTTGCAATGTGATTCAGAAACACCGGGGTTGACCCCTTCTCTTCCACAATAAGTGTTCTGGGTTCTTTTACGAGCACTACCAATCCTAGTACATGGGACCTACGGCTTAACGTCCTATCCAAAGGACAAAGAAATTATGGTGAAGTATGTTGCTCAAGGATACAAGTGTCATGACCGAGATACGAACACATACTCTGCTGATCAGAAACACAAGAGCTTGAGTCCGGTGTTCTTAACTGCTCGGCCACGACACGCCACGAATAAATGTCAAATTATACCCATGTGCCTGGTGCTTTACATACCACGCTCGCTCTGTACTGGAATTTCTCTGGTTTCCCTGGAGACACAGCTGTCTTTATAAGCGAGAAAGTTTTCCGCCGTCGCATTTGGACTTTTGTAGACGGCACTTGACCCATTCTTCCAGTAAGTTTATCAGGTGACTAGATAGACAACCCCTTCCTGGGAACAAGTGGTTTCAGGCTCATTTCTAAACAAAGTCTCTGATAACGTGGACTGTAGATGAGTAAGACGAGAAATTTTCTGAACGCCTCACAAAGTGTTCACAGAAAAATTTGTTCACGCTTGAACTGCCGTTACACAACAGTCTACAGAGTTTCAGTGAGGTGGTGTGTCATCATCAACTTCACTCACAGTAAACCCAGACTTTCATGGTCACATTCATGTAAAGTTACGGTCACCTCCCAAAAAATTATACAATACAGTCTGGATTCCTGAAACCTGTGAGTGGGTAGTGTCCAACTTGAAAACTCTACCTTCCTTCAAAAGCTTAAATGGGAACTTCAAAAAGCCACCATTTCAAAGTTCTGCGCATAAACGAAAAAGCATTCACTAATACATTGAAATATTGGCTTTGGTTTCGTTTTTAAAAATAAATCCTGTCCAGACACTCATGGTCAATTGTCCACCTCACATTCCGGTCCCGCAAATCTGCTCATCCTGAGATCTTGTCCTCAATCCCGCAAGAATTCCTTGAAGATAATCTTGGGCTCACGGTTTATGACAGCATCAAAATTACATGAACACATTTTAACACCTGGTTTAAAAATTCCAAGAGAAATTCACAGCTATCAGGTTTAACAATGACTTCAAGACTTTGCCGCAATTGTCCCGTCAAAAAATCCAGTAAAATTTGTCCAGCTGTCAAATAAAATTTTAAAAGCCAATCAAACTTTACAAACTGGCAGCTGTAGATCGACAAATTGAACATCAAGTTTTTCTCAAGAAACACAAAGTATCTTATAATCCCGATGAAGCTGACACTTTGCAGAGAAAATTGTCACCATCCATGTCACAATTAAATGCACATTTTCTTTACAGGTTTCTTAAAGTCCAATCTTTCTTTTGAATAGTCTTGGAAGTCAAATCTTTCTTTTGTAGTGTCTCAAAGTCAAATCTTCCTTTTAAAGTTTCTCAAAGTCAAATCTTTTGTTTGAAGTGTCTTGAAGTCAAATCTTTCATTTGAAGTATCTTGAAGTCAAATCTTCCTTTTGAAGTGTCTTGAAGTCAAATCTTTTGTTTGAAGTGTCTTGATTGAAGTCAAATCTTTCTTTTGAAGTGTCTTGAAGTCAAATCTTCCTTTTAAAGTTTCTCAAAGTCAATTTTGTTCAGGTTCATTGAAGTCAACTCATCTTCTTTGGATTTCTAGAAGTGTCTGCAACATTTCACACATATTTGATAATCCACCCAAGTTCAGCTGTTCTCCAGTGGAGAAGTACATTGTACCATCGAGTTCTTACAAGCAGGACATTCTATCTCATCACACTCATCCTTTTAATTTCCATTTACGCAAATCCACCAATTATAAAGTTCAGGCCTCGAATTTACCCAGGCACCCAAAGCAATTGCCGTAATGCCTTGTTGTTTTGCTGTGGTGCCCTTTACAAAGTTCCAGTGCAAATTTATAATTTCCTCATGGAGTGCCTGTTACCAGAGGAAGATTGCCGTGCCCCTTGAAGAGCGAAGTTCAAAGCCTGGAAATTTCAAAGATTTTTTTACGCAGTCATACATGTAGTCCAGACAACTCCCAGAAGAAGGATTTATATCCAGTGTCAACCGCTGTGGTCCGTTTTTATTTCCAGCTCAAAAAATATCAGTTTATGATGAAGTTTTGAACAAATTCCAGCGTCTTCTTGCTTGTCAAATGACAGTCCCAACTGGCTGTTGATGAAGGTTGTTGATTTAAGCTCGACTGAAGTCGTTAGTTTACTTTCCGATTTACGCCAATCAAACGACATGTAACAATGAACTTTTACACCGTATGTCTGGAAATTCTTTGATCAGTTACAGTAAACTCAAATCCGCACATCCTCTTAATAATCAGCTGCTTGAGTTAATCCACAATTTCCGCTGAGTCTTACTAATCCATTACTAATTCTTTTTAACCAAAAATATTAATCCTCATTTTGTGGAATATCCACGCTGAACAACAAGGCACCTTCGCAAAACCGAGCTCCATCCAAGAAGGCACATGAATTGGAAATGAGACAAATCATCACATTATTACTCATACTCCACCGGGTGCTTTCTCAAGGAGCCCAATTTGTTCCCCTTACCACCCCCCTCCCAACTCCTCACCACGTTGATGATTGTCTCAGATGAGACAAGATTTGGGCTACTGAAATAACAGGATTGGGCTTGTTTCACTGCAGTGTTTGTAATGAAAGGTAATGAGATCTTTCCTACAACCGCTGCATTGTGGTTTACAGGTTACTAGGCCAGGAACAAATTCTTCTCAAGACAGAAGTAAGAAAATAAAAACAGGTTTCTCTTTCTCTCCACAAGCATTTTTTTACTCAAACTCCACACAGTTTTATTGGAAAATGTTCTTCTTTTTTGACAGAAGGTCAGGCTGGGAATTTCATCTTTGAGAGGGCAAGGCCATTTTCATTTTGCAAAGGGCACCTCCATGGGAAATTCTTAAAGTCTATGTGAAACTTTTGAATGGGCACCGAGGCCAAGACCAGGGGCAACTCTGGGTGATTCCACGCCTGGAAGGTATTTCAATTTTGAAATCGACACAGAAACCTATCCAGGCCTGGAATCACGAAGGCCACTGAGCCATGGCCTGTGTTGCTCCTGGTTCCCCTTCAAAAAAATTCCCACAGAAATAAAGTTTTCCAATGGAAATGCCTTTTGCAAAATGAAAATGGCCTTGCCCTCTAACAGATGAAATTCCCAGTCTGATTTTTCAAGAGTACTTAGGAATTTCTCAAAGGCTGTAAATTACAAGAAAAAGGAATGTCAGGTTTTAAGATTCCAGAGTTTTCAGACGGGGAAAACTTCCTACATGTACATCTTGAAAGAAAAGACACATCCTTGGCCATTATTCCTCTTCAAAATATTCTCAAAATTGCAATGAAAGTGTCCTCTGTTCATGAAAAAGCTGTTCCAACTGTACAAGTTTAAAATTCCTGGCAGTTTGAATTTCTTTGTGAAAATCTTAATTTTAGTTTATTAATTTTTTAAAGAAATGTAAAAGCAACAAGGTCAAGCTCTGTCATAACCAACTGACAGGATGTTTCAAGTGTCCATTTCCAATCTATGTGTACAACTTTGAAATTCCAAGTGCCAAGGAAGTATTTAAGTTTTCTCTGAAAATCTTAATCTTAGCCTATTTTTTCCTTCTTCAAGTAACGTGAGAGAAGAAACAACTCCTGTTCTCTGGTTTCCACCTGGCCTAAGGGAAAGGATGTCACAGTCGGTGACATTAAACCACACCAGCTGTCCTACAGTGTGTGACTAACCATTCAGATGACAGTAAGAGGTATGAGTGCAATCATCTATGTTTGTATCGACAAGTAAATCTACACACCCTGATGGTCTAGATCTGAGATCACTGGGGGTGTGTCTGGCTGGGGGTGAGAGGGGGGATCCCCAGGGTGAAGGAGGGTAAACTTGTGGATTAAATATCAAGCTTTAACTGGTTCACAAGGAGGGTAATGTAGGTTTCAGGAACAGTTGGGAGGGGGTAAGGCGGGTTTAAAGAAATCAGACCTCCACCAGACGCTAGTGTTTAAGTAAGGATACATTCTAGACATGGTTCTAGAGGGTAACCTGAGAAACAGGTCAAAGGAAATATCAATACAGCAAAGGAAGGGTAGATTTTTGGTGAAACTGTGTAACCTGGTTATCCACATGGTGTAAAGAGTACAGTCTGCTGGTATCCATGAGGGGGTAAATAAAGAGGCAGTCTAAAATCAAATTGCAAGTAATAAAACACTACTTGATATTTGAAATAAAAAGTTGCATCCCCTTAAAACCCTAACCCCATTAGGGTCCCTCTACATACCCTGCCAAATACAACAGAATGCAACACAGTTGAAATGAGAACCATGCCAAATGCAACAAGGGATTTTGTTGCATTGTGCAGGCATGTAGCTTGTGTTAGGACTGAGCAAGGGGATTTGCGCTGCTAAATGCAACAGTATGCACATAAGTGTAGTGGTGACTACAACAAAATGCAACACCAATATGAAGTCACTTGACTGCTAAATGCAACAAATTCAGTCAAAGAATGACATCTGAGTTGTCTGCCAAATGCAACAGATTACAACAACTTTTGCCATTTTGCATGGTTAGGGTTAAGGCGATCCCTCTGCTGCCGCTTCCCAGGTATTGTAAACTTGGGTGTGATCCATATAATAATAATTAATAATATTAATAATAATTTGGGAGGCTAATCATCCTTACTGGCAGCTACATGTAAGAGCTGAATTGCGATGGATGCGGCTACGTGTTCGAGAAGCAGGCATGCAAGGGCGCCTTTGGCAGCCAGCCACATCAACCTATTATGACCACGGAGCACAGCCACAAATCGAAAGTGTTTGGTTTTTTTCCGAGGGAGGAAAACCGGATGGTCTGGAAAACCCTCGTGGCACAGCAGAGAACCAACGCACAACTCAACTCACATATGGCCCTGGCCGGGTATCGAACCTGGGTCACCTTGGTGAGAGGCGAGTGCTTTTTGCACAAGCCAACCACGCCACCCATGGCTATGTAAAGGAATAGGTCTCATACTTCAAAAACGTAGCTCTGCATACCTTGCAGGAAAATATTACTGAGTGCTTTGATACGCCCATCGGGTGTGATAAAGCGCTATTACAGCAACTCAGTATTATTGAAGTGAAAGGCCTCCAAGGCTAATGTATGGACGAGTTTGGCCAGTGAGGTATGACCAATTATACCAGTCGAAACTAATCTACTCAGCTGAAGTACACTATAGGAGTAATTCACCTTTAGATTGACTAATTAATGTACTACTTAATTTCCTCCTAATTACCAGCATGATAAGATGCCTTAACTGTCCTTGGCATGAAAGACCAGGCACTGCCATGGATACCGCTATCAAGTATCAAGCATGACTAACTTCTAAAGTGGATGTAATTGCACTTTTGTTGTGGTAGTTGGGTCAACAGAGGGCGACAAACTTAAAGACAATGGGCCTGGAATTGTACACTGAAGGACCCCAACAACTATTTTTCCATTTGTAAAGTATTTTGCTACTTTATTATTTTGACTTTTGACTGAAATTTCATAGAGATGCTTAGCTATACTTTTAAGTGCAAAATTTTCTTCAAGATCATATTTGTGATTACTGTTTATTGTCTTGAAATTTGTGTACTTAAGCAAGACACTGAACCATTATTGCTTTGTCCTTCGTGTGAGACGTAAAGCCGTTAGTACCGTGTGTTGTGTAATGCACGTAAAAGAACCCAGTTACACTTATCGCTAAGAAAGGGGTTTGCCCCGGCGTTTCTGGCAGTGGCTGCTGAATGCGCCGCAGCAACTTGTAAACCATTAGAAGGTGCTACACAAATGGGTCTCATGATTGAAAACATAGCTCTGCTTATCCTGTTGAAAAACAAATACTGAGCGCTTTGATACGCCCCTAGGGGTGTTATAAAGCGCTATATAACAACCCAGTATTATTATTAGGTGTATTGTTTACAAACCTGAAAGGAGTTCCCCTGCAGCCATCGTGTCAACACCCGTCTGGTGTTCTCCGGGATTCCTTCTCTTGAGATGCCCGCCTCTCCTCGATCTTGAGCCATCTCCACGGACTGCTTGAGATCGTCAGCCAGCTGGGAGATTCCAAAATGGTTGACGGATAGTGAGGATGAAGAGGAGAAGTTGGCGTTGTGAGAATCCATCGTCCCGTTGTGAAGACTTGAGACTTCAGAAGACTGGTACCGTGTTCCTGTGGTATTAGAAAATGTTGACAAGTTTACTTTTCTGTTTCCCTAAGATGGGGCTCCTCACAGCCTGTAAGCACAAAGCTTGCTCAGCACAGAAGAATCTTGCTTAGCAGAAACAGGTTACCAGCCGAAATTCCATGAACTTTACATTGTTGCCACTGGTGCTCCACTCATATTTTGCTTAGCACAACTATTTGCTAAGCAGTAATTTATGCTTTACATTTTTACGGTTCGGATAAACGCACACAAATTCACTCAAAAGTGCCGCAAAATGTTGACCACCTAGCGATTACGATGTACACAATGCACGATCTGTTTTAGAAACAGTTAAACGTTTACAAAAATAACTGTAAACGCACAGCCTTAGAACATACATTACATTAGGGCTTGAAATTTACCCTGGGTCGCAGGCCAGAGGCCAGTGATTTTAACATCGGGTCAGTAACTTTATAACCAGACAAGTCCGGAAGTCTTGTGTTTTGTTAAAATGTTGACTTTCAGTCTGATATATATCTCTTTCAATTCTGTTGATTATTGAATACTTCCATAATACAAGTGAGATAAATCTTCTCTTAGTCAGTGCTTGCTCAAATTAAAACAGTTCAAATGTTAAACTGGGTAAGTATTTATTTTTGTTGTTCGTTGTGATTGATTTTGGTCTTGTCAAAAGAATTCTGGTCCAGTAACCTTTTTTAGATACAAGCCCTGCAGTCTTGTGGATTTTCACCCCAAATGCAAGCCCTGCAACTGGAGAGCATTTAAATTGTTATTTGAAGGCAGTGTTGATTTTGTCTTCATTTATCCAGAACCCCAAAGGTCCGTCCCAGGAGTGGTCTGCAAACACATCAACATATTCCACTCTTAAAACAACACCCCAAAACATTCTTAAGACGAGTGTGTGTGCCATATCCCAAGAACAGCTCCTCATCAAGGCATCTTAAAGGTAGAGTCATAGATTGGTAAATACTCAAAAAATGATTGACCATAAAAACTTACTTGGTGAGAAGCACTGCAGCTGTTGATAGTATTTAATCTATTTTGAGAAAGGATTCCCTTTGAAGTAACATGGTTTGGATAATTTTTCACCCCAAAAAACAGTTGAATCTGAGAAACGATTCATGCATAAATCGTTTCTCAGATTTCTGAGGGTTGGTGTCCGTTCGCGAATGCTGCAGCCAGAGATGCGGTTAGTATCCGCTGTCACCTCTCTAAACGTGGAGGGATTCCACGTTCTTGTGAAAATACCACAACAGTTTTTTGCTGTTTTCCTTGCAAGTAGCGTTGTATTCAGCTGAAACTTTAACATATTACTTTTATTGTATCTTTCTTTATAAATTTGCCTATAAATCAGCATTACGTTGACAAAAAAACAAATTTATTACCCTACCTACCTTTAAGAGAACATCTGAGCGCCTTACTTCTATTTACAGAAACAACAACAAGACCCTCAGCTTTCCTTCAGGGATTTATCCATGTGTTTTTATCGCACAATGTGCTTCTGCTCCATTGCAGAGTAGAGCATTAGGCAACCAAAATTAATAATCGTAACACATGTAAATTTTATCAAATAAATTGATTATTCCAAGTACATCCTCTCGAGGGGTTTGAATATTTCGTTGAAGGACTTTTCTGACATGATGTCATCGCTAGTCGGTTATATAAATAGAGTAGATGGATATCTTGACGGTCAAATTTGACGCAACCAAAACAACTCTAATCAAATCTATTGATTACTCTAAAAGTCTTATTGTTCGTTTCTCCTTGAAGTACATTCACGAGTTTGTTGTAATGAAGCAGACAGAATCTTGGTCACACTGACAGTCAAGTTTGACGTAATCAAAACAATTTTAACCTAATCAATCGATCACAAATCTTGTTATTTTGCTCCTGTTAAAGGCACATACGTACATGTAGATCATACAATATGTATTCTGCATTCACTTGTTTTTTGAAGAGTAAATTCATTCCCTTCCTCTAGTTTTCAATGAAAAAACATGAAAACCAATAATTGAAAATAATTTGTAGTTTTTTCAGTTTGTTCTTTTTTTTTCTTTCTTTTTTTCTTTCTTTTTTTTTGGGGGGGGGATAAAATTGTCAAGTGTAAGCCGTCTTTAAGGGGCAGTTGACAGCTTCCTTGAATGACTTAGGCCTACCTGCAATAATGTCATCCATCTGCTCCAGCGCTGCGGCCAGCATCTGAGTGGCATCAGCGGCCAGGTTAGATGAAGTCGTCATCTTGTTAACGGATAAAATTGCTCTCAGCTTATTATAAACCAACCGTCTCAATTTTTTGCGTCGTTGAAGGTCTTTGGAGTCTCAGAAGGGTGATCTGTCTGGGAGGAAATTGAGAGACAAGTGGAGGCTATGAATCGTACAATTGGGACCAATTTGTATTAGGTTGTGGTTTGTAAACGATGGCCCTCCAATTAAACAAATTGGAGATGATGTAGATGCTCCATTAGAAAATTTACTTTAATGACTCGAGAACGAGTTCACATACATGTGGAAGAAACAATGGGCTGTTCCAGGGTAATTCATCATATAGGCCTAACAATCATAAGGTCCCAATTTCATAGAGCTACTTAAAATTATGCTCACCAGAATAAGGTTACCAGCCAAAACACCATGTCGCATGTAAAATCTGTGACTGGTGTCCTGCTTATTTTCGCTTGGCAGAAAAGTTTTAAGCAATATTTTCTGCTTTAAGCAGCTCTATGAAATTGGACCCTGGACCCAGTTTCATTAAGCTGTTTAATACAAAAAGTGCTTAGCACAGAAAAACCTTGCTTAGCAGAAATAGGTTACCAGCCAAAATAACATGTAATGCGTATTATTTGTAACTGGTTCCCTTACATTTGTTTGCTTACATTGGGTCCAAGAAGTATCGGCAATTTGATTTTCAGCTTGACTTCCCCAGATTGATGAGATGAAGTGTGTGGTTGATGACAATTAAGCTCAACATATCAAGTCACATAATTATAACAATACAAATTCAGAAAACTAGAATAATAAGATGTGGAAACTATAACATATGAGTCACCTTACATGTAGCTGTCCAGATGAACAAAAATCTATTAACCCAAAACAAAATAAGCCTGGGCTCGATTTCACAAAGCACTAAAATTCATCTTAATGAGTTGTCAGTATCACCAGAGTGATTTGTATTGTGACATCACAGACTCTTCTTAGCAGTTAAGATTGCTTCGCAGTCAAGATCAATCTTTGCTCTTTGTGAAATCGAACCCAGGATTATGATTCGAGCTAGCTATTAGGGAAAGATTATATTTAGGCTTTAGTACCTATTTATACCTATTAAAACACTAGACTTCTCCACAATATTGTGCAGTCCCTTTACGCAGTCAGAGCAGCTGCCGACTCCAGCCGTGCTCGCACATTCCACACCATCACTCATCCCATATTTTAACCCTACACCTTCACTTCACATAGAAAAAAACACATTCCAGACACACGTGCACTACACAAATTATGTTCACGTCGTTTGTACGGTACATGTGTAGAGTTATAAATTGACGCTTCTCAAATTGACTGACGAGGATGTAGCATGTTGTCAAAGTGCCGCATCCGCAACATTGGACGCTCACGCCGTGTGTGCGCTATTGAGTTCCAGTAACAATATTTTGTTGGGATGGATTGATCAAAGATTGGGTCAAAGCTTAACACAGCATTTTGTTCTTGGTATCAACAGTCTCTGTGTTCCTGGGTTTGTATCAAGGTATCAAGACAATGTCATGATCACACATTGGCCTATAATTTCGTCTTCAAGAGGGAAGGCCATTTTCCTTTTCCAAAGGGCACTTCCATTGGAAAATCTTATAGGCTATGGGGATACACCAAACTGGTCTTTGACATAATGACAGACAGTTACCAAGAGTATACCCTGGTACCTTTAAAGGGTCTACACGTTTGGTAATGACTCTGAAAATTAATGGGAATAACAACTTACTTGGTAAGAAGTAGCTTTGGATAGCACAATGCATTTTGAGAAACTTTTCACTTCAAAGTACTGCGGTTATGGAAAAAGATATCACTTTTTAGCCCCTAAAATTTGAATCTGAGAAGCTTTACTGCAGTAATGTTTCTCAGATTGTGTATTCTGAATCTCAAAAATGCTACTACCTTTTGAAATGAAATTTCCACAGGTTAGTTTTATGGTATATGTACATTTATATCTACACTATAGGATTGAAACAAACAGTGGGTTCAAATTACCAAACGTATAGAATCCCTTTAAGCAGCTCATAAAACTGGGCCCTGGCCTGCATACATGCAAGTCTATAAATCTGATATATGTAGTCAGAATTAATATGTGGAGGAATACATGTACATGTAAGTAATTTATCAGTCACATGAAAGTTGCCAAGACTAACACACACCTAAAAAATATCATTAAAAATTGACTCGTTCAAATTTTATCTTCAGCTGACTGACCGTGGACTCACTGAAGCGCGGTGATTTTAATCCATCACCTGAATGCACACCATCGCTGATGGGTTGTACATAAATGATGAACAGTGTGCTAGGGACCTTCATCTAGGGGTTTCCAACAAGGCTAAATTATACCAGTGACTTGTTCATGGCTAGCATTTTCACTTTCTCAATTTAATTAATGTTGTTGTGGGGAGTTGCGTTGACAATAAGTGTTCATAAATTAACATACACTGTATTATGAGTTACATATTATTATAATTATTTATTTTTTCCAACATTCAGGTCTATCAATAGTTTACTTTAATTAGATTGCCAGACTAATTACATGTACAATAATTGATTGCGTTTGGCTAAATATTACACGTCTTTCAATAGATTACATATGAAAAACTATGTACATGGCCTACATGTATATGTTGGCTAAAAAAAATTGGGAAAAGTATTTTCTAAGTTATCTATTGAACTGATGTAAAATGCAATGAAATAGAACTATCTGGAAGGATCGGGGTAGATTAATATTTTTTGAGAGAGTTATGCAGTAATTAGTGGTTTTCCTGGCAGTGCTCCCTTAACAACAGTGGTCCGCTGGCCAAATGCTAGTTAAAACACCCGAGGACCAGTCAAAATTCTCTCCAATTGGTCCGGCTGGCTAGTTCAATGTTGAAAGCGTCCCTATTTAAAATGTTGTATGGACTAGTGAAAAAGCTGGTGGACTAGTGAAGTAGCAAGCCAATTGGTCCTGCTGGCCAGTCACTGAAAAAGTTAAGGGCAAGCCCTGGGCCCAATTTCATAGAGCTGCTAAGCACAAAAAGTAGCTAAGTACAACAAAATTATGCTTACCAGACTAAGGTTACCAGCCAAAATACCATGTCACGTGTACAATTGGTGACTGGTATCCTGCTCATTTTCATTTAGCAGCAAACTGTTAGTGTTAAGCAATATTTTCTGCTTAAGCAGCTCTATGAAATTGGGCCGTGGCGGGGAGAGGTACATGTACACATGCTTCCCCAGTGGGTTTTAATAGATTTCACTGTGTTGTTGTAGACAGACGAGAGATGGCACTGATGTTCACTTCACAGTCTAATAGTTGCTTTGTGCCCAACCAACATTAACCACAGATCTGAACCACAGACAGGACCCAAGGTCATGCAGAGAGAGCGTATTGTATCATTCAATTCTCAGACATAAGGCCAAGTAACAAAAGTAACAAGTTTCTCGTCCCCGCCCGCCTCCTTTTTGGCTGCTGCTTCCTTTTTTTTTACTGCTTAATTAAAAAAAAACAACAACAACAACGAAGTTCCTTGGTTTATTTTTGCCCTAAGAATTTGTCTAGACTCTTTTTTCACAATTACAATACAACAGCCATTTCTGAATTTTGAAATTTGCTTAGCAAGTGGACTAAAATTATACAAATCATTTGGTCAACACCCGCCTCCTTTTTGGCCACTGCCTCCCACGAAGTTCCTTTGTTTATTTTTGCCTAAGAATTTGTCTAGACTCTTTTTTCCCTTTTGCAATACAACAGCCGTTTCTGAATTTTGAAACTTGCCTAGAAGGTGGACTAAAATGATACAAATCATTTGTTTTGTCATTGCATCAGTATACTCAAATAGCACAATATCTGTGAATGAATATATATATACCTTGGCCAGCCATATTTTGCATGGCGGCCATCTTGGAAAAAAATAGCAAAAATTGAAAAATAGTAAATAGTAAAGCCCTGCCTCCTCCTTTTTGTTTTTTAAAGTCCAGACGAGAAACTCATTTCTTTTGTTACTTGGCCTAAATTCTCAATACTTTACTGTTGATGTGTACTTTGCAGTGTCTGTTTACATCCATGAACTTTCTGAGAAAGCTTACAACCTTTGTGTGGAGGGAGTGTTGTTGTACTGCATTGAAACGCCTTCAAAAAAACGGTTGATTTAAGAGTTTTACGGCTTCAGATTGTTTCCTCGATTTGTCCTCTCTCTACATGCTTGATCATATGGACCATAGCTGGTGTACACACCAGTGCTGGTACATGCAATGGGCAGAATGAAATGTCTGTAATACCTCAACTTTGTTTGTATGAATGTGAATAAAATCACACCAAGCACAAAAACCTGTGAATCATTGAAAATTAGCTGATTGCTTACACACATGTACCAACCAAAAGAACTCATGGTATAGGACCTGTTCATTGTAGCAGAGTCTTCCTCGAAGGCAAAAATATGACAACCAATGTCCTTCAGCCTTTGAGAAAAAACTATACTAGGGTCGAAACATCAGGCCATTAACTAATATTTGTTTTGTATTTTATTAAACTTAAGAGGATTTAAAAGAATGTTTTCTTCCAAAAACCAATGACAGGGCAAGGGCATCAAGGTGTTTTCTACTTGTTTAAGGGCACCTCTATGAGGAAATTGCAAATTACTATCGGAACAATTCAAGGGGCACCAAGGCAATGAACAGAGGCAACCGAGGCAAGTATCAGGCCAGCAATGATGAATCATATTTTAAAATCAATGTTTGTTTACAACATTGGTTTTTGTTTCTGGATATCCCTTGTCAAACTCACTCCTCAAGGTTTGTAGACTAACAATGTTCAGAATACAGCTTCCCTTTGAGTTGTCGTCACAATGGGTGACAATAGGTAAACATGTTTGTTGAGAAAATAAAATCAGCCTGAGCAGCCAGCTTTATTACTTTGAAATTCACAATAAATCACAACTGTCCGATTTCAAAAGGTAGTTCATGATAACATCACTCAGCCTTTTATTGGATTCCGAATCGGCGGCCAACCTTCAAAAGCAATGGTGGGTTTGGAGTGTGTTTTCAATGAGTGTTTACCCCAATGTCGCACCCTTACAAATGCACAATGTAAAGAACTTGTGCTTTGTAGTTAAGGTTAATACAGGGCTATCCTTGATATTTGGGGGATATGACCTCAGTCATAGTACCCAAGTAAATTGTACTATCAATCCATAACCATGACAACATCCTGTTTCCACTCAGGATTTCACCGATACTTTCTTCTAGAACAACAAATTAAAAATGGATTTTTATCTCATCCCAAGAGACCAGAATAGGCTGATCATCAAAATAGTCTACTGTTTGAGTTGTCAGACATTGTATGCAAATTTTTGGGGCAACAAAAATAGGAAACAGTCTAGCAACTCAAACTCTTTAGAGCACAGTAGTTTCGAGTGGGTCTAAAAATGTGATTTACAACAATCCATCCTCACTCTGACAAAATCCATTGTATTGTATTGACCCATTCGCAGCACACTTACGCGCGCTTATCCTGTCCGCCATTTTGGGAGTCAAATATACGCAAAGGAATTGACTCCCAAAATGGTGGAAATGGTATACGCAAAATTTGCCTGTGCATTCTGCCTCATGCAAGGAGTCAATCAAATGCCCGATGCAATGTAGAGCATATCAGTAGGGCTTACCATAGAGAAAGGACCACGGACTCGGTCCATCAGAATCAAACAAAACATGCAGTTTGGATACTGATGGGTTGGAGGAGTTCAGGGCTAAACAAATGTTAAACTTACCATCAAACTCGATTCGTTCTAGACCATTGTAGAAAGTGCTTTAATTTGCAATAAAATATTACAAAGACGCACTCGCAATGAACACATTTCATTGTTAGAGGAAGTCAATTCAGCGTTTATCAACGATCCCGCCAATGTGTCGCCTAAATTTATCAGAAAAGTATTTCGGTTTCATTCCACAAAATAATACAATTCTGTACTAGAGCTGTTTCTCTTCAGCTTCATGCAGTTTCATTTCTTCCAAATTTAGATTTCTAATTTGAAGCCCTATCCATGAAAAAAAATTCCTCTATGACGCCTGCCGACAGATGGCCCCGCAAATATTGCCAATTAGCCTAGGGGCAGATATGATTTCTCTTCAGTTTTGAGGGTGTAAATTACAACGGTTAAAGGGAGGGTAAAATGTTGTATTTTAATGAGTTTCCATTCCATAATGATGAAATTCCGTGAAGTACACAGTTTACATTTTACCAGGTTGACAAATTTTCTTTAAAAAAACTGTTTTTCCCTCATAATATTAGGGAGTATTTTTGTCTTAAGTCTCGAATAAGTTATGAGTATTGAAATATAATTCAGGGGAAATTTTTGAACAAAAACCATAACAACGTCGTTCATTAGCTTTGTGAATTTGTTTTCCTTAATTTTTTTCCCGATGATAATGGCGTTAACACAGCGCATCTTCCACATCAAAGATTAAATCAAAACCTGTTCAAATTCTAAAATCAAGTGAGCTCATAAATTTCAAAACCAAATTTTTACCAACCCCTTTAAAAGAAGGATTTTAATAACCAACTACCCACAAAGTAAATTCAATAATTGCTCAGTAATTTTCCACAGAGGTCAACTCTTGGGACATGGGAGTCATTTGAGAAGCGCGTCATTTTAGAAGCCCACGTGTTGACAGATGTCTGCATCTTGTACAACTCTTGTCAGGGTTAATTGTGAGATTTTCGTTGTAGCGGCTACAAAAAGAGGAAAACATTTTAGGGTACCTTTTTTGGATGGCGTTTTTTTTAAAGCTTTTGTTTCGAGGAAATAACAGGCAATTGACAGGAAGGTGTGGAATGCTGATTAGTCCTGTGCCAGATGTTATTATTTTTTGTCTTCACTTGTGAACGCATGCTGGAGTGACACATATGGTTTTAGCATTTTACAGTTTAGCAAGAGGGATGACTAGGTGTCTATTGGCATGTTTGGACACCATGTTGTTAATTTGGACAGTTTAAGGACTTCCTCCACATAGTCTCAAGACACCCTGTTTATCTGTCCTTTTTTTTTCTCCAGAAGACGATCAGAGCATACTGATCGAAACGTCGAGTTGAAACCAACGGTTCTTTTCAGAACCACCCCCAACTCATATAGAGAGATTATTACATGTACATGGTGTCACTGCATTACCGCAAACCTTTCCATATCCATATGTCCTTTATGTGTTAAAACCAAAGAACAAAAAATGAAAATTTCTACCAGGGCTTTAAATTAACACTGGACCGCAGGCCTGAGGCCAGTGATTTTAGCCTCGGGCCAGTAAACACAGGACCGGACAAGTCGAGTGGTCTTGTGTTTTTCAAATGACTAAAAGTACATCACTGTGTATTAATATCTTTATATATAATTCAATTGGTTAATTTAATACCTTTCAATTGTGTTGAGTCTTGAAGCATACTTAATACAATAAGACAACATTATTGAGATATTTTCAACTAAAAACAGTTTACTTAAGTGCATTTAAAACTGTGTAGAAAGTTCTTTCTCATTACATTCTGGTCTTGTGAAATAAATGCTGGTCCAGTAAGTATTGTAATCTACATGTACAATACTAGCCCTGTGGTCTTGTGGAATTTTCCCCTAAATTCGAGCCCTGTCTCCTGGAACATTTCAAGGGGCACCAAGGCAACAACTGTGGAGACGATTGCCTCTGTTGCATACTGTGAAGTATCACTCAGGCCAATAAATGCCTTTGAGAATGACTCTACTTGGGTCGAAACATGAGGTTATTAAAATCTTTACAGTCCCAAATCCATCCTATTGCCAAAGTGATGGATTCAGAAGGACTGGGGCCAGTAGGCCCAAATGACAAGTGCTTATCACATGGTCAGTCATGCCAATCTTATCCAGGTCCTAACAATTCGGTGTGGAATGACGTAGGAGAAGAAGATATTGGAGGAATTAGGTCACACACTAGCCAAACAAACCATGGTTTGCAACCGGAAGACGTTTCGGTCGCAAGCAGTTTGCAGGCCTGATGCTTCGACATGCCCCTGGTACATTGCCTTAATGCCCCTTGAAATGAAACATTCGAACAGAAATTTACAATATCCACATAAAGAGGTGTCCTTTACAACTTTAGGAGAAAACGCCTTGGTGCCCTTGCCCTTTCAAGAACGAATCATCAGGCCTGAGTTTGCAATGGAAAATGTTCTTGTTTTTGCCTATAAATATAAAATTAGATTCATCTGTTTTCCTTGTACGTCTAAGTAGTCCCGGTGTGTCACAGTGTTTAGGAAATGCTGTAGGTATTATTTAAAAGGAAACTATGATTCAAACTTACTAAACAAGAAGTCTAAATTGAATAGTTGGCATGGGAATACTAAATGTCACAAATAATCTTTTGGCTTTGATGTCCATAGAGCCAGCCAAGGATGCTGATTCAACTGCAATTAAAACATCTCATGTTGTACTCTTTTTAGTTTTTCTCGGATTTACATTGGACCTGTTCTCTGGAATTAAACTTCCCGATTCTATCCCGAACAATGTTTCTCTGGAAACTTTTAAAACAGAACTGAAGACACTGCTTTTTACACAAGCATACCGTGTCTAGTTTCTCAGCCCCAGAAATATTTTCAGTTTTCACCATGATTAAAAGGCATCGTACACGTTTGGTAATTGTCAAAGACCAGTGTTCTCATTTGGTGTATCCCAACATATGCATAAAATAACAAGCCTATGAAATTTGGGCTCAATTGGTCATCAAAGTTGCAAGAAAATGATGAAAGAAAAAACACCCTTGTTGTACAAATTTGTGTGCATTCATATAGGAATAAAAACTTCTTGCAAGAAGTTGTTATTATTTTAGTGAGAAATTACCTCTTTCTCAAAAACTATGTTACTTCAGAGTGAGTCGTTTCTCACATTGTTTTATACTATCAACAGCTCTCCGTTGCTCGTTACCAAGTAAGTTTTTATGCTAATAGATATTTTGAGTAATTACCAAACGTAACGTGTACCATGCCTTTAATCATTGTACATATATTTTTATGTAAATGCATGAATAGAATGTATGCTTTATAAATCCATTTATTATAATACTATTAATTATTTTACTTCTGTAATAGTAGGCCTCCATTCACACCCATAAGTCTGGTATAAATACAGAAACTGAATTTTATGTAAACATGTTCTGGAGTTTCACACTGACTGGTTGTGAAACAAATTTACTCTGTCACCCCATAAGTTTTCACATGGTAAACTTTAACACTCCCTACAAAAACATTTTTATACAAAATAAGGTGTGAAAGTTTGTCCAACAAAAACTGTGAAACAAAAAGGCGCGACTCAAATGAGACAATATTTTTTTAGTGATAAATTTATTTGATGATTTTTTATAGTGCCGGTAGGCCTACCAGCTTAAGTTTTACTTAACGCTATTAAGCCAGCAAATCTTATAGCGTCCTCTTTGACGCATACACACGTAGCCGACATTATATAACGTATACAATTTTAGCTCAGTACCCAGTTATCAACCAGCACACTCCGCATTCAAATTGTCTTGTTTTGTTTTGGGGGGTTTTACTTCCAAAAAAACATTATGAACATTCTTTTTTAGAATAAAGTTACTCCACCATTTAAAAATGGGAAGTATAACCTTTTTTCTGATTTGTGGCTTATGATGATTTTTGTTAAGGGAATTAAAGTCTGAAACTCAAATAAACCCCCAAACAGTCATCGCGCATCTCAATGCAGGCACAGTTATGACGGTATACACTGCGTATATTTTGTTTTACTTTTATAATATTATTAGTTGTTCATATTAGTTGTTTTTTTTTAAATTGGGGGGGGGGGATTGCATTCGATTGAGAACAACTCTGCCATTACATTATTAACAATGTTTGTATTATCATTTGTGTGCCATATTTTAATGATACACCGTATGGGGGAAAAACTTTAAAATAAACAACAAAGTAGGGCCTATCTATGTCCCTTTTCTGCTTCGTTTTATCAATTTGAAAATCAAGTTGCATGGCTGGTTTGTGGCGGGGTGGACTAAGTGGAAAAGGCCACCAGTTTTTGACTTATTTTTTCAAGACCAACAGTTTTTGTTCAAGAGTGGGTAAACAATTCGATTCGAAATGAACAATCTAACTGAAGTCAATTATCTAAGACTAAAACCATAGAGAAAAGCTATGCTAAAACTACACCAACCAGCGGTGCAAAATCAGTGCGTTGTCACCACAACCGCGATTTGCCCCTCGTTGTCCGTACCGTGCCGCAAGCGCCCCCATCTCCCTGTAGAAAGCCAATGGCAACTCAGTGAACTTGCAATTTGTACGAAGATGTTCGAACGTCCACGTTTCACGTTAGATAACTCATACAAAACAAGCTAATTAGAAGTTATAATTACTAATTATTACGTACTTCCTCTAAATGTTAAAAATAGTCTCTTAAGAACATTATTTCCGGCATCAAAAACTGACAGGAAATGGTTTTAATTCTTACCACATTCTTGCACTCAACTTCCATCGTTTGTAGCTCCTCCATTCAGTTGTGAATGCTAGAATCGACTCTGCAGTTGTAAGCATTAATCGCTAAAAGGATAGTAGAATCGATACTGCTACTTCACCTAACATTAGCGTTGTGAGATTTATTCGATACTGTTTGATCGTCAAATTTAATATCCCATAGAGTGAGTTCATGCGGTTAATCGGATTTACAACAGTCATCGTGCCGTCACTGTTCTACAATGACCGCACATTGACATAATCATAACAATGATAGTTTGGAATGTAGAAACTTTAAAGGGGCTCTTTTTTCCATTTTTGTTAATCACTAAATTGCTTAATTTACTTTCCAACTTCTCTGCTTTAAAAAGAAAGTTCGATGTTTTCTTGGTTTTTTTATAATAGTACTATTTTTCTCACTGAAATTAATTTGACAAATTAAGTTACTTGTTAAAATGACATTTTTCAAAGAAATTTTTTAAGTTTAAGAAATATTGGATTTTGGAACACTAGGTGGCAGCAGACTCCAGAAATTTTGACGTATTTCTGGACATACGCACACTTCCATGAGCAATTAATTTATCTGCTGCCACCAAGCCTGAAACAGAATTTTACGGGAAAGTCTGTGTGTAAATGATCTTGTTTTGCATTACTAATATTGTAAATTTCTTCATCTCAACTTCCTCTCAATATTAGCGATAGCCACACCCCCACCCAAGCAAAAAAAAACACCACTATTTCCAGAAGAGAAACACCCTTTGACACACAAAACTTGATTAAAATTTATAGTGAAATGCAACTTTAACAAAAAAGACAAACAAACAAACAAATACAATACACAAAGAAGGTTTTGTTTATTGACTCAAGGATAATTTATATCAACATTTGAAAAGTTCATTATGACTGGAGGATAATTAACAATAAACTTTTTTTAAAGGGGCACAATGCCTTCAAATCTCTCAAAATGTTGCTGTTTGGAATTGCTCCTTATCCTTTTCAAAAGTTGTTCATGCACAAAACAAACTACACTGTTTTGTGAAGAGTGGTGAATACAAAAACATAAATTTGCTTCTTGAAATACAACCAGCGGAACATACGATTCCCCTTTTTTAGTGGAGTCCAAAATTTGGTTCTACAAAATAGCAGACCGTGTTCTGTCATGAAATTGAACAAAAACCACACAATTTCAAGGAATATTTATGTGAATCATTATACTCTACTTTTAAAATATTTTTCCCAACCATACTAATTTAAAAACAAGCGCTTTTTATAGCCCAAAGCGCCCATTGTAAATGTTTATGCACAGGGAAGCTGACAAAAATACCCTCCCACCCCTGTGGTCTTTCGAGCCATGGAACCAACCAACACGATTGTTTAACATTTTGCAAAGAACATCAAACCATGAGTAAAAGCTAATCAATGTCAGGGGTGAAAGTAGAGGCTATCGTCACAGTTTAACGGCTACTCTAAGTTTAGCTGATCGTGATCTTGGATTCCTTTCTACTTCTTCCTCGCTTGGTAATATGACCTTATTCCGATTAAGAGGATCCCAAACTCTAGTTTCCTCATCGTCGTCAATTGTTGAACTCTTCAGGAAGATGTCCCCACTTGATTGTCTTTTCTGATGGATGCTTTTTCCTTTCTCGTTGACCTTCCTGCCCTGGAAGAATCTCTTGACGATTCGATCTTCCAACGAGTGGAAGGACAGAACGGCGAGTTTCCCACCAGGTCGTAAAAACTTTCCCGCCATCTCTAACCCGGTGCTGAGCTCATTCAGTTCATTATTCACAAATATCCTCAACCCTTGGAAGGTCTTAGTAGCAGCGTGAGCGGACCGTCCAATCTTATCCCTCTTCAGGCGAGACTCGGTGTGGCTGAAAGCACAGGAGATGACGGTAGCGAGTTCTACCGTTGTTGTGATTGGACGATACTTCTGCCGGTATTCCACGATGGCCGTTGCAATTCTTTTAGCATGGGATTCTTCTCCATACGTCTTGAAGAGTTTGGCAAGAGTCGCTGAATCGAGAGAGTTTACAACGTCAGCTGCTGTTGGCTGGTTGGGATACCTAGAACATCAGGGTACACAAATATAATATCTATAAATTCAAGAGACATAAACTTTCTTACTTTTGTGAGACTTTGAACCGTCTCGACACAATTTTTTTGGGCCATATTTCTGACAACTGATACCAATTATAAGAAATAATAATTGATTTTTTGTATTTTTTTCAGGGGGGCAGGGGGTCACATACAC
This sequence comes from Plazaster borealis, assembly GCA_021014325.1. Lineage (NCBI taxonomy): Eukaryota > Metazoa > Echinodermata > Asteroidea > Forcipulatida > Labidiasteridae > Plazaster > Plazaster borealis. The sequence continues at coordinate 1,422,837 of CM037465.1, read as the reverse complement.
CGACGTGTGATAATCACTGTATACTCCACAGGCATACTTCTCGGGTGGGATTCAAACCCACGACCCCCACATTCTAGACAGAGCAGATATCTGAACCACAAACCCAACAAGCAGGCCAGGGCCCAATTTCATAGAGCTGCTTAAGCACGAAAAGTAGCTACAACAAAATTATGCTGAGCAAAATAAGGTAACCAGCCAAAATACCATTTCACATGTACTATTTGTGACTGGTATCCTGCTCATTTTTGGTTAGCAGGAAATTGTTAAGCAATATTTTCTGCTTAAGCAGCTCTATGAAATTGGGCCAAGCTGGCGATGAGAGGCCAGTTTCAAATCCTGTAATTAGAAGCAGTTAGCAGAAAGATAAACACCCCTACCTATCTTTGTCCATTCGCATGTCCAATGGACCGTCCTTGCTGAGTGCAAAGCCTCTCTCTGGAGTATCAAACTGAAGAGATGAGCATCCAGCATCTATAAGAATCCCATCAACTGAGTTGGGGCCAAGACCCTCACCTTGAAGAAGTGTTTCCAACTCGTTGAAACGACCTAGAAGAGGGTGAAGTCTCCCCCTACAATTGATATAAATATAAATGAAAATGACTCAATGGCAATAACAAAGAATACAAAAAGGCGATTCCACTGAATATCAAGAACTCTAAAGTTCAAAATAGAAATGAAAAATACTGTTTGCTTGAGAATTTAACAGCAGGGTATGACATCCATCACAACAGACTTGTAAACTTACTTGAACTTCTCAGCCATTCTTTGAGCAAGGTCAAAGGCAACTGGGTCTCGATCCAGTCCGTACACCTGTGTATCAACACCTTGCTTGAGAAGCGCCCTCGTGTGGCCACCTGCTCCAAAGGTCATATCTACAAAGAGCTGCAAGGGAATTTGCGGAAATTTAATTTTTTTTGGGGGGGGGGGTTGAAAAAAAAGAAGTTTACTAGAGCGGGATCTGAACCAACGACCTCCGGATTAACGTGCCGGCGCTCTACCAACTGAGCTATCGAGCAATATGTTGGCAGTTCCCTATTTTGGTCAATATCTTTTTGACTTGAAAATTTAACAAGACAAAACCTTGAAGCTAACTTTAGACTTTCCGAAGACTGTTTACCTGATTGTCTTGCGGAGACAGTGCAGCTATGACTTCCTCTCTCATGACTGGGATATGAAGATCACTGTTGTCTTCATCTTGCTGTTGATCTTGGATCTTGGGTTCCCCTGAGAAGAAAAATAAAGTAAACAACAATTTTCATTGTGGATGTTTTGATTTTATGGGTTTGTGAAAGTACAAGAGTTGAGGGGAAACAACGCTTGCCAATATAATTTTGATTTAATGGTTTTACTGGGTACTGCTGGTTCAGATTAATAATAATAATATTAATAATAACTGGATTTATATAGCGCCAAATTACCAAAGGATGCAAGGCGCTTATCAGGGAGACATAAAAAAGTAATGGGGTCATCCAGCTACAAGTTGGAGAACAGGCGAGTCTTGAGACCCTTTTTGAAGGACAAAACAGTCTCAGCGAAGACCTCTTGCATTGACCGCCATCGCCAAGGTCAAACAATGGACACATGTATGCACCGCACACAACTCTCATCCAATGATAGGTCTTCAATGACCACAGTGAGGGCGCTGTTTGAAATTGTGATGTCTATGTCTATGTCTATTGCGGTTCGATCATACAGAGAAGACAACCTGAGCGAGTTGGAAATTTCGGTCATCTTCCAACAACCCTCATGGAGCAGCCATCATAGCCTTAACTGTCTCATTAGACTCATAGTCATAATGAGGTTTGAATCCAATACAGACTGGCGCCTTTGTTTACTTGTTAATATTCTGTTTTAACTTCTGACCAGCAGTCAGGGATTAATACAGAACCTACTTGATATCCTTGTTCCTCTTGGATTAAACAATGAAGCGGCCACAGAGAGAGGCCTTCCTTGGAGTGTTAACAGAGAGGGCAGCAGATTAGTATGGCAACGGTTGAAGAAAACTCTCCCCATCTTCATGGCTGTAGCACTTTGTAGTTTTCCACATTTGGTCGAAGACAGGCTGTTGATTGAAAAAGGTTTTGTTTACTTACTGTATATAACGCTACCTATTTTACACCCCGGATAATTAGATCAGCGTCATCATGTTGCAAAAATCGTAACCCCCCATCCTTCTGATGGTCGAGCGGATGGATTATAACAACTAACGTAAATCATCTTCATATATGATTATAAATTATGAACCAAGAACAAGATACAAAATACACGCTTGGCATTGTTCGCATCTACAATTTCAATCATCACAACGCAACTCCTAAGGTCATGAACACTTAACCTGTCAAAAGTGTTAGTGTTACTTTGTTTTATCACCACTGACTAAAAAGCTCCGAAAGTGAAACTAAGCTTCAAATTTAACATTCATTGAGTTGAGTGCAAATATTGCAACATGTGCAAATAAATGCAAGTGTAAAAACAACATTTTTGCACATGTTTTTAAGCATTTTTAAGTGTACCATAACCTACAATCTGAAGGAGATAATAGGTTATTGGGTACGGCATTTTTACCCTCTTTAAATTTGTATTCATATTAACGTTTTTAACAAAAAGTTACAACGATGTTTTTTAACTGAAATAATGCGAAAGTGTTTACCTTTTCTCAACCAGCATTCATCATGAATTTCGTGCCATGTGGTATTGGTGATCTCTTGAGGGCGCCCTTTCAAAACTACGGTGTTTTTGTTTTCTTTTGATACAAGTGGCGTTCCATACATTTATGCGCTCGCCCGTGATGAGAGTTTGGCCAATCAGCAAGAAGCAATAATTCATAGATTGACCAATCAGTGAATGATACACAGCGGCAATATTCGAATGAATGAAAATAAATGCCAAGAAACTAGTGGGCATTTAAATTAAAGTGAGGAAAACTTTCGTGCTAAAAAAGTGGAAATCAACAAGCAGATCGTCGAAGTAAAACTGAGTTAACGGTTCCTTCAAAGGTAAAGTAAATTATTTAATTATTTGTAGCAATAATCTCAGACGTTAAAAAGATGAAATTTACTGTTAATTACACTCGAAACTCAACGTTAACGTTTAGGCCAACGATTTACGAACCCGGAAGGCTAACGCAACGGGAGTAATGTTCATGCGTTATCTTCTGACGTTAGATGGGTGGAAATTCAGATGGGTAGGGTGGTTGGGCAACACATTCTGGGTTTTTTGGGGAGGGTTAGGGTTCAATCTTTTTTGAAAAATTGAATGGCGCGTAGGTGTTAAAAAAGTCATTTCAGTAAAAATAAAAGTTTCATTCAATTCAAGAACAAGATCTCAAATTTGACAAATTACTCTAGTCTAACTAAGTTCTATTCTAAGTCTAATCATTGAAAAAATAACTATTTATAGATTGGCATTTCCGTTGATATTTTACCGGCGGCGGTAAAATCATCCGAAGAAATGCTGTTTCAAATCTTTTAGTTGACGCATAGGCCTACACAATACAAATTACAAGAGTAGCCTAGCTGACATTTGATTTGTAATTTTATTAGGCCTACTATTAATAAATATTATTATTAGTATTTAAATTATTTCGTCCAGAGCCTTGATGAGCAGAGGACTACGCTCCCGGTTACCAACCGGCCAACACACTCTGCGTTTGAATGCCTGCTGAAGATTTTTTTTTCTCATCCAAACAAATTATATTTTATAATGATTAAAAAATAATAATAATAGGCCCTATTCCTCTTTTTTTATTATTAGAAATTGACCCCTTTATTTTTTTATGGATATCATTAGTATTAATTACCTTTTCTTTTTCTAATTTGTGGCTCCCAAGACTTTTTTTATAAGGAAAAAAAGTTGGAAATTGCGGAACAACAAAATAGTTTTCGGATGATTTTCCGTCACCAGTAAAATATCAACTTATTTTAATCTTTACTTTTTCACACACTATTGCAGTTAATGTTATAAGATGTCATTATCACGTCGGCGGAGTAGTCGAGGTGGACGTCGACAATCGTCAGGCACAGCATCATCAGAAATCAATGATGAAAACAGCGCAAACATCCGTGTGGTTGTTCGAATACGGCCTCCCAATGCTGCGGAACTACAGAATGGGTCAGGATCAAGACCTGTTGTTCAGATGCTGGATGAGAAACTTCTGGTCTTTGATCCAAAAGTAAGGAACTCATTTAGCACTCCTTTTTAAAAGTGGTTTTTGGCTGAGCGGTTGAGCACACTGAATTCAAGTGTTGGTGGCTGTTGCTGAGTTAACAATGTGGGTTCAAGTCTCGGTCCCGGCACTTGTGTGCTTGTAAAAGTAAAGTCTGTCCCGAGCCAATACGACTCATCAGGCCGGTGTTTATATCTGGTTTCCTTAGTATTAAACAACTGAGAATAATTCTATTCCCCCTGGCCTGGACAGGATGCCTGTCCATCAAAGGTTACTCCCCAGCTCTCGCCGGTACCCGTTTGTACTTCTGGATGAAGAGAAGCAATAATGGTTAAGTGTCTTGCTTAAGGACACAAGTGTCACAACCGGGACTCAAACCCACACTCTGCTAATCAGAAACACCAGAGCTTGGGTCCAGTGCAGATAACCCCTCATAATGTACACGTTAGGGTTATGGTTGGGATGAGGAAAATACATTAGGGGTGTCAGAACATAGTGGTGTCGAATTGTGGGTGTAAATAACCAAATTCACTGGCGCTACTTCCACCGCAAAAGAGATGTGCAATGGATTGGCCCTGAAAATTGACCTACTTTATTTAGTTAGTTAGAGTAAGTGATAGCCCTTGACTTCTAAAACATTTTTTACAAAATCACTTTATCTAAAACACAGGAAGAATCGCTACCCAGCTATTTCCATGGACGCCGCGTCCCTCAAAGGAACTTCATGCGGAAGAAGAACAAAGACATCAAGTTTGCCTTTGATCGGGTCTTTGGCGAGAGAGTTTCACAGGAGTTTGTGTATGAGAATACAACCAAAGCCATAGTTGACAACGTTCTAGCTGGGTATAACGCTAGCGGTGAGTTAACGGCACTGTACACGTTTGGTAATTACTCAAAATATATATTAACATAAAAACTGACTTGGTAACGAGCAACAGAGAGCTGTTGATAGTATAAAACATTGTGAGAAACGACTCCCTCTGAAGTAACGTAGTTTTTGACAAAGAGGTAACTTCTCACTAAAACAATAAAAACTTCTTGCAAGAAGTTTTTATTCCTATCTGAAAGCACACAAATTTGTACAACAAGGGTGTTTTTTCTTTCATCATTTTCTTGCAACTTCGATGACCAATTGAGCCCAAACTTTCACAGGCTTGTTATTTCATGCATATGTTGGGATACACCAAGTGAGAAACACTGGTCTGTGACAATAACCAAACGTGTACGATGCCTATAAGAAAAATAAAACAAAGTACCATCCAATGGGGGACTTTTGGACAGTGGCATACAGGGTTTGCATTTAACATTTTCAGTGACTAGACAGCGGTACCAGTTAGCTTGTCATTTCACTGGTCGGTCAACCTTTTCACTGGTTCAAATTGAAATGAATAGGGATGCTTTTCAACACTGAACTAGCCAGCGGGACCGCATGGAGAGTATTTTTACTGATCCTCACAGGTGTTTTAACTGGCATTTGGCTAGTGGACCACACATTTGTAAAGGAGAACGCTGATATTAAGTAATACTAATTTTCCATTGTTTATGTACTTCCAAGTATTTTCAGACAAAACTGATTTGCCCTCTATTCATAATGTTCACCTTACTTTGGGCTTGAACTCCCTTGTTACTTGTATTTTGAAAAGATTTGTTTGATTCTTACGTAGTGTTTGCCTATGGAGCCACTGGAGCAGGCAAGACTTTCACCATGCTAGGGGGCCCCGACTGCCCTGGGGTCATCTTCCTTACCATGGTAGACCTCTACAGACGCATTGGGGAGATAAGCAATGAAAAGCTGTGTGATGTTGCTGTGTCCTATCTTGAGGTAAATTAATCGATATATAAATTTTCCCAAAATTTGTGGTTGTTCTGAGAATTTGTCTAATGTTCCAGCGTTTATTGTGAGGTAGCAAAGTGTGCCCATTTGGTTGCCGGTGCTGCATACCCCTAAGGAGTTTAGATGGTTTCAGGAATGCTGAAAGCCTAAATAACAAAATTTGTGATAAGGCATTAAAATTGTTAAAATAAGTGATGTAAACAAATAAAATTGACTGTTTAATTTGCGTAATTTGTGCCCTTGAAACTAAGTTTGTCTCTCTTTTTATTCAAACTGTAGGTATACAATGAGAACATTCATGATCTACTGGCTCCATCGGGTCTCCTAGCCGTCAGGGAAGATCCAGAAAAGGGAGTTGTAGTCAGCGGTCTTAGCCTCCACAAGGTAAACTTTTACTCCGCTGAAGGATTTTCTTTCTTCTTTTTACCTCAAAAAGTACAACCTTCAGAACAATGCTGTTTAAAGGCATCGTACACGTTTGGTAATTACTCAAAATATTTATTAGCATAAAAACTGACCTGGTAACGACAAACAGAGAGCTGTTGATAGTATAAAACATTGTGAGAAATGACTCCCTCTGAAGTAACGTAGTTTTTGAGAAAGAGGTAATTTCTCACTAAAATAATAAAAACTAAGGGTGTTTTTTCTTTCATCATTTTCTTGCAACTTCGATGACCAATTGAGCCCAAATTTTCACAGGCTTGTTATTTTATGCATATGTTGGGATACACCAAGTGAGAGCACTGGTCTTTGACAATTTCCAAACGTGTTCAGTGCCTTTATACTTTGAGATTTATTTTTATTTGTTTTTTGTAGCCAAGAAGTGCAGATGAATTGCTTCGCATGCTGGAATACGGGAATAGAAACCGGACTCAGCATCCGACCGACGCCAATGCCCAATCCTCGAGATCGCACGCCGTCTTCCAGGTTTTCATCCGGCAGAAAGACCGCACGGCCAACATCAGCACGGACTTCCGCATCGCCAAGATGTCGCTGATCGATCTGGCGGGGTCGGAGAGGGCCACCGTGACGACAAACAGGGGCGCGAGGTTTCGTGAGGGCGCTAATATTAATCGGTCCCTGTTGGCTCTCGGAAACTGCATCAATGCTTTGGCTGACTCCACAAGGGTAAGAAAAGACTTTGAAAGAATTTTTGATTTTCAGTGAAGAAAAACCCCACATTGTAAAACGTTATCTTCCTACTGTCTCAGCCCTTAATTGCACCCACATGCTTTTAAATGATAGGTAAACTAAGCCAGCCTGCAATGATATGCAGTTGCTTGCTTCCACTATACACAAACCCGTCAGTTAAGGAGTATCTGGTCAACTTATTGTTAACTTCACGTTGAATCGGCTGATTTGTTTTCTTTCTCTTTTTAGAGTCATAGAAAATTTGTTTTGATGTAGTACAAACATTTTTATCCCCTACACTTTCCTCTAATAATAAAAATACGCAGTTCTTATATAGCGCTTTATACTCCCGATGGGTGTCTCAAAGTGCTCAGTATTTTTTTCTACAAGGTAGGTGGAGTTACGTGTTGAAGTATGAGACCTATTCCTTTGCATAGCACCATGTAATGGTTTACAAGGTGCTGGGGTTTTGTTGTACATGTATTGGAACCAATTTAGAAAAACAGAATATCCTGGAGAAAGGATCAGTGTGTAAATCCGTTCACTTTTCTTGTCCCATTTCATTTCCTTGTAGTCGAAAGGCAAGCACGTTCCCTACAGGAACAGCAAGCTGACCAGGTTGCTGAAAGACTCCCTAGGGGTTAACTGCCAGACGGTTATGATCGCAGCCATCAGTCCATCCAGTCTGTCCTATGAAGACACTCTCAACACACTCAAATATGCAAACAGGGCTAAAAACATACGCACCACTGTAAGTTTAAAGTGTCTCTATTTTGTGGTCTCATTCGGTTTTTGTAGTTTTTGATTTGTAGACTTAAGATGACATCACAAGCTAAAACAGCGCCCTCACTGAGGTCAAAGGATGCATATAATTGACTGCAGGGTTTTCCCCATGCACAAGCAAGCATAATGGACCGATACGTGCAAATTGCGGCCATACACAAAAACAAAAATTTAAAAATAATTTTATTTTGTTTACTTTGGATCAAATTCACAAAAAAACATTCAAGATAAAACCATTTAGAATGCTCCAGATTGCACATTAGGCCTTTTAAAACCAAGATAAACACCGAGTAGAAAACATTCCGAAGACCTTGTTTAAATTCAGTGTGTTTGGCCAAACTTCCAAATTTGGGTCCAGAATGCACCGTAGTTTTGAAAAATCCTGGGGCGAACTCTGGACTGAAAGTTGCGTGTGGTGCATACCTGCTTGCATGTTTTCATTGTTAGACCTGAGCGAGAACTCCAAGGCGAATTACAAACTCCCCAAGAAATTTGACTCTCTAATAAGTAAATATTCAGAAGCCTCAGTAACTTACTACCAACCCTCAAATCAAGTAGTTGGATAAATAAATTATTGTTTCTGTTTTGCTTTGATTAACAGCTGAAACAGAATGTGGTTAGTGTAGATCTACACATTAGTCGCTATGTACAGATCGTCGAAGAGTTGAGAATCGAGGTATGGAGAACCTTTTTTGATTGTTTCTTTTTAAGTTTAAACAATTTTGAGTTTGTGATAATTGAATTATATTAATTGACTATGAAAATCAGAATTTACTGACTCTCTTTAAAGGCACTGCTGTACACGTTTGGTAATTACTCAAAATATCTAGTAGCATAAAAACTTACTTGGTAACGAGCAACGGAGAGCTGTTGATAGTATAACACTTTGTGAGAAACGACTCCCTCTGAAGTAATGTAGTTTTTGAGAAAGAGGTAATTTCTCACTAAAATAATAAAAACTTCTTGCAAGAAGTTTTTATTCCTATCTGAAAGCACACAAATTTGTACAACAAGGGTGTTTTTCCTTTCATCATTTTCTTGCAACTTTGATGACCAATTGAGCCCAAATTTTCTCAGGCTTGTTATTTTATGCATATGTTGGGATACACCAAGTGAGAACACTGGTCTTTGACAATTACCAAACGTGTACAATGCCTTTAACAGCCAAATGTTTAAAAAAAATTGCGACAAAATTTGAGACAAGTGAAATAACAAAATTTGTCCAACTGAAGTGGCAAAATTTATCCTTTTTGTATGAATTTGAACGTATTTTGTTTGTAGGTTGTAAGTAAATCAAATCAAATCATAGACTTGCTCGGTCTATTGGAAGAAAACACCAAATAAATAAATAGCGTCTTATTTCGTAGGTTTCTGAGTTGAAGGTTAAACTTCAACACTACGAGTCTGGTGCTTTGAAAGTGAGCGTTCCACAACCTTCTCCTCGTAATGACAACAATGATGAGCAAGTCCACAGGTAAGACTAAAAATCAATGTGATTCAGATTGGCTCATCAAAAGTAACTGCTTTGCGCACACGCTTGTTAAAAATATTCTAGCGCTTGTTGGGTGCTGTACCCACAAGTAAAAATGCACTTATTTTGACGCAATTATACATTTCAAATGAATCATGTTTTTATATGGTCTCCCTAAACTGCATACATCACAAGATCGAAAAAGAGTTGATGGGGCCAGTTGCTCTGTGACTTGATGCGTCTTTTTACAGCGCTCTGCGTAGTCTGTAACACAGAATGGATCAACCACAGGACTAATTAAAATATCCAATATATTTGGATACTTGAAAGTCACATTTACAGGGGTTACAATCGAGCAAGGCATTATGGGAAAGAAAAAACAAAATGGTGCGGCGAGATCGTACACCACTGGGAACAAGGTTGACTCACACCCCTGGTTGTCAAGTTTGTACCGTGATTCTCAACCCATCTGTCCACTTCATTCTTAACCATCTCAGATTGAAGTTAGAGCTTCACAAGGTGTTCATCCAGCGTGGCAGCATCCGTAAGGAGCTCCTAGAGCTGGAGTCGTCAGATCGTGACCTGACGATAAAGATCAGTCGCAAGCATCTGATGGTGGAAAGGTTGAGGTTGATACATGGAGAGTCTGCACAGGGGGACAAGGTAAGGGGCGTGGTTCTGGCAGGGGGGGCCATACAGGGCCCAATTTCATAGAGTTGCTTAAGCACAAAAAGTAGCTTAGCACAACAAAATTATGCTTACCGGAATAAGGTTACCAGCCAAACTATCATGTCACGTGTACAATTTGTGACTGGTATCCTGCTCATTTCTACTAAGCAGAAAACTGTTAAGCAATATTTTCTGCTTGGCAGCTCTATGAAATTGGGCCCTGGTGTTTCTAAGAAATCCTGTTTTAAAGTTGGATGCCCTTCTTAATCTTTCATTTATATAGATAAAAGTATCGTAAGCCAGTTAAGACACCCCACTTTCCAATTAACAGCAAATTTTGACATCTTAAAAAACACTAGTACAGCTGGTACTATTTTTTGCTCTTTTATAGACCTTTCCATAAACAAACCGCGTTGGTTAGCATGGACGGCCGAATGTTAGCAAAACATTCAATCGCGTTAACAGATCTTGTGAACAAATTCAACATTTCTGCAAACTTTCAGTTAAACAAGATACATCCGCTAATTGATTGCCAACAAACTCATTACTATTTTTGAATATATAACATTATTACAAACTGGCTATCTGTTTTTGCTTTGCATTTATGGCTTCCAATAGTTTCCAACTTTAATTGGCAAAACCTCAGGCTGCGACGTTGCAATAGCAAGGTCTATAGTCAATTAATGTTTATGATACAAAACAAATGTATGAACAAATGTGACCACAAAAATGAAGAGTCCGAACAAACTGTTCTCCTTCTGTTAATGTTTTCTACCAGACAATGGGTCGCTTTGAGCGAGTCATTGCTGCATCAGAGGCCAGACAAGCTCGACTGCGACAGCGGAAACCCGCAGTGGAGGAAAGATTCAAGAACAACGAGGCAGAGCTGGAGAAAGTTAAATTGGAGATTAGAGGGGAGCAAGGAGACGAGCAGATTCCTGAGGTTCGAGAAACTTTCACTTTCTTAGTCACTTGTTTTTGTCACCGTTAAAAAACCCTTAGAATCCACCTTAAAAAGTATGCTATTCCATTTTCCACTTACAATTTTGTGAAGTTATTTCCAGGCCTGAAATTACACTGAGGCCACGTGGGCCATGGCCTCTGTTGCCCCTGGTCTTGGCCTTGGTGCCCCTTCAAAATTAAAAACTCCTTGCCCACTTTTAAAAATGAAATTCCAGGCCTGCATTTTTTACTTGGAGTAAATATTGCTTTGACAAATAACATTTTCTCTGAAAAGATATTCCAAGAGGGGGATTTAAAAATTAACTGTTTCAAAAAAAAATTGTTTTTCAGGTGTTACAGGAGAGTTTGCGGACAAGACATCTAGAGATTGAGTTGAAGGATTGCAGACGACAGATCAAACATCTTAAGAGGTTTGCCAGGCATCAAGACAGCCACCAACAAAGCTCTGAGAGGTAGTCCAAACATAATACACAAATCATTTTCCAACCTTTGAAATTTGTTTACTGTTAAACTTGTAGAAAAAAGGTTTGAACATGGCTCTCCATTAAGGGTAGGGTCATACTTTGGTAATGGTCCAGAAAAGAATTAGTGTAATTTTTATCAGAAAGTCTACTTGCTATAAAGATGGTAATGGTAGCAAGAGTCCTGAGAAACTAATTTAAATAAAAGTATGTCAAAAAATTAAGTTTGAATTTTCAAAGGCGACCTTAGGAGATTCAAATTTCTGTGGTGTCCGTTTGTGAATGCTGCGGCCAGAGATACAGTTGGTACCAGCTTTCACCTCGCTAAACGTGGATGGATTCAAGGAAAATAACGTGACAGTTTTTTGCTCTCAACAAGTAGGCACTGTATTCATCTCAAACTTTCACAGGTGACTTTCAAACAAAGATGTCTTCTCTTTCTTCAAAACTCTGGATGACAGCGTACAGTTAAAATGTTCATGCCAACAACGAATTTCTCGTTCCTTTTTTATCACCAGATTGATCGTGAACCTCCTTTCCATGGTTCGTAAGCAGCACTTTCTCCTGAAAGGTTCAGGCCTCGCAACCTCCGACATCACAACCGACTTTGAAGCCTTACAGAAACAAGTTGAGGGAGACCGGGAGGTCGCCTGGGCTGACCAGGGCATGTCAGAGGTCGCAGACACTGATGCAGAAGCAGGGGTCGATTTGAACTACCTGCTACTTCTCCCAGTCATGAGATGTGTTGACTCCACTCCGAAAGGTATAACTCTTTATTTCCATTTCACTGGAGCCATTTTGGTTGGGTTTCTTGTATATTTCAGTGCAAACATAGTGCTTATACTGAGTTAAAAGGATTCTCTGTCAGACCACCTCCGATTTATACCATGCCCGATATGTTTCAGTACTTTTACACACTATTTCCTATTGTACAGAAGTACCCCCCTAAAAACCTCATAAAGAATTCCTGAGATTCCAAGCACACAATGAAGACACAATATAGCACCATATCGAGCACCAAATGCTCCGGTTTCACAACTGCCAACAAATGTTTTGTAGGGATACACTTTTTTTCAAAAAAGTTTTGTCTCCTGTCTTTGACATTTTAGACAAGTCGTCCATCTATCCTGAGGGCCAGAAGCCCATAACCATCAAAATTCATTTGCTCGTCTGATTTTCTAAAATATCCATTTTGCTTCAATGATTCACAATTTTTGTTATTTCATATAGCGCCCTCAAGGTCACCAAGCAAGAAGAAAAGACGGAGTTCCGTCCGACACCACACCCCTGCTCAGAGAGCCAACACACCGTTGCAATCTGAAGGTTCTGGCGGACACCACACCCCTGCTAAAAGAGTCAACACACCGATGCGATCTGAAGGTGCACACACGACGACACAGAATAGCACACCTTCTCAACGAAGATCTGCTGTTAAATTTGGCGACACGCATCCTCCTTCCCGCCTCTCAACGCCAAAGACAAGTACGCACACCCCTGGCACACCAGCTAAGAGGATCAATACTGAATGTAACACCAATAGCTTTCATCCAATAACCACCAATGGACTTTGTGGGGATCAAACCCCATTGCCAAATGAGGGAACTATAACATGCAACACCGAAGCTGGAATAACTTCGCATAGCAACCTGAAGGCAATATCGGAGGTTTTGGGGGAGGAAGATGGTTCTGTCCCCTTCATCAGAAATGAAGAGAATGTTGTAGGACGGCTAGGTGAGACTGTGACCAAGAAACAACCAAACCAAAGTGGTGATGATGGCCAGCACCTTCAAAATATAACAGAAAGCAAGGGCCTAAGAGTGAACCTTGCGGGCACTTTCGAAATGGAGGGCATCTATCCGCTGAAGTCGCCATCACCCACTCGCTGTCAATCCCAACTGGACAATAGCAAACCTGCTGACCATGACACAGTGAACAGGATCGACCAATCAGGATCACCATCTCTTGCCGATACATTGCCAGAGGGGAAATCCCAACAGGGCCACTGTGGCATTCCTCCGGGCTCTCAAAAGCCTGTTGCCCGGGTGATAACCTTTGACCAAGAGAATGTAATACCCAATCAGAAGATCAGTCCAGTCACAGGTAAAGATGAAGCGTTTATAACGAAGAGAACTTGACGTAACCTTTCCTAAGAAATTGAATTATCACTTATTTCTCCACTTTTCTGTCTTCTGTTTTTTCCTCACATTCCCAGGTCGAGTGATGTCGTATGCCGACGCACTAACCACACCCCAAAGATTGGATGCAATGGCCCAACAGAGGGCTCCCTTCACCGTCATCACGAACAATTCACCCCAGCTCCAGAACAGACCAAACACAATGATTAATGAGAACCAGTGTAATGGGAGCCAGTCTACTTCTAAATCTACAAAGAGGTACGATCTCACTTAATAATATTCATTTGCAAACTAATTTAGCAGACTTGAAAATCTCTTCTCCGAATGGAAGCACGGTTATGTCAAAAACAAAGCACTGTAGCTTGGAAGCCTGAGGAAACCTGTCAACAAGGGTGTTTGCTGTGAACCACAAACACTAGGATATTCTAGACCTCTTCTCTTCTGAAACAAAGATACCACGCCTTGTGACTGCCCACTTATTTTTGTGAGTTTTCTTTTCTAACGTCAGGAGTCTTCAGAGAAGGGGTACATTCACCAAGCACAACGCACCCCTGAATCACAGACGCAGTAAGTCACATGGTGTTCTTGGCGAGGTGCCGTTCTCATTCCAGGAGGCGAAACACGCAGATACCCTTCACCGATTTGGACTCCCCTCGATGGCAGATCAGCCAGCAGGTAAGCAATCGAATGGCCACAGAAAAATTAAAAATTGTTTGGGGTTATATTGAAGGTCCCTCCATGAATAAACTCTTTTACATGCCAACCGGTTGCTAGTGACCGGTTAAAATCCCTGAAGAAAAATAGTTGTGAAACGAAAAACAATGATCGTACAGCCACACAGTTTTTAGAATGGAAAAGAGGACTCTTTAGGGTGCTATTGTGACCTGCATTTTTTTTTTGGGGGGGGGTCGCCATTTTAAAGAAAAAAAACATGTAAACAATTAATGCGTCCATATAATCAATTTATCACTAAAATAAATGGTGCATGAAAGGGTTAATCAAAATGTACATTGATGTCATTTCTTCAGTAAACCAGCGTACTCAAAATAATAATTGGGTTTAAACATAAATAACAGAATTCAAATTTTTCATAATTTTAAAAATTTCTGGATGGCAATTTGTTGTGAATTGAAAAAGCAATTTAGACTCCACCAAAAGCGGAAAAAACTTTTAAGGACTGCGGATATCTTTTTTTCTTTATTCCAGTTTCAGTGAGAAAGGCACCACCAGCTTATATGTCCCTGACAGCCTCAGCAGCAAATAAACGAAGGAATTACGGCAGGGGGTAAGTCTAAGATTTAATTACCAAGAACACAACCCAATTTTAAACACAATAATTTACGTAGCACAGAGAAATCATTTGCCATATAGAAAAAAGGGCTACAAGCCAAAACACTCTGTAGTGTATATTGCTTTCAACCGGTTGCCAGCTAAAGTGACCGTAAAGCTGTTCGTAATAGTGAAACACCGACAGTCAATGTAAAGTATGAGGTTGAAAGAATTAAGTTGTCGGCAAAAATATAAAATTAAATTAGCTAGGATAGACTGGTTTCCTGCTAGATGTAGTAGTAAAAGTTCTCTATACTTGAAGGTAAGACACTACGTTTACAAGAGATCGAACTGAATGCAGTATGTGACGTCACTGTAGGGCGCCCTCACATAGAGGTCAAAAGGAGGTTGCCACTGGCTCATCCTGCGCAAAACACGTTTTAGCTTTGTGTTTCCCTTGTTTCATGGATGCATAAAATCTGTTCAAAATTTGCTAAGCAAAGAAACCATTTGCTTCATAGAAAAACAGGCTACCAGGCAAGACACTCTGTTGTGTATATTGCTTTCAACCGGTTGCCAGCTAAAGTGACCATAAAGTTGCTCATAATAACGAAACAATTCAAGGTATCGGACAGTGAATGTAAGGTATGAGGTTGATGTAAAATTGTTCTCCTTCTCGGACAGGTTGCCATCCTCCCAGGAGAACCAACCCCCGGCAGGCCACAAGGGTCCGATGCGTCTCCAAAGATCGGAGAGCCTCAAAAGACCGCCACTCAGAATACCGTAAGTGTTTTCATTGAACTTTGGGTCGATTAAAGAAAAATTGACAAGAGCGGGATTTGAACCTGCATCCTTAGGACTACCGTCGCTCTACCAACTGAGCTTTCCTATAATTATAGTCCTAATGTTGGCAGTCTGCCTGTTTTGTCAATGTCTTTGTTCAGGTTGCCTGTCAGAAGCAATTGTTTTTTCTTTTCTCTACAAATAAAATCTTATACAATATATTAGAAACAAATTGTCAATATTTGGCTTACTTAACTTCAATGAATTAAAGAAATACAAATCCGAAAAAAAGGAAACAAACTTTTTGATCTTCTCGGAAAGTTTCCGGAAAGTGGCACTAAAAAACAAGGGTATGAAATCAGCCAAACAGCTCGGAATTCCATACCTGATAAATTCAATTTTCTTGTATTATTTGAAATTTTTAGAAGCGCAAATTATTTAAGTTTCTAATATTTCAGCATTTCATCAAAACATTTTTTGTTTTATCTGACAGGTCGTTTAGCATCAAGAGCAAATCGGTGAGCAACCTACAAGGAAAAGCGAATCCGTGATTGGTCGATCTTTGAAAGACAAAAAAGTCACTGTATGATTTTGCTATGCCCCCCATGGGGTCTTAGGCATTAAAACCAAGTCCCAACGGGAACACATTTCAGGCCTGTGAAATCTCCGCTTTAAAGCGGATACCCGCTTTTTTCATTTTTTGTCGATTTTTTTTTTTCTTTTTTTTTTTCACTTTTTGGCCTTATATATGCTTGGCAACAGTAATGTACAACTACAATAATGTGAAATAAGCCTAGTTACTGGATCAATGGGGTGCCCCAATTCGACCAGCGTAAATGCGTGACGCGCGCTCACTTGACTTTCCACGATCATTCTTACATCATGTCGTCGGCTCAGAACTATAAGATCCTTAAGTTACGTAATGGACAAAAGGTCATTAACAAAATTTTTGATTTTTATATTTTATTTACTCTTTTTTAGACCTTTTGTCCATTACGTAACTTAAGGACCTTAAAGTTCTGAGCCGACGATGTAGTGTTTCAGCTCTTTTTTTAAGGGTCCACTCACAGGCCTGACATTTACAACCTCCAATATAAGCTCAAGGAAAGGGATTCTCCACACAAAGTCCACTTGCAATTATCCTAGTACTGTCAATAATAATCGCTTATTTTGATCGGGAAGTTTCCCATCCCAGTTCAACATGTAAATATTCCATTTTAATGTTTGTAAATAACAAAAACACGTTTTGTAAAAACAGGAAAATGCCAAATGTATAATAATTTCATCAATGAATGGAATCGCCGAGTCTTATTGAAAATTCAGGTTTCAAAGCTCAGAACTTAAACGCTTTCCAAAATTAAGCATAACAAATTCTCTTTGCAAAAGTTTGTAAATATTACCTAATATTTTTCATTGCACAATTCATAATCATCGGTTCACGCTAACTAAAACATTTTTCAATGCACAAATGATGTAAAAAACTTGGCTGTACATATGAATACACCCTGTACAAACAAAAAACACGACAAACTTTTACTTGTAACTGTAAATCATAGTTAAAATTTGGACGGTGTCTTTGATCGTGAATTATTGAAAATGTTTTTAATGTGGAAAGATCCATTCTACTTTTGTATTTCTATTTGTTGGTTTGGGTGTTGTTGTTTATTTCGATTAACCGGTGACGATTTGAGTTAAGTATTTTTAGAGTGCAATTCAAGCTCAATTTCTTATTAATTAAGTTTACATGAATGAACTTTTTGACAACATGTATCATGGTTGTGCGGAAACACTCACTGTATTGCAAATAAATTGCTGTAGCATGCAAAAGAAGACGTTTCAACTTTCCTTATTTTAGGGTCAAGTGACACAAGACAATTCACAAACTAGTTCCGAGAAACCTCAAAGAAATTAAAACATTCACAGTTCACAAAGCATCTCCTGGAATAGTTCAGTTCTTGGTGTGACAAGGCTTCGGGAATTAACAACTCTGGCAGGATTTTACAAATGCACATGTAAAAATTCAGACTCAGTCGACACTTCAATTTCTAATTATGTTTTATAATTTTAAATAAAAGTATTTGACATAATGTGCTAGGCTCAAGAAAAAACAAACATGTACTTTTTACAGTTTGACAATATATTAACTTTGCTTAGGAATTGCAGAGCTGCCAATTCTCACTGATTTTGCAGAATATTCCCTGAAATTAAACAAATCTCCCTGATTATGGAAACTTTGTCCCTGTTATGTTGAATGTAATTCTAAATATTTCCCTAATTGTTGTACATAATCATCCTGATTGTACGATGCAAATGTTGGCAGCTCTGTAATTTTTTAGGTTTAAACAATTTAACATGTCTAGTTTAATAGATGTTTTGACACACAAATCTACTAAGCACAAAGCAATCTGCTTTAATACAAGATACTAGCTGTATTATAAATTCTCCCAAATTGTCTAAGAACAAGAAGTTGTCCGAGTGCGGAGAATTGAGGACTGTAGGCCCAAAAAACAATTGCTTCTCATTGGGCCAGGTTTACAAATTTTATCCAAGTCCAAACGCTTTGGAGTTGGATTACCATAGAGTGGAGGATTGAGGACTGTAGGCCCCAAAAACAATTACTTATTACTGGGCCAGGCATACCAATTTTATCCAAGTCCAAACGCTTTGGAGTTGGGTGACCATAGAGTGGAGGATTGAGGACTGTAGACCCAAATAACAATTACTTATTACTGGGCAAGGCATACCAATTTTATCCAAGTCCAAACGCTTTGGAGTTGGGTGACCATAGAGTGGAGGATTGAGGACTGTAGACCCAAAACAATTACTTATTACTGGGCAAGGCATACCAATTTTATCCAAGTCCAAACGCTTTGGAGTTGGGTGACCATAGAGTGGAGGATTGAGGACTGTAGACCCAAATAACAATTACTTATTACTCGGCCAGGTATACCAATCTTATCCAAGTCCAACATTTTGATGTTGGGCGACCATAAAATGGAGAATAGTGGTTGCCTGTGAAGAAATGGGCCTATTGCGCGTTTTATTCTTCTCTTTTCATCCATTCTTTTTACAATTTTAAGCTGAGTGTCCCAACTGATATTCAAATCAACCGGCGCTGAGCACGACAAGCTGCCAACTTTACATCCGATTCCCTCTTTTTTTATTCTTTTTTTTTAGTGCCAAACAAAACTGAAAAACACTTCACAAAGTTTTGTATTTCAGGCAGTTGAACAAAGTTGTCTGACACAAAATTCTTCCACTCAGTCTTCATTTGGCAGAAGTTTTGGAGCTGTTCAGCATTTCAAAAAATGAAGATAAACATTCAATGATTTATTAAAAATGCAAAAGCAAATTGCTTGGAATTTCCATAGTGAACTTTTTATAGAAAAAGTTGTAACAAAATTTAGTTTGATACTCCCTGTTCGACCATAGCTGCTGAAAGAAGCTGCATTTTTTATAAAAAAAAGTGAAGTACTTAAAAAAAATATGTTAACATTACATATATTACCATGACGATATTAATATAAAAGAGTAAAATTATAAAGATGCTATCACCATTTTGAATATCTCAAAATAAAGCAATCCAAACAAAACCATTTGTCTTTTCCCTTAATCTTAGGAAAAGATAAAAGTGTTGGGAAATTCATAATTTAGTGCCTCAATGCCCTTTGTCATTTCCTCAGTGACCCTTATATTGGTCCAACAAAAATAATATCAATTACATCATAGAGGTGTCCATAGACTTTGCAAGTATCATGCGTACGGAAAACGAAAAAACAAAACAATTGCTACATCTTAACATAGAAATCGCCACAAATCTCAGCAACACACAAAAAAACCCATCAAATTTAGAGTCATCCGGAGACTGCAACGTAGAAATCAATATTTTTCACTGAAACAGAAATCAGTTAATATTAATTTTACAGAATATTAGTAGTATACATCAAGTTGGGAAACCTTTGATATATATTATCTGGACTCATAATCTGGAATAATTATAGTTCAGATAAATTTCTTCTTTTTAAAATAATAAATGTTAAGCCTGGTTTGTACCTTATGCGAATGCGAATGCAAAGCGAATTTGACGTTACAATTTCACAACAAACAATTCGCGCAAAACATTCACTTTGAATATACGGGTTTCTGTCGAATTCACTTTGCATTCGCATTTGCAAGAAGTATGAACCAGACTTAAAGGGGCCGATGCCTTAGATTGGGCAATTTAGGCTGTAAAAAGCGTTTGTTATGAAATGAATATGGTTGGAAATTTGTTTTAAAAGAAGAATATAATGATCCACACAAATTTCAAGACAATTGTGTGGATCATTATATTCTACCTTAAAACATCTTTCCAACCATATTTCATAAACGCTTTTTACAGCCCAAATCGCCCAATCCAAGGCAACGTGTCCCTTTCAGGCTGTTTTATGACTTGGTAGATAGATAGTGTAGGGCTTAAAGAAGATGCTCACTAAATGAACAAAATTGTAAATGGCACATTTATTTATGGAGTGTCAGGGCCTAGCGGTAAAGAACACCGGACTCAAGCTCTGGTGTTTCTCATCAGCAGAGTGTGGGTTTGAGTCCCGGTCGTGATACTTGTATCCTCAAGCAAGACACTCAACCATTATTTCTGCGTCCTTCGGATGGGACGTAAAGCGGTAGGTCCTGTGTGTTGTGTAATTCACGTAAAAGAACCCAGTGCACTTATCGCAAACAGAAGGGGTTAGCTCCAGTGTTTCTGGCATTGGCTGCCGATTGCGCTACAGCACCTTGTAAACCTTTTATAAGGTGCTACATAAATCAATCTCATAATTCATAAAAAACTTCAAAACCTATCTTTAAAGTGTTTCTCTTTGTTCAAGCGCCTTGAGCACCTTATCGGTGGATACATGCGCTATATAAGACTCCAATATTATTATTATATTAAAAGTCGATGTGTTTAACGTGCCGCCTTTATGTTTACTAGCGGAAGAATTTTGTAAGTTATGCATGTATTAACATGTCAACCCTGAACAAGGATTTTGAATCGAAAAAATACAAAGCAGTAAATATTGAAGACAAAAAAATGGAATACACATCATGTCACGGAAGAAAAATTCATTAAATATTCAGAGTAGAAATAAAGTTAATATTGATCTTTTTAGTTTAATAAACAGACATTTTGTATACAAATTTACAAAAGTGTGGCTCTCCTTTGAACTTTGAACAGAAGTTTTCAACAGTGGTGGGGATATTTTCCATGGGAGGAACTAGCCTTTTAATGGGTGGAGCTAAGCTAATTAAGAGTTAAACCACACCCACTGATAGCAGTCTTAGTTCTCCTACACTGGGCGGAGTCTGGCGCTATGCTAATGACAGGCAAAGCCACTCCTTGGCCCAATTTCCTAGAGCTGCTTAAGCAGAAAATATTGCTTAAAAAATCACTGCTTAGCAATAATAAGCAGGATACCAGTCGCAAATAGTACATGTGATGTATTGTGTTTTGGCTGGTAACCATATTCTGGTAAGTATAATTTTGTTGTGCTTAGCTTATTTTTGTGCTTAAGCAGCTCTATGATATTGGGCCCAGATCTACACTTTTTGGTTTGAGTAACCTCCTCATTGGCAAGGTAACTCCCAATGTGGGCGGGTCACCATTCATTGAATGTATAACTAATCCCAATAACAAAGCCACTCCCAAAATGGGCGTGGTTCTTTGAATGTATACATGTATTAGACTAGTACATATACTCTCTCAGACAAAGCCACACCCACATTTGGTGGAATCTACATTCATTAAAAAAAAACAAAGCAAAGGCCACTCCGAAAAGTGGGTTGAGTCTACAGTCTTTACACCAAGCTTCAGACAAAATTTTGTTTGTTTGTTTAGATGATCTTCCCGACAAGGGAACTCGGCAAAGCTTCCACAAGGGGATATAAACGCCAAGCTGGCAACAGCCAATCTCTCTCATACAAACATTGGTTTAACGTCTATGATTATGAATTGCACAAATCAATAAATTTTGATTCAGTAACAAGACGACAATACTTATTCTAGTCACTGTGAAATCAGCAGTTAGCTTGGCTGGATTCGAACCAACAACCTTTAGATTGCAAGTCCTGCAGTCTAACCACTTGACCAAGGTGGTAATTTAGTAGGGGAGGGGAAAATACAAATTTTTACAATTGCAAAAGAGTTTGGCAATTTTTCTAGTGGGTGGAGCTTGTGGCACGACAATACCGGAGGAACTTGAAGAAGAGATTTAAGACAAAATACCAGAGGTTACGAGCGAGTTGTGATCGAGCGATGAGAACACGCCAGAAGATGACCAACAAGACGGTGTTGAACGTCCAACGAAGATTGCGAAGCCTGAAAAACATAATTTAAAAAAATTAATCACAAATATGGCAATTATTTTAAAATTATAATACACATAAATCTAGCTGTGAACATATTAAAACCTTTTTCAAGCGAAGTTAAAACAGTCTACTTTTTTCTGAGAGCGTAGGGTGATGCCATTTTATCCACACATAGGTGGAAGCCGATTGTCCGTTTGTTTGTTGGGGTGTTGGGTTTGTTTGTTTGTTTGTTTGTTTTTTTGTTGGGGTGTTTATTTGTATGTACTGTTTGGTGAAACCCAAACATATTGCTGTGAAATTGTACATAGTTAATAGGAATTGATTATTGATTTATCCGCTATTGATTATCAGTAATTGCATTAGGTATGCAGTGATAGGCTCACGCGTGCAATGTGCCGCACAAGCTATGTGATAATTGTGTTGGATGTCTCCCTATTGTTACATGTTCAACCAAAAATTCTTTAAAATTTACCCATTCAGTTTCCCTTGTGGTTTATTAACCTTATTTATTTACACGTGGCAGTACTTTTAGTTGTGCGCTTTTTAATTGTTGTGCTTTGCGAATAAAAATGTAATTTAAAAAAGGAGGTTTCACAAAGGACCAGAGTTAAGATGTTCTTACATTCTGATGTGTCGTCTTGCAATGTGTATAGAGCTGAGGTCTTCTTTAAGAACGTACTGCTTCGTACCAACACAATAAGACTCAATGTATGTACCCCAGTGAAGAGGACGAACATCGGTGTAGAAGATCTGTCGGAGAAGATATATAATACAATGAATGCTTCCATAATGTGATTATCTGATCCTAATACAGCCCACTTTTACCCATCTACAACCTGACTCTAACCCACTCTCAACCCAAGTGTACCCAATTGAACCCACACTTTAACATTCTCGTCCTCTGCTGAAATAATAGCTTGTGGTTTATACTGGTTACCGGAAGTTAACCAAAACCACTATAAGCTCACCAATCTCATCTACCACCCAGCCCAAATTATCTGAACCCATTCAAGCCCATCTTAACACATTCATACCCATCTATAACCCTACTTTAACCCATAACAGCTTGCAAAGTTTCCAAATAGTGAACCCCCGAAACACCCATGACCACCCAATTTAACCCACCAGAACCAATCTAAACACAAACACTTAACGCACGTGTACCCAATTGAGCCCAAGTCCTCACCTTATTGTCCTCCTCTAACAGCTTGCAAAGTTTCCAAATAGTGAACCCCCGAAACACCCATGACCACCCAATTTAACCCACCAGAACCAATCTAAACACTAACACTTAACCCACGTGTACCCAATTGACCCCAAGTCCTCACCTTCTTGTCCTCCTCTGACATAACAGCTTGCAAAGTTTCCAAATAGTGAACCCCCGAAACACCCATGACCACCCAATTTGACCCACCAGAACCAATCTAAACACAAACGCTTAACCCACGTGTACCCAATTGAGCCCAAGTCCTCACCTTCTTGTCCTCCTCTGACATAACAGCTTGCAAAGCTTCCAGATTGTGATTACTCCATTCCCAGTGATTGAAAGTGAAATACTTCAATGTATCCACACTTTTGTAGATTCTATCACACATTTTCACCATCCTACCATACAAACAAGAAGACGGTCATATCTTATCAGAGAGTCATGATCAAATAATTCTATCAAAATCATTTAAAACTTCCCTTTTTTTCACTTATCAATATTATTAATCTGTCTTTTTCAAAGAATGTTGACGTGATTTTGTATCGTCTCCGACAAACAAACTAGCCAGTACTCTGTTCTATAACACCGTGCAACAAAGTACAACTAATCACTCTTTCCCACATAAGTCTGTTGCCAGCCTCTGTCTTTTCTACAGATATGTTCATGGTAATAGTGTGCCACCAGTGTGTCCGACCTAGTTCCTCCTCAGAATGTTTGAGCGTGAAACCAGGCTGTCTGCTTCTTCTCACCCATACACTCTTGCTTTGCTGAGATGTCAAACAAAGAGCCATTCCAACAGCTTTATTCCACGTACTACCACATACATCTCTTTGCACGTTTCCCTCCATCCTACAATCTAGACTGCTTTAAGAGGAATATCAATTCCTACCTTCAGCTTCCCGAGTTATTTCCATTTAAATGGTTTCTTCTTGTAGCCCATAATAATCTGGAGCGGTTATGTCCACTAACGCAGGAAGAATAATCTGCAATTGGAATACACAATCTGAGAAACGTTACTGCAGTAACGCTTCTCAAAATTGCACTATACTATCCAAAGCTGCTGTACTTCTTACCAAGTAACTTTTTATTGCCATTAATTTTCAGAGTCATTACCAAACGTATACAGACCCTTTAAGGATGATGAAAGACTAAAGGAGGGCCCACAACGTACCTGGGTTTCTTTCCTTGGAGCTGAAGAAGCTTATCGATGAAATAACTTGGAATCTTTGCTCCAACCGTTTGCCAGTAATTGTATATGAACCTACAAAATGAAAAAATCAAAATACCCAAACCAATTTCAAATACAATCTTTAATTTTTATAATCAGAGGTAAAATTATGATAATCTGGCAAATAAAATGCTGGAAGGACAAATACATGTGTATACTTAATTGTCAACTAGCTATTTGTGAGGATCTTAAGAAAGTCAAGCGTTTAGTGTCCCCCATGGTAGATAATGTAATAATCCTTACTGGTTCTGTGTGAAGAAGGCATTGGGTCGTCTCACTGTCATCTCAAGGGGTGTTTTTGTGTAGTACTCCGCAATATCCTCTAAAAGAGAAACGTAATTGACAATTCATTGGTAAATTTGAAGATATTCTTTACTAAGACTGAAATTTAATGTAATTTTAAAACAATTATATGGCAAGGGCTAATTTACAGTAGGGGCTGTTTTTTAAATAAAATAATTGGCAATGTTAGGACACTAGGTGGCAGCAGACATACCAGGTCATTTTCCACTGTGTAAATAATTCTCTGCATGAGCAAGCTTCCCGAGACCAATGGATTTACCCGGTAAGTCTGCTGCCACCTAGTGTCCCCAAATTGAAATTCTAAAAATCTTATCCAAAATAATTACAAAAAACCTGGTCGCAACAGCTAATTACTTAAATCTCAAATACAGGTAAATTTTTTAATTTGGTTGCGCATATTTTACCGTACACAAGTTCAAAAGTGTATTAAAATCTTAAATACAACAGTAAAAAGGCAACATTACTATTGAAGCAGTGAAAAAGAAAACCAACTGAAGTTGTTTTTTTAAAAATGGATGGTCGGCTCATGCCCAAATACACTATGAATATTACACAAAACAGAACATTGCATAACAATTGAGGTACATCTAAAAGCTAAATGAAAATGAACAGAAAGAAAAATTACTCAATAACTTTCATGGTATGTGTGCAGAAGGTCTTTCACTCATTGTCCCTTCTGTTTGCAACTTCTCTCGTAGCATCCGCTTTGCAACATTTTCCCATCCCTTCACTGTTACTATTCCTAATGCAAGTACTGTGAGTAATTTTAAAAGCTTTTGCCCCCAAAACTGCTGCACTTTGGAACTCCCTACCTGTATCTTGTTTTCCACCATCTTACAATCTATTCCACTAGCTTCTTCCCTCGTACTGCTACACTTTGGAACTCCCTACCTGTATCTTGCTTTCCACCATCTTACAATCTATTCCACTAGCTTCTTCCCTCGTACTGCTGCACTTTGGAACTCCCTACCTGTATCTTGCTTTCCACCATCTTACAATCTATTCCACTAGCTTCTTCCCCAAAACTGCTGCACTTTGGAACTCCCTACCTGTATCTTGTATTTCACCATCTTAAAATCTATCCCAGTTTAAGAGGAATGTGAACAAATACCTCCTCTCTCATTAATTTGTGTTTTCCTTGTAGCCTTCACCTTGAGTGGCCCTTTGGCCTTGTGTTGGGCGACTTTTCATTTAAAAAAAAAGAAGGAAAGAAAAAAAGATAATCTCACCCATGACCTGCCATCTTGAGGGATTGGTTGTACTTGTTACACAGTTGTAGATCGGAGGAGTGGCTGGTCTGTTTGGGCAATAAGAATAAAGAATGAGGAGAGTTAGCATACAACAAAGATACCAAGTCACATGAGGTAGGTCCAAGATCCAGGGGCCGATTTCACAAAGCGCTAAGATTGATCTTAACTTTGTATCATACTTAATTGCTAAGCAAAATGTGACGTCACAACACAAATTACTATGGTGATATTGCAACTCATCTTAAGATAAATCTTAGTGCTTGGTGAAATCGAACCCAGGCAACCTCCAAGAAGACGAACACATCGTTTCATTTCTATCATGGCGTATCATGGCCAAGTGATTAAGAGCACCGGACTCAAGCTCTGGTGTTTCTGATCAGAGTGTGGATTTTGACCTCAATGAAGAAAGTAAGGCCAAAGACTTGATATAAAAGAGCAGAAAGTTAGTCTAATCATTTCACTCGAAAGAATTGCCAAATTGCTGAAAAAAAAAATATAAACACAAGAAAAATACACAAATTCTGATTTTGAAAGAAACAAAATAGCATCAATCAATAGGACCCAATTTCATAAAGCATATAAGCATAAAAACTTGCCAAGCACAGAAATATATTGCTTAGCAGAAATAGGTTACCAGCCATAATACCATACAGTTTACCTTGCTGCAACTGGTACCCCACTCAATTCTTGCTTAGCAAAGGTAATTGCTAAGCAGATTTATCTGCTTAACAGCTTTACGAAATTGGGCCCAGCATAGAGCTGCTTAAGCACAAAAAGTAGCCAAGCACAACAAAATTATGCTAACCAGAATAAGGCAACCAGCCAAACTACCATGTCACATGTACAATTTGTGACTGGTATCCTGCTCATTTCTGCCAAGCAAAAAATTGTTAAGTAACATTTTCTGCTCAAGCAGCTTTATGAAATGGGGCCCTGATAACAGCGCCCTCACAGGCCGGTGATGGTTTTTACCTGTGTACTCCTGTATGCCAAGACGCAGCGATCAGCGTGTTGCAGACGTAATCTACTGGCGAGATGTCAGCAACACCATCTGTATTACCCAACATGGATCGGAGCATACCAATTCCAGTCTGGGGGGGGGGGTGTCGAGGGGGAGAATTGACAAAGAAAATTACAACCTCAAGACATGATATTTCCAATCTCAGAAAAGAAAACACTTATTGTAAAAGTACTCATCATAAAAATATTTTAAAAATAAAAAAATAACTATATAAATAAATAAACAAATTGATAAATAAATAAATAAATAATGAATTAAATATATATACTAAATTTATAACTAAATACAGGAATACGCCCTTATGACCTTATGACCCTTACAGGGCCTGAGGTGATAACACATGAAGGGGAAACGAGTAAAAAGTGGTAGGATTCAAATAGAAGTAGAAATATAGCCATGGATAAATAACAACAAATTATAAACATACATAAAAATAGAAACATATTCAAATACAAAAAATTGTTTTCACTTCATTCAATAAAGATTTTAGGTAAACAACACATGATGGGGAAAATAGTAACAAGAGGTAGAATTCAAACAGAATGTAAATGTAGCAATGGATTGAATCAATTATAAAAATACAACAATATTTAAATAAAACATTTTTTTTTTAAATTCATTCAATGAAGATTTCAGGTAAAGATTTCAACAATAGAGAAAAAGGAGTTCCTGTAAAATACACATATTCTTTACAGAAAAATAACACTTTTGGAGACATGATATTTGGTTCTAGGAAAAAAAGTACAATATTTTCTGGAGTACATGGGCTGGTCTTCATGTACACATGATGTAGGCCATAATAGACATTTCAGGCTATTTAATCACAATTTTTCTGATTTTTCCACGGGGAAAGAAAATCGGAAATCAGACTCAAATAGGAAAAATATCATGCCTGTGGAGAATTCCTTCACAATTTATTAAAAATGTCAGTTAGAAATAAAATACTCACTGCAATGAAGAGCCCGCTTGGTCCATTAAAGTTGTCTATCCATCCCTAATTGATGGAAAGAAAGAAAGTGGGTTATACAAAAACAAATAGTGACTGCTTTTCCTTGCAGGGTTCTCCCCATGCACAAGCTAGTGTATCGGGCTGATTTGCACGAATTGCGTGCCGAAACGCGCACATTTTGGCCGATACGCAAACAAAAATATATATATAATAATTTTTTAATTTTTTTTTTTTAATATGGTAGTTTCACAAAAAACATGAAAAGAATGGGCCACAGTACCGTGAAAGCCCTTATAAGGTGCTACATAAATTTGGTCTCATAATTCATTTTTGTTTGTTTTAATTGCCTTAGAATGTTCTGTTTGTTCAAGCAACTTGAGTACCTTATCTGTAGATACGTGCGGTGTGTAAGACTATATATTATTATTATTATTAATAACTGAGCTTTTCTCATGGGGTTAGAAGGTATAGACCCATTGCATATGACGTCATACTCTCAAAAAGGAGGCAGATCATTGGACGATAGCTGTTCTCTGTGCGTAAAAACGTGCGCGTGACCTGAGCGTATCTGTAGCGTTTCCCATAATGCAAGGGGGATCTATTGATTTCTATAGACCCCGGAACGCGCCTCCGAACAATGCGCGTAATTTTGGGTGTCAAAACTCTCTTTTGTGCATGTTTGTATACGATTTT
The DNA here is from genome assembly GCA_021014325.1 of Plazaster borealis. Taxonomy (NCBI): domain Eukaryota; kingdom Metazoa; phylum Echinodermata; class Asteroidea; order Forcipulatida; family Labidiasteridae; genus Plazaster; species Plazaster borealis. The sequence continues at coordinate 1,394,180 of CM037465.1, read as the reverse complement.
GACACCCAAAATGACACCCAGGGTAGGCGCATGTGAGTACGCTGCGCGTTGTGCAATGGGTCTATAGGCCACATGTGTCTACACTAAAGGCTGTCCAGGCTACATGTACTACTACAATGTATGTCATTATGACACTAGTGTCTCTCGTTATGTGTTTGTGAGTATTGTTTTGTTAAATTTGTCTTATTTTCTAATCTATGTTATAATTGTAACTGGGGGCCTCTACTCGACAAACTTTGCTTTTTAGGGACCCCCTTCCACATCCATGGTTGAAGTATTTACTGTTATGGTCAACTATATTGACAAATGTAACCGTTTCTTGTGTTATTTCGTATTCATTGTCATGAGTGTGTGGAAAATAAAGTAAAGTAAAGTGAAAAAAAGGTGAAGTGGGTTGAATGATATATATTTACCGGCAATGGTTCTTTCCAGGCAGCTCCGACGATAGACGGTCTAACGATGCAGAACGGTAACCCTTCTCCTTCCTGCATCAAGACATACTCAGCTAGTGCCTTGGTGAAGGTGTACGTGTTTGGTCGGTTCCCTACAATCTTAGATGTAATGGATGTGATCATTTCTTCACTCATCCATCTTGAAGAAAAATGAGAAGAAAAACTAGTGGTAAATTCTAACACTTCAACAAAGCTAAACCCAAGTGATTTTGAGACCCTCCTGAATCCTCTGTTATCCTCCACACTAAAGTGTAACTCAACACCCAAATGTTTGGACTCTAATAAGATTGGTATGCCTGGCCTCATGCTAAGAGTGGGTGGTTTTGGGGTACAGTACCAAATCCATCAAAATACTTCACTCTATGGTAAACTCAACACCAAAATGTTTGGACTCTGATAAGATTGGTATGCCTGGCCTCATGCTTAGAGTGGGTGGTTTGGGGGTACAGTACCAAATCCATCAAAATACTCCACTCTATGGTAAACTCAACACCCAAATGTTTGGACTCTGATAAGATTGGGTCTTACAGTCTTCCTTCAGAAACAAAATTTCAAAAAAAACCCTAGAACTTCAGACAGGTTGCCTTGGTTACTTACTCAGTGGCGTCCATGAGTTTGTAGGGATTCATAGGAGGTGGGTAGACTACTTCTTCTATGTGTTTTCTGTCACAGTTTGCGTAGGCCGTGGACACGTGGACCAAAACCTTTAGTTTGTAAAACAAACATGATAATATTGAAACTTATCTCAAGATTATAACAAATCTCAAGCACATTGCCACTGACACAGTATGGGTGATTTTTGTGCCAAAACATCACAAAAATTTGGTTTAAGTTTATTGAGACATTAGAGTGTGTGGGTTTGAATCCTGGCAAATTGCGCTTGTTCCTTTGGACAAGATTCAGCCTTAACTACTCTTCACCTAGGAGTACATAGGTGCCTCCAAGAGCAGAAAGAATTAACTCTTAAAAGTGCTGTATACGTTTGGTAATTGGAACCCACTGTTTGTTTCAATCCTATATAGTTGTAAACAAAACTAACCTGTGAAAAATTAATTTCATAAGGTGGTAGCGTTTTTGAGATATTGCCGAAAATCTGGAGTGGTTATGTCCACGCAGGAAGAATAATCTGCATTGGAATACACACTCTGAGAAGCATTACAGCCGTAACGCTTCAAATTAAAATTTATGGGGATAAAAAGTGATATCTTTTTCCATAACCGTACTACTTCGAAGTGAAAAGTTTTCCAAAATTCATTACACTATCCAAAGCTGCTGTATTTCTAACCAAGTAACTTGTTATTGCCATTAATTTTCAGAGTCATTACCAAACGTGTACGATACCTTTAAGATGCAAATTTTAACTATAAAAACAGCTTAAGTCAAGAATTCTTGAGTAGAGAGGTTTTATTCTTGTAGCCTCTTACCAAGAGTGGCTTTTAGCATAAACAAGAAAGAGGTTACTCAAAAAAGATAAGATACACATTCTTGAGTAGAAGGGTAAGCCCAAAGGGGAGAAATCTCTCAAGGACTTCAGAAATAAAACTTGGAAATATCTACCTCAAGTTTCTTCATGCCGTGACAAAGCTGGACCATCTTCTGAACAGAGCCAACGTTCAATTTTAAAGATAGACTGTAAAGAGAAAGCAGAAACTCTGTAAAGCAAAAACTTTCATTTTCAAACCAGAACAAAGAGTCTTTTTTTTCTCTTAACTTGAACAACAGTTAAACTAAAAAGTTGAACAATTCTTTTAGAGGAGCATTTGAACAACAGGTAATTGGTTACAAATATATCATTATTGTTTTTTGTGAGGTTGTTGTTTTTATGGAGGGAGATTGGGGAGGGGCGATGAGGGAGAGAAGTGGGGGGTTAAGGAGAAACTGGATTTGAAGTTTAAGATCTCTGCCTAATTTCTCAGAGCTGCTTGAACACAAAAAGTAGCTGAGCACAACAAAATTATGCTTACCAGGATAGGGTTACCAGCAAAAATAGTATGTCACATGTAAAGTTTGTGACTAGTATCCTGCTTATTTTGGCTGAGCAGAAAATGTTTAAGCAATAGTTTCTGCTTAAGCAGCTCTATGAAATTGGGCCCATGTAATATAGTCCAAGACTATTTTTGCATCTTCAAATTTAAACATTTTTATTAAATATTGAAAGCTTGTAATCCTCTTTATTTGTTTATGTGACATTCAGCTGGTAACCTCTCTATTTCTTAAAATGTGACATTCAATGTTCTCCCTCAACAGTGGTCCCCTGGCCAAATACCAGTTAAAACATCCGAGGACCGGTCAAAATTCTGTCCAACTAGTCCGGCTGGCTAGTCTATTGCTACTCACTGCTAACATCTTATTCACTTATTGTTCAAAATTTCTTCAAATTACAAGTCTCAGTCAATTTTGAAAGGAACCCTTAAATATGGACCATTGACAAAGTTGGGGGACCACTGAAATGACAAGCTAACTAGTCCCACTAACTAGTCACTGAAAAAAGTTAAGGACAAACCTTGAAATTTTTAAGTGTCTGTGGCTTCTATTTTCGGACTTAGAGAGCCCTGAATGGTAAACTATTCTACATTATAACCCTAACCCCCATCAGGGTCCCTCTACATGTACATACCCTGCCAAATACAACAGAATGCAACACAGTTGAAATGAGAACCATGCCAAATGCAACAAAATGCAACAAGGGATTTTGTTGCATTGTGCAGGCATGTTGTTAGTGTTAGGACTGAGCAAGGGGGTTTGCCCTGCTAAATGCAACAGTATGCACAAAAGTGTAGTGGTGACTATAACAAAATGCAACACCTATATGAAGTCACTTGACTGCTAAATACAACAAATTCAGTCAAAGAATGACATCTGAGTTGACTGCCAAATGCAACAGATTACAACAACTTTTACCACTTGGTGCATATTGTTGCATTTAGCGTGGTTAGGGTTAACGGAAACATTACAGAAAAAGCTAAAATGAAAAACGTTAACATTTTAGCAACTCAACTATGTAGGTTACATAGTCATACAGGTTGGCGGCTTAATGAGATAAAATAGAGCAAATTGAATATCTGTTTAGATCTGGTTTTTTAATCCCATAGATTAAGTAAAAACCGCTGATAACAAAGTTTGTTTATGTTAACACCAACTGCTAAATATAGGACTTACAATCAATAATGTTATCCTAATCTATTAGCCCAACAATGATAGGCTTATTTTGGAAAAGGTTTTTCTAAGTTATCTCTTTTTCTTTCAGGGCTGTTGGGAGGACAGTGCGCTGTAGTGAGGAAACCCCCCCCCCCCCTAAAACCAGACATCAATGTTAAATTTGCATCAGGAATAAAGAATATTATTTGGTGTAAAGAACTGTATACTCAGTAATTTCCCCCAAGCCCTGTGAACAAAAATCCACAGGCATATTACTCGGGTGGGATTCGAGCCCACAACCTTTGCCATTCTAGAGCAGATGTCTTAACCACCAAATATCAATAACTGTCAAAGTTGCATGGCTCAATTTTTGCTGATAAATACAAAATTTTAACTTGTTTCTCGCAAAACAAATTTTGACAGATGATGCCTTTTCAAAAACATACAAAAACATTTGCATATGCCATTTGCAAATACACTTTAAATGTAACATGAAAAATTGTTTGTACATGGCTGATGGACATGAGATAATGTCAGTAATTCATTTTTAGTTTCTAATTTGTAAAGTACAACTTGTCTTTTTTTTTATGAACTCAAGAACTGCTCATTGACATTAATAACTAGAATTTGAAACATTAAACTAGGCAATAGTAAACAATGAATAACTACCACTTATCATTATCAAGTGGTTTTTTTTTGTGCAATACCTTAAATGAAAGTTTATAACTTTCTAGAATCTACAAAAATAGCTTTATCTAAGTTTTGGGGACAAATCGGCCAAATTGGAACCGACATCTTGAATCAAACTCACCTAAGTTTTTCATCAAATTTGACAGTTGCGGCGCTGTGATAAATAATAGACACTTCCTCATGCAGTCTCGCAGTATCCTCGTCTGAAATACCGAGATTCGGCTCCTGAATGTCGCCCTCTACAACCACAAGCTTTTTCAAGCTGTCCGGCTGTTCATCTATCAATTTGTCGAACATCTGAAAAATTACACAATCAAAATAAATCAGTTCAGGAACCAAAGGAATTTTTTACAAATATTTGTCTTAATTTTGCTTCTTGAAAAAAAACTGAATGCTCTAAGTTTACTATCATTACCTTGCTTGATGTAATTTCTTCAATTCTTAATTTAGCAGACTGCCCCGCCTTTGGCCGAACCAGGAGGAAGATTTGTTTCACCATGGGGCAAGATCTAAGAATCTTCTCCACCAAGACTTTCCCGATAAAACCTGTAGCTCCTGTGATGAAGATTGACTTGCCAGCGAAGTACTCCGGAACGGAAGGCATTGTGTTGTTATTTGCCATCTGTGAATCGCAAATTGAAATAAAAAGACAACAGTATTAAGTTAAACTAAATATTTGATTTTGAAGGAATAGTTTTGTTTGCTTTCTGTAATCGTGAAAACAATAAATAAATAAATCAGAGGTTAAAAAGAAGGTGAATTGTGTTGATTTTGCTCTTGTTGTTCTTCCAAAGAGAGCCAAAAAACGTTAAATTAAACAATTATCAGGACTCAAATTTAGGAGAAAAATCCACAAGACTGCACGGCTTGTTGCTGATAGTTTTTACCGGACCAGAATTTCTTTTCACAAAACCAGAATCAAAATGAAAAAAGACATGAAAGAGACCAGAATCAAAATGACAACACAGTTTTAACATAAACTGTTTTTGTTGTTGTTGTTGTTGAGAAGAGAAGATTGATCTCATTTGTCTTAGGGTAAGTAGACTTTGATACTCAACAGAATCGAAAGATATTTATCAGACTCAAAGTCAACATTTGCACATAATTTTTATTTTAAATGAAGATATTGATTTGAAAACGCATTGAATGCCTGGCTTGTCCGGTCGTGAGTTTACTGGCCCAACACAAAAATCACTGGCTCGGGCCAGCGTAAATTTTGAGCCCTGCATATTTTAAAGGATTTTTTGGTGTGAAATTGGTTCAAACAGCACTGTCCGACATCCTTTCAAACTCTTCCAAACAAACTCCAACAACAAAACTTTGCGTCTATCCCTATTATGGTGTGTCGTGGCCGAGCAGCAGCACAGTGTGGGTTTGAATCCCGGTCATGACACTTGTTGTGCCCTTGAGCAAGGCACTTAACCAGAATTGCTTCGTAAAAAGTTGAGAAGGTAGTGCATTCTGCTCTACCAGCCAGGCTCCCAGTGGATGATACCCATGCCTACATCCTTACTAACTGTGAAGGTAACACTGTTTCAGCCCCAGGAGTAGGTGCCCCTGGTGACAGTTGAAATGAAGCCCTCACCTTGAAGTGGCCGTCCGGCCTTGTGATGTTAGGTGATCTCTCATGTCTCTCATAAAAATAGTAATACAAATCCCTAGAACCACTCACCATGTCCCAGTTACTTTGAATCTCCTTTTTTCGTACGGAAACCTCTGTACTCCTAACCGAACTATCCCCCTCAGCAAACGCAGGCATTATACTCAAAGAACAGTCTCCGAAATGTTCAGAAAGAAAGTTCAAGCCAAATTTTACCTTGCTCGCAAAACAGTTTGATGATAGGAAGTGATCAGACGACAACTCTACTTTCTAAGATGATGACTTTCCAAGCCTCATCAATGGATTAAAAGACAACTTCACCGATCTCTTGAGATGGGTTTACTCCAAACGATATTCAAGTTCTTCTAGGGACAACAAAGTCCCGTTGACGAAAAGTCACGTTAAGACCACCAAAGTCTCTCACAAACACCGTTAGGTACAGGATAACCTCACGTAATAATCTATGAACTGCGAATACATTCAGCTGTGTCGACTCGAGGAATTGAAGTAAAAACTTACAGTACAGACTGGTTCAACACAATTACCGCTTACTATTGAAAGGTCGTAACGATTGCAAATCTGTCAAGTGATCGGTACCAAGAACAATGCTGTACCCATAAGCTGGCTAGACAGACTGGTTTAGACCTTTGCTTCCAAGGGACGGGTTTTATAGGTAGAGCCCTCCCTCTAGAGGTCTGTCTACCTCATTGGTAGACCAATAGAAATATTAACCTCCATTCAGTAATCATTTACATATTCATCCGTGACTACATATCCATAGACTTGTCCGAATCACTTCGGTATCTGGCATTCTTTGTTTGCATACAAAGGAGCAAACCAACTCCGAAGGCTAGGGTTTTTTTTGCCGAGTTTACTGAATGCTGAAATTGGACCCTGACCAATCCACACAAAAAAAAAAATGCTGTCAAACTAAAATAATTGGACAAGTCTATGTATTTGTATTTGTGGTAGTAATTAATTCATACATGGAGGGCGGTTACTTTGGTGGATTAACTTGTCAATACTTGACAGAACCCGATTGATAAAGTATCTTGGTAGCGTTTACATTAGTTTTGCGGGTCGGTCCCTTAGTCATTGCGACACAGGATAACAATACAATAAATTGACAGCTCGCTCTCGTTCAGAGTCCACATTGCACGTGTCACTAAAACGAAACAAAAATCAACACTTCAAACCAGCAAAATGATCATGGTGTTAGCCAGTGGGCTTCTAGGCATCTTGTTGAATTCCTTTTTCAATTTTTACATACATCTTGGGTAAAAGCAGAGACCAATACAACTTCGTCCATCATTTGTTGCAGCCCTGATGCTTCATTCTTGAAAGGGCAAGGGCACCAAGGCGTTTTCTCCTTGGTAAAGGAAACCTCTATGAGGAAATTGTAAATATTTACAGGAACATTTTGAGGGGCACCAAGGTAATGAAATGAGGCAATGGAGGTAATTACATCCATCGCCCCCCGTGAAGTATCAGGCCAGATGTTGCATGCCACAATATGGCTTTAACATGTTTTAACCCTAACCATGCTAAATGCAACAATATGCACCAAATGGTAAAAGTTGTTGTAATCTGTTGCATTTGGCAGTCAACTCAGATGTCATTCTTTGACTGAATTTGTTGCATTTAGCAGTCAAGTGACTTCACATTGGTGTTGCATTTTGTTGTAGTCACCACTACACTTATGTGCATACTGTTGCATTTAGCAGGGCAAACCCCCTTGCTCAGTCCTAACACAAACAACATGCCTGCACAATGGAACAAAATTCCTTGTTGCATTTTGTTGCATTTGGCATGGTTCTCATTTCAACTGTGTTGCATTCTGTTGTATTTGGCAGGGTATGTGGAGGGACCCTGATGGGGGTTAGGGTTAAATGAAAATATCCTCATCTGCTATTCAATATTAGCATAGAGTGACACTGAATGCTAACATTCAGCAGCAAATGACAATTTTTGAGTAGCAAGGAAATTTTTCACTGAAAAGTAAAATAAACCTCTCTCTCAAGACGCAAAATTGTTGGTTTTATGTGGAAAAAAGGGAAAGGAAAGTTGCCACTGGGGTTTGTAGGAGCAGGCCAGGAATTACTGTTACCCTGGGCCAAACTGGTTTCTTTAATCATTTTGTTAAACTTATGTTTTGTTCTAGTGTTTATTGCGTATTTTTACTTGAATCCCCCTAGAACCCCTGCCCCGACAGAATTTATTTCTCTGCCCCTCCACAATTATTTTCATGGTACATAACTTGGAAGTGGATCTTGCAGTTCTTATGAAAGAAGAAATAAATCTTTTTGTTTTAAGTGAGATTCTTGACAATTCTTGAACCTATAAGTTTTGTTGTTTGGGAATTATGAAGCTTTTTCTGCCAATAGAATGCAGGGGGGGGGCAATAGTGAGAAAAACATTATTTAATATCTGGTGGCTAGGAACCTTGATTTATAGAAAACTTATTAATCGGCCGATTTGTTTAACATATTAAGATGCTATATTTGAAACATTAAATTGACAATTCTCAATTTAGATGCTCCAAATTTAGCAGCAAATTCTTTTTATAGCAAGTGTAGTGTAAGATAAAAATTGTTTAATTCCTAAGTCATGTTCTTCCTTTGACCCTTAGATAAATATTGATTATTTAGCGATATGTGATTAAAGTTATGTAACAATGCTTGAAGCTTAAAAAAGGATTGTTTCCAAAGCTTTAATTCTTGGGTTAAATATGATAAGATCTTAATCTACTAGGTACATTAAAGGGTCTGTATAAGTTTGGTAATGACTCTGAAAATTAATGGCAATAAAAACTTACTTGGTAAGAAGTACAGCAGCTTTGGATATATGCATTTTGAGAAACTTTTCACTAGAAGTACTGCGGTTATGGAAAAAGTTTATCACTTTTTATTCCTCAAAAATTTGAATCTGAGAAGCGTTTCTCTTAGAAACATTTCTCAGATTGTGTATTCCAATTGCAGATCTTCCTGCGTGGACATAACCACTCCAGATTTTCAGCAACATATCTTAAAAAACGCTACCACCTTTTGAAATGAAATGTTCCCAAGTTAGCTTTATGGTATCTACAACTATATAGGATTGAAACAAACGGTGAGTTTCAATTACCAAACGTATACAATCCCTTTAAAAGATATCATGCAAATGAATTGTTCAAACTCCCCCAGTTTTCTCAATTTGTGAATAGACCATGTGACCACCTGTGACATCACATGATTACAAAAGAGCCACAGAGCCTGGACTTCCTGCAGGCATGATTGTACCATGGAGGAATAAGACCTTATACCTCCATGATTGTACACAGTTCAATATTGTACACAGTTTAAAGGGACACGTTGCCTTCGGGTTGGGCGCTGTTGGGCGCTTTTGGGCTATAACAAGCGTTTGATGTATAATGAGCACGGTCGGAAAGATGTTTAAAAAGTAGAATATAATTATCCACACAAACGTGCCTTAAAAATGCTTCGCTTTTGCTCACTTTCGCGAAACAAAACACTCCGCCATTTATGGGATTTTGACTCCCATAAATGGCGGACAAATTCTATTAGTCTTATTTCCAGTCGCAGCTGTTGAACTACGACTGAGCAATTATTTTATTAAAAATGTTACGATTACCATCTGTTTATTGTATTCCAATAAATATCCAACACCGAGCTGAACCTAGCACAGTATTGGGCCCGATATAGCCAGCCGGCGATTAGAACACATGCAGTACAGGGAGGTGAACCAAATGTGATAGTTTGTCTCCTCCCTGTACTGCATGTGTTCTAATATTCTGAAAATGCGGCTGGCCGTTCCGCAAATAGGCGGCTGGATATTTCGGACCCAATACTGAGCAAGCTCTCGGTTTACAAGTTGCGAGCGAGGTAGAAAATGAGATTATTACCCGGTTTTCATCTGACCATAGACCAAGGAGATCTGACTGGTTTACCAGGCCACTGACTACGGCACTAGCGTAACGACTGTTCGTCGCGCATTTTGCCCATTACATGGACGGTGGTATTTACGGCTGGAAATACGTATACGCTTTGTGGGCAGATCTCGGGGTCAGATGGCAATGTTTGTTTTTTTTAATCACCATTCACTAATTATAACACATTAAAGGCATGTTATTGCACGAACAACTCTTAATAAGGATATGGAACACTTCCAAACAGCAAAATTTCTTGAGATTTTAAAGCAACGTGTTCCTTTAATATTGCACACAGTTCAATATTGGAATAAACTTTAAATCTTATATTATTTTATAAAGATTGCACTGTCCAAGTTTTACTTTTATCAACTGTTGATATAAAGACGGGGAGCACATCTCAAAACTTGTTCAATTAATTTTTTATAACTCTTGAATTTATGTGTAAATTTATGTCAAACTTCCAGTTCCATAATGACCAATGTAGTACCAGAGTATCACAGTGTAATATGAATGTATCTCGCCTGCCAGAAAGGCCCTGGAATGTAACAAGGTCACTCTTTTTGTAAACAGAGTCTGGGACCTGTCGGGAGGATCGACCATCTGACCATAGCCAAACCAACCTTGCTGGGCTGTACTTATTCCTCTCTTTCAACACTCCGTCTCATCATTCATAGTAGAGTCGCCGTTATTATGAGACCATGTTAAGATTGACGAGCCATAACAAAACACCAATGAAGTACACTAGTGTAGTAGTACAGACCATGTACAGACCAAAAAACAAGGTGGTCTGGCTAGACGACCATTCACTTCAGGTTACGATTATCGCAATTAACTAAAGAGTATATACGCCACTAGCTGTAGTATGGATAATTTTCTGCAGCATGCAACCACGTCTTCACAACGCTGCTTGCTTATACTCCGTTAGTTCCTTTCTTTGGGCACAATGCGTGAGAGTTCCGTCCACACTATGAAATGTGCGCATGAATTTTCATTTTTAAAGGGTAAAGTTTAGTGAAGGTCATAAAGGTCAAAATGTAGCGTTTTAGCAACCAATTCCTCATGAGGAATATTAACAATAGGGAAATGATGAAGTCCATCCAACATCCAATAAAAAATCAAATAAATCCCTTGATTTTTAGAAAGTGGTGGGATGATACGGAAATTTGTTTATTTCCTGTATTTATTGCAAATTATAGTCAAACCATGAAAACAAAATAACCTTTTGGTAATTCCTTGATGATACTTTACGGTAATTCCTTTTGTTTTACTTTTACTTCCATAATCATATAATCATGCCATGGTCACTCACGGTATGGACACGTCGTACACACACCTCATTGCGGCAGCGTATCAACGTACGTAATCATGATGCAATTTGCAACTGCAAGGCTAGACCTGCGTGCTGGGGACGTGTGGAGAGGATCCCGGGTCCCGTTAATGAACAAAGCAAATTTCCCCGACCTTTTTGCACACTTTGTGCAATTCAACCTCATAAATCCACATACATTATTATTATTTATAATAAAACACACACAATTCGAAAATTACCTTGTCTTTCCACACTGTCTCCATCCACCGTTCGAGCTTCTAACAGAATTAACGGTGAAGAAAAATTACAATACAACCAATATTATAATTTAACTGTACACAGCGTTAATGCGTGCACCGTGCGTGCTCCGTTAAAACCAAGGCTGAACTTCAACATCAGGTGTTTATCTGGTACCCAGTAGCCTACAGGTTTAATTCACGGTAGTCAAAGCGTTGAATTTACATGTGGCTGAAACATCATCATTGGTACCAGACTACATTGTGTCAGAATTAATAAACTTACAAACAGTCCTTCAGTGTTTTTCTTCTTTTCTTTTTAAATAACATTAACGCTAGTTATTTCCTTCCTCCATGATTAATTTGGATAATTGTGAAAAATGCAGAATGTTTTTTAAGGTGGGAAGTTCTGAATTGAAAATGAATTTATTCAGAATTTGATATTGACCGAATCCGTTGTCTTCAAGCTTCCAGCATGCAGCTTGCTATGGGATGACTAGACTATCTGCCAAAATAAAAACACCATCAAGAGATGGCGCCCTTTACGTTTTCCGCGATTCTGTTTTATTTAGCCTCATAATAAAATAAAAACACCATCAAGAGATGGCGCCGTTTACGTTTGCCGCGATTCTGTTTTATTTAGCCTCATAATAAAATAAAAACACCATCAAGAGATGGCGCCCTTTACGTTTGCCGCGATTCTGTTTTATTTAGCCTCATTAAAACATGTTATAAATAATTTGGAAGGGGAACCTTGGGAGAAACAACAATCAGTCCGTTTAGGAAATCTACACTAACACCTTCTTCAATAAATGTCAATTGTACTTTCTGGTATTCAAGCATCACAAAATGTTGACTTCGCAAAAATAATTTGCATAACCACCAGTCACTGCTATATATTTTAATTAATGATCAGTATAAACAAATGTGTCTTTTAGTTTGGGGGGTTTGTTTAAGGTGTTTTTTTCTCACAATTTAAAATTAGTTGAAGAAAGTTTACAAAATGATACAGCAAAGTTCAAAAAATGGCAAAGTCTGCTTTGTTTTAACAATAAAATATTTATTGCCCATATAAAAAAAATCACGCCTCACAGGCAGGGAAAGGGGAGGCAATTAGTTGAGTTTTGAAACAACACACACACACCCACAATAAAAAATGGCCGCTTCCATGGGACAGGGCAGAAGTAAATTTTAAATAGTGAAATTGTGTGCTAGGAAACTTCGAGTCTGTAGTAAGAATTTCGCAGCTTATCGTTCGCCACGCTTGACCTCTTTTGACACCCTGGGTGTGTGGAATTTATTAATTGGCCGTCGGGACGGTACTTGCGGCTGAGGAAGGAAGGGAAGTTTTTGAAATAGACATGGCGGATAACTGGGCGAGCTTCCCGAATGCCGCGGCTCAGGCTGAGCAGCAGGCTGCCGCAGCGGCCGCGGCCCAGGCGCAAGCTCAGGTAAGCTACGTCCGAAAGGCATATTGGTCTCACAAGATTTAAGGGTTTATTCTTTGGAAAGGAATTAACTAGCCTTGTGGAATTTGTATCGTAGTTTGGCATAACGTAATCAGGTAATAACAACAACAACAACAGTTAATTAATGAATTTTCTTTCTATGTATTTATAATAATCTATCTATCAGTCTATCATGTCTATGAATTTTTTAATTGAAATTATTGAGAAATATTAATTTTGTATTTATAACAACTGTTATTATGTGTTAAAAAGTTACTTTTGTGAACTAGCATTGACTCTTATTAATAGCTGCATGTGTTAAAACAGTGTTTTAAGGGCTAACTACATTGTATACAACTTTGTTAGTGGTGCTTGATTGCTAGCTACTGACTAAAGTTATAGTATTTGTAGCTGCTATTCATTATTTTAAGTAGTTAAACTTTTCATTTTTATTGGTAGTTTCGATGATCGGGGAGCGGTAGTACGTAGGATCAGGATCGGAGGGTTTTGAACATCGCAACTATGTTTTACAATTACAATTTGTGAATAACAAAGTACAAATAAAAGTTAACGTACATATAAATAAATTGTATTTACAATGCTGTTTGACCTTTTTTTATCTCGAGTTGGAAGGGATTTTGCTTGTGTTTTGTCTGGTTTTTTTTATAAAGTTGCTGCATTCAATTGCCACCTTTTCAGTGGCAGTTGGATGGAGATTTTTTTCTGCAATTTGCAGGGTACGTAGGTTAATGAGAACACAATCATCGTAATATTAGTTACTTAGTTCGGTCTCTAGCGGTCTCCAGTCAGAGAATGTCGGGGAGGGTTACAACTTACAATACACATATGTTCCGAGTCGTTCCGACACTCGTAATGTATTTTCCTGACCCTGACTCTTGCCCTAACTAATCTAACCCTAACCCTAGCATGTAGATCACAAGGGGTTGTCAGAACATACATGTAGGCCGAAATAGGGGTGTCAGAACTAGGGGTGTCAGTTCATAGAGCAGTCAAAAAAAGATTACAATCGTGACAAATGTTAGAGGTTACATGATTTGTTTTGTCTTCTAAATTAGTCTCCAACTGTAAATTGATGTTTTCTTCGTATCATTTGGACTTCAGGGTGCAGCAGGAGAGATTGATGATGACTGGGGTGACTTTGGGGGATTTGAGGAAGCAGCACCACCCCCTCCAGAGCTTGGCCATCAGGTGCCTGGTCCAGGGGTAGAGGCCAGTCCTTCACCATGGGCATCGTTTGCTATTGGTAACTTATACTTCACCTGTCTCCGTCCCATTCTCAATATTTCAAAAGCGTTTTGAGGTCAAAAGAAGGCCTTCTACTATAGGTGTTCCATTGTTTGGCCTCGACCTTTGCAAGGGGTCTAGATTTTATAGTCTAATGTTTTGAATTCCACATAAAAATAGAATAATTTTTGAAGTGCAGCTTCATCAGCTCCCAATTTTGTAAAGCTGTTCATCGGCAAATATTCTGCTAAGAATTATATAGCAGAGAGGCAATGAAAACTACAACATGCACATGCACTTGGTATTCTGACTGAGTAATTGTATCTGCTTGGCAACTTTGGGGCCCATTGCATGTTTCCCTTATTACGAATTTCACATTATTTGAAACGTCACCTGTTTTACCTGCAGCTTCCGTTCAAAACCCAGCAGCTGGCCAACCAGACCTCCTAATGGCTCAGACCCAGCCACCCCTCCAGCCACAAATTGACCCCCCTTTTGCCGACCCTGTCCCCCAGATGGTTGCTGCAGCAGCCCCAGAACTGACGTCACAAGCAGAGGCTACCAGACAGCAAGCTCAGGTAAATGTAGCTTGCAGGGTTGCCCCCCTAACATCCACCAGCTTAATTAACTCACCCCAATGAGCTAACTTTACCATAAGGGAGCATCTCAAAAGTCGGAACAGTAGGATTGTTCTAATTGGATCGGATAGGTATTCCAGCACCTGCTCATGGACCGTTCCATTAGATCGCCAGAACATTCCATTTGAACGTTAAAAATACTAATGCACGTGATCACTCATGTAGGATTGCTTCTGTACTTCGGCACAATGATGCGGTCCAGAGGAATGTTCTGGCGGTCCAATGGATTGCGGGCGTGTGCCCACAGGAACTTTTTTGTGTCTAGAGCGTGCCCCACTTTTGAGATGCTCCCTTACATATACCCTTCTCATCTTCCAACCAAAGTTCCTAGCGGTGATTAAAAATGTTTTCTTGCAACCAGTGTTGATGCCTCAATAATTGACAATTCCACCAACAGTCACACACAGGTCTGAAGCTTCGTTCTTGAAAGCTCAAGGGCAACAAGAGTTTTTCTCCTTTGTAAAAGGCACCTGTGAGGAAATTGTAAATATCTATTAAAACATTCAAGGGGCACCAAGGCAATGACCAGGGGCAATGGATGCAATTTCCTCTGTTGCCTCCATGTAGCATCAGGCCTACACGCTGTATTGACTGAAGGAATCAGAGACGCTGTCTTCTGTGGTATTCCTGACTTGATATGGATATCAATAGACACAATCGGCGACCGGAGTCACGTGACTCATAGTGGGTGTACAATGTAAACAAACCAAGCAAGAAAACGCATCAGTGTGCCTGGACAAGCATGGCTGTTTCCGAGTGCATCTGCTGTAGGTGCGGAAGAAGCCACGCTTTTCCATGCACACTGGGAGTGGCTGTTTGGTTTGTTTACACTGTGTACCCACTATGAGTCACGTGACTCCGGTCGCCAATCGTGTCTATTGTTAACACTAAGTCAATCAACCTAAAATTTTGCTTAACAATTTTCTGCTAAGCAGAAACGAGCAGGATACCAGTCACAAATTGTACTTGTGACATGGAGGTTTGGCTGGTAACCTTATTCTGGTAAGCGTAATTTTGTTATGCTTAGCTACTTTTTGTGCTTATGAAATTGGGCCCTGGCTTCCTTTTGACAATACAACGTGAGGAACCTTGGAAGCGCCTGACACAAGAAATATTTTTTAATATCATATTTTTCCTCTAGGCACAGCAGGCTGTGGCGCCCTTGCAGAATCACTCTATCAAGAATAATCAAGATGATGCTGATGTCAACCTACATGATGACTTGGCTGGAGTGGAGGTAAGTCACTTCAATTTCAGGTCCAAGAAAACCGTTGCCGAGCGGTAAAGAGCACCGTACTCAAGCTCTGGTGTTTCTGATCAGCTGAGTGTGGCTTCGAGTCCCGGTCTTGACACTTGTGTCCTTGAGCAAGATACTTTACCATGATTGCTTTGTCCTTTGGATGGAACATTAGGCCGTAGGTCCCATGTACTAGGATTGGTAGTGCACATAAAATAACCCAGAATACTAATCATGGAAGAGTAGGGGTTAACCCCGGTGTTTCCGGTGTTTCACATAGCGAGTACCCTTGTTTACAGGTTTCCTCAGGCTTGCGAGCTACAGTAATCAAGTTCACTTATGAGGCATCCTTGATTTCATTACCAGAAATATACAATAATAATAATAACCCATGGATCACTCTTGAATTAAGATTTCATCAACATGATTTTTTTTTTTTTTTAGGGTGCTGTCAGGCCCCTCCCTGTTGAGAATCACAACGCAGCGTCATCGTCAGTAGAGGGCGAGCATTTCCAAGACCATGTGGAATCTCCAGCAGGTCAACGCCTCTTCAAACGCGCTTCCTCATCGATGGAAGTTTTCGCCGCGGAGATGACAGGAAAAGTTGGAAGGCTTGAGGATCGCCTGTCGGCCGCAGACAGAGAAAAAAGTCGCTTACAGGGGGTCAGTGAAAACCTTTCTACAGCAAGTTTTGGTGTTCAAAATGCTAGATTGAAGAAACAAAATGTTGGTCAAAATGAGTCGCTTGCTGTTGATCCGTAAGGAATTGTTAAAATCTGTTTCCAAATTGCCCTAATGCTTAAAAGCATCATACACGTTTGGTAATTGTCAAAGACCAGTGTTCTAACTTGGTGTATCCCAACATATGCATAAAATAACAAGCCTGTGAAAATTTGGGCTCAATTGGTCATCGAAGTTGCAAGAACATGATGAAAGTAAAAACACCCTTGTTGTACAATGTGTGCTTTCAGATAGGAATAAAAACTTCTTGCAAGAAGTTTTTATTATTTTGGTGAGAAATTACCTCTTTCTCAAAAACTATGTTACTTCAGAGGGAGTCGTTTCCTACAATGTTTTATACTATCAACAGCTCTCCGTTGCTTGTTACCAAGTAAGTTTTTATGCTAATATTTGTTTTGAGTCATTACCAAACGTGTACGATACCTTTAAAATGCTAGAAAGAAGAAACAAAATGTTGGTCAAAATGAGTCGCTTGCTGTTGATTGGTGAAGATGTTAATATACAACCAAGTTTTGATTAGGGTTGGTGATGTCTAATCGGTTAACGGGTTAATTGAAGAAATCGTTGAAATCTGTGTCCAAATTGCCCTAATGGTTAAAGGCACTGAACACATTTGGAAATTGTCAAAGACCAATGTTCTCACTTGGTGTATCCCAACATATGCATAAAATAACAAGCCTTGTACGATTTTTCTTTTTTTTTAAACGAAGGCGAAAAAAAAAAAAAAGAGATGGCAGCCAGAGATGGTAGTTGTTCAAGTCTTTTGCCGCAAGGAGAGTTGAAAAAAGTTAAGAAATATTGCCCAGTTATCGGAAATAGTATTAAGTTCAAGGTGTTATAAATTATATATTCAGATTAGAGACGAACTGACCCAGAAACTAGAAGCCCTGGAACAAGAAGTCGAAGGTCACCGTCAAGAAACAGCCGAGCAGAAGCAACGCTACGAGCAAGTCCAAGCCAGGCATGCATCAGAGATGGAAGAGATACGCAAGGCGGGGCACGATGCATTGGCCATCATCGTTGAAGAATACAAGGTATTTTGTCTTTCTTTAGAGGCAAACAGGAGGAGGGAAGATTTAAGAGACAGCAGAACGCCCCTCCATTCTTTACTCTTTCTTTGTTGAAATTGATAAATTATGTATTCAAATTTATGCAGGAATTATGCAAATGTGCAGTCCTCCAGCAACAAGAGGCAAGTGAAAAACAACTGCAGGTGGCCATTACCAAGGAAACAGAACGCTGTCAAGAAATCCTCAAAAGTCAGGTAAAGCGAATCCTCATAATTATATCACCCCCCAAAAAAAACCACCACAATGATGTATTGTGCTTCAACGAAAACAACAATAAAACTTGTTGATATTGTTGATTTTACAGCATGACAGATTGGCAAGTGTTCTAGACGAGGAAAGACAGAAGAACGAGGACAGATTAAAAGAAGCTTTACAAGAACAACTTGAAACTCAAAAGACGATGCTTCAAACGTGTTTACGAGAAGAGCAAGATAAAACTAAATTGGAACTCCAAAAAGCAACTGAGGTATGTTGTGAAGCAGCCACCACAAAGCAACCATTTTTCTTTTCTCTCACACAAGTTTATTAAGCACAAGTTTATTAAGCCGAAAGTGAGGCTTGGTTTTAAAATAGTTTGGTGTCTTTGTTGTGATGAACCAGTGTATTAAAGGCCCTGTACACATTTGGTAATTGTCAAAGACCAGTGTTCTCATTTGGTGTATCCCAACATATGCATAAAATAACAAGCCTGTGAAAATTTGGGCTCAATTGGTCATCGAAGTTGCAAGAAAATGATGAAAGAAAAAACACCCTTGTTGTACAAATTTGTGTGCTTTCAGATAGGAATAAAAACTTCTTGCAAGAAGTTTTTATGATCTGAGTGAGAAATTACCTCTTTCTCAAAAACTACGTCACTTCAGAGGGAGTCGTTTCCTAGAATGTTTTGTACTATCAACAGCTCTCCGTTGCTTGTTACCAAGTAAGTTTTTATGCTAATATTTGTTTTGAGTCATTACCAAACGTGTACGATACCTTTAAAGTTTTCCCAGGGGGCACCAGGCACAAATATACAAATAGTACTATCACCAAATCTCTTCTTTCGGCAGGAAATGCAAAAAAGTAGTGAGGAAGCACTCCAGAGGGCGCTAGAAGAGGAAAGGTCAAAGGGCAAGGAGATGCTTGAAATACAGAGATCAGAGGCGATGAGGTCACTGGAGGAAGAACAAAAGCACCACCGGGAAACGTTACAAACGGAATTGGAGAGGGAACGACAAAAGAGCAAAGTAAAGATCACCTTACAAAATAATGAACAATAACAAAATTACCTGATGAATTCAATGCATTGGGGATTAAGAACATAATATTTTTCCCTTAGCATAGGTAAAGGTAAAACCCAATAATACCAACATAAGCAGTCGGGGAGCGTCTACAAAGTCTGGTAAGTTCTAGGCCTAAAAAGAACATTCCCGTGGGAACCCGCAATCCATTGGACTGTCGGAACGTTTTGCTAGAATTAAAACAATTTAAATGCAGAATAACTTTAAAGCAAAATCTTCATGGCCAGTTATTTGAATAAAAATGTTTCTGGTAGATGCTTTATTTGAATATTAAGGGTTTTCTCTTGCCCTGTGCACTCGGTACATTTTCTTGTCAATAATTTGATTCTTGAGTTTCTTATCGCCTTAAAGTAACACATCAATATTTTTTGCTGTTCCGTTTCAAGGAAGCTATAAAAAATGCGCTTGAGGAAGAGAGAAAGTGCCACCTAGAGGCCATCGAAGAAGCTTCCATCAATTCTAGGAAAGCAATGGAAGAATACAATGCAGAACAAAAGAGGGTGAGGTGTTTTAATTTATTCACGGTTGGTGCATATATTATCTAGTTGATGGGCCACGAAAAACAAGTGTCCACCATACTGTTTGACAGGGCTTGCTTAATCAGCTTAATCAGGATGACGTGTAAACACGACAATTTTTCCACGGTTGCATGCCGGGAAAGGTCCAGGGGTTAGACTGCAGGACTTGCAATCACAAGGTTTTGGGTTTGAATCCTACCAAGCATATCGCTGATTTCACAATGACTAGAATAAGTATTGGCGTCTAGTTACTGAATCACAATTTATTGATTTGTGCAATTCATAATCATAGACATTAAACCAATGTTTATATGAGAGAGATTGGCTGTTGCCAGCTTTGTGTTTATATCCCCTTGTGGGAGTTTGCCGAGTTTCCTTGACGGGAACATCATGTAAACAACAAACAGACGTGACTTTTGTATTTTTGTGTCACATTGGATAACTGGAACAAGGGTTGTTCGTGCTTTCCACTATAGAGCATGCATTCACCGTGCAATTCGGATAAAATTCAGTAGCTTTAAAATTGATCTTATGCTTTTATCTTTTATGGTTGTTGGTAGTCAAATAAACTTGAGTGGGGTTTTTTCTTTCATTTCTCCAGTTGGATTCTGTATCAAGACATCGATCCTTGGCGAGTCTGGATTTATTCCTAGAAAGTGCAAGACAGCAGCTGAAATCATTAATGGATGACAAACCTGTAGAAATACCAAAAAGCTCTTCCTAAAATTCATATTTTTAGATTTGTGTGTGTTTAATATTCAGTAAGTTGTCAATTAGAGTGGTGCGGCAATTTGGTTTTTCTTCCATTCGTGTCAATCTCAATGTAACCAAATCGAGGTTGAGAGTAAAGTACAGTCTGATATAAAGACTATACAGGTCCAGTGTTTCCCCCTGGTTGATGAACTGAGCGAGCGAGGTGGGCCAGACTATATTGCCAGACCAGGGCAACAGAGGTCATGACCTCTGTGTAATTCAGGGCAGGGGGGGTTTGCGGTTAAAAGCACCATGGTCTGAAAAATTGTTAAATTCATATACCATGACCGTCATGGTTGCAGAGGAAACCTCCCCCCAGTGTTCCCATACTTGAACACACTATTTTGCTCTTGTACAGAACTACCCCCCCCCCCAAAAAAAAAAAAAAATAGAGGGGGTACCACCATGCCCCATATTGCGCACCAAAAGGACATTCACACAAGAATTTGTACAGTCTAAATTAAGGGTTAGGAAAGCACTGCATAAAGAAGTGCTCTGGTAGAAATTGGTGTATGGCCAAAAAAAAATTCTTTCATTTTAAGAGAGATTGTTCTTCATCCAAGAGGCGAAAATAATCACTCATTTAAAGACTTGCAGCGTGATTGGACTTATTTGTGAAACTTTAAGCAATTTTATTTCAATTTGATGGTATTACAATTTAACAAATGAAAATGTAAATGTCTTTGGTACGTTCTAGACTGAGATTTTAAGGCATAAAATGATTTTTTAAATTCAATTTAGGCCTATATTATGAATAGATAGCAATAAAATATAAGAACAATTGTGGTTAGCAACAACAAAATCAAGTATTTTTCATTCATGGGTAAAATTTAAAGGCTTTAAAAGACAGTAAATCATTGTTTTCGGAAAGGATAACAGGGCTTGAATTTAGGGGGGAAATCACAAGACCACAGGGCTTGTATAGCTCAGAGTTTTTACTTGACCAGATTTGTTTTCACAAGACCAGATTCAAAATGAGAAGGACCAGATTCAAAATGAGAAGGACATGAAAAGACCAGAATCAAAATGACGTCATAGTTTTAACACTGTTTGATGTTTGCTCGTTTGAGAAGACAAGATTGATCCCATTTGTCTTTAAAATGGGTAAGTAGTCTTTGATACTAAACAGAAATGAAAGATATTTATCAGAATCAAAGTCAACATTTGGGCATCATCATTTTTTTTAAGATGGAGATATTGAATTGAAAAAGGCCAGACCGCCGGAGTTGTCCAGTCCTGAGTTTACTGGCCCGACACTAAAATCACTAGCCTCGGGCCTGTGGTCCAGTGTAAAATTCGAACCCTGAATAAACGAATTCCTCATAGTTTATGATAAACACACCATCCAACCAACAGACTTGTGGATGTGGTGGTAGCGTAATGGCTCTCTCGCGAGACCGTTCTCGAAATACTACTTCTCTCTTGGGTGAGCAGGGCCCAATTTCATGGCTCTGCTTACCGCAGAATTCTGCACTTACGGAGCCCTTGAAGGACATAATTCTATGATACGTAAGCGCAGAATTCCGCAGTAAGCAGAGCCATGACATTGGGCCCTGTAGTCCTGGGGAAGCAGGCAGTCTCAAGGGGAACAACACCAGTATCGCAGGAGAGCAATTATGCCATCGCAAATGTATCCAACCACCTTCTAAGAACTTTGTAAATTTTAAAGTGAAAACAACATAAAGACGTTTGGAATTTTTTTTTAAGGATTTTATACTTTGTCTTAAAGGGAGGGTATACCTTTGGTAATTACTCCAAAAATTAATAGCCATAAAAACTTACTTGGTATAGCATCACTGCAAATTCTGATACTGTATATCATGTTAAGAAACGATTCCCTTTTAAGAAATGTGGTTTAAGAAAGAGGGATTCAAAAAACATTTCAATCTGAGAAACGTTTCTCAGATCATGTATTCCAATTGCGGATTATTCTTCCTGCGTGGACATTACCGCTCCAGATTTTTTGCAATATCTCAAAAAACGCTACCAACTACATTGTAAATGAAATGTTCACAGGTTAGTTTTATGGTATATATTTACAACTATATAAGATTAAAACAAACGGTGGGTTTCAATTACCAAACATATACAATCCCTTTAAAACAATCAAACGATTCCAAAATCGAAAAGTATACATTCCCTTTAAATCATGATGTATCTTCAATAAACCATTTTTCCCCGACACCGATCAAGAATTAAAAAGACTGACTACAAGGCTGTCTTAGATATGCTATTCTTGATTGGCAACTCCAGTTTTTGTATTAGTCACTGGTAGAGGGCGCAACATCGACTGGCTTGGAGGGGACAGGGCAAGTCTACGAATGTGGATTTTTAGATGATCTTAACAAGGGAACTTGGCAATCTCCCACAAGGGGATATAAACGCCAAGCTGGCAACAGCCAATCTCTCTCATACAAACATTGGTTTAACCTTTACGATTATGAATCTCACAAATCAACAAATTGTGATTCAGTAACTAGACAACAATACTTATTCTAGTCATTGTGAAATCAGCGGTTAGCAGACCAGATTGGAACCCACCACCTTGTGATTGCAGGTCCTGCAGTTTAACCACTTGACCACCGTGACCATGATACAATAATCTCTTCTCCAGTAATTTGTGTTGCGATATCAGTGACTTAAAGACACTGAACACGTTTGGTAATTGTCAAAGACCAGTCTTCTCACTTGGTGTATATTAACATATATGCACAAAATAACAAACCTGTGAAAATTTGAACTCAATTGGTCATCAAAGTTGCGAGATAATGATGGAAGAAAAAACACCCTTGTCACACGAAGTTTGTGCTTTCAGATGCTTGATTTCGAGACCTCACGCGTGAGGTCTCGAAATGAATTCAAATATTTTACTGAGAAATTACTTTTTTCTCAAAAACGACGTTACTTCAGAGGGAGCCGTTTCTCACAATGTTTTATACTATCAACAGCTCTCCATTGATCGTTACCAAGTAAGTTTTTATGCTAACAATTATTTTGAGTAATTACCAATAGTGTCCAGTGCCTTTAAAGACTAACTATATCCACGCATAGATTCAGTGGGCGGACTGTGGGTTTAAATGTGTGCACGTGTGCATTGTCCTGATGGACTCTGTGCATGGACTGTTGGTGGGCGATTGGGATAACCCAAGACAGCCTAGCTATTAGGACCAGGGCCCAATTTCATAAAGCTGTTTAGCAGAAAATTCTGCTAAGCAAATTTCTTTGCTAAGCAAGAAATGAGTGGGGTACCAGTTACATCAGTGGTAATTGTATGGTGTTTTGGCTGGTAACCTATTTTTCCTAAGCATGAGTTTTCTGTGCTTAGCAAGTTTTTGTGCTTACATGCTTTATGAAATTGGGCCCAGGGCCCAATTCCATAGAGCTGCTTAATCAGAAAACAGCAGGATGGTACATGTGACATGGTAGTTTGGCTGGTAACCTTATTCTGGTAAGCATCATTTTGCTGTGCTTAGCAGCTCTATGAAATTGGTCCCATGATTTAGTAATGTCAATTTAATAATCAGGAATATCAATATGGCACTGGGCATGCTCAGTAGTTTGGTGGTAAAATATATCTAAATGTAGGGTTTTTCCAAACCACGGCTTGGGCTTGGAAACGGTCTTATTTTTTGTTATATACGGCCTAATAGTTAGGCCCCCTACTATTTATCCACACCACCATGCAAAGCTTCAAAATCACATGATCTTTGCAAAATTTGTTTTCATCCATTATTATCAAACGGCATTGGGAAGTTCGTGTCGCCCTTCACAAATTTCTTTGACACTCTCATAAAAATGGTTATGATTTTCATGAAGATTTGTTTAATATTTTGTATTCAACTGTACTCTGCAATAAAAATGTGGGATATTATACACATTAATACATGTAGTCTGTGATTTTGGTTCCAATTGGAGTAGTATCCAAATGGGGCCAGTTTGATTATTCTAGTCACCCATGGGTGTTCAAATTAGGAGACCCTCGATATTCTCATTCGGAAAAAGGGGTACCATATTCGGGGTAGTATATCATTCGAGGTAGTATCTCTTATCAATATCAACCTTACACATATGTATTGTCACATTTGTCATTAAGAGCCACTTATGCCAAAAGGATTGAAGTTTACAGAGTTATCCCTTGACAGTGGTCTGCTCGCCAAATTTACAGGTTAAAACACCAGAGGACCAGTCAAAATTCTCTCCTAAAAGCAACCCATTTTAAAATAAAGTATGGACAAGTGCAAAAGCTGGTAGACCAGTGAAATGAAAAGGTAACTAGTGCTGCTGGCTAGTCATTAAAGGCACTGAACACGTTTGGAAACTGTCAAAGACCAGTGTTCTCATTTGGTGTATCCTAACATATGCATAAAATAACAAGCCTGTGAAAATTTGGGCTCAATTGGTCATCGAAGTTGCAAGAAAATGATGAAAGAAAAAACACCCTTGTTGTGCAAATTTGTGTGCTTTCAGATAGGAATAAAAACTTCTTGCAAGAAGTTTTTATTAGTGAGAAATTACCCTTTTTCTCAAAACTACATTACTTCAGAGGGAGTCGTTTCCTACAATGTTTTATACTATCAACAGCTCTCCGTTGCTTGTTAGCAAGTAAGTTTTTATGCTAATATTTGTTTTGAGTCATTACCAAACGTGTATATGTTGGGATACACCAAGTGAGAACACTGGTCTTTGACAATAACCAAACATGTTCAGTGCCTTTAAAACACACATGTATACCAGTATGGGTAAAACTAAAAGCAATTTTACAATCATAAACAGAAAAGTTAAATGTACATAGGCAATTCCACACTAGTTGGGAGAGGAACATGGGAAAGTTTTATAATCAAATTTCATACAATTAATTACAATACTACGGAGCTCCGGAAGTGCCATCCGACATGTTGCGATTCTGAAATTGATGACATCATAAACATAAGATGACGACATTCCGAGATGATTTATCTCAGGATGTCGACATCATGAAAGTAAGCTGTTGTCTTCCCGATATATTTTATCTAACAATGTCGACATCATGAAAGTAAGATGTCGTCTTCCCGATATATTTTATCTAACGATGTAGACATCATGAAAGTAAGATGTCGTCTTCCCGATATATTTTATCTAACGATGTAGACATCATGAAAGAAAGATGTCATCTTCCCGATGTATTTCATCTTAGGATGTCGAAATCCTGAATGTAGGATGTCGACTTCCTGAGATAATTCATCACAGGATGATAAGATCTTGAAAATGTCGACAACCCAAGATACATTATCTTGGGAAGACAACAGCTTACTTTCAGGATGTCATCATCCCGAGATAAATCATCTCAGGATGTCGTGTCGTCACCTTACGTTTATGATGCAGAGCTGCCAACATTCGCATCTTGCAATCAGGGAGATTTTGTACAACAATCAGGGAGATGTTTAGAATTGCATTCATCATAACAGGGAAAAAGTTTCCATAATCAGGGAGATTTTCAAATTTGTTAATCAGAACATGGAGAGATGGTTTATTTTCAGGGAACTTTCTGCGGAATCAGGGAGAGTTGGCAGCTCTGATGATGTCATCAATCATCCTGTGAAAGTAAATTATATCGGGATCTCAACATGTCGGATAGCACTTCCAGCGCTCTGTACAATACATAATTACTGGCACAATATTTTGTGCCCCCAATTGTACACATTTAGTGTGGATGGGCCCTTCTCCAAAGTGTGGACATTGCTCTGTACAATGTGGATATTGTAGTATCCAAAGTGTGGATATTGCTCTGTACAATACATAATTACTGGCACAATATTTTGTGTCCCCAAATGTATACATTAAGTGTGGATGGGCCCTTCTCCAAAGTGTGGACATGCTTATGGGGGGTCAGGCTATTTATATCTGAAAAGGCTTCTCCACAAACGTCACAAACAAATTGTTTCATTGCAGTGTGGACATGCTGATGGTCTGTCAGGTGACCTTGTTGTAAAAATGTTTTTCCACAAATATCACAAACAAATTTTTTCCCTCTGGTATGGATTCGACAGTGATTACTTAGAAAGCATTTTTTAGAAAAAGCTTTTCCACAAATGTCACAAACAAATTGTTTCTCTCTGGTATGGATTCTACAGTGACCACTTAGATTGCATTTTCTAGAAAAGGCTTTTCCACAAATGTCACAAACAAATTGTTTCTCTCCGGTATGGATTCTACAGTGATTACTTAGAAAGCATTTTTTAGAAAAAGCTTTTCCACAAATGTCACAAACAAATTGTTTCTCTCTGGTGTGGATTCTACAGTGGTTACTTAGATCACATTTTCTAGAAAATGCTTGTCCACAAACATCACAAACAAATGGTTTTTCCCCATGGTGGCCACGCTTATGGGTGGTAAGGTGAGGTTTATGTGAGAAGGATTTTCCACAAATGTCACAAACTAATCTTTTCTTTGCAGTGTGGATACTAAGCCGATGGGTTTTCAGGGACGATTTATATGAGAATAGTTTTCCACAAATGCCACAAACATAATTTTTCTTTGCAGTGTGGACAGTACGCTGATGAGTTTTCATGGACAATTTATCAGCAAAAGGTTTTTCACACACATCACAACTAAATGTTTTGTTTCTAGTGTGGGCAAGCTGATGGCGTTTGAGGGCAAATTTATCTGTGAAGGGTTTTCCACAAACATCACAAACAAATGGTTTCTCTCCAGTGTGGTTACGCTGATGGTGTATCAGGTTTTGTTTTGTTGACATTGATTTTCCACAAATGTCACAAACAAAACTTTTCTTTGCACTATGGATACGCTTATGGATGGTTAGTTGAGGTTTACGTGAAAAGGCTTTTCCACAAATGTCACACTCCTTTGTAGTGTGCACAAAACGCTGATGAATTTTCAGAGACGATTTATACCCGAAAGATTTTCCACAAACATCACACCCAAATGGTCTCTCTCCAGTGTGGGTAAATTGATGGCGTGTCAGGGCAGATTTAGTTGAGGAAGGTTTTCCACAAATATCACAAACAAAACTTTTCTTTGCACGGTGGACACGCTTATGGATCGTTAGTTTAGGTTTATGTGAAAAGGCTTTTCCACAAATGTCACAAACAAATCTTTTCTTTGTAGTGTGGACAATATGCTGATGTCTTTCTAGAGTCGATTTATACGCAAAAAGTTTCCCACAAACATCACAACCAAGTGGTTTCTTTCTAGCGTGGACAAATTGATGACGTGCAAGGACAGATTTACTTGAGAATGGATATCCACAAATGTCACAATCATATCTTTTCTTTGCAAAGTGGAAAGTAAGCCAATGGACCTTCATGGACCATTTATATGCGAGTGGTTTTCCACAAATGTCACAAACATATCTTTTCTTTGCAATGTGGATAGCAAGCTGATGGGTTTTCAGGGACGATTTATGTGCGAAAAGTTTTCCACAAACATCACAACAAAATGGTTTCTTGCTAGTGTGGGTGGACTGATGACGTGTCAGTTGAGATTTATATGAGAATGGTTTTCCACAAATGTCACAAATACATGGTTTCCTTCCAGTGTGGACACGCTGATGGCAAGTTAAGGCCGATTTATATTGGAAAGCTTTTCCACCATCATTACAACAAAATGGTTTCTCCTCAGTGATGGTCTGATGGTCTGTCAGTCTGGTTTTGTTTGAGGAAGCTTTTCCACAAAAGCGACAAACAAACAGCTCCTCTCCCTCATGGGTTCGCTGATGAACTTTTAGTTTGGTTTTGTGTGAGAAGGCCTCTCCACAGATGTCACCAACAGACAATTTTGTTCCTAAGTTTGCACGCAGTTGACGTCTTTTAATGTTTTCTTGCAAGAAAGCATTTTCAGAAATGTCACTTGTTGACTTGTCCATTTTTATTATGCAATTGAGGAATCCAACATCCAAACAATGTACTTTCACTTTAAAGCTCTTATTTTAAGAGATATGGCACATCGGTGCTTCCTTAAGGTTGATGGGTAGGTAGCACTCTTAATCAGAGTTGGTTTTTCAGATCCGCAGGGTGCACTCTTTGATGTTGTTCCAGATAGGTCCTCAAGGCAAAGGACTTTCCACAAATGCCACAAACGAAACGCTTCTCTTCTGTGTGTATCTTTTGGTGTTTTTTGAGGGTGTAAATTTGAGTAAAAGCCCGCCCACAAATCTCACAGACACAGGTTTTCTCCGTCACATAAGAACCCGTATGGTTCCTCTGATGGTCTGCAAGGATAGATTTGCGTTGGAAGGCTTTTCCGCAAATGCCGCAAACAAATCGTTTCTCACCGGTGTGCACGACCTGGTGTTGGACGAGATTGGTTTTATGTGAGAAAAATGATCCACAAATGTCACACTCAAACGGTTTCTCTCCAGTGTGGACACGTTGATGCTGAGTAAGATTGTTTTTCTGTGAAAAACCTTTTCCGCATGTGCCACAAATAAATGGTTTCTCTCCAGTGTGGACTCGTCTATGTTTTACCAAAGCATCTTTAAAAGAAAATGCTTTTCCACAAATGTCACAAGCAAATGGTCTTTCTCCGCTATGAACGCTGTTATGTTGTGTTAGTATAGTTTTACTTGAGAAGGCTTTTCCACATACTTCGCAAACAAAAGGTTTTTCTCCACTGTGAACACTCTGGTGCCTTTTTAAGGAGCTACTCTGCGTGAAGGATTTTCCACAAGTGTTACAAACATACGGTTTCTCTCCAGTGTGGACTCGCTGATGGTTTGTAAGATTGTTCCTACATGCAAAGTTTTTTTTACAAATATCACACTGAAATGTCTTGCCACCTTCGGAGTGAACAGGATGATGCTCCTCCAGACTTGTTTGATCTGGGTGATCTTTACCACAAATGTCACAAACAAATGTGGACTCATTCATGCTATTTTAGTTTATTTTATGCAAAATTTCTATTCAAATTTCTGTCCAAAAGTTCAACTTGATCACAAAATTTGTAAAGATTAAGACAAAAGAAGGCGTGTTACCAAAACTTTCTTGTACAAAGTTTCTTCTTTAATGTGATGTCAGTTCCTTCCAGCTGTGTAAATAAAATGAAATTGAAAATAGTAATAAATAATGAACCATGCGGTAAATTCAAATACTTCTAGTTCTACTTACTTGGCCTGATCCATAAAAGTCAGGATCCATAGGTCCGGATATAAACACCAAGGAGCAATTATAGTTAAATATCTTGCTCAAGGACACAAGTGCCGAGACTAAGATTCAAACTCACATCATGATGACTCAGCAACTACAACTGAATGCTGGTCATGTCGCCCCCTAGCAAGCTCGCCCCCAACAAAGTCGCCCCCTGCAAAGTCGCCCCCTAGCCGGCTCGCCCCGGGTTGTTACAAAGTCACCCCCTGGCAATGTCGCCCCCAAACAATGTCGCCCCCTAGCAAAGTCGCCCCTGACAATGTCGCCCCCAGCCAATGTCGCCCCCTCGCAAAGTCGCCCCCAGATTGTTATTTTAGTTCGGAAAATAATTAGGCTGATGGTAACGGTTTTGAATTGGCCCAGAAAGAAAGATCCATGTAGCAGCTGTGCCAAAAATATTTTCAGTTAAAAACATTTTCAGAAAAGTTTCCGTATGAAGTAATGCTTGTGGAAGGTCTAAATAGGGCCTAGTATCTATAGTTTTTCATCCCCCCCAACATAGTCTACTCATGGAGGATTTCCTTCCTCCATGGTCCACTCTACTATAAATTAAATGTTAAATTTAGACCAGGTTTCCTGGTCATTGTCGGCCACAATTTAGGTTTTTTTTTTAAAGGTGACTCTTTTGAACCACCAACAATTTCTCTGGAAAATTAATAGCAAGAGGCTATAACATTTCAGAAATAAACGAAATCACGGAAAAAGTATCACACAGAGAACGATCTATTGATTCATAAACAACAGGAAAAAACGGAAAGCAAAACTCCAGCAGTACGACATACAACCCGTACATCAACCAAAGTGACCTAAACAAATCCATTAAACACAAAACTGGTCTTTAATACGCAACCATGAAACACTCTCGGGGAGACCCTCCTTTCATTGCGTACAGAAAAGATCAAAACATAAGGGAAAAGAAATTTAGAGCATGGAGTTTATTATTTGATGACGTTTTTTACCCAAGCACAAACTAAACATACAAACTATAAGTAGGATTTACTCAATATTTCTTTCAACACAATAATTAAGCCATTATATTACCATAAAGGAGCATTATTTTTCCGAACTAAATAACATCGGGGGCGACCTTGCGAGGGGGCGACATTGGTTGGGGGCGACATTGTCAGGGGGTGACTTTGCTAGGGGGCGACATTGCCAGGGGGCGACATTGCCAGGGGGCGACTCTGTAAGAACCCGGGGCGAGCCGGCTAGGGGGCGACTTTGTAGGGGGCGACTTTGTTGGGGGCGAGCTTGCAAGGGGGCGAGATGACCAGCCTCCCTTCAACTTGATTTCATTGCGCTAGACCACTCGGCTAAGACTAAGAGTAGACACCCCACGAATAGATAGAGTAGGCCTAACACAAACCCTAACATAACAGTAACAAAGTCAGCAGTATCGATATAAAATAGGCATACAGTTGTTGGAATGCAATATCGTACCCCTCCATCCTCCCTGCTACCGTCCGGAGGATGGAGGGTAACAAATTACCCGTACTCTCGTCCTACTAGTACATCTGTACAATGACAATACATGTCGCATTGGAATGGCTACGGTCAGTAGTGCTACTGCTAAACATTACTAGAGTACATCATTGTAGTGGTACTGGTAGGAAATCAGTCTCCATTGCAACACTTTCACTCAGTTCACTACTAACACCCCTAGAAGATGGTTTGACCAATTCTACCTCCATGGTTTGACCGTGTTGACCCAGTTACTGTTTAATACAGCGCTACTCACCCCTAAAAACCATAGACCCAGAAACTGGGATACTTCGTTTTTTCGAAATTTACTATTTTTTAATACTAGTACAAAAACACAACAAAACACAACCTGCTCTACGCAGCAGTTAGCAAACAAGTAGAATGGAAGTAGTAACTATGGGTTTTTAAAACTGCAAAAGCTATGCACTAAATTATTGAGAAACTACACTTACCCTTTTCGAAAGACTCAGACCGCCAACAACGACCACAGTAGTTTTCTAGCCTAAAACATTTACAACAACAGGGGACGTCTGCTATATAAATGGAGCTCTTGTTTCTTGCAGCGCCCTCTATGTTTAACACCACGCTGGATATAGGGGCGGGGTTACACAGTGCATAAAGCTATTTGAGAGGGGGGCTGGAGACGGGGATAATTAGTGACAAGCGAATCCGATTTCTGGTGGAGACAGGTCGGGAGTTTTGAAAACAATTGCCTAATTTAAATATGCCTGTAATTTTTTTTTTTTTTTTTGATCACCACGAATCCGGGCAGATTTTTTTGGCAAGCTATTCATATTTTTCAATTTACCAGGAAAATATTACTTGGCCCCTTCTACCATCCAAAGATACAGAGGAGAAAGGCATCTTACCATTTTAATTTTCAGCATTGCTGGAAACAAAAACCCAAGAAGGCTGGAAATGACTTTTTTTAGAGGCAGTGGACACGTTTGGTAATTGTCAAAGGCCAGTATTCTCACTTGGTGTTATCCCAACATTATGCATACAATAACAAACCTGTGAAAATTTGGGCTCAATTGGTATTTGAAGTTGCAAGAAAATAATGAAAGAAAAAAAACCTTGTTGCACAAATGTGTGTGCTTTCAGATGCCTGAAAAAGGCTTCAGGCCTGAATCCTTTTTCAGATTCAAATATTTTAGTGAGAAATTACCTATTTCTCAAAAACTACGTTACTTCAGAGGGAGTCGTTTCTCACAATGTTTTATACTATCAACAGCTCTCCGTTACTCGTTACCTAGTCAGTTTTTATGCTAATATATATTTGAGTAATTACCAAACGTGTCTAATGCCTTTAATTAACTTCCAAGATCATCATGTCGTCTTATAGCACTAATTACTATCTCAAACCCCTTTATGTGCTCAGGGTCATGTTCCCAATGTGCTATAGCAATGATGAATACTGTTTTTCAAAACACAAGTACAGACCAGACTAGTTTACCCTTCCAGCCTCATCAGCTTGACCAAAACAATTAAAGTCCAAACAAAGGTTGTTCCTGTTGATTCCCATTGTTTTTTATTTCCATGTTCTTATTTATTTGTCAAATCGACAAAAAATACATAATTTTATACAGGCATGATATTTGGTCCTTGAAATAAGTAGGAAAATTGTATTGAGTACAAAGACTGACCTACATGTTCATAAAAATGGTGTATGGCTATTTTATCACAGTTTTTCAGATTTTTTCAAGGGCAAACAAAATAGAAAATCAGACTAATATGCCATCCGCTCATCATTGACAAAACACGTCTCCATAACCCCTAAACTAAGGCTGCATCCGAATTTGCAACTACCAGCTACGGCTGTTGCTAAGGGCGTTGTTAAGGGTGTCCTATTCTTCAACACATGATAACGCAGAAATTTAGCCGCAGCCGTAGCTGTAGCTGCCAATTCGGCCTAAGTTGCATACAGGGTCCAATTCTATAAAGCTGTTTAGCAGAAAATTCTGCAAGCGGGGTACCAGTCACAGCAATGGTTATTGGTAACTGTATGGTATTTCGGCTGGTAACCTTTTTTTTCCTAAGCATGAGTTTTCGGTGCTTAGCTAGTTTTTGTGCTAACATGCTTTATGAAATTGGGCCCTGGATATTGTGACTTTCAAGCCACTGCTCCTCGGCTCTGGCATCCCTTCCTTGTAACATCCAAGAAGCCAACACGCTCCAGCTTTTTCAAAAATAGACTCACCCATTTATTTGTGTAATCATGCCATATATTATTTTTGCTTGTATAGTTTTTGTATCTCCTGTATCAATGCATTGTTTGTTTGTATCTTCATTTATATGTCAGCTTTTGTAAAGTGCTCCAATCTTTGTGGTGCGCTATAAAAATGCATGTATGTACAATGTATGTATGTATAAAACAAACTGTTTTTTCATTGTTACTATTATTATTATTTATTTGGCCATTGACACAAGAAAATAATATTTATATGTACAGGCAGTCAAAAAAAAGGCTGTGTCTGATTTAGCGGCTACAGTTACGGCTGTGACTGTTGTTAAGGGGGTTACACCCCTATGTTCCGACACCCCGTATGTTCCGACAACCTGGTGTATTTTCCTATTCCTAACCCTAACCCTAACCCTAACCCTAACCCTAACCCTAACCCTATGTAAATCATGAGGGGGTTGTCGGAACATAGGGGTGTCGCCATATAGGGGTGTCGGAATATAGAGCAGTCACCATTAAGGGTGTTGCTAAAGATGTCCCATACTGTACATCACTGCATGATGATGCGAGGAAATCTAGCCGTAGCCGTAGCCGCAAATATTTGGATGCGGCCTAATGCTAGGAATTTCGCTGTTGAAAGCGCCCTCATAATTATGGTCAAAAATACAGCCAATGGTTTTACAAATTTACACACTATATGTAGCTGGAGCTCATTTAATTATTAAAGTTAAATTTTAAGTCAAAACATTTCACTTAATGTGAACTAGTGTACAAGCAGCCAAAAGTTTGACACAAGGAATTTCCAATTAACTTTTCATATAAAAAAAACTGTTATCCAAGGTGAACTTTGGAGATTTGTTTAAATAATTATTTTCTCTAAAAAGGCTTTTTCACTAAACAAATTACCTTGCTTCAGTGTGGATTCTTAGGTGGTTTTTCACTGTTTTTTTATGTGAGAAGGCTTTTCTATGGCGGCCCCGAAGGGACATCGCATATCGCAAATGTGTGCAGATGTATGCAATGTCGTAAAATTTAACGCAAATATGTGCGCAGACTATGTAGGCACCCTATGCAATGCTGTGAAATTAATCTCAAATATGTGCCCGTATATTGCGATATGCGATGTCACTTCAGGGCCACCATACCTTTCACAAAAGTCACAATAAAGAAATGGTTTCTCCCCACTGTTGACTCTCCAATGGTAAATAAGACAGTTTTTTTCACAAAAAGTTTTCCCACAAATGTCACAAATTAACAGTTTCTCTCCAGTATGGACTCTCTGGTGGGCGTCAAGGGTGTGTACATGTACGTCAGGTTTTTCCACAATGTCGCATCCAAAAGATTCTTTAATTTTTGTGAACTTCTGTGTGATGGGAGCTTTTTACACACAAAGACTTTTCCTGGAAAATGTCACAACTGAAAAGATTTCTCACCAATGTGGACTCACTGATGGGTACATGTAGAACATTTCTTTCTCACCAATAAATGTCACAACCAAAATGTTCTCTTTTTTTGTGTAAAGCTGGTTGCCTTTTTCGAGGGAACTTCTCCATGAGTGAGTTCTATGCTCCACATTAAGGCATTTCCAGAAAATGTCTCAAAGAAAAGATTTCTCACCAGTGTAGACTTGCCGTATGGTCGCGTACAAAAAAGTGCTGAGTTTGTAAAACAGATACATTCACTGAGGAAACAAAGATCAAAAAGTTAGACACTGAAAGCCAGTCTCAACGTTTTTGGAGTTGTATGAAAGGGAATTCAATAAGTAAGACATTTTGTAATATTTTTCTGTAAAACAATATGTTCAAGGTGGTAATGGAGTTTGTAAAATTAGGCTTTTCAACGAAAGTTTCTTTTGAGTAAGGTGTGCTTCATGCTTGAATGGTCAAACAATGCAGTCACCATGCAGTATTCCTACCTCAATGGTCAAAACATTTCGGTAACGAGAGTTAACAAAGATACACAATGTTTATAAAATTATAAAGTCATTATTCAGTATCAGAGCTACATTTATAGTTTATATTACAGACATCGTACACGTTTGGTAATGACTCTGAAAATTTATGGCAATAAAAACTTACTTGGTAAGAAGTACAGCAGCTTTGGATAGTATAATGCATTTTGAGAGACTTTTAACTTCGAAGGACTGCGGTTATGGAACAATATATCACTTTTTATCCCCAAAATATTTTGAATATTGAGAAGCATTACGCTTCTCAGAGTGTGTATTCCAATGCAGATTATTCTTCCTGCGTGGACATAACCGCTCCAGATTTTCGGCATTATCTCAAAAACGCTACCACCTTTTGAAAGGAAATTTTCACAGGTTAGTTTTATGGTGTATATCTACAACTACATAGGATTGAAACAAACAATAGGGTCCAAATACCGACCATGTATGGTGCCTTTAAGAGTCTTTTCCACTAACCAATGGTTTCTCTACAGTGATGACAAGTTGATGGTCTGTCAGGGTAAGTTTATGTGAGAAAGTTTTTCCTCAACAGTAGCACAACCTACACTGTTTTGTACAAAGTGTAGAAAGCCATGAAAAATTTGAACATAGATAACACTATTGACTCAAAACACCTTTACCATGGGGTGCGTTTTGGCGGCTGTAACCAATAATTGTTTCTGACGTCATAACCAAAACGGTAACCGAGCTCACAACTCGGTTATCGTTCAGTCTGAACAGCAGAACCAACGACCAACAACCGAAACAGTTTTTGGTTACCGCCGCCAAAACGCAACCATGGTGCGTCCATCTTGATTTTTCCCCAGATCCAAATCATTGTGACCAAACTGTGGCTGGAAGAAAAAATAGTCGGGTTTCTTTTTTTGTTCTGTTTATGAATATTTATTGCTGTTCATAAGCCACAGTCAAATTGTTTCTCTCCAGTGTGGACACGCTGATGACGTATCAGGTTAGCCTTTTTTGAGACAGCTTTTCCACAAAGATCACAAACAAATGGTTTCTCTCCAGTGTGGACACGCTGATGGTCTGTCATATTAGATTTAAATAAGAAGGCTTTTCCGCAAACATCGCAAACAAATGGTTTCTTTCCAGTGTGGAAATGCTGATGGCGTTTCAGACAAGTCTTATCTGAGAAAGCTTTTCCACAAAGATCACAAACAAACGGTTTCTCTCCAGTGTGGATACGCTGATGGCCTGTCAGGGCATTTTTTTGTGTGAAGGGTTTTCCACAAAGATCACACACAAATGGTTTTTCTCCAGTGTGGATACGCTGATGGCATGTCAGGTTGCTTTTAAACGAGAAGGTTTTTCCACAAAAGTCACAGTCAAATGGTTTTTCTCCAGTGTGGACACGTTGATGGGCTGGCAGCATGGATTTAAAAAAAAAGGCTTTTCCACAAACATTGCAAACAAATGATTTCTTTCTAGTATGGATACGCTGATGGCGTGCCAGCCTAGTCTTATCATGGAAAGCATTTCCACAAAGAACACAAACAAATGGTTTCTCTCCAGTGTGGATATGCTGATGGCGTGTCAGGGAAGTTTTTTCTGAGAAGAATTTTCCACACTGATCACAAACAAATGGTTTTTCTCCAGTGTGGACACGCTGATGGCGTGCTAGCTCAGCCTTATATGGATAAGCTTTTCCACAAAGATCACAAACAAATGGTTTTTCTCCAGTGTGGACACGCTGATGGGTGGTCAGCTTAGCCTTATATGGGAAAGCTTTCCCACAACGATCACAAACAAATGGTTTCTCTCCAGTGTGGATATGCTGATGGCGTTTCAGGTTACCTTTGTGTGAGAAGGGTTCACCACAAAGATCACAAACAAATGGTTTCTCTCCCGTGTGGACACGTTGATGGCGTGTCATGGAAAATTTTTGTGAGAAGGGTTTTCCACAAAGATCACAAACAAATGGTTTCTCTCCAGTGTGGACAAGCTGAGTGTTTGTCTGATTTATTTTTCTCAAGAAGGTTTTTCCACAAAGGTCAGAAACGGTCAATTTGGTTCCCAAGTTCACAAAAAGACGGCGCCGTTGTATGCTTTCTTTCAAGATGTCCCTTTCTAACTTGTTCATAATCTCCATATTGTTCTTTATTCCGACTTTTTTCCTCTCGATTGTGATGGCCTTTATTTTTGCACCCATCAACAGCATTCTTCTAGTACACACGCGGCTACGGCTAGATAGGTTTCTGCGTCACATCATGCGGCGTTTCAAGTATATAATAAATCCCAAGCAACACCTGGACTGTACCATTATCCT
Source organism: Plazaster borealis (assembly GCA_021014325.1). Classification (NCBI taxonomy): domain Eukaryota; kingdom Metazoa; phylum Echinodermata; class Asteroidea; order Forcipulatida; family Labidiasteridae; genus Plazaster; species Plazaster borealis. The sequence continues at coordinate 1,356,861 of CM037465.1, read as the reverse complement.
GCAGGGGTAGAAAAGAAATTTCAAAGTTCAAAAGCCCCCTCTTGTAGTCAAAAAAACATTTGTTTAGGGGCAATTCATAATAATCAATGTTAAAAAGTTTTGATCTTTTTTCAAATTTATTTTGACCCACACACCCACTTAAATATACCCTATACACTAAAGAACAAATTAATGCCTAAAACGAAGAAGATATATGAGATCAATGCTCTCTTGCAGCTCAGAAGTTTTCAATGGCTTTTCCTGGCTTCCAACATGAAACTTTGTAGTTGAAAAAGAAGGGGAAATGTTTGCCATCTCCCCATCAGGCACGGAGGTCAGCTATCGAAACAAGGTTGACCGATAACAATGGACAGCACAGACAAGACAAGAGAGTCAATCTGAAAGAGGCCGCTGGGCATTTTTCACCTGAAAATATTTGTTTTTTTCTATTATTTCAATTTTGATTTTCAGTTATTTGTTTGACTCACCCACAATTTTAAATTTTTACTACTTCGTGGAAAATATTATTTTAAAAGTTAAAAGCACAAATATTTCAATATATTGCAACTACTTGAGAATTTTATTACCAAGATCCAAAGATTCATATATCATTATTTTCAAAGGTAGATTTTCAGTGCATTTAAAATGTGTTGCCGGCAGTTACTGTCAGTTGTCGTTGTCGGCTTAGTGGCACAGTTACTGGGTGAAGCTTTATAGACCACGTGACCTGTGACATCACAGGTTTTCAAAAGAGCCACAGAGCTATATTTGTACACAGCCCAATGGGAGAGCACATAAAATCTTATTTGAGACTGCACTGTCTGATTTTTATCAGATTTTGATACAGAAAAGAGGCACTTCAAAACATGTTCAGATGGTTTTTTTTATAACAATTCTGTGGAAATTAGGATACAAAATCTAAAATTTTCCTTCAGTGCAGTTTCTTGTCTGCAGGTGCTAAGAAATGCCCTGAAATGTACACTGTACGTGGTCACTCTTTTTGTAAACAAAGATGACATGGTCTAGAGTTTCCAAATCTCAATAATACAAATTCGACAATAATTTCTTTACCTCAAATGTCATATCAAAATTATGGTCTTCTTTTGATTTGGTGATGTCTCAAAAGGTGTTTGCATAATTTTTGCCTGAGAGAGGGGCGTGTGAGTGTTGCATACAGAAGCCACGTCTGGCGTTGGTGCAAGGGATCAAAGTAAATGGTTTTCTCCACTGGGGACACAAACATGTCAAACCAGAATATTATGAAGCTTTTCCACAGAGGTCACACAAAATGGTTTATCTCCAATGTGGACTTGCTGATGGGTGCTAAGGTTATATCTTCTTGAGAAGGCTTTTCCACAAACATCGCAAACAAAAGGTTTCTCTCCAGTGTGGACACGGTCATGGGATATCAGGTTATTTTTGAGTGCGAAGGCTTTTCCACAAAACTCACAAACAAAAGGTTTCTCTCCAGAGTGGACACGATGATGGCGTGTCAAAACACTTTGTAACATGAAGGATTTTCCGCAAAAGGCACAATCAAATGCTTTCTCTCCAGTGTGGACACACTGATGGTATGTCAGGCTACGTTTGTTTGAGCAGGCTTTTCCACAAACATCACAAACAAATGTTTTTTCTCTAGTGTGGATATTATGATGGTATTTCAAGGATCTCTTTTGGGAGAAGGGTTTTCCACAAATATTGCAAACAAATGGTTTCTCTCCAGTGTGGACACGCTGATGGGCTGTCAGAGACCCTTTATGTGTAAAAGCTTTTCCACAAAAGCCACAGTCAAATGGTTTTTCTCCAGTGTGGACCAGCTGATGGTGTGTCAGAGACCTTTTATGCGAAAAAGCTTTTCCACAAAGATCACAAACAAATGGTTTCTCTCCAGTGTGGTCACCTCGTTGGTTTGTCTTTTTTATTTTTCTCCAGAATGTTTTCCCACAAAGGTCAGAAACAGTCAATTTGGTTCCTAAGTTCACAAACAGACGACGCCTTTGTATGCTTTCTAGCAAGATGTCACTTTTTAACTTGTCCATCATCTCTACATATTGCTCTTAATTCTGACTGTTTTCCTCTTGCGTGTGGTGGCATTTATTTTTGTACCCATCGACAGCATTCGTCTAGTACACACGCCGCTACGGTTAGATAGATTTCTGCATCACATCAAGCAGCGTTTTAAGTATGTCCAAAGCAACACCTGGGCTGTACCGTTACTCTACAAGGACAGACAAGAATTGTTCAAAATTCAAGTTACTTTTGATCGAGAAGGATTCTCCCAGAGATCATAAACAAATGGTTTCCGTCTAGTGTGGATACATGTCAGGCTAGATTTTACCGAGAAGGTTTTTCCACAAAAGTCACAAACCAACAGTTTTTCTCCAGTGTGTATACGCTGATGAGTGGTCAAGTAACTTTTATTTGAAAAGGCTTTTCCACATACTTCGCAAACAAAAGGTTTTTCTCCACTGTGAACCCTCTGGTGCCTTTTTAAGGAGCTACTCTGCGTGAAGGATTTTCCACAAGTGTTACAAACATACGGTTTCTCTCCAGTGTGGACTCGCTGATGGTTTGTAAGATTGTTCCTACATGCAAAGGTTTTTTTACAAATATCACACTGAAATGTCTTGCCACCTTTGGAGTGAACAGGATGATGCTCCTCCAGACTGTTTGATCTGGGTGATCTTTACCACAAATGTCACAAACAAATGTGGACTCATTCATGCTATTTTAGTTTATTTGACGACTAAATTTCTCACGATAATTGGGTTCTAGCCAGTGAAGTTTTTGATTGCTTCTCAACAAATGTCACCAAAAAGAATAAAATCACCTCCTTTGAAAAAACCTTTCGACTGAAAGCTCATTTCCATGCAAGCCTCAGACACGTATTTCTCTCCAAGTGGAAATAATTCTGAGTTGGTTGACATTGCACAAATTAATTATCCTTGAATCGCTTCCTGCGTTGAAAAAGTTTCCATTCAAATTTCTGACAATAAGTTCAACTTGATCACAAAATTTGTAAAGATAAAGAAAAAAGAAGGCGTGTTACCAAAACTTTCTTGTACAATTTTTCTTCTTTAATGTGATGTCAGTTCCTTCCAGCTGTGTAAATAAAATGAAATTGAAAATAGTAATAAACAATCAACCATGCAGTAATAATAATTGCGAATTTTCTTCTACTTCGTTACTCATCCAGATCCATAAGTCCAGATATAAACGCCAAGGAGCAATTATAGTTAAGTGTCTTGCTCAAGGACACAAGTGCCGAGACCGAGATTCAAACCCACATCCACATCGTGATGACTCAGCAGTCAGCAACCACAACTTGACTTTGTTGCACTAGACCACTCGGCTACGACACCCCATGAATAGAGTACGCTTAATGCTAACACAACTAACAGTAACACAGTCGGCAATCCATATTAAAATAGGCATACAGTTGTTTGAATGGATAACATTCAATGGTACTTAAGGCCAAATAAAATAAAAAACATGTTTAGGATCCTGCCTTTTCGAAAAAAGGAAGGAGGAGGGCCTTTTTCTTTCTTTTTTTCTTTCTTTTTTAAAATGGCCGTCAGACACATTTTTTTAGACAACTGGCCAGGCTATTTTTCAAGATGGTTGCCAGCTTTTTTCGGTGTACTTTTTTTGGTGTGCTAAGTCTAAAATATGATCTTATTTATTTTAAAATTTATTTTTTTCATCAGGGATCGTTAAAAATGTATAATTGTTTTCGTAAAAAAAAGGAAAAAGAAAAGAAGAAAAAAAGGAGGCGGCCTCTAAAAAGGAAGCGGGCAGGGACGCTAAACATGTTTTTTATTTTATTTGGCCTAATGTAATTGGCAGTTACATCTTCTACTCAGTTTGCCAACCATGGATGGACGGTTCTAAATGCGATGGAAGCCACTAAGTCTAGTGTTCTCTTCTAATTGCTAAAGTCATACTCGTGGTGTAGCACTACTCACCCCTACAGACCCATTAACTGGGGCGCTGTACTCTGTTTTTTCTAAATTTTGACATCTGAGGTCGTACTACTAGCTCGGATTACTCCAACTGCTACCACGCAACTAGGAGTGTTGAGCAGTATTTTAGCAGATGCAGATACTAGCGTATTGTCTTCAGGTCTTTGATGGATTTTCAGAGTACCAGATGTAATCCTCAACAAAGCAGCGTTTATTTACAAATGTCATCTACGACCACAGATGTTTAAAAAAAAAGAAAAAAGGAGTACACCAGTCATGCCAGTTACTGGGTGTAATTCACCCCTACCCAAATAAATAGGGCCAATCCTAGACCAAGTAACTGGGGCGCTGTAGTGTACTCCTTAACAAATTAAGCGACCGTCGGGAGAGGAGGGTTGCGATCATCGCAACTATGTATACCAAGCACATGATACTGTACAGATTGGTACATTTTCCTAAGATGTACCAACCAAGTATATAAGTAACTAGCCCTGGTAGGATGTCAGTCAGTGTACACTGACGTCCTGGGTGTAAAGCGCCTCTACAATGCGAACATATTTTGAAGTAATGTTTTTTCATAATATTACCTGATTTAAGAAGCTGAAATTCCGTTTATATATTCTTTATGTCCGTAACTCACTATTGATGGGTCCAACAATAACAATTTCATCCACGAATGACATTATTCTAGCAAATAAGTCTGAGTTGTGCACTACCGTTTTTATCATCGTGTACCAATTGACTGTGTAGGCTCAGGCGCGCATGCGCGACATGCATAGCAACCTGACCGACTTCCGCATTAAATTTGTGGGCGTGTCTGTGCACATGCGCTGAACCATTCACGTCTTGTCAGTTTCGGCCTGTCGCCGAGAATGCATAAATTTCCATTTAATTTTCACAATAATGTCATCCAAGGATAAAATTGGCAATTCTGAATAGAGCAGGCATAAGGTTCAGGACACAAGGAACATGTGAGTCAAGTTTCAGCTTCCTCAAAAAGGTAAAAATATGATAAAAAATGGTTATAAATTTTTTCGCAATGGTACGGGACCTTTATACCCTGGACTCCGTCGCGTTGTATGCAACGGAGGAGTCCAACCTGGGCTACCCCATGGATGATAGACTATTGACTATTGTATTATTAAAATTAGCATTATTAGTACCATGTCTATTTTCTACGTACGCATCCAGTTCATGAGTTAGTTAGTTAGTTAGTTAGAAAAGAAGAAAAAAACCCGGTCTACTTCAACTTTACTTACGGTCAAACTAAAAAGATTTGCCTATGGAAAGAAGAAACTGGTTTTTTTAATTAAACTGCAAAAGCTATGCATTATGGAGAAACTGAACTTACTCTTTTTGATAGACCTGTGAAAGAGACAAGTTTTCAGACTGCCAACCACTGTATTTTATTTATCTAAACGCTGGTCCATCCAGCGAACCGACCGAGACCGACGTCCACCGAAGGCGTGATAACCAGCCAACTGGTGGTGGTGTTTGCACCAAGCAGAAAGCAGCAGCAGCAGAGAAGCAGAGAAGCTAGAAGGACGTCTGCTAAAAAATGGAGTCTACTAAAAATGGAGCTTGCAGCGCCCTCTATGCGTGGTTCAGGTTCTTCATTCAAGTTACGTTATTCCTTCGCTCGTCCCCAGCGCCTTCCAGCCGAGCGAAGTTAATATCAAGCCTCGTCCCCAAGGTGTGTCGAGTAGTACGAGGTTGAAACATGGTTGGAAATAAAGTAAACCATGGGGACGAGGTTGCGTTAACACCGCGCTTGGGGGGGGGGGTAGACTGGTCCCCCGTCTGTTTATCCGCGAAGTGTGACGTCAGATGTTTCTCTGGGGTTTTCCTCCAACATCTAAAACTGAAATTTCCTCCTTTGTCTTCTCTCCATTGGGTTCTTGGCTAGTATAGTGATTAAGTTCGCTTTCTGAGAGTCCTTGGCTTCACAACCAGAATTAATAAATAAAATTAATAAATAAAATAAATTTAACATCAAAACAATCAAAATCCAAACAAGGGTTGTTCCTGTTGATTAGCATTGTTTTTTATTTCTGTCTCCTTATTTGTCAAATTAAATAACATCATTTTTCAACAACAATTTTCTCTTCAAAGTAAATCCTCAAAGATATTATTATTTCTTCGACTAAAGCATTGGTAGTTCGAGGGGCTACATTGCTACAAGTTAACCAGTTAAAAACAACACATATAGTCAAGCTCCAGGTCCCCAAAAATGAGTTTACCCTACACGGTGTGCTCCCCTCAATTATTTGGAATTTTTGCATTCGGAAACTACTCCTGTTCAAGAATCAGGACGGTGTATAAAAAAATTCCCCGGCGAAAGTGGATATTTTGGACAAAATACAAAATGGCCACCAGTTTTTCCGCCAAAATTATGAAAATTCATGTATTTTGCCATAACTTCTCAAATAAATTGCCAACTAAATCCAAATTTGGCCCAAATTGTGTTTGTCCTCAGAAAAAGGTGTATGCAAAATTTGGGGTTACTGAAATTTCACATTCTTGGTCAAATTCAAGATGGCTGCCATTTTTCTTTCAAAAAAGTGATATAAATCATAATTTTCGCATGTCATTAATAATAATTCCCCGATCTAGTAGAAATTAGGCTAAAGCTGAGTTTTATACCTGCCATCTATATACAAAGAGCCGCTCTCCAATAACAAATAATAATTTACTCACATTTTTACGACACTGACTAGAATCCAAAATGGCCGCAATTTTTCCCGCCAAAATCATTAAAACAATGTATTTTACCATACCTTCCAAAATAATTGACCGATTTAATCAAAACTTCGCCAAGATTAAGATTTGCAAGAGGCAAACGTATGTGCAAAATCTTTGCATCCAGGATAGTTTGCATTATGGGCAAAATCCAAGATGGCCGCTATTTTTTCACCACAAAGTGATAAAAATCACATTTTTGGTCATGTCTTTCATCCTCGTTTCCCAATATAGTAGAAATTAAGCTAAAAATTAGTTTTATACCTGCATTCTATAGACAAAAATACTTCACCCCCCAAAAAAATAATAATAATTGATTCAGTCACTGGCCACAGAAAGAAATGGCTGCCATTTTTCCAGCCAAAATCATGAAAACAATGTATTTTACCATAGGCCTATCTTCCGAAATAATTGGCCGATTGAATAAAAAATTTTCCCGGAATGAGTCTAGCACGAAAAAAGTGTGCGCGAAATTTTGCATCCAAGATGGCTGTCATTTCCACCCCAAAGTGATAAAAATTACATCTTTGGTCATGTATTTCATCCTAATTTCCCAATTTAGTATAAATTTGGCTATATAATGAGCTTTCACAAGTTCTGCTACAGACAGTTGAGCAGAGCAAACCAAGTCAGATAGCTGTCCTCCTCGCGGTACAAAGAGCACACTTGAGCCAAAGTATTTCTGTAGTCTTTGTTTAAGACTTGATGTACGATATTGAGCTACTAACTCTGCATTGAGGCAAAACTTGAGAGATGGGTTTCATACATCTGTCTCAAAGTGGAAGAAAAGAAAACCTTGCCAGTTTGAAGTGGTTCGGTAACATCACACAGTAAGGCACTGAATGATTTATCGTATGGATCCTGATGTTCCCTGTAGACTCGGTGCAGTCTTAGAATGTTATAGCAGTGCTTGTGATATCTTGCTTTTGCTGCGATCATATCAATTGTGTTTTACATCACCACGTAGGCGTTGGTCATTTGAAGCAACAGTTTGTGTATATAACATATCCTGTACTGAAGTGCTTTCTATTGTTCTCAGCTTTTCGTGTTTCATTTTAACAGTCATCCTTTCTCATATCACAAACATTTGTTTTATGTCAAAATGTGGCACTGATTGCCTAGTTGTCATACATTTAGATGGTGTGGAACTGCTGGCATCCAAATGAAGGATGTTAGTCTTGCTGGTCCATTTTGCACGACATGGGCGATGCAGTTTCGGATTAAAAAAAAAATATTCCTTTGATTGAATTTGACTTCTGAGGCGATGAGAAGTAAAGTCACGTCGTGCATTTGTAACAGAAGATACGGTAATGTTTCTAAACTGGCATCAGTCACATTGTTGAGTCTTTCATTGGTTACTGATTGGTAGATAATGCATTTCTTAAAGTCTGTTTGTGCCTTGAATTTTTTTCTCACAAGAAAAGCTTGAATGTTTCAGCCATTGTACTATCTCATCTATCTCGTACACCATGACTGAACGACAACAAATAGTTAGTTCACAGCCGTTTGAAAAACTTGGCAAAATTATAAACAGTAGGTGTTTAACTCATAGGTTTTTAATAAAAAATAACAGCAATTTGCTGGGGGTTCGTTCCCTCAGAGGCAAATTAACCCATTAGTATGGAATATGGAAGAAAATAATAGTTTTCTTTTTAAATGGCCAGGGGTTCCCCTGTGGGTGGTGAACCCAAATCAGAAAAATGGCCAGGGGTTCCCCGGTGGGTTGTTGACCCGTTGCGCGTTGATACAAATAAATCATATAAAAATAGTCAGGGGTTCCCCTGTTCCCCATTGGTAGGCCTACAGATCTGTTTTGCATAGGGTAGCCCACACTAAAATTATTGGATAACATTGACAATAAAAGTGAATTGGCGAGTTGTTAATACTAGGGCTAGGCCTACACTACCTTCAACAAACATCAACATGTTTTGTACATACCTCGTGTAACGTTAGGCTGGTTAATTCTGGTGTCTGGTACCCCACTCAATATTTGCTTAGTAAAGAAATTTGCCAAGCAGTATTTTCTGCTTGACAGCTTTATGAAATTGGACCCTGCTACTTGTTTATAAATTATAGGCCTAGCAAAATCTTAAGAAGTTCTTCAACAATTTTGTAGCGTACAGTGTCTGTCATTCTGTAGTCTTCTGCCATTGAACTTTTGAGGGAAGTTGTGATTTCATCTGGCATCAAACGGACGATATGCATCCCCGATGCACAGTTATACGCCGACGGCGAACGAGGAACGTACGGACGGAAACATAAAAAACCACCGGATGTACACGTGTAAGGCCCATGCTATGTTAACGTTCGTGTTAGCCAACAGCTACCGTAACCATGCCCCTAGCCTACACTTCCAGTCCACTACCACCATGACCACAGGCAACAGGCTACAATTACATGAAACAATGTTCGCATCGTTGAACTTTCCCTCATGACATTTGCATTAAAACAAATATATTTTCTTGAAGAGTAACTATGACCTCACACATTTAGATAAAACAAATGACATACAACGTTAGCTACTCAAAAATACAAACCTTTTTTTCTGATCGTCTGCTATGCTACACGCTCGACAGCCCGCCATGCATTTATGTGTGATGACATTGACAGTACTACTGTGTACATTAGCCTTTAGTCAAGGCGCACGCGGCGGCGGCACCACGAAAAAAGACCAGCGCGAGCGGCGAAGCGCTGGTCTTTTTCCGTGCGTGACATCTGGGGGGTGCCGCTGCCGCGCGCGCCTTGACTAAAGGCTAATTAATGTGTACATCGAATCGCGCTGTGTGTGCCTTGCGTAGACAGGTCTCCAATTACTGCACTTAACATTTCGTACACTTTTGACGCTGGGTACCAGACAACTTCTTTTTGGCATCATTTACGTTGGATTTTCTGTCGAATTTTGTCAAAAATGAACGCTTTCGCCGAGGAAAAATTGTATACACCATCCCGATTCTTATTCACAATAAATATACCCATCATAAAAAAGTTAAAAAATAAGGGGAGCAGATGGTGTAGGGTAAATCTTAATTAAAACGATTTTTGCATTCTGGAGCTTGGACTAATAATAGAATTAGTTATATCTGCCAATTTGACTATAAACCGTTTACCTCAAATGTCAAATAGAAATTAAGGTCTTCTTTTGAATTGGTGATGTCTCAAAATGAATCTGCAGTATTAACCACTTGAGGGTGTGTGTGAACCAAATTTACATAATGTGAGACAAATGAAATGAACTGTTTTATTTATTTGGCCATTGATACAAGAAATTAATATGTACAAGCAGTATTAAATAAAAAGGCTGTGTCCGAATTTGCGGCTACAACTACGGCTGTGACTGTTGTTCAGGGTGTTGCTAAGGATGTCCCATACATCACTGCATGCAGTGCATGATGACACGAAAATCTAGCCGTAGCCGTAGCTGTAAATATTCAGAAGCAGCCTGATGCAAGAAAATTCGCTGTTAAAAGCGCCCTCAATTGGTCAAAAATACAGCCAATGGTTTTTACAAATTTACACACTATATGTAGCTGGAGCTCATTTGATACAGTTAACTTTTAAGTCAATTTTTCCCTTAAAGGGATACGTTGCCTTGGATTGGGCGAGCAAAATTTGGCTCTACAAAATGGTGTGCCATGTTAGCTCACGATGTAAAAGGAAAACCATGCAATTTCGAGGCGCAGTTGTGTGGATCATTGTACATGTACTCTACTTTTAAAACATCTTTCTAATTTATAACAAACGGTTACAAATGCTTTTCATAGATCAACTCGCCCGATCCAAGGCAACGTGTGTCCCTTTAATGTGAACTACAATAATAATAATAATAAATAATAATAATAAGACTTGTAATGCGCACATATCCACCCTGCTGGGTGTTCAAGGCGCAGTAAAAACCCAAAAATAAAACAAAACAAAACAAAGACAAAACAGACACAACAAAATTAGTCCTTGAAAACCTGTGACATAAGATAAGTTTTGAGAAGAGATTTGAATTTTGTGGTACAAAGACAAGATCTAAGATTAAGCGGTAGAGAGTTCCAGATGCGTGGCGCAGCTGAAGAAAAAGACCTGTCACCCCATGAGTGTCGAGACTTGGGTTCAACGAGGAGAAGCATTGAACTTGATCGAAGATTCCTTGATGGAGTGTAAACTTGAAGTAGTTCAGAAATATAGTGGGGAGCCTTGCCATTAAGTGCTTTGTGGACAATGAGCATCAGCTTGAAGATGATTCGTTGAGAGATAGGGAGCCAATGTAGTTGTTTCAGAATGGGGTGATAGAACAGGATTTTCTAGACAGTGTCACAATGCGGGCAGCGGTATTTTGGAGGCGTTGAAGACGGAAATCTGGTTGTTAGGAAGACTGTAGAGAAGAGCATTGCCGTTGTCAAGACGAGAAGTAACAAATGCATGAATGACCTTTTCAGTGGCACTTTTGTCCAAGTACTTGCGAATCTTACCAATATTCCTGATGTGATATGATGACAGACGAACGATGTTGTTGATGTGTGGTTGAAGTGTCATCGATGAATCAAAAATAACCCCTAAGTTCCGAGCTTGCAGCGAGGAGCTATCCGAGCATCACCGATGGAAATGTATGGCACTGAAACCTTTGTTAACTGTTGACGTGACCCAAATAGAAGGAACTCTGTCTTATCATCATTTAACTTCAGGAAGTTTTGTTGTGTCCAACGTCGAATCTCTTGGATGCATTTCTCAAGTCTTGCAATAGATGCATTGGCGTTTTCTTGAGAAGATTTAAACGTGATGTATAGCTGAGTGTCGTCTGCGTACACATGGTAATTCAGATTAAATTTCAGGATGATGTCACGAATCGGTAAAGTGTACAGCGTAAACCACTGCGGGCCCAGTACCGACCCCTGTGGCACAGAGTAGTTCAAAACAACAGGGTCTGATATTGCGGTGCCAATACATACATGCTGAGTTCTATTGTAGAGATACGATTTGCACCATGCTAGGGCTGTGTCCTCTATGCCAAGGTGATTCTGGAGCCGAGAGAGAAGGATGTTGTGATCAACAGTGTCAAAGGCAGCACTCAAGTCTAGCAGGACTAGTGCTGTTAGGTTACCATTGTCCATTGCAGAAAGAATATCGTTGCTCACACGGACTAGTGCAGCTTCTGTCCCATGGAAAGGCTTGTATGCTGACTGGAACACGTCGGACAGGTTGAAATTATGAATGTGATCAGAAATGCGTGATGAAACTACTCGTTCGATGACTTTTCCAAGATATTTTAAGTTTGCAACCGGTCTGTAGTTTTTGAATATCTCCTTGTCCAGGTTTGGTTTCTTGATGAGCGGCCTGATGTAGGAAACTTTGAGGCTATCGGGGAAACAACCGGAACTGAGAGATTCGTTTACAAGATTAGTGATGTAGGGTAAAAATATATCAATGTTTTGCTTCATCATGGATGTTGACACTGGATCCAGCTCACAGGATTTTGAAGGAGATTTCATAATAACCCTTTGAATCTCAGCAACAGTGGCAGGCTCAAACACAGATAGTCTACACTCTGGTTGAAGATGTGGCAATGTCTGCGGCACGTTGTAAGGGACTGATGAAAAAGATGAGCGGATGTCTGAAATCTTGGTGACAAAGAATTTCTGGAATTCATTTGCCAAGTCCTGATCATTGTAAGTGGATGGAAGGACGGGGGTTTTGGGTTTGAGCAACAACTTACCAATTATCTTGAAGAGCTTCTTTTGATCTCCTGAGGATTCTTGTACTTGGGATGAATAATGGGTGATCTTTGCCTGGTTGATCAAATTCCTGACTACCTTACATTGGTTGCGATATTCTTGTCGTTGTATTTCCAACTTGCCATTTTTCCGCCATTTCCGCTCAAGTTGACGACAGATCTTTCTTGCTGTACGAATATCATCATTGAACCAGGAAACTTCAGTTCGGACCTTGACTGATCTTGTTTTCCAAGGTGCGTTTTCCAATGTACAAGCAGCCAAAAGTTTGACACAAGGAATTTCCAATTAAAAAAAAAAATGTTATCCAATGTACAAGCAGCCAAAAGTTTGACACAAGGAATTTCCAATTAAAAAAAAAAATGTTATCCAGGGTGAACTCTATTTTGTTAAAAGATTTCATTTCTTTAAGGCTTTTCCACAAACTTAAAAAATTATCTTGCTTCAGTGCGCCATTTTGGAACTCAATGTACCTCTGTGTTATAAAGTGTTTTGCCCATTTAAGGCCACGCCACTTTTATACGCTTACCATATTTTTGATATGCAATTTGACTCCCAAATTGGCAAGGGATCAATACAAATGGTTTTCTCCACTGGGGACTCCAAGATGTCACACAAGATTTAGCCTTTTAGCCTTTGAGAAAGACTCTGCTAGGGTTGAAACGTCAGGCCAACGTCATGTGAATGAAGATTAAATGTGGCAAGCTGATTTTTTATTAGAGAAGGCTTTTCCACATGCAAGAGTCACATCCACATGGTTTTCACCATAGTGGACATGCTGATGCTGATGGCGTCAGGTTTCAAGAATGTTTCCACAAAAGTCACAATCAAATGCTTACTATCCAGTGTGGACACGCTTATTAGAGGTCAAGTGACCTATAAATGAGAAGGATTTTCTTAAAACATCACAAACAAATGGTTTCTCTCAAGTGTAGATACACTGATGGCATGTCAGAGACGATTTATCCCAAAATGTTTTTGCGCAAACGCAACAAACAAACAAACGGTTTCTCTCTAGTGTGGATGCGCTGATGGGTGGTCAGTTAACTTTTACTTGAGAAGGCTTTTCCACAAAAGTCACAAACAAATGACTTCTCTCCAGTGTGAACCTGCTGATGGCATGTCATGTTACTTTTTTGTGAGAAGGTTTTCCACAAACATTGCAAACAAATTGTTTTACTCCAGTGTGGATACGCTGATGGCATTTCAAGTTATTATGAAATGAGTATGGTTTTTCCACAAAGATCAAAAACAAATGCTTTCTCTACAGTGTGGATACGCCGACTCAGTAATGATCAGGTAATTTATATTGAGAAGGCTTTTCCACAAACATCACAAATTAATGGTTACTCTCCAGTGTGGACACACTGATGGTATGTCAAGCTACTTTTATATGTGAAAGTTTTTCCACAAAAATTACATTCAAATGGTTTCTCTCCAGTGTGGACACTCTGATGGGCTGTCAGAGATGATTTATACGAAAAAGCTTTTCCACATAAGTCACAAACAAATGCTCTCTCTCCAGTATGGATACGCTGATGGCTTCTCAAGTTAGACATACATTGGAAATTTTTTCCACAAAGATCACAAACAAACGGTTTCTCTCCAGTGTGGATACGCTGATGGCCTGTCAGGGCATATTTGCTTGTGAAGGCTTTTCCACAAAGATCACAAACAAATGGTTTCTCTCCAGTGTGGATACGCTGATGGCATGTCAGGTTACACTTATATGGGAACGCTTTTCCACAAAGATCACACACAAATGGTTTCTCTAGCCCAGTGTGGATACGCTGATGGCCAGTCAGGTTAGTTTTGTTTGTGAAGGCTTTTCCACAAAGATCACAAACAAATGGTTTCTCTCCAGTGTGGATACGCTGATGGCCTGTCAGGGCATATTTGCTTGTGAAGGCTTTTCCACAAAAATCACATACAAATGGTTTCTCTCCAGTGTGGATACGCTGATGGCATGTCAGGTTAGTCTTAGTTCGGAAAGCTTTTCCACAAAGATCACAAACAAATGGCTTCACTCCAGTGTGGGTCTGTTGATGGCGTGTCAGCTTACTCTTATATACGAAAGATTTTCCACAAAGATCACAAATAAATGGTTTCTCTCCAGTGTGGACACTTTGATGGCATGTCAGGCCACCTTTTTGTGTAAAGGATTCTCCACAAAGATCACAAATAAATGGTTTTTCTCCAGTGTGGATACGCTGATGGCATTTCAGGGCACATTTTTGTGAGAAGGATTTTCCACACATATCACAAACAAACGGTTTCTCCCCAGTGTGGACACGCTGATGGATTGTCAGCTTATCCTTATATTTGAAAACTTTCGGACAAAGATCACAAGCAAATGGTTTCTCTCCAGTGTGGACGTCACGATGATGGCCTTTCAGGCCACATTTTTGAAAGAAGGCTTTTCCACAAACATCACAAACAAATGGTTTCTTTCCAGAGTGGATACGCTGATGATGGCTGGTCAGGGCACTTTTTAGTGAGAAGACTTTTCCACAAACATCGCAAACAAATGGTTTCTTTCCAGTGTGGATACGCTGATGGGTGGTCAGGACACTTTTTAATGAGAAGGCTTTTCCACAAACATCGCAAACAAATGATGTCTCTCTAGTGTGGACCCGCTGATGGTTTGTAAGCGATGATTTAAGTGAGAAAGCTTTTTCACACACATCGCAAACAAATGGTTTCTTTCCAGTCTGGACGAATTCGGTCTGGACATGCTGATGATGGTTTGTCCATGGAGGTGTCCGATTTATTTTTCTCCTTTTTCTTTTAGAATGGTCCGAAACGGTCAATTTGTCTTTTATGTTCACAAACTGCTGATGCCTTTGTATGCTTTCTAGTAAGATGTCGTCACCTTCTAACTTGTCCATCATCCCCATATATTGTTCTTAATTCATAGTCCTTATATCCATGAGTCAATACAAAGAATTTTCCACAACAAAATGCCACAAACCAAAACGTTTTTCCCGCTGTGTGAATGTTTCGGTCAGTTGGGGCATGGAGACAGAAATAGGTTGGGGTGAGTGTTTGTTTGTTTGTTTTGAGGGGAATATTTTGAGGGACAGTCTATCCACAAAAAGTTGTTTTAAATTCCTTTATTATCCGTCAAAGCAACGTATTCACCAAGTTCACAGGGGAGCCTTCTTTCTAAGTTCTAGTTCTATTTTTCTAGAATTACGTCAAATACTTTAGTAATTTACCAGAGAGAAGTTCCTGAGCTGAGAGAGCTCAGCTAGCTGACTGAGAGTTTGAGCGCCCCTACAAACTACACATCATTCGGCATCAATCATTCATATCCACGCACCATGCATGTCACACTATTTCCTACTAACCCAGGTTTGTCGTAACTCACTCACCTTAGGCTTAGGTCCTACCATGGAGGTAGAATTAGATCCAATTCTACCTCCACGGTCCTACTCAACCCAGACTGTGTAAATTTGGCACAATTGTTTTGTATCTTGAAATTAGTTATAACGAACGGATAAATAGACAGTGGTATGATTTAATAACTCTATGGCACGGTCATACCATGGAGAGTAGTAGGAATAGAGTCATACTAATTCTCCGTGCGTCAACAGGCCCATTTCACGACAACTCAACTTCAACTTGAGTCTCAAATAACTCAAGACAACTCCACCACGACAAATTCCTACCTCGATGACCACGACAACTCAAGACAACTCAAGACAACAAGTTTAAAATACCATCAAATATAATGGTTGTACTAAATCAGAGTGTATCTGGAAACACGTTTAAAGCTGACTGGAACCATCGTGGATACATATTTTTCAAAAAATGTTTTGTTCGTAAAAAAAGTCAACTTTCTCCTCCGCCGGCCGTAGAAGAACTGGCCGACGGTGATGCTATTGCGCTTCGAGATCCACCAGTGAAAGAAGCTCTGTCCGTGCTGTCCCCCGGCGTAATCATGCTGAAATTCAAGTTTCCTGTCGTAAGTGACGTTCAAACGTTTATAAAATGATTCATTTTTGGTATAGATCACTAGTGCATTATTATACCAACAATCAAATGTGTCAAAGAAACAATATCCAACCTCGAAAGTTCCAAACAAAATTATCGTCTGCTAGATCTGTAAGTTTCATTCTCCTTCGGTCACTCGATAGATCACGTGATGTGGATGCTAGTTGGGATTCTATGGCACACCAATTCGGAAAAATTAAAAACAATTTAATTTAAGTGAAAATGATTTTTTTTTAATTTGCTGACTGTAATAAATTCTGGTAAACATAATACATATGGTATGTCAACATCAACAAAAATAAACAGATGGGTTTATTTTCTCCTCCTGAAACCAATCATGGCTGGTCTGAAATTTAAGGGGAAAACCAATGTTGTGAAGTGTTTGTGCTGGAATGCTTGGGGGGGGGGGGGTTGTACTGTTATGCCCTGTGATGTCTCAGGACACTAATTAATTAGCCATATGTCTTAGGACAACACAATTTTTAATATATTTAATATATGAGCTTTTATTTTCACATTTGATTTATTTTTCATGCCAATTATTTGTTTTTCTTTACAGATTAAATTGGCCAATAAAAAAGGGACGCGTCCCGACACCTACAGAAACTATGAAACAGAGTGTTTTGATAAGGCACTAGAAGCTATATTCGGTGAGGGTGTCTCTGTCAAAAAAGCTTCAAGAACTTATGGTGTTCCATTTTCTACTCTGCATGATAGAGTCAGTGGAAAGACAAAGTTTGAAGCCACTAAGTCGGGACCCGCTCCCCTGATGAGTCAGGAAGAGGAACAAACACTAGTAACACACATTGAGTCAATGGCTTCATTTGGCTATGGGTATAGCCGTACTGAAGTTACAGCACTTGCTACTGACTTGGCTGTCCTCCTTGGAAAGAGAAAGAAGTCCGATAAGCCCCTCTCACTGCAGTGGTTTTATAGCTTCATGAAACGCTGGCCACAGCTAAAGGTACAGAAACCAAGATCTCTTGAGATAATGCGAGCTAAAGCCACCTCTCTTGAGACGGTCAATAAATACTTTGATGAATTGGAGCACATTCTAGAGAAGTATAACCTACTAGATCGACCACAGGCCATCTACAATGTTGATGAAAAGGGCATCACTGAGAACCATAAACCTCCATGTATTGTATCCTCACGCCAAGAAATACCTCCAGCAGTGACCATGGGTAAATCATCCACTACAACAGTAATTGGATGTGGGAATGCTGTTGGCATGGCAATACCCCCATTTTTCATCTTCAAGGGAAAGCGTATGCGCAACGAATTCTTGACAGGTTGTTCTGCTGGTGCTGCAGGGGCAGTCAGTGACTCGGGCTGGTCCAACTCAGACATATTTAAGAGATACCTAAATGACCACTTCAGCAAATACTGCACTCATGCAACACCAGAAAACCCTATCTTGGTATTGTATGACGGACATAAGTCTCACGTTTCGCTATCACTAATTCAATGGGCACAGGAGAGAAATATCATCCTTTTTGTACTTCCAGCACACACTTCACATATTCTTCAGCCGATGGATGTTGGATTTTTTGGGCCATTTGAAAAAATCCTGAATGGTGTTAGACACAATCATATGCAGAAAAATGCAACATCTGGTGTTGACAAATACTCCCTGTGTGAATTAGCTTGCATGGCATATTTATCTGCATTCACGCCAAATAACTTGCAAGCATCATTCAGAAAGAGTGGCATCTACCCAGTTGACCGATGTTCTGTGAAACAATCAAGAAATACATGTAAATAAAACTATAATAATTATGAAGAGTTTCTTACATTGACATGAGTGTGTGGGCACCATTCTCGACTTAAAAATTGCACTTACCTGTAGTGTAATGGTGCGGTCCAATAGCATCGCGTCGGCCAGTTCCACGGACGGAGAAAGTTGACTATTTTTATGAAAAAAAAACATTTTTTCCTGTGAAAAATATGTATCCACGATGGTTCCAGTCAGCTTTAAGCGTGTTTCCAGATACACTCTGATTACGACCATTACATTTGATGGTATTTTAAACTTGTTGTCTTGAGTTGTCGTGAAATGGGCCTGTTGACGCTATGACCGAACTCTATGGCATGGTTCCTCCGGCCGGCCATGGTCTGAAACCGTCAAATCGATCTCTAGCCCTAGCAACTGCTGAACGATACCATTATTCTGCAGGGGTCACCAAGAAATTTCAAAGGTTCAAAGCACCCTCTTGTAGTCAAAAAGTAATTTGTTTAGGGTCATTCCTAATATTAAAATCAATGTTCAAAAATTGCAATCTTTTTTTTAATTTGTTTTGACCATCTCTATTATAATAGAGAGGTTTTGACCCACCCCGCACCAACCCAAAATTAGATTTTTAAATATCGACAGACTATCTAGCCCCCTATACACTCAAGAAAATGCCTCAAACCATAGCTCTATGTGCTCAAACCATGGAGAAAGGACCTCCCTAAACAAAGAAGATGGACCCTAATTCTACCTCCATGGACACTATAGGGGTGCATCCCACTAAATTGGGAGAAAGAACTTCGAGCTCATGAATATTTTGTAGGCCCTCAAAATATTCTATATTAGACAGATTTGAGAGCCCAATAAAAGGGGTAGAGTGTAAAAATGTTGCCCAATTGTGACCAGGGCCCAATTTCATAGAGCTGCTTAAGCACAAAAAGTAGCTAAGCACGACCAAATTATGCTTACCAGAATAAGGTTACCAGCTAAACTACCATGTCACATGTACTACCTGTGGCTGGTATCCTGCTTAATTTTGCTAAGCAGAAATTGTTTAAGCAGTATTTTCTGCTTAAGCAGCTCTCATAGAGCTGCTTAAGCCATGAAGGAAGTTTAAGCACAAAAAGTAGGTAAGCACAACCAAGTTATGCTTACCAGAATAAGGTTACCTGCTAAACTACCATGTCACATCATGGAGGAAGGAATTTGGTCACATGTACAATTTGTGACTGGTATCCTGCTCATTTCTGCTTAGCAGAAGCAGCTCTATGAAATTGGGCCCAGGGGGGTGTTGACTTCCATTTTGAGGTATTTTGGATGACATTAGGCCCTAAAAAAATGGTCCTATTTGCTGAGA